>JARHVA010005629.1:410000-1040000 GCA_037957365.1 Torreya grandis
ATTATGTTGTAATTTTAATTTTTTAAATTTATTATATAATTACTTTTTAAATATATTTTTTCATCTATCAATAGAAAATGGTATATGTATATATATGTGTTTGTTCTGTTTGTATATGTTTGTTTTTATTTTTAAATTTATAATATTTATATTATATTATTTTTATTTATTTAAATTAAAAATATATTTTATAATTATTTTTTAAATGTTATTGAAGATTGTTTTATAAGTGAAATATATAATAGTTTTTGTTTGATTTAATCTTAAAATGAATTGGGGAAAAAAACTATATAAAATCTTAAAGATACTATATATGTTTAACTAATTTTCCTTTTGAATAATTAATATTATTTCAACCAATTAACTTTTATAAAAAAATAATTTTAATTAAATTCATTATTTATTTTCTATTTAAATTAATTGAAATAATTTTAAATTTGTATCAACTATTAATTATTAATTAAATAATTATTTTTTATAAAATTTATTTTAAATTATCTATAAGAATGACATGTGTGAGTAGTCGTGCATAATGATGAAATAATAAGTTTTTTTTAAAAAAATTAGTACATCTCCCAAAATCTTTTATTATAGGAAAGAGGCAATCAATCTCCCATTTATAAATGATTATAGTGCTTACACCATTACAAATATATTGTAAATGGGATTGCCTTTTGAGTCTAATTATTGTTACAATGCATTTTTTTAATTATATTTTAATTGGTAATTAAAGGAGAAATAAATCTAACAATTTGACAATACAAATGTCATAGTAATATTTTTATATTAATATTATCAAATATTATTAGTAGTGTTTTTAATGGCAAAAGTTTTTTTGGGTGGGTTTTCATTTTAATTTTTTAATTGTTTATGTGTTAAAAAGATATAGAGTAAGTTGATATTTATATGCATAGTAATCATTATTGGATTAGACATATAAATATAATATACATAAGTAAGATAGAGTAAGGAGTATTTAAAACAAGTCTTATTTTCTAGTCAAATCTTTAAAATGTTACAACTTATGTTCTTCTATCAAATATTTTTACACAGATGAGGAGGCAGGGAAGGTTCAAATTATAAGGAGGTTGGTGAAAGATAGTTGAATTAAAAACATACTTGGATGTAGTTGGATTAAAGGATAAATATGTTTTTTTTGTATGTGAGAGAACAAACCCACATATATAAGATATATTCAAACTTGGACAAAATATCTTCAAAGATGAAGGAAACATCATATTATATAGATTAAAGACATGCAATGAATGATGTGGACAAGGAATGAAATGGATTATTCCTCTGTCACCATAGTAATAAATTGGAAATTGCATTTGCATTGTTAAATACATGCCCCATAATAACTATTAGATTCGTCAAGAACCCTCTAGCGTTGGTTGACTATGACATTATAGACAAGTTTATCTCCATGATTGGTATATGAGAAATTATTGTGAGAGATTCAAACTATTTCCATCATTATAAATAAGTACAATATTTTTTCCAAGATTATTCATGATGCTAAGTGAGTTGATTTGTAGACATGGGATTGCACTCTAATGAGGTGCACCTCATAAGACTTATAGTGATAAATAAAGAACCATTTTAAGTAACAAGATAGACTCCATGACCCTAATTTGTTTCTCCAATGTCAATGAAATTGCATTTTTGGTTCAATATGCAAATCAGACATGGAGTCCTATAACTAAATAGAAAATAATCAATAAAAGACGTGACTACCCTAAAAGTTAAAGACCCATTTAGAATGGGTGCAAGTCATGTACATATAAATCTACCATGAAATCGGTGCATGTTCATGATATAGGATCTTTGGTATACAATATCACATAAAATACCATGTCATTATGCCTCATCATCATCATTCAGCTCAATTTGAAATATTTCACTAGTTGTATGTTCCGTATGGCCTTGCCTTTTATTCCATGGGTATGTGTTTAATATTTTTGTATGTTCTTAAACATGATGTAATTTATTTAAGTGTAAATATATTTGTCATAGAAATAAACATAAGTTACAATATATTGTTTGGAACTTCAATGTCTTATCTCCATGTCAATAAAATTGTAATTTTGATTTGAGTCACGCATCTGACATAGAACCTTCTAGTATTGAAATCAGATTCATTTTGTCATCATTGACCGTTGACAATAGCAAAAATCCAATCAAATAACCCACCACCCTATAAAATATGTGCCCCTTTAGAATGGTTTCATGTCATGTAAATACAATAGCTTCACTAAATTTGGGTTTGGTGTAGGATATTATTTGCCCTCACCATCACCACCCTAGTCACCTCATCATATATTAGCACACCATAACAAGGAACACACAACTTGATTTTCTACAATAATATTGACTATAAATATAAAAATTACTTATTAATTCTTCAAGAACAAAAGGTGAGATGGCATTAGTGGTGATGGTTTTTAAGTGAAGTATGACTACTAACATCTTCAAAAAATATATATATTTATATTTATTATTATATATTATATTTTATAATATTTATTATATTATACATAATTATATTTTAAACTTTTATTTATCTTTAGTAAAAATTAGACTCAAAATTTTAATATTTTTATTATCATTTATTAAAAATGGTGTTGTTCTTTTTGGAATCTGAGGTTTATATAAGAGTGAATTGATATCAATTTTATGATGAGCACAAATTCATAACTTATAAATCATATTTATGAAAACCTAACATGTTCCACCATTTTTATTGTGGTTGCTTCCATATAGACTAGAGTACACTTTATTTACATTCAATTGCGTCCTAAAACCATTCCACATTCCCTACAAATAATGATGGCTATCAATATATTACATGACATCAAATTCTTAAAAATAAATCCTAGGGAATTGGTGTGGTATTATACCAATATAGATTTTTATCTATGGTGCCCACATCATATCATTAAAATATACGCTAAATATACATTCCTTCTTGTGTAACTTGAACCTCAAAGTCAACCAACTCACCTAATTATATATAATATTTTATTACATGAAATATGACAACAAGATAAACATCAAAACATCAATTTATTACTATGAATCAAACATGGATTCCTTATATAATCATAAAAAGAAAATTCAATAATAAATCACACCATATTCTGAGCTATAAACGCCTTTGTAATGTGTATAGCTCATGTAAATCCTCTAATTGTCAAGAATTTATGGCATGTGTATGATATGGGCCCTCTAGTGTAAAATATCACATAAAATACCTTATCATTTCTCCTCATCATCACCACCCATCATCATCACCACCCAACTTAATTTGAAATATTACACCACTTAAATGTTATATATGGTCTTACAGGTTTTTCCATGGGTATGATGATCGTGTATATATATATATATTGGAAATGTTGATGAAAATAAGCTAAAATATAGACTTTGAAACCTCAATGTCTTGGCTCTACATAAATTACATTATAGTGATAATTTAAGTTTCACATAAGTCATGAACCTTCTTGAAATAAAATCATCCTCATGTTTTTGTCATTGATCTTCTACAATAGCTCATGTAAGTCCACCGATTGTCATGAATTTGTTGCATGTGTATGATATGGACCTTCTATTGTAAAATATCACTTGAAATACCTTGTCATTTCCTCTCAACATCACCAACCATCATCATGACCACCCAACTCAATTTGATATATTGCACCACATAAAAGCTCTATATAGTGTTATAGTTTATTCCATGGGTACGATTATGGTGTATATATATTGGAAATGTTGATGAACATAAGCTAAAATATAGACTTTAAAACTTCAATGTCTTGGCTCTACATAAATAAAATTATAGTTCTAATTTAAGTTTCACATAATATGTGAACCTTTTTGAAATCAAATCATCATCATTTTTTTATCATTGATCATTTACAATAGCAAACATCTAATCAAATATTTTGTCACCCTACAAGGTGTGTATCCCATTCCAATTGGTGAAAGTTTTGCAAAGATAACAACTACCCTAAATTCATGTGTTATAGGATATTATTTCCCATCTCCATCACCACTTGAATCACCTCTTCACACATCACACCTTGGTGGTAGAGGATTTTGTGGAGGTTTTCATAGTGGTTTGGGTAACATCTTTAGGTTTAACAAAGGTGTTGGTGGTAGTTTAAATTGTGGGTTAGGTGGTGTTATAAGGATTGGTCATACTTTATATGGCCTTGGGTATTATAGTGGGCATGGTGGTGGGCTTGGTATATGAGCTAAATATTTTTATTTTCAATATTTTTTTATGTTTTTTTTTCATTATTGGAGTATATTATAGTTTTACCCATCTAATTTGGACACCCACTAGTGCATGAGAATTAAACCTACCAATCCTACCTAAAATATGGAATCAATCCAGTTATAAAACCCTTTGTAATAAGTGTATGTCATGTAAATCCAACAACTATCTTGATGTTAGGGCATGTTTATGGTATGGACTCTATGGTTTATGATATCACTTGATATATCCTATGATTTCTCCTCATTATTGTTGGCATGTAATTTTAGGTGTAAAATACCACTTGAAATACCTTGTCCTTTCCCCTCACGATCACAATATTAAAGAAGTTTAGTAAATGGTGTAGGTTTTCATTTGGGAGGTGACATTATAATTGATAGAGGCTTAGGTGATACTACTAGGATTAGTGGTGGTTTAGATGGCACTAGTTTTGGTAGTGGGAATGGTAGTGGAATTGCAATGGGAGATAAATATTTTAATTTTTTAAAGATTTTTTCTTAAGTTTTCTAATTTTATTATTGTCATATATTCCCCTTTTAACCATATTATGTGGGTACCGCTAATGAAAGAGATCATTAAATAAGAAGCCAATAGATCAATACTGCCACCTTTGGTGTCAAATTAGAAATTTGTTGAGTTGCTCACAAAATATAGTTGAGTTTCTTACCCTAACACACATTGTAGTCTAATGATTTAGGTAACAGATGAAGGAATAAGATGAACCCAATAAACACAATTCGTTTACCTTGCATAAACATCATTATATTATTGATTTGATCTATATAATAAATGTGGAGTCATTTCATAATCAAATATAAAATAGTCAATAAAAGATGCCACAACTTTCGTGAAGTCAAACATCATATGTATAAAATGGGCCATCTAGTGTACTATAAACATGAAATACTTTGGCATTACCCCACATCATCACTACCAAGATAATATTGAAATCTTTCACCCCTTGCAAGTTATGTGTTGCCTCACTATAATTTATCAAAATTATAGATATAATTAATAATTATTATTGTGATATTAATATAAGTAAAATATTTTGTAATAATAATATTTCATGGTATATAATACTAATAGTTAATAATAAATAATATTAGCATATAATATACTATTGTACATATTAATAATATATTATATACTGTTATGTAGTATATTATATCATATTATTATAATATAACGTAATCAAATATTAAATATTATCATACAGATTACTAAAATATATAGCTAAACAAAATCTACCAAAAATGTGTTGTTGAATCTTAACCATGTGGGCTATTGAGAGTGGTTATTTTGGTAGTACCATTTAACATTATCAAATTTTATCACACTAACTTCTCATCTATTATTTTCTCACAATGTCAACAAAGTTTTTTCCTTTGGTGATATCTTTTTTAGGTTATTTATAACTCAAAATAACATTTTTGGATTCATTGTAAATGTTAAGGCTATTGAATTAACTATCCCTTTGGTCTACAATTTTTAATACAATCCTTGAATTTAAAATTGATTTTAATTTCTTTTGAATTTTGAAATTAGTCTTCATTTTAAATAAGTTTTTTTCATATGATGTCAAATGTTTGGTTATTTTTAACATTTGAATGTTCTTTTATTTCTAGGGATTTTGATTGAATCTAGATTACAATTTATGATGGGAATAAATTAATTTCATCATTGTTAATTAATCCTAGAAAGTTCCCTACACTTTTTTATTTTAAAGTGAATTCATATCCAAATTACCCCTTAATTTGATTATGTTGGTGTGGTTTTTTCAATGGACAGATTTTTAGAGTCCAAAGGTAATTAATAGTTGAATTAACCATTATTTCAATGTTGGTACATATTTTCTTAGGAATTGTTTGTTGGGGTTTTATGAAACATGGTAACGAGTAAACTTTATTGTAGATGAAATCCATCCTAATATTTGCAAAGAGTAGGGGTTCTGTTGGTTCCCATTTGTACACCACTTATGCTCAACCTTGCACACTTGAGAAGAATGATAAACATGAATGATAAACTAGTTGATATGTCATTATATCCGGGGAAGGGTTTAACACACAAATGGATTGAGTGCAGACAATGGCTAGGAGTCATAAATAGAGGGTATGGTTATCTCCCTACTACTTCTAGCTCTATCTAAACTAAGGTGAGAGAACATATGGGGTAGTTTGATCAAATGGAAGGATTCTACAATTCAATGTCCACATTGATTTTGCCACAAGGAAACCTAAATATGATTATGGTATAACCAAACTTGTTCACTCCTCTTGGGAAGGGTTATCACGTATAATGAACAAATGTTCTAGGTCACTTACACACTATTGAAGATAGATAGGGGTATGCATGAAACCTTCATTCTAAAGAATTTTCAATAATTGGGGGTAAAATGGGAGATTAGAGTGATGATATTCTAAGCACAAAATACAAATAAATTTTATATAGGTATTATTTTATGCATCTAAAGTCAAATAAAACTTAAAATATTCAATAACGTGTATTATTTGTAGGGTAGAACAATTAGGTAACTATAAGGAGTGGTGTGGTGGTCATTTTCAAATAGCAGGGATTCCTTCAACATTCATTACATTATTCCTTTGAAGAAATGAAAAAACCCTAGATGTAAGCTAAGAAAAATATCATTAGTGGTTTGTATTTATTGGTACCAATGAAATATGAATACCTTAATGATTCTTGAAACCCTAAAACATATAATAATGTATTATATTATTTATGGAAAGATACGACCCCTTTTACCAACAATTGTGTGATAGATTGCATTTATATTTATTGGCATTATGAAAATTTAAAGAAACTATTGTATTTAAATAACATGCATCCATTAGAAAGGGGTACAAAACTTCCAAGGTGGAAGGTTCATTTATTAGATGTTTGATCTTATAAATGATCAAAGAGGATGACTTGATGTTGATTTGATTATGAGAAGGATCCTTGTTCAATGTGTGACTCAAGTCAGCACTACAATGCAAATGATATACAAATAAGACAGTTAGGTTCTAAAGTCTATATTGTATGTTATGTTCATCTATGGTGTCAATATATTGACACTTGGAGAAATTATGGCAAGGCCATATAGAACTTACAAGTGGTGAAATATTTCAAAGTGAGATGTGTAGTGATGATAAGGTTTAATGACATCAAATTTCATCTGATATCATACACCAGAGGTGATATATCACACACATTGCACAATGACACTAATGTAGGGGAAATACACTGAGGTTATAGATTTTATATTATTCGTTTTGTTCTAGTGGAAGTGAGAACCCAAGTTTTAACAAAGTACATGCCACATGGATGCATAAGGGGGAATCATTCATTATATAATGTGAGTGTCATGGTAGAGGATTCATAAGTTGAGACAAAAGGTGGTTGACTGGAAAATGATTGTAGGTGACAAGGAGGGTTTTATTTAATTATCATACATTAGGTTAGGCCAAAATCATACATATTACAATCTATGGTGCAAACTAGGTGTCCCAGATGTCTTGGCCTCCTAAAATAACCATGGTGACTATGATGGTTAAAGTCCCAAAGATAGATTAAACATATATGCATCACATGCCTTTCAATAACCAATAACCTATCCCTGTGAGGTAACAATTAATTATGCTCAAAGCTTATTAGACCTGAAGACCTATGATAGTGACATGTGGTGACATACCATGTATTTAAAACACAAAGTAGGTACTAGATTATTCAATCATGAAGAAGGATATGAACAAGTCATGATGCTACCAAGTGGTAGCATCTCGAGGACTTGGCTAGGATTCTTCTAGCTCTAACTTCTATGGAGACATATGAGGACTGATAATGCTACATAAAATTCTTTCCTATACAGTTTTGGGTGCCTTCACTGTAGATGTAATTCTATGATGGAAAGCATGACTCTGGTAATTCTATTGATGATGTGCCCTATGTATGCTGATCATAATTTAATTTTATGTATTTCTAAAATATTTGTGAAAGAAGAGGCCTCATTGCTTCATTATATAATTCAACCTCCTTTCCTCCTAAAAATTTAATCTCTTATCCATGTGAGGCAATAAGTCACATTGAAACCAATTCCTCCTCTTTGAAAGAAAATTTTATAGCATCATCATTCTCTATAGTAAGTCCACATAAATAGGACACCTTCCAAAATATTTCCTCTTCCATGGGTTGAAAAGGTATCACATTCACAAAACCATCTTTTTCCATAGGTGGAAAAGGTAGGCCTTCAACAAAACTTTCCTCTCTCATAAGTGGTAAAGGTAACCACCTCTTTATTTATGTAGATCACGCATCATGTCTACAAGTTAATCAAATATTAAGCTCCTAGGGCATGAAAAGTCTACAAATTTTTCTTCCTTAGATGTTATGCTCATGAGGCATGAAATCTTGAAGAGAAATGTAAGGGACATATCGTTCCTCCCCACATCTTATTCTTGGACAATAATCCTACAACCTTGGCACTCTGAGGTATTACATTTACTTGACACATTTTGTTTGAAAGTCTTAAATCCTATTATGGAGAAACATACATTGTATATCATGATACCATAGCATTTATTCTACTTCCCTTAGTCATGGATTGAATGAGAGATTTTTAATTGGGTCACATAAGATCCAGATAGTGAGAGGGTAGCCCAAATCATTGAGTTCTAGCTACAAATATGGTCATTGATTGATGACGGTATAGTAAAAATAATAAAAAATAGGAAAAAAACTATCATCAATGTGCTTAGTATGTAGTTTCCTTGATTTTTAAATCTAATTTCCCATTGTAATTTTTAATAAACTTGGCTATCTCAATGAAAAAGAGAATATATTTGTGGACAATGATGCATTGAGATCCGTGTTATGACCCTTAGATAGTGGAAATGGTTTGAGGGACAATGATGAGGATTACATGACAACCAGATCTTTAGAGAATTATTATATTTATAAGGATGAGGAAGGGCAAGAAGAGATTGAAACTTCTCCTACTAAAAGGAGGAGTAGAAGAGAACCTTAAAAACCTTAGAAATTATGGCTATGTGCAGTGCTTAATGTCCATTGGTTTTATATGATTTGCGTTCTCAACATTTAAATGTGATTCAATATTAGTCTTTTGCACTAGGCACTAAGATGTCTTACAGAACTGTATCTTGCTAAACAATCCCTTTCGAATAGTACATGTACCTTTGTGCTAGTTTAAATTACTTAAAAACAAAATGAATGGGTTGTCATGACTTATATTATTAATATTATAAAATAACAGGGGAAAAGAAGCATCTAATGTTCTATATTTACTCACATATAAAGTACAATCATTTTTTACAATACCAAGTTTAAATAGTATGCTCCATATGATAACTTTTCAATGTTTGATGTGCTATTTAGGTGAATTCTATATGATTTCCACCATAATCATGCTAGTAATTATAATGGATGGCTAATGCAAACATGATATCAAATGGTGTGGTCATAGTGCCATTGTATTAGAAAGAATAGCAACCTTAAAAATGCCATTTCTCCTTTGACATCCCTCTTTTCTAACCTCCTCTCTCAATGAAACAAAGTTTTCCATCTAGAAAACCCTTTTACCTTTCAGTCCCTAACCTCTTTCAAAAGGCCAAAAAAACAACACTGCATAGACCTTACTACACCATTACAAATGTTGAGAGAAGCCTTAAACTTTGAATTACGAGTAAAATAAAAAGAATAGGTTATAGAACACGGAATTCCCTATATTTTAGTTGAGTGAGATTTGATTCTGAGACCTCTGAATACTAAAAAAAATAAAATAAATCGTGTTCACTGTTTTGTTGAAATATGAGACATATTTTTATGTGTGCAAAAAATTAAAGTAAAGATTGTTTGATTTCTCATAAATAGGCATATGATTTTTTCTAACACAATCACACTGATTATTATAAAAAATCATTTACATACATATAAATAATATATTATTTATGTAATATAATTATATAAATAATTATCTACACATACATATGTAGATTTATATATTTAATAAAAATATTTATATATACACAAGTTAATTATGGCTAAAGGTGTTTTACATTAACATTCGAGTAGAAGTGGGTTGTTTGTATGTTGTTACCTAGTGCATATATGTTGCGCCGTACCCTATAATAGCCTTCCGTCCCACAAGATCGGAATTGATCTCAAACTATTCCATCCGTCCTCCCAAGCAAAAGAACTTGACATAGAAAATTCTTGAATTTTAGAAGAGAAGGCATAACAAACGAGTGACAGAAATGACAAAAATAATATATGTACGATGAGCGAAAATATAATGCTGACCTTTCAATTTCGGAATCTCGATTATTTGCAACAGCATTAGTGAATAAATATGTATTTTATTTTACATGGGAAAATGGAGTAGGCTTTACGAATACATTTTCTCAATTATTACATAAATTTAATATAAGCATCAAAAACATAAATTTGCAATGTAGAATCAGATATAAGAGGTATTGGAAAAATGACAAGATAGTGAATACTGAAAAGACAGTTGTGATAGATAAGGAATTTATGTATAAAATGTATTGGAAAAAAGATGAGATATTACATATTCAATTAGTGACGGTTTGGAATAGTCGTCATAGTATTCTAGGATCATGTTCAATTATCTTCTCTCATCGTCTTTTTGAGCCTCTTCTATTCTAAATATTTATCTCTGCTAACCACATACAAAGTTAGATTATGATTATAAGTTTGTGCTTTAAAATTTTGAACTTCTTCTATTCTAAGAAATTTAGAATCCCTAACTACATATAAAAATTAGATTATGATTATAAGCTTTGTGTTTTAAAACTTGATTTTAAGAATATAGGTTGACCCAAATTTTTTAGGAATAGTTTGTAAATTGATTAGTTAATAAAATATTTTTTATTAATAAAATATAAACATTGTTATGATTGATAAAGTATGTAATATATATATATATATATATATATATATATATATATATATATAAATTTTTATTATATTTAATTAATTTTAATAATTTTTTATTATAAATATAATTTTAAAATTTTATTTACTATATAAGCTTTGAGGTCGATTCTCGTAACTCAAGTAATTAAGATTGTTCGATGTGTGCAGGTTTCATTAGTAGTCTACAAAAGATTAGTCTCACCTCCGTTCACTTGAATGAAGATCATTGGATAAAGTTGCAGTGTCCAAACTAGAATCAAAGATCTCTCTCTATCTCTCTCTCTCTCTCTCTCTCTCTCTCTCTATATATATATATATATAATTATTACATGGACAATACATATAATATTTTAATTTGAAAAAAATTATAAAATAATTTAATAAAAAAGCAAAAATGTGTATGTGAATTTTAAAAAACATATTTACATTTAATCAATTTTATTATTTAAATAACCAATATTATTTGAACCAATTAAATTGTACAAAATTTATTTTATTTAAATTTTTATTTATTTAACCAAAAAAATTAATAATAAATGTTTAAATGCTTCTGCAAACTAATAATCAAATTATTAATTTTTCTAAGATTTTATTTAGATTTATTATGTTAGAAGTTTTTCTATATGAAAAATTATTGAAAGATTCATCTCACATTTACCTAAAAATATAAATTTATTTCCTCCAATTAAGTGACGACACGTGTTTGCAGGGAGATGTTATCTCGGCGCCCAGGGTTACAAGAAAAGTTTTGTGTTACTAGGTATTGGCACGTGTCGACCCCATGTGTTTTGAGCTGAGACAGCGAAAATGAAATGGCCGACGAGGAAGATGAAGACGAAGCCAGGGCCCATGAAACGCAGGTCGCAATGGAAAGCAACAGTAATTTTAAGTCGAAGAACCAAAAGTTCACCATTACAACAATTCGAGAATAATAACTACTGATTTATATAAATTACCCATTAACCATCTTGATTTGAATATATGGGTGATAGATTTACATCTATATGTATGTCTGTCTCTCAGCTGAGCAACTTCCATGCCAGTAAAATCCTGTCCGGTCTGCTTGGTACAATAATTACAAGCCAAGATAGTATGGATAACTGTCTCTCAGTTGAGCCACTTCCATGCCAGTAAAATCATGTCCGGTCTGCTTGGTACAATAATTGCAAGCCAAGATAGTATGGATAACTGTTGTTTTTTCTATTTTGATTGTGTTGTTCTTCCCCGGATATTCGCATGGAACATTGATAAAAAGCCAACAAATCTTTTGTCGAACAGTCCCATTTCCTTAAAAGTCATTAAACCCTCTAACCAATATTTCATGCACAATTGGGATGATCCGAAACAAGTTTCCACCAGCATTTCTAACAAAATTGCAGTAAAATTAAAACATTGGGTAAACATTGTTTTGCATTCTTTGGCCGGATGACCAAGATGTTAGATTAATTATGTATGTCTTGAATGTATCTGTGACAAATCCTCAATATTTATGACAAAAATGCAAAATAAATGTTTTGTTAGTGTTTTGGCTATTCTATAATTCTTTTTTTAACTATTGTTCACCATTTGTACTCGATATCTGCAAATACCATCTTCTCAAGCTGGGTTGATTTTTTGAGTTGAGCAAATTTACAAGTGGATAGCACAAAATTCATCTGATTGTAATTAGAATAGTCTATATTCACAACTTTCACCTCTTATTTGGTACATATAGTCAGGTTTGTGGGGTTCACGAGCTGGTGGAAACAACTAGTTCTGTAAAGTTGAGACGACGCTGGGAAGAAGTCAATATGTGAGAGAAGAGAAGGGCAACTGTCACTTGGCATTGCATGGGACAGGTCTCATGCCTTCCAGCTAATAGGGTGGAGCAATTTGCTATTTAAAATATTTATAAATACATTTTTCATCTGTTTCTTGTGAAATCCACATGCACGATTACTAACATGGGAATAAGCTATTACATAGAAATATCCATACATAACACTCATAAACCACTTAAATATTTTTAACTGAATTAATACTACAACTTATAATATAATGTTGTAATTATAAATAAATAAATATATATAAATATTTTTATAGTAAAAATAATATTATTATCTGTGTTTTATTAAATATGTTATATAATTAATTAATTATTTATTATATATAGTAATATTTTTTTAATATATTATGATAATATTTCTTAATAAATATTTATAAATATATATAAAATAATTATTTATATAATTTACAAATTGGAAACATTTTGAATGTGTTAATTTTTATTTATTAAGGGTGGATGAAGATGTTATTATGTTGATTTAATTACGACATGACTCGATATACGATGTGCAGTTTAAATCCACATTACAATGTTATGTGTAAACAACACATTGAGGTGCATGAAATGTTGTAATAAATGTTGAAAATTGAGATATGGCCCTAGGAAACTCTAATTTTTTTAGAAGACTTGAGAAGACCTTGTACGAGCAAGGGCCAACTCTTCAAAGACCTTGGTTTCTCGGAATGAATAAGAAATATGATAACCAGGACCAAAGAGACTCTCGAGTATCATTGGACAATTGAAGACATTTTAATCCTTCTCAAAAATAAAACCAGTGCAAGTTGATGAAATGTGCCATGCACAACAACCAACTATAGTGAAGATGATGAATAATGGTCTAAGTTATTAGTGTTCAATGAAAACCCAAAAACTCTGTGTGATGAAAAGAGGATCCCTATGCTTATTAGAAGACATGAGGTATGTTGGCACCAACAATTTCATCATAATTATGTTCATTAATGTAAAATATCATATTTTGTTATAAAATCAACTGCTAAATAAAATATTTCACTATATACAATATAGGATCTCCATGTAAAACTTGACAATGGCCACACCAATAAATAATCATGCATGTGTATAACCCCTTAAAGAACTAATCCCAACACTTTCCATGCTTATAATAATCCGCTTTCCATAAATAATATTAAAAAATAACTCTTTTTCATTTATTTGGTACTAACATGTGTTTGTAGATCTTAACTATAACTTTTGTCTTTCCCATCTATATTTGGCTATTTGGGTAATTTGCTACTATAGTAAATAGTTGGTAAATGATGATAAAACATATAATGGATTTATAGGTATATATTGATAGAAAAGATGCTACCATGTTAGCTACAATAGGACTTGTCCTTAGTATTGATATTATTCAATTGAATCATGCAATTTCCATGGAGGGACTATCGACTTCTTTGATTATGAAATATAGTCATGCCTAGAGTGTGTCAATGCCTCACCATGTCAATTCTCAAGTTATAGATGTTCAGAAAGATCATCTAAAGATGTCAAGTAGATTCATAATTCCCAAATTAGTATAATGCCTCTTCACTAGTGTGTTCCACACAAAGCCAATAATTCCCAAAAAGTAAGTAGGACATGCTATAATTACATGTTGTACACACATGCATATTAATTTATTGTTCTTCTACTCTAGTAATTATTTTTTTCAAACAATCTTTTGACACTAATCTCATAGCTTGTTAATAAGTTCATTGTGGAGGATATATTTTTAATAGATATAATATTATTGATAGAATCTTGGTGTGTTGTTGGGCCTAGTTGTGGATCTACTCCTTCAAAGCCCTCAAAAGAGACCTCCCTATTTATATATAATTGTATTTCATTTTAACACAACATACATCATCCATGGCAGGCTTCAAATGTAGGTTAAAACATATGTAAATCTTGCACCTTAAATATTGAAGGAAAATAGTTGTTATAAAAATAGTCAAAATTACACAAGATAATTGCTTTAATTATTTACTAAAAATAAAAATAAAATAACAAAGTTTGAGATTATATTTTTAATTTTAAGAATCATTAAAATAATTTAAATTTAATATTAAATTTTTAATTATTACATACTTTTTTTTAAAAAAATTATTATGTTAATTGGGTTAAACTCATTAAACCCTATTAAATTATTAAAATGGTGAAGGGGGGATAGGGGATAAATTATTATAAAATTGTAATTTATTATTCCTTTTATATATTAATGTAGTAATAACGAGTAAATATTCAATTAAATTAGAAGGCACCCAAAAACATGAAAACTAAATATTATAAAAACAAAGAGATCTCTATAAACCAAACTTAAAAACTACACTCTAATGTTATGAGAAAAGGCACTAATATTGACAAATTACTTGGTTCCATGCATGATTGTTGAGTTGGATGAGTATGTCATGAGAGCTAATTTTATTATGGTGGGTTCTATGTTTGATGTCAGCTTGAATTAATGTTACAATGGTGTTGATGTGGGTATAAGACATTGAGTTACCAAAGTCTATCTTGTCTCTTCTATTTGTCCATGCTGCCAATATCTTGGAACCTAATTAAATTATATTATGTCTAAGAACATATGAAAACACCATACTTTAACCCTTATAAGAAAATTGAAACAAAATTAGAGTTTGTCTTCATAAGCATCATATCTATACATATTGGTAAAAAAAAATATATATCTAAACGAGCATTCGTAAAAAAATATGTTTTCAAAGGATTTTTAAAATGAATAACATATTTTTGTTGTTTAACACTTTGTGTACAAAAGGCAAGATGTCATGAGTCATCATGAGTTTGAAGTGAGGTTTGAATACCAATTTATGTTCTTTTAATTTAAATAGCCTCACTTTATTGAAAAAAATGTTACCAAAACCTCCAAAAGAATAAATTAACTATTAAATTTGATAAGGGAAGGATTAAAAGAGTTCATAGTTACCTAAGTCTCTTCGAGTCCATCACTTAAAATGCCTTGCCATTGATTCTCACCATCATCACCTAACTGACCTTGATATAATTCACCACCTTCAAGCTCTGTAAGAATATATTTTGATGTTAGAATAAGTTCATGTAAAGTAATTATGGGGGGAAATTGATTGGGATTTGAATTTCCATGGAATGATTTAGTCTATGATGGATTACATTCTTCATGAAAAGTGACTATCTCTTTGCCCAATCACTATATGATAGATTGGATTTATGTCTATTGGAATTGTGTAGATTTAAGGCATTTATTGATCCAAAACTCAGAAGTTTTGGTTGATAAATATCACAATAACATAGAAATAACATAGTAACAATGAATTCTCTGAGAAGAGATGTAGTATTACTCAAAATTGCAATACAAATATATGCTTATCTCTGGGAAGAGATGTTTGTCTTCACATTTCGGGTTACCTCTTATTTTATACACAATTTGGAAGCATGGGGAGGATGTGGAAGGTCACCAATCTCGAGGGAGATGAATTGGTATGACTTCCAATATTTAAAACAATACATAATTTGAGGAATTACTATTTTTAGAAACTTACTATTTTTAGACAGCACTATTAAAATTGAAATTTGAGGCACTTCCGTTGGGTTTTTGGGGTCAAACTTCACGACATTCCCCTCATTCTTAGCTTTACAACGGTTCAAACGTTGAGTCAATTGGAGCTGCGGTGCAAAAGTTATGGCTCCCGGAAGTTCTGTTATCAATTGGGGTGGAACTGTCACTTGAATTGTCGCCTAAATTGATGCCTGGATAATTTATTGGATGTACATAACTTGCATCCATCAAAAGGGGTTACAAAGCTTATAAGGTGAAAATTTCCTTTATTGGATGTTTGCTCTTGTGAAGGATCATCAAGGATAAAATGACACTAATTTGATTGTGAGAAGGCTCCATGTTCTATGTTTGATTCAAGTCAGTACTAAATGGTGATGATAAAGAGATCTAAGACAATTGGGTTCTAAAGTATATATTATAACTTATGTTCGTTGATGATGCCAATATATTTAGACCTAGAGAAATTACAATAAGGCCATATATAACCTTCAAATCATGAAATATTTCAAAGTGAAATGTGCAGGTTTGATAATGGGTAACACCATTAAATTTCACTTGATATCATACCAAGATGCAACATACCATACACATTGTGTAATGAGACAAAGTTATGGGAAATGTATTGAAGTTATGGTGTTTATCTTGTTACTATTAGTATAGTGGAAGTGAGTACCAAATATTTTACAAAGTGCATGCCACATGGGTGCATAAGGGGGCATAATTAGTGATATAATGTGAGTGTTGTGTTAGAGGAGACACTCATTGACAGAAAAAGTGGTTGATTAGAAATTAGTTCTAGGTGGTAGGGAGGGTTGGTAAGTTTAATTCTCAAGCATTAGGGGGTGCCTAAATCATACATATTACAATATGTGGTCTGCACTATGTATCCTAGATGGCTTGGCCTCTAAAAAGAAAACTAGTGACCATAATGGTTGAAGTTTGAAGACAAACTAGACACAAATGCAACCCATACCTTTCAATATATGGTAACCGAACCCCAAAAGGGAGTGATCAATTATCCATGAAGCTTACAAGACCTGAAGACCTAGAATGCCAACATATAGTGACATCATGTGCATTAAATAACCTAAAAGAAGTGGTAGATAATCCAAGTAGTTGGAGGCCTAGATGCAACAAGATCATGCCACATGGTAAAGTACGGAGAAGGTTATAAACAAATCATGATAATACCAAGTGGTAGCATCTCAATGACCTACCTGAGATATTGCCATGGCTCACTTCTATGAAGACCTCTAAGGACTCACAATCTTGCATCAACATCTTTTCCATCTAGTTTTATGTGCTTTGATGATTCACTGCAGATGGAATTCTATGGTAGAAAGTGTGACTCTGTGAATTTCATTGATGACGTACCCTATGTATGATGATAATAATTTCATTATATGTATTTTTAAAATGTTGGTGGAGGAAGAGGCCTCATTGATTGATTATATAATGACACCTCCTTTGCTCATAATAAATTAATCTCTTCCCCATGAGAGGCAACATGTCACCACAAAATCACTTCCTCTTCATTGAAAGAAAATGTTAGAGCATCATCATTCTCTCCATTATGTCCACATAGTTAGGATCGCTTCCCAAATCTTTCCTCCACCATGTGGGGCAAAGGCATCACTTTCACAAATCTATCTTTTCCATAAGTGGAAAAGAATGGACTTTGATTAAACTTTCATTTCTCATAGGTGGTAAATATCGGGCCTCCTCACAGTTTTTCTCTACCATGGATGGCACATACAACTATCTCTTTATTTATGTAGATCATGCAACATGTCTACAATTTCCTCGCCTGTTAAACACCTGGGGTATGAAAGATCCATGAATTTTGCTTCCTCAAATGTACTCTTATGGAGCATGAAAATTTTAAGAGAAACATAAGATATAGATTGTTCCTTCATCATCTTATTTTGGGACAATAATCGTAAAACCTTGGCACTCTAAGATATTACATTTGTTTGACACATTTCGTTTGAAAGCCTTAAAGCCTAATACTAAAAAACATTCAGTGCATATCATGAGACCATAGCATTCCATTTACTCTCCTTCCCTTGGTTATGGATTGAATGAGAGCTTTTTATTGGGTCGCTTAAAATCCTAAGAGTGAGAGGGTAGCCCAATTCAATGAGTGCCAGCTACAAATATTGTTGTGTATTCATGAGAGGATAACTACAATAATTAAAAAAGGCAAAATACGATCATTAGCATCTTTAGTGTATGGTTTCCTTGATTGTTTCATTTAATTTCCTTTTGTATTGTTTAATACACTTTTCTATCTTGATGCAAAAAATAATCTAGTTATGGACAATGATGCATTGAGCTTGATGTTGTCATCCTTACAAAGTGGAAAGTGTTTGAGCAGTAGCGATGAGGATTAGATGACACCCAGGGCTTCAAAGGACCGTTTTATCGATGTGGACGAGGAAGAGGAGGATGAGATTGAAACTTCTCCCATGAGAAGCGAGACCAAAAAAGAGCTTAAAGAATCTCATATATTGTTGCCTTTGTGAAGTGCTTAAGATTCATTGGTTTTATATGATTTACATCCTCAACTTTTAAATGTGATTCAACATTAATCTTTTACATTACACACTAAGATGTCTCACCAAACCCTATTTTACTTAAAAAATCGCTTTCCACATTACTTGGATCTTTACACCAACTGCTTATTTATATTATTCAAAAATAATACGAAAGAGTTGTCATGACTTATACTATTATGTTGAGATATTCTACAATAACAAGTAAACAAAACATCGAATATTTTATTTTTACTCGCAGAAAAACTACAAATATTTTTTCCAATACCATTTATATATTGTGCTTAATAGGAAAACTTTTAAATGATCAATGCGTTATGTACGTGAATGCTATATGATTGCCGCTGCAGCTGTGCCAGTAGTTGTAAAGGATGGCCAATTCAAATGGTGTGGTCAATGTGCCTCCATTATAAGAAATACCAGAAACCATCAAAATGTAATTTCTCCTTTGGCATCCCTCTTTTCTCACCTTCTTTCCCAACGAAACAATGTTTTCCGTCAAGAAAACCCTTTTGCCTTTCAGTCTCAAACCTCTTTCCGAAGGCAACAAAAATAAAGCTGCGCAGACCCGTCTACACCATTACAAATGTTGAGAGAAGCCTTAAAATTTTAATTACTAGTAAAATAAGAAAAATAAGTTATAGAACACGGAATTCCCTGTATTTTAGTTAACGCGGATTCAATCCCGAGACCTATGAAATATAACATCTCAAGCCATTGATAATTCAGAATGTAACAGAGAGGAATTATTCGGGCTCAATCTGTGTAAAACCTTAAAGGAAATCGCAAAACATAAGTTAGATAAAAATAATATAATTTTCCCCAAATCGTTGATACGTGCTCATGGTAGAAGTTTTTAAATTTGTGTATAGCAAAGCGGTTATGTGCAGCTCCATTTTTCAAAGTATCTATATCTATTTTTAATATGTTTTTATTTTTATTTATTTATTTTAATGAAATTCTGCAATATCTAATGAGGTTATGTGCAGCTCTATTTTCGACGGAAAACAATGCTATGCAATAGATTTACTTTTATTTTTTTATTCTTTATTTTTTCTTGTAAATGGAGGATTGAAATGGTTACGTTGGCATAATGCTATTTTAAATTTTTATGTTACCCTTTCAGGGTTCACCCGAATGTATAGCTTATTTATACTTCTAACAATTTTAAGATTTATTATTTTTATTTTTATTTTTGTATTTACATTTTTATAAAATGTGAAATTCTATTTTGTATACATTATATTGAATTATATTGAATTATATATAAACAATTAGAAATGTTTTATACGTTTTATGCTATTATTTAATGTTGATTTATATTAATTGAACATGCTATGTATTCTGTTTAATATTTAATTTAAATTGATTATTATAGATCTTCTTATTAAATTTTATTAGATAAATGATTGTTTCATTATATTAATTGAGCATGTTATGTATTCTGTTTAATATTTAATTCAAATTGATTATTATAGATCTTCTTATTACATTTTATTAGGTAAATGCTTGTTTCATTAGGGATTCACATCGACATACTTTAAAACATCAATTTTTATTTTTAAATTATAATAGGCTTTAGCTCCTATGTAAGTCATGTGTACGCACATTCTCCCTTATCCTTGTTTTTAGATTCCTATTATGTTCGTGCATAATAAATACACCTGAAATGTGGGGAAAGATAAGACGATTTTTTTTTTTTTTGGAGAAGTCTTGGATCGTAATATATATTAAATTGTTTGTTGACTTGTATTTGATTATTGATTTCCATCTTATCATAAAATAAGAGTTTGATTATGATCAAAGTTTCATTAAGATAAATTTGGTATTAATATATTTTTATTCATGTTTAAATAAATGAAAAGAAGATTTATATTATATAAAATTCAATAATGTGAAAGAGATTTCTAATCAAACATATAAAAATGGATTTATAAAATCATTTTCAAGATGAAAAATGATAATTACAATTATAATTATATATATGGATGGGAAGTTTTGATAATATCAAGTAGTTAAACAAAATTTATAAATTATTTTAGAAATAAAAGTGACATTCACATTTAATATCAATTGTGGTGTGGATAAGATAAGGAATTTTGAAAAAATTGTAATGAACTTGAAAAGGAATTGATTGGTTTTTTATTAACTTAAAATGATGAACAAAATCATAAACATGTTTCATAAATATATTTATTTGTAGACATCATCAATTTTTTAAACTACATAAATAATTTAATACTAAGTTATTGAACGTATAAATTCTCTTTATCATTTCAAACAATTTAATATCTATTTTTTTAATTTGAAATCTATTTTTACTAATTTTTAATGTGTTTAGGCTAAATTTATATTATGTGTATATTTGCATTACTTTAATGTACATTTATAACCTTAAATTCCATTGTACATTTTCTACTAAAGTATTTAGTTTAACTGATATCCTATTAAAATAATTAGGATTAAATCATTTCTATTATATCATATTATATTTGATTCTATCTAGATATTCTAAATAATTGCTTTGCATACTTCAATGTCTTCTAGAATTAGCACTATCATTGTTGTGCTTTATTTCGTTCTCATGTTATTCATATTTCATTGTATGTTTCCTTTTCCTTATAGGTTTCACTATTATTCGGATTAATATAAACCCACCTTGAACTAGTATGGAATCCAACCCCAAACAAATCAAGAAGTTTGGGTCTCCAAGAAGGTTCAATAGGAAAATAACTAGGGTCACAACTCACCTAGTCAAAAAAGGACCCACACTACAAAAATAAAAAAGGACATATTAAATACGAATAGCAAAAAGATATAATGAATAGAATCTAAAATTATAATCCAAAATATTAGAAACCAAAAGAAAAGACACTAAAGGGGGATCTTCCCAACTTTCCCTTAGGTCGTAATACTGGGACCTTATTTACTTTAATATTTTAGTCCTTCAAAATTAGAATGGGAGGAATTTGTTTTTGGGTTTAGGTGAGGAGAAATGATAGCACTAGTCCATCACCTAGTGGAACCCAATACCTATAGATCATCTGGGTCATCTAATAGTTTGTTGTGTGAGGTGCTAATTTTAAAAACATGTCCCTCGTTGGCCATCAAATAAACTCTAAGTAAAAGGACTCGATGGATGTTATTAATGTATTTAATCAATGTCACGAGATCTATGGCCTTGTTCTTAAGACTTTCTTCCAAGGAATGTAACCTTTATTTTGATGAGCTTGTCTCAAACAAAGTTGTATCCTTTGAATTAGAGGCCTGTAGGGAACCCAAAATTGATGGAACCAATATAATTAAGACAATAAAATCTATTCAAAACATTATAAATCACAATATCTAGCTTTTTCATAGACAATGGTGTAGAAGGCATGGTAAATAGTTTCTACCATAGTCAATAGGTATAAGTCCCATTTCAATTAAATTGAGTTAATTTCACTCATGTCTTCTTATATTATTTTAATAATATTATTATATGATCATACATGTTATCTTTCATTTACAAAAGTCTATTTCATTTTATATTTTTGTGTTAGTTAACATAGTTAATTATAACAAGGTCATGATCAATCAATTTAATTTTGCTCATGTCTTCTTATATTATTTTAATAATATTATTATATGATCATACATTTTATCTTTCATTTACAAAAGTCTATTTCCTTTTATATTTTTGTGTTAGTTAACATAGTTAATTATAACAAGGTCATGATCAATGGACATGAACATCTTTTCCTCAACCTCTAGAAAACCAATATATAATAATTTTTATAGTATATTACTAATCATAATCTTACATATTAATATATTTTACAAATATTTATTATCATGTATCTAAAACAATCAATAATAATCCTAGTTTGAGTTATGTTATTTTCTTTCAAGTGCTCTCTTAAAATAAAACTTTACCATATTTAGAATTTGGTTTAAAAAAAAACTATTAATTATTTTACTTATTTGTAATCATGATAGTTTTACACCTATAATAATAAAAATAGTAAAATTGATCAAAAATAAGAAAAAACATAGTTTTGAACCCATCCATTTTTATTTCAAACATTACTTTCTTTGTTAGTTTTTGTTTTAGGGGTTTACTTATATTTCAATTTTAAAGCAGTAAATAGAGTTTGTATTTGACATAGAGCATTTACAATTCTTATTTTCCTGCATAAAATATTATTTTATCATTATTTTTAAATTTAATTTTCTCTTTGTTTACCTTGAAAATGTATTTTAAAAGTTTTAATAGGAGCTATTATTATGGGAAAATTGTCTACAGTTTTAGTTGAAAAATGTTGGGATGTGATGTGTGTAAATTTCCAATTACCTCATGGTATATCATAAAAATGTAATTTTTATTTTTAAATATATGAAATCCTCCCACCATTTGTTATTATAGTACACCACTAACTAGGAAGCCCTAGGAAGTTACACCTAAGTACCCTAGAGATGTGATAGTTAGACTATAGGAATGGTGGAATCCTCCATAGTTATTAAATTTATTATTGAGTTACTATTTATAACTAGGATAGATATATATGATAGGCTAAAAAAAAAACATACCCTGAATTAGTTACACCCCTAATCTATTTTGTAAAAAAAATTAAAGTTTTAATGGTAAATAATCATGAATGCATTTTTCTTCCTTGTGTTGTAGTTAATTAACACATTTTGTCTTAATTCCCAAGTTATTATTTGGTTTCATTATATAATTATATTAATAAAATTCTAACTATAAAATAAATATAAAATGAGCAGTGTATAGCCTCAAACATTTATCAACTTGTTTTGTTGCATTAAGGCTCCCAAAATAGAAGGATCGTCAATGTAAATATTTTTTATGTAAATTATGACTTGGAACAAGTACATTATTATATTTATAATAATAAAAGGCATATTCCACACCTTGTTGATGTGTTTATCGTGACTATTCATAATAATAATTTTAATTTATATAATATAGATGTAATGAAAAATAATTCTCTAGATATCTTAATTCTAACCCATATAATATATTTGAATTAATATATATTGCAAGAGATGAACAAAATAAATCAACCCAAGATTCCACCATTAATAATGGTGCTCCAGTTACTACTTTTGCTATTATTCTCAAATAATAATATCCAATTTTATATGCCATCATTTTTATGTATTGGGGAATCACATGGTTTACAATAGATTCAAAATATTATTTCTAAAAAAAATCTTACAGGCCTCCTTTGATTAGTATATAAGTTCCACATCTAACATATTC
The DNA here is from genome assembly GCA_037957365.1 of Torreya grandis. Classification (NCBI taxonomy): domain Eukaryota; kingdom Viridiplantae; phylum Streptophyta; class Pinopsida; order Cupressales; family Taxaceae; genus Torreya; species Torreya grandis. Next base: position 434,427 of record JARHVA010005629.1, read on the forward strand.
TAATTTATAGTCACTTGATAAAACTATTATAAAGTTATATGTTAAAATATTAAAATTATAAAAGGTGTCTCTTAAGCTTTCACATGTTGTATTATTACACTAGTTCACAATACATTGGAACCTAACATATTCCTAGCCCATTATAAACATGTTTCTTAGCATTTAAACAATCATTATATGAGGATAATGGAAATTTTGAGCATAATTTTTTCTCATTCCATGTAGTGTACTTTGACTATGCTTACATAGACAAATTACTAACTAACTAATCATAGAAGATTATGCTATATGATAGCAATATCATATTTCACATAAATTAGTTACACAATTGAACCATTTAGTAGATCATATTTTAATACACTTGTAAATCAACATTGGTGAAAAAATGTCTTATGCACAAATTTCCAAACTCAAACAAGGGTAAGATGAAACAATTATCAAATAAGTTCTTTAGTATAATACTATGGTATTATTGAATTAGAATATATTCTTATGAAAATACTAATAGCACCAATGGACATGAATCAATCATCTTTGAAAAAATCAAGTATTTCGATGAATTACATCATATAATCAAAAAAATAATTCAAATATGATAAATTAGAACAAACTAAAATATTCACCAATTGTTTCATCTACATAAAATTTTGAGTTTCAATGTAATAAAGACTAAAATGTGAAATATATTGTAATCAAGGATGAAATTGATAGAGTACCATGGAATTCTCTAGATTTTTCCAATGAGTTGACAACATTGTATATATAAGATACATATTACATTATTTTAAAAAGTTTCTAATCACTGATCTTTCTAACAATTTCACCTCTTTCTATATATTTCCTTTGTATCTCTTTTTTGAATTAATGAATATCATTTTATAATTTGGTAAGAATTGGTATTAGAGCTTTGAGAAAACCTGAAACATAGAAATCATTAGAAGCCTTGCATGGTAGAATAAAACATATGCACTACTAGAAATCATGGCTAGCAAGTTGCGTGGTGAACACAACAGTAGTCATTGAACTTATGCAGTGTTGATGCAAGGAGAAAGCAAGTTGTCAGAGTAGAAAGTTATGAAAAGCATCAATAGTAGGGTATGAACTTGCATAGGTAGTTTGAGCAGCATAGCCATCTAGTAGATTGAAAGCAAACTTGTAATATGTAGACTAGAATGATGAAATAATTACCTGTAGCCTAGTGTGGAAACCTATAAAAACACATATCTAGGGGACATTTTATATTTGGTGATAGCCAAGATTTATATGTGGATATAACCCTATAGGGAGTTGAGCTCGAAAGCATTTTCTTCAAGGGTGTAAGGACATTATATGTTTATTATTAAAAAAATAATTTTTCTCTCTTTTATAACTTCATCATTGAAATCAAAGTTCATATAATTTTCATAAAATTAGTGAGGATTATGTATTGAAAGACATAGATTACAAGTGAATATACTTCTTTGTAAAAGGGAAGGGACAACGAAAGCATATATAAAAAGGAAGCCAAGGAGAGGTTGAGTTTGAAGGAAATAGAAGGAATACAAAGTTTTATTGAAGATTGACAAAGAAAAGAGGAGATGTGGTAGATAGTTGGAGTATTGAAGTTGCGTCCAAGAAGCACATAAAGCAAGAGCATAAAAATTACATAAGATGGTGAATGTTCAATGTAAAAGAGAGTTTTGGAATATCTAAAGCAATCAAGGAGACTTATAGGCCATAGAAAATGACTGTGATGAGAGCTATGGTTTCAATATTTTCCTACTAAAATCCCTTCAAGAGTGCATAAATCCTCAATTTGACAAGCTCATTTGACAAGACCTTCTATTGTACTTCATGTTCGACAAGAAAATTTGAGCAAAATTTGAAGCCAGATATGATGCTAATACTGAATATGAGTTTGAATGCCCTAAGAAACATCATCATCTTTCAACACATCAATATTATGATCATATTCTAATTTGATTCTCTCATCAGTAAGACTTGTAACTTTATTTTATAATAGTCAAATAAAAAATTATTTTTATTTTCAATGTCTACTCCAAAGTTACTTCTATTAGATACCCAACTTCTTAAAGGGCCAAATTATTGTACATGGAAAATGAAGATGCGTATGATCCTTCTATTTGAAGGACTATGGGGAATTATGATAAGAAATGAGCAAGCTCCCACCAATCTTGATAATTGTCATAATTATGATAATGTTACTACTAAAGCCATGATGATTATCATGCTAAGCATCATTGATGACATCCAACCACATATCAGGGACATTGATAATAAAAAGGTATCATGGGACAAGTTAGTGACCACATATAAAGCAAAGAATAAGATGAATATCCTCCATATACAATTAGGACTTCACGCAATCACCATGGATTCCAATGAGAAATTTGAGGAATTCTTATATTGAGTGGATAAAATATAGATGGAGTTACTAGCACTTGATGAGAATTTAAAAGATGATCTCTTAGTCTAGATTACCTGGAGAGCACTACCTTCAAAATTTAGAGTGTTCATCATGACACTAAATGTCACAAAATAATCAATATCATTCGAAGAGCTCATGAACTTATTGTAGAAAGAAAAAGCTATCAACTTAGTGCAAGATGAGTTCAAAGATAAATCCCTTATCTCAAGGAGGCAACAAGGTCCAAAGTTTTATCCTTTAGAGAATCAACCATAGGAATAGTAACAACAACAACAGTCCTGACATCAAAAATCTCAAAAGTCAAAGAAATGGTGCCATATTTGTCTAGCCAATACTCATGACATAGACAACTGCTGGTATAATGCCTAAAAATAAGGGTCTATCAGCACATCATGGAAAGATGATTCTCAAAAATTGAAATGACATCTTGATCAATCAAAGGAGAAGGGACATCTCACTACTCAACAAGATGATATATCTAATGAAGAGAGATATGATGAATACAAGAACTTGGTACTAGACTACTAGACCTCACAACCCATGAAGAATATCTAGTTAATCAATTGTGGTACCACCAAACATATGTCAAGGCACAAGAAGCTATTTGATTTACTGATGGACCAACCCACTAGATATTTGGTTAGGATCATAGATGATAAAGAGTATGTTTCATAAGGAATAGGACAAGTTACCATACCTCTCAAAATGTGAAAATGTATACTAACAAAGGTACTATACATTCTTAGACTAATGTCTAATCTCTTATTAGTTAACTAACTAGTGAAGAACCATCTAATAGTGGAATTTCTTGTCAAAAATGACATCAAAACTTGCTTGATATCATGAAAAGGTAAAGTTCTTGATAAGGCTTTTCTTAAAGACAAATTATTTACTCCAAATGTTATTTCATGTTCTATAGTAGCATTATCTACCTCAATAGTAGAATCCACTACCCTCTAGCACTACCAGTATGGTCATTTATCTACCAATTCATTATATGAGTTAAGTACTAAAGGGATGGTATGTGGACTTCCCAAGATGTCCATTTAATTTCCCATTTACCCTAGTTTCCTTGTAGTAAACAGCATGCAGATCCATTTAAATGAATCTCATTTCATGCCAAGAACTGATTGGAGGATTTTCATACTAATCTATGCAACCCACTACCTAATTCATTCTTGGGATACAAGTACTTCCAGTTATTCATGGATGACTATTCCCAAAAGATGTGGCTATTCTTCTTGAAGAAGAAGAAGAGTGAAGAACTTCATCATTTATAGATCTTCTATCAGTAGGATGTGAAGGAGACAATATAACTTCTACTTCACTTCTACTCAGATTGAGGGGATAAATCATGTTAAAGAAGTTCCTGGCATTCTTAAACTAGTAAAGTATTAAAAAAAATTGATTGATCCCTACATGCCCTTGAAAAATGGTGTTGTTGAGCAATGTAATCACATTGTGATGGATATGGCTCACTATATATTATCAATAGCTAAGCTAGAGAATCACTATTGGGTAGAAGCAATCCAAACTATTATTTATCTTCTCAACTAGGCACCAACAAAACTATTGAAGGATAAAATGCGAAAAGAGGTATGGAGTAGTAAAAATCCTTTGATTTCTCATTTAAGTGTGTTTATTTTCATAACTTATTGCATATACCAGTAAATAAGAGGAATAAACTTGAGTTAAAAATACTCCCATGCATCCTATTAGGATACAACACTACCTCAAAGGCATATCATCTCAAGGATCTACAAATGAGGAAAATCTATGAGAGCAAAGATGTGGTGTTTAATAAGTCATATTTTGAATCTATGATGTATAATGATGGATCAACACCAATCACCTCTCATAAATTACTTCTTGAGTCAGATAGTGAGGAAACTCTATAGCTGTAAGGAAAGTTGTATGCTGATCTTGGAGAAATATATCCTCCAGAGCCACAAGGAGAGTTATATGTTGATCTTGGAGATTTAAAACATCCACCAAATATTTATTCATATCCACCAAGTAGTTCATCACAACAATGGTAGAGTTCTCCTCCGATGTTGGTACTAGGTACCAGTAAAGACACTCATTCATCTATAGTAAGAATAAGGAGTTAGACAAGACATGAGGTAAATTTTACACTTATGAGTAAAATAGTTAATAGATCTGAACCTAGAAATATTTATGAAGCTTTAACTCAACCTCATTGGAATAAATCAATGGACGTCGAGTATGACTCACTCATGAATCAATCAAACTTGGGAACTAGTTAATCTGCCCACAGGAAAGAAACCCATAGGTCCTAAATGGGTTTTCAAAACAAGATACAAGGTAGATGGATCTATCAATAAACATAAATCATAGCTAGCAAAAAAGGGATATGCTCAAAAAGAGGTAATTGACTATGAATAAACCTTTACACCCAATACAAAGATCAAGACTATCATAGTTGTTTGCACACTCACAACACATAATGGATGGGAAATTCAATAGATAGATGTCAAAAGTTCTTTTCTTAATGGTGATCTAAAGGAAGAAGTATACATGACCCAACCAATGTGATTTATTGATGAAAAACATCATAAAAAGTTATTTCATATAATCAAATCACTTTATGGACTAAACCAAACTCTTAAGACATGGTATACCAAAATAGATGATCACCTTTTACAACGTGGTTTTACACATAGTCCCTCATATTCTAACTTATATATAAAGAAGGTTGAAACTAAAATCATCATTTTTATTCTATATGTAGATGATCTTATGATCTAAGTAATTTTAGAAGATTAGGTTAAAATTGTGAAGAATGATTATCAAAGATCCTTCAACATGACTGATTTGGGGCTACTACACTATTGTCTTGGCTTGGAGATATCGCAGAAATAAAAGCAGATTTTTATCTCCCAGATCAAATATGTCAAGACACTCCTAAAAAATTATATTATTTCATATTATAAACCACTTTCAACACTGATGGAGAAAATATTATAACTTTCTCGATTCTAGGACTCACCTCATGTAGATGCAACTCTATACAGACAGCTCATTGGGAGTCTCATCTACTTAACTTACACTAGACCAGATATATGTTTTATTATGAGTTATCTCTCCAAATTTGTGCAAGAACTGAAGAAATGTCACTAGGTTTCATAAAATCTTGTTGTAAGATATAGTTGAGGTACACTTGAGTATGGTTTAGAGAATAAAAATAAAATTCAATTCTTCTTATAGGGATATACAGACTCAGACTACACCAGATCTATTGATGATAGAAAGTCAACATCTAGATACATATTTCATCTTGGATCTAGACCAATATCATGGATTAGTGAGAGGAAAATAGTTATTTCTCTTTCATCCATTGAATCAAAATATCACTCCACATGTGGAGTTGTGTATGAAGTGATATGGTTATGTTGAATACTAGAAAATATTTTCTATGAAGAAAATAAGCCACCCATCATTCATTGTGATAATTAAGGTGTGTTAAAACTTGTTAACAATCTTGATTATCATGAAAGGACACAACACATAGGGGTAGAATGTCACTAAATTTGAGAGCATGTTTTAAAACATCATATCCAACTCCAATACTTCCCTATAGAGGTACAAATAGCATATATCCTTACCAAATCCCTTGGGAAGGTAAAGTTTGAAATGTTTAGGGATTATATTTGTAAAAATAATGTAATAAGGGGGGAATGACAATGTAATATGTAATTATCTATATTTCTCTAGTGAGTTGACAATGTTGTATAGATAAGATAGGTATTACATTATTTTAGAAAGTTTCTAATCACTGATCTTTCTAGCAAGTTCACCTCTTTCTATATATTTCCTTTGTATCTCTTTTTTGGGTCAATGAAAATCATTTTATAGTTTTCTAAGAGAAATTAAAAAAATAGTCAATGTCATATAAAAAATTTAATTGATAACTACACCAAAGAGTAAATTTAGAAGGCTAACACAATTTCCTCGTATATTATTATATAAATTCATTGATTTCATTCATATATATTTACCTCAAAAGTTAATACTTGATTTGACCAATCCTAAACCTAAGGAATTTAATATAATTCTATATTTTGAATACCACATACTTTTGTTGCATTATAGAATCAAGTGTTATAGGCTAAGGCACAAGACATGATATTATCAATGAAAACACTTTTGAGTTGATAACACCCATAGAGGAAGTTAGACCACAATACAATGATAGTGAATTTATAATACCATAATAGAATGATAGTGAATTTATATTAATATTTAGTAATCCTTTTCCAAATCATAGTATAATAGAGTATTAAAAAAATTATGAAGTACATGATGCATAAAGCATGCATCGTATTACTAAGTCGTATGGACATCCAATAGAAAGAATTATTGGTATTATGTAAATTTAATAGCAAAACATATAAGAATTATATTTTATGATAGTTAAATCAAATGATGATGAATCAAATAGGAATGCACTATTTTTCAGAGCATAAATCAACAAGAAAATTATGCATAGTGTCATGATTTATAATGGGTCAAGTTAAAGTTTATGTACTATGGAACTCTTTCATAGTCTTAAATAAACATAAAAATATTTATTAACTACATCAAGATTATTTAAACATTTAATTGTCACACATCGGATACAGTTAAGCATATATTTTTACCTCAATAAGACGGATCAGCAAAAATGAAAACCTTGTTTCTAGTCTTACAAAAAAAAAGGGGTAATTAACATATTCTTGACATACCCTTAGATAAATAGGATTCACCTAATACAATAAATAGTGCACATATTTATCAACTACATGCATTATAATCAAGTTTAAAAAGTTTAAAAAATGAGTGATATGTACAATTAATAATTCCTTTTTCACCACCACCCCATTAGAGTTGGTTATGGGACCTATTCAAAATTACAATACAAAAAAAATTAGTGAACCCATTCAAAATCATAGTGAACAATGTATTTTAGCATATATATAAAATATCTATATACGACGAGTTAAAAATAAAGTGGCAAATGTTATTATTCAACAAGATGGATATCACATAGTTACTTAGAGTATTAAAACATCTAAATCTTTTATAGTGTGTCTTAAAGAAAATATGTGAACAATTCAACATGTTACAAAAGGAACATAGGAAAGAATAACATAATTACTCCGTATACCCTAAAATCTAAATTTAATGGTAATACTAGCCAACCTTGAAATTTTAGGTTGAAATCTCTTTCTTTGAATGTGTTTATAGGGACCGTACAATGGACCCAAAGATATTAACAACTTTTAAGTGGAATATCCATTTTATTTCCTAACCATAAATGCCATTTAATCATAATAAATATTAAATCATTAGTATCATTTTTTTGCTATTTAATCTAGGTTGAAAATATGAGCACTTTTATAGTATAGTAATTTTTTTACTGTCACCTTTCACACAATTTTGAATTAGACAAAATTTGGTGTTTATGTATCTAGTTTAGTTATATGTGTTTAATTTTATATGTGTTTTCAAATATGAGAGGTAATGACAAGATATATTGTTCTTGTAAAGATGAAAGAACCCTTTTGAGCCATAAAATTTATTTGGTTACCTTTGAAGTTATCATGTATTCTAAATCTGCTAAATAAATTATGAACACTAATGACCTTTTTGGCATCTAACTTATAATTATTATTTCAAAATTTATTATAATCCTTAATATATATTTTCTATAAATCACTATCATATCATACCAATTTGAAGACTTATACCCTAAAGTATTTGATCCTAAAATTCTATGTTCCTTTATGATATCAAATGAATGTGTTTTGCTTCTACCCAATGACTTTCTATCTGTTATTATATGAAATCAATAAATAAATCTAATATTGAAAGAAATATATGGTCTTTTTATCATCACATAGATTAGAATTACAATGAGATTTCAATATTTAGTAGCATCTACTAATTCTATGATATTTTCAAATACCAGTTTCAAATCTGATTCCATGGGTGTATTGAGAGGGTTGCAATATAACATTTTGAACTTGATCAAAATTTTACCAATGTATTTTTTTAATGATGAATATATACTTTGGTTTTTGAATCAATTCGGTACCTAAATAGTAGTGAAGGTAACTCAAATCTGTGATTTCAAATCCTTTCATAAACCTTTATTTGAGTTTTGCAGTATACCTCTTATTATTTTCTATGATGAGTAGATCATCCACACACCAGTATAAATAATAAATTTTTTGTCAACTATTTTGAAATAAAAAGCTGCATATTTAAACTTAAAATGTTTAAAGTTCATGTTTAGGAGGTGTTTAGTGAGTTTGTTGTACCACTTTCTTGGGACTTGTTTCAAACCATACTATGAATTTTCTAGTTTGCAAACTTTGTTCTCTTGGTCATTTACAATTAAAAAATTCAGTTGAGTCATGTACTCTATCACTTTAATATACATATTGAAAAATATAATTTCAATATCTATTTGATGAAATTTCCATTTTTATGAGTTGCCAATGGAAACATTATTTGAATGGTAGTTCATTTCCTAGTTGGTGAAAATGTTTCATTGTAGTGAAAATGTTTCATTGTAGTTTGTCTTTTTATGACAAGGCTTTCTTTTTTCTTTTCAAGTGAGACATCTATTTTTACTTGATTATAAGAAAATACTTATATCCAATATGTTTCCAGGTGATTGAAGAATCAACTAATTTTCAAGATCAAATTTCGACCAATATATCATAATCACTCTTCATTTTTATCCTCCATGCATCAATATTTTCATCTTGTTTGAAGGAAATGAGTTTTGAAAAATCCATTGAGATCATATAGGTAAAAAAATGAAAAGCTAGAATTTATTTCAATCCAGGAATACATTCTAAGGTTCCCATCACCATCTAGTCTCAAATGCCTTCAGAACATGGATTGGTCTTTGAAATATCCACTATATCTAGACCAAATCACTCTTTTCTCGTCAGTAAACAGCTCCAAGATTCCATTCCCCATAAAAATTTCTCCAATGGGAACATAATATTTTAAAAGTGGAAAGCGTGTAGACACCCCTATTCCACATTCCCAATAAACCACATTATCACACCATCTAGGCACCAGATTGCTCCACTCTTCCATTTCAAGAGCATAGTAACTTATAATGAATGTTTCAAAAGAAGGTATAATACTATGACCCATCTCAAGCCTCTGTCCAGGAAGTAGAGTACATGTGGCTTCCTAGAAGCTTTCCCACACTATCATGTCTTCATTATCAGTAAGAATAAAATTTTCATTGTCAAGGAAGCATGCACCGATAATACTTGTAATAATGGTATTGATAGTCCAAGCAGGGGTTCCATCCTAGTGATAAAAAGGAATTAAATTTCCATCAACGTATACATTAAAGGTGGAATTGGGGCTCACTCTGACATTTTCACCTATTGTCCAGACAATTTCCTCTACCTTCTTGGGAATGCTATTCTACCATATTCCTACATTATAAATCCCATTCAAATATTTTGAGAAAAAACCAATTGCAAGGGTGCCACTTTGGGACACCTAATAGTCTGCATTAGAAGCAAAGAGCTTAGAACGCAGTGGAATAATGGCCTAGATGTGATTCTCCTCTGACCTGCCTATAGAAAGCAGGATTATAAAAATAACTATAGCTACTAAAATGGAACTCTTAGAACTTGAAACCCAAGTAGGATTGGATGTTGAACTAACCATTTGTTATTATTGAATTTTTTCCAAATGTTTATTTTCTTTCAAGGCCTTAAATACTTTGCTTGTTTTTTAATTTTTTGTAATTTCACAATATCAAGTTTATTTTACATGTTTTAGGTTGTGATATGAATGCCATTTTTTGGTTTGATTTAGTGTGTAGGGCTTGCTTCTACGAGCATATTAATTGGGATAAAAAGAAATTAGGAATGAATCGGACTAAGTGTTTGGGAAACAGATCTGGAAAATCTTACAATATCTAACCCATTATCTATGTGCATGGAAAGGGTGACAAAGAGAAGAGCCAATCTCAGGTTTGATCCATATGCATATTTTTAAATCTACTCTATTTTATGGAACCATTATTATTTAGTGTAGCTATAATTCTATGGACGTTTGCAGGCGGTAAGGACAAACTAAGTAAATATTCCGTTCGCATAGGGTTAATTGCCATCCTGTGGCCTACAAGCCTATGTATTAACAATGGCCTTGCATACTTCAGAAATGGGTGGAAAAGTCTTGTTTCTGATCACTGCTTGAATGTTGTAGATATTATTGTTTTTAAACATATCAGTCGTACTGATTTTCTTGTCCAAAATATTGTACCCGATGACTACGAAAAGCAATGTGCTAAAGAGGAAAGTCCTTCTAGGGTTTGCAATCACGGGGGGAATCCTATGCTTGCCTTAGAATTATTATCGTTGAAGACGATAACAATGAGGACACTAGGATTATAGTTGTTAGAGAAGAAGAAGACCTCAACCTAGAGTTAGCATAGAATCCTGTAGCTGTGGAGAATTTTACAGAACCTGTATACTTTATAACAATATTAATTTAAAGTTCATGTATGGCTGAATAATTTTTATTTATTGTAATAAAACATTTCGAAGCAGCTGGTTCAAGACCTTGTACTAAAATTTTTCCATACCGGTTTCGGGTCTTTCAATTAAAAAGGTAAACATACATTCTCAGTTATATTCTTTTTGCACACCGAAGAAAAGGAAGCTGAATAAAGTTTAGGAAACATAGAAAGTTATTGCCTTTAAAAAAAAGAAGACGAGGTATAAAATTTTTGCGGCAAAAGTTACAAAGTTGGTTGTAACAAAGAATCCAAAGATTGGCAAAAAGCTCGGTTATGGGTCCATGCAGACTTTTAATTTTTAGTCTTTCCTTGTCCCCAAGTCTTTCATCTTAAAAAGATCGTATAAAGGATATAAGTGTTTTCATAAAACTTGCACCTTATGTGCATTAAGCCATCGAGATCATATAGCTAATTTTTTTTGGAAAACTAAGATTGCTTTCACAGTAGCATTTTGGGTGGTTAATGTTAATATGTTTCAAAAATGGAAAAAGGAAATCCCATGGTAGTTAATGGAAGATAGCACTCTACCACCATTACTTATTATGCTTCTTTTGTGTTGTTATGCGTTTGTGTCAAGGTGAGCTGAATATGAGCACTATAACACTTTAAATATGAGTTTAATCTTGGTCTAGAGCAGTCATGTATGATGAAAGCCACTAGAAACAAATTATTAAGTATTTATTTATTTTTATTTTTTTTAAAAAAAAATTTATAATATGATTCGTACATCAAGTGTCATATTCGTAATCCTTCCCATTAGTTAAGCCTTTTTAATTTATTTGTAGGGATGCATTGCAGATAAGTGTAGAGTGTACTCTTTTGCCACTATAAGAGGAAATTTTGCTTCTGCATTTATATTTGTAAGTAAAGATGGTTATATTAGAAAAGCGTTTGTTTGGTATTCCTTGATTATTTCTAGTTAAGGTGTCCATGGAAGTTTAAATGTAATGACTTAATTTATGCCTTACACATCTTTGAATCGAGGATTTAATTTGATTTTTTCAAGTCGTATCATAAAATTGATCTTTTTTAAGGATGTATTTTCGTTAAAATGATAACAATTTTTAATATTTTATTTTATTTTTATTTTTTTAAATCGTAAGTTTTACTATTTCTATTGATCATTAGTACATTTAGTATATTACATTGATTATTATTGGTTCATGCATAAATTCATATGCGTCTTCTTAGTCTATGCACATTTCAATCGAGATTATGAACACTTTCTCCCTCTATAAATTTAATGCTTAAAATTGTGCATGTATCTTAGCAAACTTCAACGGTTAGCAAAATCATTCATGGTCCCACTGATAGCCCTATGCTATCATTTGTGTTGTTAGATTTTATATCAAAGAATTAATTTTGCATTTGGTACAATTATAAAAGAATCCTTTTGGCACATTAATTTAAATCACTAAGTGATCTTACATATTAGTTTTTGAGTATGTATTATCTGTTTTTTTTGGTTGAAACATATATTTATGGAGTGAAATTACTAACTATTTTTGAATTAGTGAATGATTAAAAATATTAAGCATGCAATCAAATCACTAATCATCTTTTAAATAGTGAGTGAATAATGATATTAATCACTTTTCTCAATCCAAAAGTATATCATTTTAGTTAAAATGAGACCACTAAAATTGAATTACTCTATAATTGACCATAAGCTTTTATCCTTTTTTGTTGCTATAAATTTTTTATTTATTTCCATTTTTTTAATTTCTATTTTCATAACAGTTATAGTTTCAATAGACTTATATGGTAAATTCTCAAAGAATGTGAACCATAAACAATTTTCATTATTAAAGTAGGGACTAACCCCTATACAACTTTTATTATATTTTACTCTAAAAAACAAATATTTTATTATAAATTTTTTTTTAACAAAATATGATAAACATTTTAATGGTTTAGATCATCAATAGAAATTTATGAGATTAATTATTTTAAATTTATAATTATTATATAGTTTGATCACTTTTTCCTATATTTTATATTAATTTAATATATATATTTTTATTTTCATTAAATCTATATTTATACGAAATTGAATAATATAATTTATAAAAAAATATTTTATAATCTGATTTATTTATTTTTTATTTTAAAAAACGAATTAATGAATATAACATTAAAAGGTAAAGCGGCCTATAGTTGTGACAATTGTAGATAAAAAAATAAATAATCCACATCACTATGGATTTCTTTACAATTAATCGGCAGCATTTAGTTACAATTAATCGGCAGCTGACTTTTGGCTTCTCCATATTCACGGAACATTTTGGCTTGTCATTCTCAACTCACAACTACAAGTTTTCGTTGTTGTTCCTCTGCATATATGTTGTGCTGCACTTGCTCTGTCAGTGGTATACCCTCCAAAATGGTAGACATTCGTCCAACAAAGACCCACATTCCCCCTATTAGAGCATTTCAAGCGGTCCCATCCGTCCTCCAAAACAAAAGCACTTGACAAACAAAAAGCATGAATTGTACGAGACAGGGCATGACAGAAATGACACGGGGAATATCTGTACGATGAGCCAAAATATAATGCTAGCTCGTTTTCCTTTCAATTTCGAAATCTCGTTTAGTTTAAAGTGCCTCTCCAAAAAAATTAATCCACCTTTTGTTTCTAACAGTCAGTGAATTAATATATATTTTCTTTTACATGTAAAAATGGAGTAGGCTTCACGAGTACATTTTATAGTGTTAATTTAAGTTTCACATCAAACATGAACCTTCTTGAAATCAAATGATCCTCATATTTTTCTCATCGACCCTTTACAATAGCAAACATGTAATCAAATATTTTGTCACCCTGAAAGGTGTAAACACCATTCCAATGGGTGAAATTAATGTAAATATAACAACTACCCTAAATTCATATGTGTTGAATGATATTATTTCCCAGCTCCGTCACCACCTGAATAACCTCTTCACATATCATGCCATCATTGTAGAGGATTTTGTGGAGGTTTTCATAGTGGTTTGGGTAGCATCTCTAGGTTTAACAAAGGTGTTGGTGGTAGTTTAAATGGTGGGTTAGGTGGTGTTATAAGGATTGGTTATAGTTTACATGGCCTTGGTTATTGTAATGGGGTTAGCATGTGCGCTAAATATTTTTGTTTTCAATATTTTAAAAGTGTTTTTTCATTATTGGAGTATATTTTAATTTTAGCCATCTAATGTGGACACCCCTTAATGCTTGAGAATTAAACCTACGAATCCTACCTAAAATATGGGATAAATCTAGTTACAAGCACCTTTGTAATAAGTGTATGTCATGTATATCCAAAAACTATCTTGATGTTAGGGCATGTTTATGGTATGAGCTCTATGATATATGATATCATTTGAGATATCCTATTATTGCTCCTCATCATAGTTGGCATGTAATTTTAGGTGTAAAATACCACTTAAAATAACTTGTCCTTGCCTCTCATCATAACAATATTAAAGATGTTTAGGTAATGGTGTTGGTTTTGGTTTGGGAGGTGGCATTGGACTTGATAGAGGCTTAGGTGGTACCACCAGGATTAGTGGTGGTTTAAATGGCCCTGGTTGTGGTAGTGGCAATGGTAGTTGCATTGCAATGGGATCCAAAGATTTTAAATTTTTTGGTTTTTTGTAAGTGTTTTATTTTAATTATTGGAGGATATTCCCTATTTAAACATATTATGTGGGCACCACCAGTGAAAGAGATCATCGAATAAGGATCCAATAGATCAAAAGTTTCTACCCTTGGTGTCAAGTTAGAAATTTGTTGAGTTGCTTACATAAAACTAGTTGAGTAACTTAGCCTAACATATGTTTTAATCTAATGATTTAGGCAAGAGATGAAGGAATAATATGAACCCTATAACCACAATTTAATTACCCCACATCAATATCATTACATTATTAATTTGATCCACACATCGAACATCGAGTCATTTTGTAATCAAATATAAAATAGTCAATAAAATATGCCACCACTATCATGAAGTCAAACCTTGTGTGTATGAAATGGGCCATCTAGTGTACTATAATATATGAAATACTTTGGCATTGGCCCATATCATCACTAGCAAGATCAAATTGAAATCTTTCACCCCTTGCAAGTTATGTGTTGCCTTGCTATAATTTCTCAAAATTGTTGATATAATTAAATATTATTATTGTGATATTAATATGAATTATACATCTTGTAATAATAATATCTAACTATATATAATATTTATAGTTAATAATTAATAATATTAATATATAATATACTATTACACATATTAATAATATATTATATATAATATTATGTATTATATTATATCATATTATTAAAATATAACATACTAAAATATTAAATATTGTTGTGCAAATTGCTAATATATAAATATCTAAGCAAAATCTATCAAAAATGTGTCATTGAATCTTGACCATATGGGCTGTTGAGAGTGGTTATTTTGGTAGTACCATTTAACATTATCCAGTTTTGTCACACTTCCTTCTCATCTATTATTTTCTCACAATGTCAACAAAGTTTTTACCATCGATTATATATTTTTTAGGTAATTTATAACTCAAAATAACATTTTTGTCTTCATTCTAAATGTTGAGGCTATTGAATTCACTATCCCTGTCAATAATTTTGGATACAATCCCAGAATTTGAAATTGATTTTAATTTATTTTCAATTTTCAAATTAGTCTTCACTTTAAATAAGTTTGTTTCATATGATGTCAAATGCCTAAATATTTTTAACATTTGAAGGTTCTTTTATTTCTAGCGCTTTGACTAAATCGAGATTAAATTTTATGAAGACAAGAAATCAAATTCATCATTGTTAATTAATCATAGTAAGTCCCCTACCAATTTATCTTTTAAAGGTAATTCATAACCAAATCACCCCTTAATTCTAATATGTTGGTGTGGTTTTTTCAATGGATAGATTTTTGGGGTTCGAAGGTAATTCATAGGTGAATTAGACTTTATTTCAATGTTGGTTCATATTTTCTTAGGAATTGTTTATTGGGGTTTTATGAAACATGGTAATGAGTAAACCTTTCTTGTGGATGAAATCCATCTTAAGATTTGTAGAGAGCATGTGTTCTATTGGTTCCCATTTGTACACCTCTTTTGCTCAGTCTTGCACACTTGAGAAGAATGATAAATGTGGAAGATAAACCTACTAATATGTCATTATATATGGGGAAGGGTTTAACACACAGATGGATTGAATGCAGATAATGCCTAGGAGGCACGAATAGAGGGTATGGATAGGTCCCTCCTAGTTCTAGCTCTGCCTCAACCAAGGTGAGAGGACCTAAGAGGTAGCTTTCTCTCATGGAATGATTCGACAATTGAATCTCCATGTGGATTTTTGGCACAAGGAAACCTAAATATGATTATGGCATAACCGAACTTGTTCACTCCACTTGGGAAGGGTTGTCAAATAGAATGAAAAAATGTTCTAGGTCACAAACATGCTATTGAAGATGGATAGGGGTATGCATGCAACCTTCATTCTAAATAATTTTCAATAAATCGGGGTAAAATGCGAGATTGTATTGATGAGCTTCTAAGCAAAAAATACAAACACATTTTATATAGGAACTATTTTAGGCATCTGTAGGCAAATAACACTTAAAATATTCAATAGGGTGTATTATTTGTAGGGTAGGACAATTAGGTAATTATAAAGAGTGGGGTGCTGGTGGTTTTCAAATAACATGGATTCATTCAACATTCATGACATTATTCCTTTGCAAAAATTTAGAAAACCTAGATGCAAGCTAACGGAAATATCACAAGTGGTTTGCATTTATTGGTGTCAATGAAATATGAATACCCAAAGGATTCTTGAAACCCTAGAACATCCAATGGTGGCTTGTATTCTTTATGGAAAGATATGACCACTTTTACCAATAATTATGTGATAGATTGCATTTGTATCTATTCGGATTGTGCAAATTTAAGGCAACTATTAGATTTACTTAACATGCATCCATCAGAAAGGGGTACAGAGCTTCCAAGGTGGAAGGTTCATTTATTGGATGTTTGATCTTATGAATGATCGATGAATATGACATGATGTTGATTTGATTATGAGAAGGCTCCATATTCAATGTGTGACTCAAGTCAGCACTGCAATGCTAATGATATGGAGACAAGACAATTAAGTTCTAAAGTCTATATTTTAAATTATGTTCATTTATAATACCAATATATTGACACATAAAGACATAATAGCGCCCTACATCCCCACACATAACATTCCAAAATAAATATTAAAAATATTAATTTTATAAACATAACCCAAAAAAATATAACCAATCTATACATAACATAATTAAACACTTAAAATGTCAAATACTATAGACATATCTTTAAAAAATTAAAAATCCAATCATCTCATTATGTAGAAAAGTAATTTCCCCTCTATCAAAACTACATTTAAAAAAATTGTAACTCCAAGTATAAAAAAATGTAAATAATTAAAATACCTGAAAATTTTCATTAATGGTAGGGTAAAGACAAATACCTTAAGTAGGAGTCCATCCAGAATGTTAGTATCAAAGTAAGGAAACACACCACTAACCAATTCCGCTTCCCATAATTTTCGAAATTTATAACAAAATCCTTCAGAAAGGAAGGAATTAATTAAATAAATTGTATCGCGAACTCACTCAGATAACATCCCGTTTGATCGAAAGCAAACATTATTTTATGCTAAAAATAAAAGTAAGCATCAATTTCCATACAAATGAAAGCAACCATCATATAGCTTATTTCTAATCGAACAGATGTCCTCAATTCTTTGATTAATACCAACACGTTAAACTTTGTCCACTCTAATATTTTTGTGGACAAAAACCACTTTAAAAGAGACGAAATCGTAAGAGTGGGTGTTTGAGCGAAACGGCATTCTGGTGTAGCCGGATGGGGACCTTTGGTAAAACAGATTGTATAACAATATAGCGATTGTTTTTCTGGCCAATTGAGTTACTGACGTGTAGGACATATTAAAAACAATGCTAGTGGCCAGCTAGGATTTTCATTTCCGGAGATGCGAGCAGGTGGCGTACGGAAAAAAACACTTTGCTCCAAGAATTATATTGGCAATGGAAATAATATGAGTTATAAAAATGTATAATTATATGAATTATACATTTTGTAATAATAATATCTTACCTAAATGTCTAACCAAACTACTATTATATAATTCTCTTATTATATTGTCTCGTAGAGATCCAATTAGAATTAATAATTATTTTTTTCTGAAGAGATACCCTTCTTATATAAGATACTCATCATGAATAACATTTGTCCTACCTGTTAATGGATTCTTGCACTGCTCAACTACCTTGTAAAAATATGGATCAGTATTATATAATTCTTTGATAGCCTTCAAATCCAATTATGTCACTCACCATAGTAGTTAACAACACTACTCTCCTGCTCAATGCATTAGCTACCTATTTTTGATTTAAATCTAGGAAAACACAATACAATACTTCTTAAGAATGGAATAAACCCAAAAGATATCTCAATAAGGGAATACCACTTCGATAAGACAACATCCAATATCTTTCTAGAAAATAGAAAACTATCCACATACACTATATCCTTTTCAATATTTTTCATCTCCTATATATAAACCATTATTACTAATAATAATTGGTATAAAATTAATCATAATGTAGTTTGACTCATTACTTATTATAACTAACTAGACAAGATACAAACTTAATCATAATGTAGTTTGACTCATTACATATTGTAACTAACTAAACAAAATACTCATGTAACTTAAGATATTTTATCCATATAAGTAAATAAGTCTTATGTGTTCCATATGTTAGAATATCTACAACTGAAAGACATTATAATATCATGTTCCTAGGTAAATTACAAAAATGATCCAAAATCAAATCAATGACTTTGATCTCTTGATCTCCTATTTTATAATCTATATGTTGTTTTTAGTTTTTAACACTTTTCAACAAATTCTCCTGAAATTATTAACAAGATTCACACACACACACACACACACTCCTTAATTTTAATATATATTTTAATTATACCAAGAAAAATCTTTCAATTCAATAATTTCTCCTTATATGTAATAATAAATAATTTGAAAAGAAATTTTAGATATGCTTTTATTGATTGATTTGTTTTAAGATAATTCATGTTGTACTAATGTTGTATTTCAACAAATTTATAAGGATTTTATTTAATATCTATGTATTATCACACATTTGTGGATGATAGGCTACACTAATACACAATTGTTTGCTTGAGTTCTTAAACAATATTATCTATAAATTAAATGACAAAAAAATTATTTTTAGATACTTAAATTTGGTACAAATCATAACTTTTACACACTTTTTTTCATTCTTTATACACTTAACATTTTTATATATATTTGGATATTTTATAACACCTCACCTTTACATTGAACCCTTCATTGCCTTGTGTCTTCCACATTTTCTCATAAATACTTATGATATTTAAGTTTTAAACATTAAGATCGATTTAGTGATCGCATGTCTATATCGATATTTTTTAAAGGTATTTTTCTATTAAAATCACCAATTCTAGGTTGATGAGAATCTATGGTGGTTTTTTTTAATCTAAAGCTATTTATGAGTCCTTTTCACCATGAGCTAATTTCATGTGCATTGATTGTTAATTCTCATTATTTTGTGATTGAACTACACATGAATATATCTAAATTTGAATTCATATTTAACATATATATACAAATTTATCTTAATCTATTTAAATTATATATATATATATATATATATATATATATATATATATATATATATATCTTATCAAACAATGTACACATTTAACGTTTTTTATTCTCATCATTATTAAAGTATGTTTCCTACACACCGTTAATAAGGTTGCATTATGGAACATATACATACATTTGGTAATTTTAATTAAATGATGTGCATTCATTTTTATCAATTGGATAAGGAATAATCACAAGTAGTAAAATTACACAATCCCTAATTGTGAGCATGAGAGATGTATTTATAACCCACACCATCCTTAATTATGAACATGAGAGATAATCATTTTTATTAATTGAGTAGGAAATAATCACAAGTAGTAAAACTACATATTTCTTAATTGTGAGCATAAGAGATGTATTTATAACCCCATAATCCCTAATTATCAACATAAGAATTATGTATTTGTAACCCACATAAGATCTAATGACATTAAAGCTTCACATTGTTTTATAATTTTAGATTAATAGTATGAAATTAAGCCAACAATAAAATATAATCCATTCAGACATATGTGATCATCAATGGAGAAATTTAAAAGAGGTTTAATATTAGTTAGCTTTTAACACAACATCATATAAAATGTAAAATTATATTTATTTATATGGTGTCATGTAATGGAATCTTTATATCTTTTACTTATTTGTAGGCTTGATGATCTGTGTTTTCTTACAGTTTTTAATGAAAATTTTCATACTTAGTTTTCTTAATTTTTTTCGTACAATGTTAAAATACGATTTGAAATATATATATATATATATATATATATATATATATATATATATATATATATATATATATATATATAAGTAAATAAGTAAATAATGATACATCATTTGAAATGCATTGTTTAATGGGTCCTTATAAGGTCAATGATATAAGAATTTGCAGGTCTATGTCAAGCAATATTTTTAGCCTTGCTTTTTCCTCTCAAATTTAAAGAGAGGTTAACTAAAATGTCCCTCTTAACATTTCCCTGATACTACCCCTTCAACATGCAATATTCTAAGAATTGTGACACCATTGATGAACTTAAGAATACCCATGTAGAAAGTATATCTTATGATAATTGAAAAGGACACAGGGGTATAAATATGTGATTTATGAGACCTTAGTTGATACTTCTTACATGACATAGGGATGCCATATTTATTAAAATTTTAGACAGTCAAGAAAAATACAAATCTACATAAAACTATTGTGCATGTTAGAGAAGGATATTTCACTAAAAATATTATTAAATAAAAAGCTTACGATAACGTATTATGTTGTAAATAAATATTGAAAAAGTCAAAATAATGAAAAACATCTAAATTTCATTCTAAACTTGATTTTAAATTATTGACATTTATTAACCATTTATAATTTTAAAACAATTGTTAATGAGAATCAATATATTAAACGAAGAAAATATTGATAAAAAAATCAAAAAACATATTTTTAAATAAAACAATCTTCCTATATTAAATAAGTCATACAAAAGTTAAATATTTAAAACAATTATATGGTTTAATGAAAAATTGAAGAATGCATATGAAAATCAAATGAAGTGAAATAAATTTGAAAATTTTCAATTTTCAACTATCGAAGAAAACAAACAATAACATATTAATCAAATAAATTAATATTCAAGAAACATAACTTTCTAAAGCATATAAAAAAATGAATAAAAAAATAAAGAGATAATCTAAAAGATGAAATAATTTTTAGAGTAATATAATTATTTATATTATAATGAGTAATTTTATAATAAATTATTTTTATATTATTATTATTATTATTATTATTATTATTATTATTATTATTATTATTATTATTATTATTATTATTATTATTATTATTATTAGTTTTTGTTTATTTTTATGATTTAAATATATTTTTTAATTTTAACATAATTATATTTTATTTAAAATATTTTATCTAAATTTTTAACAATTTCTCTCAACACATTTTTAAATATCACATATTTATATATAACTAGAAGTTGATTTTATATTATATATTTTATTATTAATATTTAATAAGAAATAATTTCAACTTTTTAAAACTAATATAGTATACACAACCTAATATAATTTAATATACCATTAACTTTAACAAATCTCTTTAAATATAAGATATTTTTAATAAAAATGAAGAATGTAAAGCAACCCAAGTAAAAAAAAATTAGACTAATTTCTATTATCTATCATCATATTATACTTCTATTATAATTTTGTAAAGTATTTAATAAATAAAAATATATTATTTATATATATATATATATATATAATACAATTTAAATAAAAAGAGATGATTGTTTTAAATTAACTTTACTATATAACTGATTTTCTATTTAACTTCATTAAATTAATGAACCTATCAAATATATGGTATTCATAATTAAATTTAAACTTTTTAAATTATTTATTTTCATCGTCTATCACATTAAAATTCAAAATCTTCAATTTTAATTAAATATAGTTTGGATTAATATTTATAAAAAATATAAAAGTGTTTAAATATTTATTTCAATGAGATATCTAGTTTCAATAGTATATATTTGTTAATTAATTTTTTTCAAATAATAATTAATTTCAATGAATTATCTTCATTGATTTATTAGAATAAAATAACTTTCTTCGTTGATTATTTCATATCACTAAATATTTATTTTTAATTTTAAATATAATTTAATTTTGTAATTTTAAATAATAAAAGTAATAAAAAATATAAAAATTTACAATTAGTATATTTATTTTAAATAAATTTACGTAAAAGACATCTAAAAATATCATTTTAGAAGTACTTATATTATATCAAATTTGTATTATAAGTACAATATACACCTCAAAAATAATATATATTACATAAATTTATCTAAGATATATATACTATTTATTTTATGTTACTAATTTTTAAATAAATAGATATTTTAGTTATTATATGTTATTAATTTTTAATTATTATATATTTTATATGTTAAATTATAAAAAATATTTTTTCATGTGTATTTCATTATGAATATTTTTTTTATTGTATTTTGATAAAAATGGTAAATTGCAAGACATAAGTCAAGAGAGATTATTTAAAGTTTTCATATCATTTAGCTTTTTTTTTGGCCCCCTATTAACAAAGTTTTTAGAGTATGTAATACTTTATTACATTATTTTTGTCTCACAATTTTTATTAATTTGGGATTAATGTAACTATGTATTATCATATAATTTTTGATTAATGTAAAGTGAAACTAATTATAACTCAATCATATATTACCAATACATTATTAAACCAATTACAACCCAATCATATATTATCTTGTATTTTTTATTAGTAAGTGATTACACCAATTATAACTCAATAATATATTATCATGTATTTTGTTATCAATGAATGATTACACAAATTACAACCCAATCACATATTATTATGTATTTTTTGAGGAATTCCAAAAAATAATTTAATCAAACAATTAATTTTTGTGGGATTATATTCATATATTTTAAGTCATTTCAAGATGCTTTCTATGAATAGGCATTCACTTTAAATTGTTTATAATTTTTTGAAAGAGATAAAATTTTGCTTTTTTCTTCTTTTAATTTATACTCCTAATATATTGTGGTTAAATATCTTCTACATAAATTCTTAACTTTTATAATTCAAAATTTATTGTATGATCGATATATTATAATTTTTTGATTTACTTTTTCAAATTAAAAAATAAAAAATAAATCATTTAATAATTAAATAGATATTAAATTTAAAATTTAAACTTAAACTTACCCTATAACAATCAAATAATTATCAAGTTTAAAATCAACTATTAATTATTATCATTTCACAGACATCGCAATGCACCATCTCCCCAATCTGCCATTGTATCCCCCATCTCCCCAAACTTCCATTGTAAATTAAATGTTGTCTAACTACATAACGTTGATTAACTTAATATTTTCTCATCAAAAACAAATTTGAAGTAAAGTGTATTCTGTATGCGTCAGACATTGTATTTCAATCGTATTGAGACAATTTAGGAGTGAAAGAAAACACTCCGAGGTTAGCGACATACTGTATAGAATTTAGTTCATATAATAAAAACTGTGCTACATTTGTATGTTAATATACAGAACTATGAGGCAAGGAATATTCATGGCCAAAACAAAAACATCGATTCTTCTTGTTTCGAACGTAAATTTAGATATTGTTTCCTTAGGGAATGAAATACAATCATCTAATAGAATGGATATTTGTAATTTACAAACAAAATAGACAATCCAATAGAATACCTATATTGCTCAAAGAAACAAAGTGAATTAAGTTTTAAAATTTTGACAAACTTTGATCATAATCGGATCAAATTTATGAAGTTCACCTTCCACAACGTATCTGCAACACACTCAACTCGAGAACTTATATCAAGATAAATTTATAACGCCAAAGTTTTCTACTCCAAATACAATTCTTTAATACATTTTCTCCACTCTCTGTTGAATATATAGTCAACATGGTCGCTTACTTTTATGTCCACCAGATTGGAAGTATTAGTATTTGGTCCAAAGAATCAGCGTTCCAAGTATCACAAAGAATATCAGATTCCCTTACTTTGTATATATACATCACACAATAAGTAATTTCAACTATGGAAGGCTAAAAGGGCTAAAAGATTGTCAGCATTTGTGGGTGATAACATGCATAAAAGTATGTATTTTATTCAGCATAAATACTGCTTCATATTAAGTAACAGAATACAGGTAAATAAATTTAGATATATCCCAGTTGAGATGCTTTGAAACACAATTGGTCTATGTTGCCATAAAAAAAACTTTCCAATGTTAGATGACATAAATAGTGGAAGAAATGTCAAAACTTTCAAATATTAGATGACATAAATAATGGAAGAAAATGTCTTTAATGTAAACCTTTTTAATCTTACTTTTCTTATGAAAATATTGCACAAAGATCTACCGATTTAATTTCATAGACATTCCATTAATCTATTCAAAGATCTCAAATTTCAAGTCTGATGAAAAAGTAATATGCTTAAACCTATTTTTAAAGAACTAAGAACAAAATGTGGAAGGAATCTATGTTACAACTATAACAAGAGCCATCAAAAATTGTTCTGAGAATTCAACTATCACTCGGATCACAATTTAATGTTTGCACTCTAACTCTTTTATGTGAGAATACAAAGTGTGCGTTCGTAACATCACACTTAAATAGAGACAATTGGAACAATGTAACAATATACTATAAAATACTTAATTTCTATGGGGTAAAAAGTTAGAACTACATACATGTAAAGTCTAAGATGCCTTTGTTCCTACAAGGAGCTCCCATACAACACGAATACATGCTCTCCGCATTAAGAATATACGTTAAATTTTTACATTTTCATTTATTTATTTATTTATTTTTTGGGGTATTATTTATATATTGTGTCAGTTTATTTTATAATTATTTTATTTTATTTTTAAAATAATTTTAAAAGAAGTTATCAACAGTTTTATCTAATAAAGATATGATACCAGCTGTCGTTCTTCTTAATTAGTATTGTATAAAGCCTCTTACTATAATTAATTCTTATATTAAAATTCATTAATATCATTTTAAAATTCTAACAAAAGAATAATAAGAATTGAAAAATATTTTATCCTAAATAATAATATGGACAAAACTATTTTCAAATTCATTATATAGAAATTTGTAATCTATTTTAGTAATCATTATTTAAAAGTAAAAATAATAATTATTATATTTTATTTAATAAAAATTAATTTAAAAGATATAATACTCATGTTAATGTTAATATTAAAATGAACTAAAACATTATCTAAAGATATTTAAGATAATAAATAGATCCACATAAAATTGTGTAAAGTTAATTTATAAAAATATAAATATCTATATTTTGATTAGAAGGACATTCTTTTTTATTAAATAATAATATTTAGGACTAAAATATTGTATAAAAAAATTAGAGAAGCAAGTGATTAATAAGAATATCCTCAAAGAAACCATTTTAATATAAAAATCTGTATTATCAAATTTATTTTTAAATTTTTAAAAAGAGAATTGATTGAGAAAGATACAAGTGGTAGTAAAAAAAGTAATTTTTATTATGGGAATTAATATTGAAGTGGAACATAGAATGGAAATGATGTGTGGTGAATTGGAATAAATTAATATGGATATACAATTTAAAAATAATTTATTATTTATATTAGGATTTAATCATGCGATTTTAAAGAAATGTTTGGGAAATTAAATAATAAATAATTTTTAAGTAAAAAGATAATTGGATGCGGTATAATTTTATAAAATAGAAAGAATTAAAGATAATTTAAAAATAGAAACATATTTAAAAATCATTTTACTTATATATTATTTTAATAAATATATAAATTATTAGTAATTTTTTAAAAGAAACTCTTTAAATCCAACATTACAAAAAAAAGCTATATCATTTTTAATGTCTTAGTGACGATAACATTATTTTTAGTACTATTTAACTTTTTAAATCTAAAATTAAAATAAACTTTTTAAATCCAAAATTATTAGTATTTTTAACTCTCATGACCATAACATTTCTTTATAGTACCTTAAATCAAATCTTTTAAATTTTATTTAGATTATAAAATATAATTTTATTTTATTTTTAATTTGACTAAAAAAAATGCAATTGATCTTTTTTTTCTATCATATCAAAATTTGGTATTATATAAAAATAATTGGTTGTTTAAACTTTTGTTCTAATACATAATCACACATTTAATTGAATATAAAAAATAAATAAAAATCTACACATAAAAAGTTTAGAATAAACAATGAGTTAATAATAAATAAAATATATGACCACATCCTAATATGATATTTTATAGTATAAGTAGATTGTAATTATAACATAAAAACACTTTTAAAAAATTATAAATAATAATTTATATAAATAATAATAATAATAATAATAATAATAATAATAATAATAATAATAATAATAATAATAATAATAATAATAATAATAGGGTTTATAATTTTAAATTATTAAAATATATTTTAAAAAACATATTATTAAATAGCATTTTTTACATTTTTTTAAAACAAATATGATAAATATGATAAAAAATGTAATAATTTTAATAATATTTATTGATTATATAATAAATTTATATATATATATATATATATATATATATATTAATAAAAATAATTTTGATAAAGTGGATAGTGGAAAGCCGTCGTTAGTTGTGTGACAATTATAAACGAAACGTAAAGAATCCACATAATTATTGATTGGATTTCCTTAAAATTTGTTTCCGCCTTAGTTTCGCTGCGAAATCTCAACTCACAACTACAATTTTTCGTTGATGTTCCTCCTCATATATGATGTGTTGTACCTGCTCTGCCTTACCCTCCCCCCAAAAAATGGCAGCCTTCCATCCTACAGAGACCGAAATTCCCGCTATCCAACCATCTTATCCGTCCTACCGAACAAAAACATTTGACATACAAAAAAGAATGAATTCTAGAAGAGACGAGATACCAAAAACATGACAAAATGAGAAATGGAATATATGTAGGAATAGCCAAAATATAAAGTGAGCGATCTGATTCTTTTTAAAGTATTAAATTTAATAAATAAAATATTAAAAAAACGAAAAATAGCACTATAAAATCCGGTATAAGAGGTAGTGGAAAAATGATATTAGTACAAATATCATCCACCACAAATTGTAATGGCAAAATAATTGTTGAAGCTAAGAAAAGACTCTAAAAATGAAGAGATGAAGGATATGGAGTAGAAGCCGTAATAAACAGTAGAACAAGTAATAAGTAGAAAAGCCACTGCTTAATGGGTTGCATTAACTTTCATCAATTTATATATTGTTTTGTGGATTTCAAAGATTGTATGTGGTTGAATTTTTACATTTGGGTTTTAGAGTATAGTGTGTATTCAAATAAATTTTGAAAATTTTAAAGTTTTAGAATAAAGAGTTTATTCAAATGAATTTTTGAAAGTTATGAAAGGATTTAAAATCTGAATTTATTGTACTAAATTTCATCAACTTATTTAGAGTGTTTTATGATTTCAGTGTTGTTATTAGGCTGAATTTTTAAATTTGAGTTTTATAATATAATGTATATTCAAATGAATTTTGAAAAGATAGAGCAGCATTTTCGATAACTATTCATTTTGATTAATAAAAAAATAGAAACAACTTTTTATTAGTAAAATAGAAATATTATTTTTGTTTGATTATATATATATATATATAGATAAACTAAATATATTATAAAATATATTTTAAATTTATAATATTAATATTATTTTTATTTTTATTTTTATTAAAATTTATTTTAAAATAATTTTATTAATTTTTTTATAGAGACAATTTATAAAATTTATTAAAGAGTGTTTCATGAGTGAGACATCAAAAGATTTTTGTTTGGATTAACATATAAATTGGTATAATAGAAAACACAAAAATATATATTCGGCTAATATTATTTCAACCAATTAAATTTCTTAAAATTTAATTTGTTTTTATTATATAAATACTGATTTATGTAAAATAAATATTTAAATAGTTCTATAAATTAAAAATTAAATTATTTTCTTTTTGTGAGATTTTATTCATGTTTATTTCAGTCATTTAAAAACAATGTGAGTAGCCATAGCTTATATTGATAATAATTTTGAAATATAAGAGAGCTACTAATTTATAGATAGCAATAAATTTAAAGACATTAACTTCAAATCAAAATATATTATTATTTTTATATATTAAAAAAATTTAATATTTATAATAATAAATTGATATATTTTTAAACATTTAAAAAAATAAATAAACATGAGTCATGCTGGAACCGCCATTCCAGAGGACCCTGCACCGACGACCATTGCTCCATCCGTCTCAAATTTAAAGAAATTTTTATCCTGCAATTTTGTAAATTGATCCAAAAATTCTCCGCAATATGACCTTAAAATAAACCTTTACTCTTCCAATCTTACAACTCTGAAAACAATAATTAAAAATTTTCATGAAGAATACGGCATGAAATTCAGCCTTTTTCTTTAATTGATCACACTGTTTAGGGTTTCGCTATTATTTTTCTTTTTCTTACACTGCTTCTTCACGGATTTATCTAGAGTAATGAAAAGATGCAGTCATTGAGGTCTCCATATAATTATTATAAATCAGGACGGAATCGACAGATCTCCTTGCTGCCCTTAACATTCTGTCCTCAATCGCGGTGCTTGGTGAGCGTAATAATAATAATAATAATAATAATAATAATAATAATAATAATAATAATAACTTTTCTCCTGTAAAACTTATATTAACTTTGTGCTTCAATATGTAGGAATGGTTATTTTTACAACAGTTCTATTGTTGTCCTTATGTATACAAGCTGTGTCAATTAATTAGAGATCGCTCAACAAAAAAGTCACATCCAAATGTTCTGTGGTATGATGAGCGGCTAGACAACATACCTCATCAGCACTCCATACGTAGAGTACGGTACGACAAAACAAAGCGAGAACTTTGCTTTCAAAATTCAAGTTATTCAGAGAACAAATTATTACGATGGAGGTGTCCTCTATGATGAAGACCTTCTGCTTTGTGGTTTTACTAGTGTTAATTACCATCGAACTTTTGTTTGAGACCATTTAATCATTAATAAAGTGTATCTCACGTTACATGTTTAGAAAATGAGGGGCTTGGACAGTACCCTTTTTTCCGTACATTAGGTGCAAACCCAACTCATAGTCACTATTGGTTATTGGTTTGAAGTTGTACATCTCTTTCATTCAGTTTTGTACACTTGAGAAAAATGGTAAATATTGATGATAAATTTGTTGATATATCATTATAGTTGTGGTAGGGTTTAGCATACTTATAGACCAGAGACAGAGAATAACTATGAGGCACCAATAAAGGATATGGCTAGCTCTCTCTGCGGCTTTCATCTCTCCCTGAACCCAAGTGAGAGGACCTAAGCGGTAATTTGCTCACATGGAGTGATCTACAATTCAATATCCATTGGGATTATTGGCATAAGGAAACACAAATACTGCCAGGGTATAACAAAAAAAATTCATTCCATCCAGGGAGGGTTGTCACATGGAATGAATAAATGCACTAAGTCAAACACAATCTACTAAAGACAGATGTGTATATGCTTGCAACCTTCAATTGAATAGAAATTTTCAGCAATAGGGGGTCAAATAAAAGACTACAATGTTGGGACTTAAAGCAGAAAATACAAACACGTTTTATGTATGTGTGTTTTATGCATCTGTAGGCAAATAACACTTATAATATGGAACAGATGTATTATTTGTTGGGTAGGATAGGTAGGACAGTTAGATAGTTATAAAAAGGGAGTGGTGTGTTGGTGTTTTTCAAACAATAGGGATTCTTTCAATATTGATGACATTACTCATTTACAAAGATGCAAAACACTAAGATGCAAACTAATGAAAATATCAAAGGGTATTTGCATTTATTAATGCTAATGAAATGTAAATACCCAAATGATTCTTTAAAAACTAGAACATACACTAGAAACTGAATTTGATATACCTTTTCTTATGAAATATATAAAACTAGGGTGCCCTAAAGAGTTATTCAACAACATATTTTCAAATCAAACAGTAGAAAGGGGTTTATAATCTTAGAGATATGCCCAAAATGACAACCAATGATAGTCATTAAACCAGATATCCAATCAATAGAACGCAAAAAACTTATTATTTCACTTCATCAATAGGAAAGAGTAAAAACTGCAAGTATTTTCATTAACATTGCAAATAAACTTTACATACATCATTTTTCCAAAATGTTGTCATGGGGACAAGCTTGGTGACTTTGCTCTTTTGATAGGGGAGACATAAACATGCTCTTAGAGCTTGCTAATGGATGTAGAGATGTAACTACTTTAACAAGGGAGACAATACATACACATAATAATGGATACCAACATTTGGAAGAGCGTACACTTAGAAAAAACTAACAACCAACAACTTTGAAAAAGAAGACAAGCACTCTTTTTATACAAATTTCTCACCGCTTTGCAATCTAGGAATATATGGTGTAATTTACAATATTGCAAACTCGTAAACAACTCTTAAATTTTTGCCAAGATGCTTCCTGCTAGAATATGCTCTATATCATGGCTAGAATCTTCATGTCTTTGTAAGGAAAATCATTCTAATAACTGCTTCTACATGTATTGATGTAGATTTGCAACAAACCCTTTGATTTTTTTGCTAGAAATACATTTTACTTGAGTTTGAAGGAGAATATTCATTTTGGAGTAAAAAAAACCCTTTGTCTTATTGTGAAACTACATGAACATGCCTTTGACCAATCATTAGCATAGCTGGAATCCCCTTTGATAGTTTCCCTTCCTTTTATGGATGCCAAAGAACAACCCTCATTTGCAATGATTTCGTGGGAATATTTCAGCTCCATGGCCATGACAATGATCTTCCTCCAATGGTCCACATTGGCCTTGCAAACCTATAATATTTCTCCAATGGAGGTGTTTAAACAAGCAAAATAATAGAATATGCAAAACTTAAGCTATTTGTATATTTTTGCTTTTTGGGCTACAACATGCTTTTTCCACATTTACTTTTTTAGATTTTAATATTTTATGCTTACCTCCAAATTTTTTTAATGCTTAAATGCATTACTTTTCCCTTTTTATATTTTTAGGGAAATCTGGGTCTCAGTAACAATTTTCACTTTTCTTTTTTTGGTGGAAATCTAAAACTCACCAGTATATTTACAAGTTACAAATTTGTAACTTATAATTTGTAATTACAATTCCACAGAAAATTTCCTGCATGAAACTAGAAACTCCAAGTGCAAATTATAATTTGTAAATTTACAACTTACAATTTGCACTTGTAGTTCCCCTCAAAAGTTCTTGTAGGGAACTGTAAACTCCAAGTGCAAATTACAATTTATAAATTTGCAACTTATAATTTGCAGTTGTAGTTCCCTTCAAAAAAATTCTTAGGGAATTGGGAACTTGAAAAACAATTTACAATTTCTACAAATGCAAAGTTACAATTCCCCTAAAAAGTTCCCTCAGGGAACTAGGAACTCCAAGTGCAATTTGAACAAATAGAAAATTATAGTTAGCCTTGAAATTTCTACTTTGAATTGGGACCCCATGTTTGACCAATGTTGAATGGTGGGTTTGGGAGATTCATGTTAAATTTATAATTTGTACATTTACAAAAATTAAAAATTTCATTATTTCATGAAATCTCTTTGGAGATCCACTTGAGTTAACTTTTTCCACTTGCATTGAATGGTGGGATTGGGATAGTTGACTAGACATTACAACTTGTACTTTGAAGTCTTACATTTTGTAAGTTTCTTCTCCCATGAAGATCTCCCAGGGAGTTTGGGAGCCTCATCTGTAAAACCTAAAACTTGTAATTTTTTTACTTTCACCCTATCTCCATTCCATCCTAGTTTGAAAAGTGATCTATAAAAGATTTTTCTAGAAGCCTAGCACTTTCTCTATTTGATGCCTTAACTCAAAAATCTATACCTTTTTGTTTCACCATGCATTTCAATCTAAAGCATTTACCAATGACAATCTTTATTACCCAAATTCTTTTAGTGCCTTTCATACACTCCCCTTTTGCATCTATTTTTAGAATAGGATTCATTTGAAAAGGTGTCTTTTTAGATTCATTTTCCTATGTTGCATATGTCTTATAATCTACATCCACATTACTTTCCTCAAGCATCAAAATCATGGACTCAAAAAAGTTGAGACCATTGAAAGCTTGAGAGTTAAAATCATTTTCTTTAGGGTTTGAATCTTTAGAAATTTGTGATTATTTTTCTTTACCAAATTTTTGTTTGCTATGTTGCATCTAAAAGAAAACACCTTTGTTGACACCGCACAAAACTTGAAACACAAATCCACAACCTTTTACTAAGTAACGCTCACATGAACCAACCACTGAATAATCCTTAGTGAGAATTTCATATGTGAAAACCCAAGTTAATGTTATGAATTTTCTTGGGCATAAGGGTCTCATGACTAATATATCATTTTTAGATAATGACTATTTCCTTATGATGATAGGAGATAGTGTAAAATTATGGGATTTGTGAAATCTAAAGAATTTTCATGTTGAACATGTCCCTTATGCTAGTTGGATGGGAGTTTGACCTTATTTCCTATTGGTTTCTTGCCTATTCTTCCTTCTCCTACCAGATCTAGAAGTGTGACAACAATGTGCAATTTAGAATTTATAAAATTGCATTTGGTCATGGCTTTTCTACGATGTATTCCTACATCCCTCCTTTTCTTTCTGTGTGTAAACTATTGTATCCTTGTTCATCAGAATCCAATGGTCCATGAGCAATTTACAACCTAGAAAATTGATATGATCCATCCCAAATCCACATCTCCACCAAAGAATCATTTGACAAATGTGTTGTGGGTTCCAAAACTTAGGAGACAAACTATAATTTTGTAATTGACAATTTCCAATAACATTCTCCATTGTAGATTCCATTAATTCATTCCTTGTTGGGGCCCATATTGTGTTTTGTTCCAATCTCCCTCATTCCCAAGCATTACAACATTTAATTATGTTTTATTTTTTATGTTTCCACATGTCCAGGTCTATCATAGCATGGGTTTTAATATTCTCTTTAAACATTTTCCCCAGTGTGGAACCTCCACCCATATGGCCAATGTGTTATTATTTCAAGTCTTTGTTTTATATGTTTTATTGAACTTCAAGAGGATGTTTAGGTTAAATAGGTAGATTGATAGGATTGACGAATCTACTAGATGATGACCTAGTAAGAAACATGAAGAATGAGAGCAAGTTTATGACAAAATAATGGCATTGAAGTAGATTTGACCTTGAATAGAGTTACTAAATAGTGAGTATCACATGAATTTGTAGTTGATGTTGTCAAGACCAACATTCACCTTAACAAGTTATATTGAAGACAATGTGGTACTAATGGGCATGCCAAAACTATTGGCACCAAATATTTCACCTTAGAAGATGGTTTCTAAGACTCTTGTATAATTTTGAAACATGGGAATACTTCTAGGTATGTGGGTTTACCAATAGGTAGAATTAAACCTTTATATTTAAGGGCTAGCTCCCTGAATATACCTTCAAATGCTTATCACCTAGCTTACTAGTTACTTATGGGGAAAAGATTTAAAAACTACATGAAATGAAACTAATATAATGGGGTGATACACCAATATTATATACACATGGCCATAATACCTCTTTCACCAAGGAACAAGGCATATAAACTAGATTGCAATTCCTAAAAGGTTCTAACATAAGTGTTTTAGCATAGAGGTGATGTACCTAAGACAACACAAGTCAACTGAACCGGAGGGTAGATTACATATTATAATGATAATTATACACTTTAAATTAGTCTAAAACACTAGATACACTATGTATGACCTATTATATTAAGAAATATTTCATAAACATGAAAGGATAAGGCAAGGAAGGATAGAAGATTATCACTAACTTCACCATCCATCACATTGCACACTTAGAAAAATGTTCATAAAATCAAAAAAATATTTTCATTAATTTTTAAAATTCAAAATTTAATTTCATTTGAATAGGGATTCACAATATATGGTGTGGTATTAGCATACAAAAAACAAAATTACTACTACTTATAGAATTGGAGAGAGAAGTGAGAAGAGAGAGGTCTAATAGTCATAAGAACACTTGTCAAGTAGAGAGGAGACTTTACACATGTATGAGAATTAAATAGAAGATATACCATGCAATGTGTTATAGGACAAATGTCATTCAAAGTCATGAAACTCTTTAAATGTGGCATAGAAATCCTTTTGCTTGCTTAGAAAATGACCTTGATTATTTGACCCTATAAGAACATCCCACTACTAAATATGGATATATTTTATGACTTAACTAATTGGTATTAGATTTATACATGATATAACATGCATTAGTGTCATCCCTAATCATTATGATTCTTTTGGAGATGAGTTATCACTGTCTTTAGTCCAAATAACTCCTCTTTCATCCACCTCTCACACTTGGCACCAAAATTTCCTTCAATTTTCAAATATGATCCATAAAAGGTAGTGTATATAGATTTTCAAGAAATTTTATGTCAATATATTCCTTAGTTATACCTTAAAAGTCTATCTACTTGAAGTTTTCAATCTATCACTAGCTTGTATGCTAGTTTAGACTGAGTACGATGAAGGCACTTGCATAAGCACATCAGAAATATTATGATACAAAAAATGAATAGTTTGATTTATTTTAAGTCCCAACCTCTCTCTTAAAGTATATTTAATCTCTTTTAATCCTTATATACCTGTAAACACCAAAAATAATCAATAATATCCCTTTTTATACATTATTCATATAGGTAGAGAATAACTCAACTTGATGAAGAGGAGCCCTAGAGATTACTATAAAATATAAAATCATCTCCCAAAGCATTCCATGCAATTTAGATTCATATCCTACTCAATCTTCCTAATTTGGTCATTTTCTATGGTTTTGGAGGGTTTAGAGTTATTTCCATGCTTAAGGATTATTTATAAATATCTAGAATTAAAATCATGAACCAATCTCACAAAATCCTTTATTTTGACCTTATTCAACTTTTAGTTACTCCCTGATCTCCCATGCAAAGTGTCCATGTAGGTATGAGCTTCCAAATTTCCCATTTGAGCTCTTCTCATGCATTTTGCACACCTTGAATTAGTCTAAGCCATGAAATAGATTTCATGTTATTTTATCTATATTATAATATCTTTAACACTTTTTATAATTCATTAAAAACCAATTTTTAGGGTCTATAATTATCTAATAATTCTATAAGTGGTATCAAACCCCTAAATGGGCAATATGCTTAGTCTAGATGAAGTAGGTCTACCTGCATCCTTATAGGTTTAGGTCACCTTGATGAGTTCTTAACCATTAAATATTTTTATCAATATGTTTATATTCCTATCACATATTTCAACACCTTTATTCAAGGTTCATCAAGTTTTCAACTCAACTTATCATCTTCTTTCTTCAAATCTTGTATGTTTGCACCCTTAGGAAGTGCCCTCTATCTAAGACAAAATAAAGGGAACTTCCCTTATTAACATAGACTAAATGGTGGTATGATGAGTTTTTAAACATGATGCATACCCTATATTCTAAATTTATATGCTTGGTTTCATGTTTATCTCCTTCAACTATCTCAAAATCTATGACAGACTCGTGGGAAAGTTCATTGTTTGCAGTGTCTTGAATGTGGAGTATGTGTTGCCTTTGAAAACCTATCCATGTCCTATTTTCACTTATATGAGAGTTTAATTATATGAAAATTCTCATACTATAGGTTTTTAAATGATCAAAACCCACTTATCACCCATGTTTACATCTTCAACCCATATCCTTGCTCCACTAGGCCTGATTGATAGGTTGAATGTGTTTCTTGCTTGAATGAGTCACCTGTAGGTGCATATTCTATGGTTGAAGACTTATATTATTTCCTAAATACTTTATTAGAGTTTCCAAGGTCATTTTAAATCATCTATACCTATCCACGTCATGCTTATGTAATACCAACACTAATAACAACACACTTTTGGTCACTATCCACCACAATCAGCTACAGTTGGCCATCTTATAGAAAAATAAGGGTCCTAGAGTTGAACCTTAGCCTTGGAATTATTGACACATGATATATTATGTCATTATATGTATTGAAATAATCTATGACATTTTAAAATGTTTATGTTTTTAGGTTTACATGGTTAAGCTCACACCATGGACATGAGATACTCCACAGTCAACTATAGTTGAGATCTCCCAAGGAAAAGCAAACCTGTATTTATTAACGGGGTCAAAACCTAGTGATCTATCCTTTTTTGACACTATTTGAAACATAACTATGTTTACAAACTCAATAGGACCCTTCAAACATGGGTATATACCTTACATTTCCACTTTAGAATATTGATATCCTTTTAGGTACAAAACCTTTAGACATCATTGGAAGTTTTCAAAGACCAAAATCATGACTTTGAAACTCTATAACATCCTCCCTACTTAGCCAAAAACTATATAATATTGTAAGGCTCTTCTTCTATGATAGGGATAAAAGGTGGAAATAATTGAATTGATCATTA
Organism: Torreya grandis; assembly: GCA_037957365.1. NCBI lineage: Eukaryota > Viridiplantae > Streptophyta > Pinopsida > Cupressales > Taxaceae > Torreya > Torreya grandis. Next base: position 471,388 of record JARHVA010005629.1, read on the forward strand.
GTCTAAGAAGTATTGTTATATATTAACTCCGAAAGCATTGAGGACTCTATTTTGGAGCTTTTAGGGACTTTGTCCCTAAAGCTCATTCCTTCAATTTGAAGATGGTTTCTCAAGGCTAACAACTTGTCTAATTATTTTCTAATGACTACCAAAGTATTTATAACCTCCAAAACCCTCATGGGAACCTCAAAACATGTTAAGCTTTTCCATGACCATGCTTGAAGTATCTGTGTATGGTCACCTATAGATGCACATCTCATGTTGCAGGGCAATTAAGGTGAAATGGAAAATGTGCATGTTGTGTGATTATTCCAAATATTATTATAATCTTCCATGTTTCTCAAATTAATTTATACAAACGGAATGACTTAAAACAATATTCAATTTTCCCATTCCAATGTGGTATGTTTCTTCTAGGCACCAATAGGCATGCGTTAATATTATAGGCGTGTGTATGTTTAAGAACTTTTTTCCATAATTAATCATGTGGCACTTGGAAAAGTTTGACTTGTTTTTATCTATTGTAATAATTTCTTAATCACATTTAAATTCTTCATACACCTCCATGAATGTCCTTAGAGCTTCACACACCATGGATACAAATATGAACTTGGAAGGAGTTGATTTTGAGTTTGATATGAATGTGTGTTTGATCAATGTATTATATTTTAGGATCAATCATGTAAATAATGATATTTTTATGATATTAAAACATGAATAAAAACATATCACATCCATAAGATACCCTTGTAGAGAATCAAACCTTCTGCAAGTAGTAAACCCTGACTATGACTTCCATTTGTGATCTCTTCCTAAAATTTAGATTGTTTAACTCATAATAACATTTCCAATAATTAATAATATAAGTTGTATGAATTAGCTCAAATAAGAGCAAAACCTACAGGGTGTGGGAAACAACAAGTAAAAATGTATATTCAACTTTTTAAGTATGGTTCATAAATTACAAATTATAAATAATTGAAATATTATAATTAAATTGAATTTTAATGACTGTATTATCACCTCCTAAAGGCATTTGACTTGAAACTTCTTCTATTGGCTGTATTATTAAAAGACTAGCTGACTAGTTAAATGTGCGTAGTGGAGTGATGGAAGAAAATAATGGTTTAAACCAATTTTTAGCACTTAAAAATGATTTAAAACATTTAAATGAGTGAAATTAATTTTATTAACCATCCCACTATACTCTCCCATATGGCACTCTTTCCCATATGCCATATAACCTTGTAAACTCCCTCTTTTTCACTTCTTTTCTTGAATTTTTAGTTAGGAACATGCATGTTTTAGTTAGTCCTAACATTCCTAACAATCAATGTGACACATTGGTTGTTGGAATGAAATTTTAAGCAGATGGAAACATTAAAAATTGTACCACTTCATTTAATGACCCATATATGACCTCTAAGTGACACAAGGACTAAATTAGACCTTGACCAAGGCTAATATGACATTAGGTGACATATAATTAACTATAACACACCCTATAAAGTGTTAATAGACCATTATATCAAATTTTTGACTATAGGGGGTTTTCTCATTCTGACTTGTGGTATAAATAATCAACATGTCCTATTATAAATTATGGATTTCACCATTAATGGTGTTATAGTGATTTAGATGCATGACATGTTTCTAAAAGTCTAGTAATTCATATGTTTATAATACAACTCTTGATTTATGGAAGTTAAATATATTATCTCTAATTATTTCATGAGATAGGTAACAATTAGTTTTAATGGATGTGTGTGCTTAAAACATAACATCTTATCCTTATCGTCAAGTTCTTGGTATACCTTATATGCGTTCATTAAAAACAATAAATAATCTTGGATTTGGAACAAAAATTTAATAAGTGGTGGAAACCTTAAGGATTACACTCGGTTATATGAAGTAATAATCCATTTTGACAATGATTTACTGAATCATAATATTCCTTAATAAACACATAAGTTAATGACTAACTCTAATGAAGTAACAAACTCTTGCATGATCATACACATGCTAATTAGATGGTATGAATGCATATGTTATTGTATAGTAACATATTATAATTAAAGGTAAGTAACATTTAGGTGTATACTCCTATAGTTGTCTTATGTGATGGTATTCTTGGATCAAAAGAAATAATTATTTCTCAATGCCAATTGTATAATTTTTCAATATGAGGGCTCCCGTGTGTGGTGACACCCACCTTGAGTTCAGTATTTTTCATCTCATATAATTTAAATAATAAAAATTATTTCTTCATGGAGTTATATCTGATGTGTATGTCCTTAATAAATTAGGGAAACATTGGTGTAATTCTTTCATAAGGGATGTTGGATCATGATGTGGTGATTGATGGGGGTAGGACATAAAGTGGTCCTCACTTGGATGATTCCCAAAGGCTTTAATACTCTTATGCTTATGTCATGTTGGATCTAACAATGAATTAGAAACCTCTACCTATTTATCTCATGATTGTATAATACTTGCCTAAACATGATTTTGAGATGAACCTTATTTTTGATAATTTGGATCCCATGCTTAAGTATGGTACTCCTATCATATATGGGTTTCCTATATAGAAATTAGAAAAATAGACATTCTAGGATGTGCTCAATTCCATTTTAGTTGTTTATATCCTTATCCATTTGATAGGATTGATCAATCTACTAGATGATGACCTAGTAAGAAACATGAAGCATGAGAACAAGTTAATGACAAAATAATGGAATTAAAGTAGATTTTACCTTGAATAGAGTTATTAAGTGGTGAGTATCACACCAATTTGTAGTTGATGTTGTCAACACCAACATTCACCTTAACAAGTTATATTGAAGATAATGTGGTCTTATCGGTCATGCCAAAACTATTGACACCAATTATTGCACCTTAGAAGATGGTGTTTAAAACTCTCGTATATTTTGTGAAACATGGGAATGCTTTTAGGTATGTGGGTTTACCTATAGGCAAAAGTAACCCTTTATATTTAAGGGCTAGCTCCTTGAATATAACTTAAAATGATTATCACCTAGCTAACTAGTTACTTATGGGGAAAATATTTAGAAAGTACATGAATTGAAACTAATATAATGGGGTGATACACCAATATGATTTACACATGACTAGAATACATCTTTCACTAAGGAACAGGGAATATAAACAAGCTTTCCATTCCTAAAAGGTTCTAACATAAGTGTTTCAACATAGAGGTGATGTGCCCAAGAGAATAAAAGGCAAGTGAACCATAGGGTATATTACACATTAAAAGGATAATTGTAAACCTTAAGTTAGTCTAAAATAATAGATACACTCTATGTGACCTATTATAATAAGAAATATTTCATAAACATGAAAGGATAAGGCAAGCAAGGATAGAAGATTATCACTAGCTTCACCCTACATCACATTACACACTTAGAAAAATGTCAATAAACTCACATAAAGATTTTCATTAATTTTTAAAATCTAAAATTTAATGACATTTGAATAGGGATTCACCATATATGGTGTGGTATTAGCTTAAAAAAAGCAAAATTACTACTAATATAATTGGAGAGAGAAGTGAGAGGAGAGAAGTCTAAGAGAAATAAAAAAACTTGTCAAATATAGAGGAGAAATTACACATGTAGGAGAATGAAATAGAAGATATACCATGCAATGTGTCATAGGACAAATGTCATTCAAAGTCATGAAACTCTTTAAATGTGGCATAGTAATCTTTTTACTTGCTTAGAAAACGGCCTTGATTATTTGGCCCTATAGGAACATCCCAATACTAAATAGGGATAGATGTGATGATTTAACTAATTTTTAGTGGTTATATTCATTATATAACATGTATTGGTTTCATCTCTAATCATTATGATTCTTTTGGAGATGAGTTATCACTGTCTATAGTCCAAAAAACTCCTCTTACATCCACCTCTCATACTTAGCAGTAAAATTTCCTTTAATTTTAAAATATGATCCATAGAAGGTAGTGTATAAATATTTTCAATAAATTCCATGTCATTTTATTCCTTAGTTATACCTTAAAATTCTATCCACTTGAAGTTTTCAATCTCTCACTAGCTTGTTTAATGTGCCAGTTTAGACTAGCTGAGATGAAGGCACTTGCATAAGCACTTAGGAAATATTGATCTACAAAAAATTAGTAATGTGAGTTATTTTAAGTCCAAACCTCTCTGACAAAGCATATTTAATATATTTTAATCCTTATATACCTGTAAAACACCAAAAATAATCAATAAAATCACTTTGTGAATCAAACCTTCTGCAAGTAGTAAAACTTGACTGCAACTTCCATTTGTGATGTCTTCCTAAAATTTAGATTTTTTAACTCATAATAACACTTAAAATGATCAAAAAAACATACTAAACATTATATAATTAATCCAACATCATATAGAATCAAATTCATAATATAAATTGTATAAACTAGCTCAAATAAGAGCAAAACCTACAGGGTGTGGAAAATAATAAGTAAAAATGTACAATCAAATTTTTAAGTATGGTTCATAAATTAAAAATTATAAATCCTTTAAATATTATAATTAAAATTAATTTTAATAAGTGTATTATCACCTCCCAAAGGCATTTGACTTGAAACTTCTCCTCTTGGTTGTACTATTAAAAAACTAGTTGACTAGTTTCATGTGCATAGTGGAGTGATGGAAGAAAATAAAGGTTTTCACCAATTTTTGGCACTTCCAAACCATTTAAATAATTTAAATGAGTCCAAATAATATTATTAACCATCCCACTATACTCTCCCATATAAAACTCTTTCCCATAGGCCATATAACCTTTTAGACTCCCTCTTTTTCACTTCTTTTCTTGAATTTTTAGTTAGGAACATGAACGTATTAGTTAGTCCTAACATTTATAACAAGGAATTTGAAACATTGGTTGTTATAAGGAAATTTTAAGCACATAAAAACATTAAAAATTGTAACACTTCATTTAATGACCCATATAATACCCCTAAGTCACACAAGGACTAAATTAGACCATGACCAATGCTAATATGACATTAGGTGACATATAATTAACTATAACACACCCTATAAACTGTTAATAGACCCTTATATTAAATTTATAACTATAGGGGGTTGTATCATTATGACTTATAATTAAAATAATCAACATGTCCTACTATGGATTATTGATTTCACCATTAAGGGTATTATAGTGATTTAGATGCACGACATGTTTCTAAAAGTCTAGTAATTCATATGTTTATAATGCAAATCTTGATTTATGTCATTTTGATATATTATCTTTAATGCTTTCATGAGATAACTAACCATTGGTTTTAATGGATGTGTTTGCTTAAAACTTAACATCTTATCCGTATCATTGAGTTCTTGGTATACATTATATGTGTTCATTAAAAACAATAAATTATCTTCGAATTGGGACAAAAATTTAATAATTGGTGGAAACCTTAAGGATTTCACTCGGTTATATGAAGTAATAGATCATTTTGACAATGATTTACTGAATCATAATATTCCTTAATAAACACATAAGTTAATGACTAAGGATAATTAATTAACAAACTCTTGCATGATCATACACATGTTAATTAGATGGTATGAATGCATATGTTATTAAATAATAACATATGGTAATTAAAGGTAAGTAACATTTAGGTGTAGACCCCTATAGTTGGTTTATGTGACGGTATTCTTGGATCACAAGAAGTAATTGTTTCTCAATGCCAATTATATAATTTTTCAATATGGGGACTCCCATGTGTGATGACACCCACCTTGAGTTTAGTATTTTTTATCTCATCTAATTTAAATACTAAAAATTATTTCTTCATGGAGTTATAACTTATGTGTATGGCCTCAATCAATTAGGGAAATATTGGTGTAATTCTCTCATAAGGGATGTTGGATCATGATATGGTGATTGATGGGGGTAAGACATAAATTGGTCCTCACTTGGATGATTCCCAAAGGCTTTAAGACTCTTATTCTTATGTCATGTTGGATCCAAAAATGAATTATATACCTCTACCTATTGATCTCATGATGCGATAAAACTTGCCTAAATACGATTGTGAGATGAACCTTATTTTTGATGATTTCGATCCCATGCTTAAGTATGGTACTCCTATCATATCTAGGTTACATATCTAGCAACTAGTTAAATAGACATTATAGGTTTTTCTCAATTTTGTTTTGGTTGATTATATCCTTATCCATTTGATATAATTGGGATGTTGGTTATGGGATGCTAATACTACCTACAGAGTTATTTAAATGCATTGCACTACATATATTTTTATGCAATAGGGGCCTTTGATGTTTCATTGTCTATTTTCAAATAAAAAATTAAAAAATGTCTTTATTTCAAGATATTGGAACCTAAAAAGGGTTTTATGCTCTCATTGTAGATACATAGTGAATAAAAATATTTTGGAAAAAAATGTTTTTTAAAAAAATTTATATCAATATTTTAGAGCACCACCCATGATCCTTCATCAGGAGAATAATGGATTGATGATTGAACAACCAAACTATGCTAACTTAAATAGTGTAATGGTCACCTGGGGTATTAAATATGAGGGTATCTATTGCACCACCCTTTTTTCCAATTGTAGACATGTACCCAAAAGTGGTAGAGGAATGAAAACCTAAAATTTCAATAAAAATAAGAATTTTCAAGTGCTTACATAATAATTAAACTTGATTAGGTGCTCAAGAAATAAATTAATTAAAAGCGGTTTAAACTTATATTGTCATTGTTTTACTATATTGGAACCTAAAAAGGGTTTTATGCTTTCATAGTGCTTAGAAATAATTTCAAAAAAAAGGGTGGCATTATTTCAATATTTTGGAACATAAAAAAGATTTTATGATTTCATAGTACATAGATATCTAATAAATATATTTTGGAAAAAAATATCTTTTTTTATTTATATCAAAGTTTTAGATCACTAGCCACGATCCTTCATCAGGAGAACAAAGGATTGGTGATTGAATAACCAAACTATGCTATCCTAAATAGTGTAAAAGACAATGGTCACCTGGGGTATTAAATATGAGGGTATCTATTGCATCTCCCTTCTTTCCAATTGGAGGCATGTACCTAAAATTTGTAGATGAATGAAAACCTAAAAGTTTGATAAAAATAATAATTTTCAAGCCCTAACTTAAAAATTAGAATTGATTAGGTTCTCAAGAAATAAATCAATTAAAAGTGGCTTAAACATATATTGGCATTGTTTCAATATGTTGGAACCTAAAAAGGGTTTTATACTTTCATAGTACATACATAGTGAATAAATAGATTTTGGAAAAAATGTCTTTTTTTTATTTATATCAATGTTCTTGAGCACAACCCATGATCCTTCATTAGAAGAATAAAGGATTGATGATTGAAAAACAAAACTATGACAACTTAAATATTGTAAAGGACAATGGTCACCTAGTGTATTAAATATGAGCGTATCTATTGCACCTTCCTTCTTTCCAATTGTAGGCATGTACCCAAAAGTGTTAGAGGAATGAAAACCTAAAAGTTTGATAAAAATAATAATTTACAAGGCCTAACTTAAAAATTAAAATTGATTAGGTTTCTCAAGAAATAATTTGATTAAAAGTGGTTTAAAATAGGGATAAATAATTATTAATGTAATTGTAAATTTAAGTAACTTAATAAAATTACTAAAAATGATAAAGTGTTGTAAAATTATTAAAATATTTACTAATTTTTAACATGGTTAGAAGTTTCATTATGACGAGAGTAAAAATAAAAACACATAATATAAATTAATAACAATGTAAATATTTTTTGAAAATAATAACTATTTAAGTAATTTTAATTTTTTTTAGAATTATATTAACACTAGAGAATAATAAATGATCTAAAGTATAAATTGTCAATGGTTAAAATAAGGGAGCCTAGTTTAAAGGTTGTTGACAATGGGTTATAGTAAGGTATATTAAAAGATAGTACTAGTCCCTCTTACACTTCAAGACACACTTAAAAAAAATACACTTTAAGAAACCTATTAGAAAAGATATCACTCACATAAACATGCAAGAGCAAAAATGGAAGCAAGAAGAGCATATTCATCATTTATCAACCACACAAACCACTTAACACACATAGGAAAGAGATTATAGATGATGAATCAAATTAAAAAAACTTTATTAAAAGTAAACTAAGTTGTCAAAACTAGAAAGGCTTCACCATACCAATTGTGGATCCATTACAAAGCCAAAAAGGGTTGAATATATAGAGCATATGAGAGGAGAGAGAAGAAGTGAAGATGACAGGTCAAAAGACCATGTGTCAAACTATGATAAATAGTTAAAATTTAATAGAATTAGATGTAAAAAAGGTTATAGGGTTTCCATAATTATATTTCAACTTGAAATAGAGCACTTTCCTCAAGTTGGCATAGGACTCTTCATTGTCTTGCTTTGAAACTACCTTCATGATGACTCATCTACTTGACTATATAAAACTTCCATAGGAAGCCTTTAAACATATGATCTATCATGATAATGTGTCAATGATTTTAGTGAAGGTCATTTATGACACCCAAGCTAATAAATTCATCCTTGTCACTTGTAATTCACTACCTGCAGTTAATCATCACTAGTTCTCTAGGTCTATTATCACACTTGTCACCTGAGTGGCTTGTATTTTATGATGGAGATCCATTTCAAAGGATTCAGGACACTTTTTTATAACCTCCATTCCTTCAAATCCATCATGAAGACCTTAAAAATTTCCAAGTTACCTTGATCACTATCTCACTAGTTAGTAAAATTTCCTTCTCATTATCTAATTTAGATTTCCTATGTAGAAAATTGTATAAAATAGGATTAAATTCAAAACCATGGTTATAATTATGTTTGGTAAGTTGTAACAAGTCCCTACACAGGTCCTACAATGATTCTCACTAGTCCATTCTCCTTTGTACCTATAACACACTTCAAATCTTATAAAAATAGACAATTAAGCATGTCTGTACAAGTGATGGTATGGAAAAAGTGAATGTCATGGATCCTAGGATAGTGTTAGACATTTTCTAGATACTTTCATGTCCATTTTAGATTTTTTTAATGCATCACTCTCTATATCCTCTCCACTAGGTTCAAAGTAGGGTCCTAATAGGGGTTTTGGTCATTCTAATTCTTAGTGATGATTCATAAAAATAAGATGTCTAACTCCCAAATAAATTTAACTAAAAATAATTCAGATACCCCCTTCAACTATCCCAAAATCATTGATTTCTCATACAACTCAACCATACACATGTGTACAAATGAACATGGCATCTTGAGTTCTTGATTGCATTTTCAATATGTCTGAGTCAAGATGACCAATTTTGGACTAGGTTATTCAAAACAATGGGTATAATAAACTCTAAATTATCTTATTAAGTGTTATCACATGACTTATAAATGCCCTATAGTCATATGGACTAAGCTAGGCACCTGTAGGACTTAGGCCTAGTTATAGGCCTAACTATATCTTCTATGAATATATCAATTTACGAAGTTTAAAATCACTATAGGTGCCTATTAACACTTTTCTAATATCCAAAAAAAACTTTCACATATTTACATGATGTAATTAAGGATTTTCCCTTCATCCATTCAACATTCCTATGTTAGGTCTACAAATTATTTTACTTGTGGAGTGACCTCTACCTGAGCTAAATTAGAGGGAATCTAACTTTCTTATCAAAATAAAATGAGACTATGGGTGGATTTTATCAGGTAATTAATACACCTTTCATTATTTTTCAAAACTTTACTGTTCTCTTAGATGTCTCAAACATCAAACTTCATAAAACTAGCTTTCTAGGTCTGTATACTCTAGGTAGGGTTTAGTTGACTATAGGTTAGGGTTCAAAACCCAATACTTGTTATTTTTAGTATATCTTTAAAGGTCACATAGAATGTGATATATAATTATGATGTTTATTTATCATAATTATCTACATCTTACCCCTCTACTCACCTTCACAAACCAACCTTCTGCATTGGCCAAGTTATTCTATAGATTGCATCATAATTGTAGGTAGCCACTTAGAATTCTCAAGGTTCCTATTGGTGTCGATGTTTGTTTGAGGATCACATAGAAGGGTGAGGTTATTAATCTGAGAGTTATAATTATACCTTAAAATATTATGCTACCAAGAAATATTTTTTTTCACTAGCCTAGTTAGTCTACTGACTGTATCACCTGTAATTAATCATTTAGAGAATCAAGAATTCTTGTATGTGGAAATTTTATAGTTTGAACATTGAGATTGACTCCCTTCATTATATATTGAGGTTATCATGGCCATTTTACCCTTGAATTTACTTATTTCTTTCCATGAGACCATACAACCATTCTCACCATCAACACAACTAGATTTGCCGGTTATAGATTCATGTGGCCTTTTCACATTGTGGCTCACTGACTGTCTACAATGAAAACATTATTGAATTTAAATCTCATTCAACCCTAATTATCTAACTTGGTAACTTCCTTTCATTTTTAGGAGTAACATATCCATCTATGATGCAATATTTAAGTGATTTGACCTGCTTAAACCCCATCAACTCTTACCCACAGGTGACCTCTTGTAAGAGATAAAAACTCATTCAAAGAAATTAAGGTAAGTTTAGCTCATTCATTACTTTATCACTTTGGTTGACTATAAGGTCTGAGTTAAATACAATATCTACACTATAAAACCTTAATAGACATGAGAACCTCCATTCATGTCTTGGGAATGTACACAACCTCTTACATGGGTTTTTAGTAGCCTTATAATCCTTTATACACATCTACAGGTGACTATAAGTGACTGTATACATCAAAGCTCTTATCATTCTTCACTTATTTCATTAGAACTCCATCTCAATCAAATTTTAGGTCCTTCAATGGGAAACATGGATCATTTTGATATACAAGAAGAGAAAATAACATATTAGAATTGACTTCAAATCATTCATAGGAGGATAACACCTTGTAATTGATAAAATACTATCCTATAGACCATGATGTGAATCTATATCTCAATGAGAGTGGTTATACTCATCCTTTCACATTAATTTACACATGCATCACCTAGTTTGCTCAGATCAATGCAAACAAAGAAGAAAATTGGAGCCAATGGGAATGTGTAGGTAGATTAGAATCACTAGCATTCTGAAGGATAGTTAATGAAGCACAACCAACTATTATTATAAATATTTCAATGGGAGAAAATGTCATGAATAATAATTTCGTCCACCAAAATTATCCATCTCAACTCCTCCCCTCTTGTTTGTAATGAGAGTAAATTGGTTGACCTATTCGACGTTGTCTATGAGAGCGATGAAGGAGATGCACCATGTTTTAATAGGTTTGGAACTATTAATATATTCTCAATCCTATAAAATAATTTTTAGGGCATTTATATATCATATTTGAGCCTCCCCACCTACGAAGTATACCTTTCAAATTGTACAACTGCCTAAAGTTATCTATTAGGTAGTTATTTTCTTGAATCCTTGTTAAACTTGCATTTCTTTAGTTTTAAATTTAATATTGATACTAAACTAAAATATTGTATATTAGAGTACAGTTTTACATTTATCATTTCATTAAAATTATTTACGCCTTCCCCTAGAATGACCAAAAGATGACCTAAAGGAAAATTAGGACAATGACACAAATGACTAAGGTGAAACATATTAAGTGACATCAAACATGACCATGTGTCCATTTTATGACTTATAAAGACCCTATATAAAGTTTTAATATATAGGGTTTGACTTAATTTGACCTAGTGTCAAATTCTCTCAACATTTTGGTGATTTTTTGGGCATAGAAAACCTATTTTGGTAAGGACTAGTTGCCTTCTCCTATCCTTAGGAAACGAAGTCACTTATATGTTCTTCTTGAAATTGATAATACTTTTAAAGGAAAAAAAACACACCACACACAATAATGAAACAAGCACGCAAGATAAGAAATAAGACACATACTTCTATTCTCATGAACACTTACGGAAAACACAAACCAAAACAAGCAAAGACATACACCTGTTCCTAGTATGTAAAATTCATCAAAATTCTTGAGGTGAATAACCACTCTTCATTGATTCAACCATGGTGAAGGATAATAACTCTTTCATCACTCATACTCCAAGAAAATAGATCCTTATATGGTGCATACTTGTTAATAGAAACTTAATTGTGGAGACAATCTAGTGACTTACAATGGTTAGGTCTTTTACTGATTGTAATTTTGTCATTTGTAGTGCTCAAGAACACTAAATCCAACTCTCTAAGAAACTTTTTTGAGTGGGTAGCTTGTTTAGAATTTGTCATGTTCACTAGATAATTTTCAATATGATCATTTAAAATCATTAGAGCTTCTTCAACATTAGATGCACTTGAGACAAGATATGTCTATTGTTTGGAATTCTTAAGGTTGTCTTCTTGTTCACCAAACACTACTTCATCTTTTAAAGTTGTTCCTTGTTTGGAAGAGATCTCAAGCTTTTCTTTTTACTCATCAAACACATGTTTAATCTCAACATTAGGTTTACATTCTTCTAAATAATTGTAGGCCTACTCAATTCCTCAATTTATTATAGAATGGCATGGAATTGATTCCATGTGTCATATGCTTCCTCTTGAGGTTATTTCTCATGATTTTTCTCTTCCCTTGTAGTCAAAATTGAGTGTTCACCAAGATTATCATATTTTATCATAGATGGGATGTTCACATCATCACTCATGTGTACAAGATAGTTTCCCCATGTAACCTGTTATAGAATGTTATAAGGATATGCCTCAAATACTGCATCATAATCCTCATGAAGTATGTAATTTACAAGACCGGTTTCTTCAAACCCACCTTGCTCAGCTCCCCATTCATAAAAAAATAAAATATGCCATCAAAGAGAGTTAAAGGTTCTTGATCACTAGGGTAATCATCTTATTCAATTACATTGCAATTCATTTTATAAGTGTAGAGAATATAGGGTTCAACATGAAAACTAAAAATAGGTTCTATCTTGATTGTCAACTTTACACCATATCTAATCCTAAAACCCATGTAGGACCAGTCTAAATTCAAATAACATCTAATTTAGCAATTAAATCTCTTTACAAAAAAAGTTCAAAATGAGGAGGCACATATACAACTATAAAATCTTAAGAAATGGTGAAGGTATGATAAGCATGAAGAATCAATTGAAAAACTATGATTATGCCAATGGTCTTGGCAGCTAACCCATCTAATTATAACACTCTTTTTTCATGGGTCTTATACTTAAAATTTAATTTGTCATCTACTTGGTTGGGCATGATGCAAGTACTAGATCCACTATCAATGAGAGAATTATGTACCAAGGAATACAAAATAATGATTGATACATATAAAGGAGGAGATTTGTCTAGCTTTTTAACTTTACTTGACTTTCCTTAAATTGGCTTCCTAGTGTTTTTCATGGTTTCCTCTATTTGGATAGACTATTTGGCTATCAAACTAAGCTTGGACATCTCATTTTGAAGTATGTCTACTTGTCTAGGTATTAAAAATTTATCCCACATTAACACATTCACATGAGACCTCTTCATTTACTCCACAATGTTAGTGAATGGACCACTAACTCTTTCTTGTCCACTAGGAAGAATGGTGATGCCTACACCTTGAGAATTTTGAGGTATGAAATCACTTATAACATTGAGATCTCCTTGACTTACTTGTGTATTTAATATTAGATATACCATCCCTTTTGCTTATTTGAACATTCATTGAAGCACCATTATCAACCCCTTAAACATCTTCAACTACCTCATTCTTACTCCTTATGTTTGCAGCTATAGATATCACATCTATGCTTGACCAGCCCTTATGATTGATTACACGTGAGTCATCTTTTTGCTATTTTCACAATACATACCCCACTTGAACATCCTTCCCATCAATCACTCCTCTATTTGGTATTTCATTTTGAGTCATATCTACCATATTTCCCAAATTTACCATGAAGGCTTGATTGAAATAATCATTGACATAAGGATATGGATCACAAGGTTGATCTAATGAAGCTTGACTATTATGATCTTGAGAAAGGTTATTTTTAGTAGGCACTAGTTTCCTTGATGTATAAAGTGTATTGGGGTTATATCCAGCATATGGTTATGATTGAACCAACTATCCTTGACCTTGAGGATGACCATCAAAAAGAGGTCTATTGCCTTGATAATTGGGGTAAGACTGATTAGGTTGATAGTGACATTATAAGGGCTTGATTTTATGTTTTTAAATAATCCTCTTTAGACCAAGATCTCTTACTTCAGAGCTCTTATCTCATTTTCCTCTTTGGATTTTATTGGTTGACTAGGGGTAATAGGCTTAGTTTTAGGTGTAGGAATATTTTAAATAATAGGTTTAGGAGTTTTAATATTAGGGAAAAGAGGCATGGGAGGTCTTGAGGAAATCTTATCATCCTGTATCAAATAATTCTCTACACTAATGGCTACTTCAAAGGCATTAGGCAAAGTGTTACCTCTCATAGATTGAATCATCATTGAAATGTCACTATAAAATGATTTAAGGGAGTAAAGGAAAGCATCGTAAGCTTTTGATCTTACCAAAATTGTAATTATATCCCATGTCTTCTAAAATATTGTGTTGAAGTTTTAATGACTTCTTGATCTGCTCTCCTAATGACAGTCAACTGCTCTATTAGTGACTAGTTGTCACTCTTGTCCTCAACTATTTTTATCAATGCATCTCCTAGCTTATCACAAGTTATGATTGACTGATGTGCCAATGTTTCATTAATTTCAATGTATTTTCCTTTGCATAAGACAACATATAGACTAATTCCAATGTTCTCCTCTATGATGTGATGGATATTACAAAAAATAACAATAATTCTTATATGCTCGATAAGTGAGATAGAATAGTCATAGGTGTATGATGGAACACTTTTGAGGGAAGCTATGGGGATATAATAATATTAATCAATTCTTAGAGGTTTATATACATTAAAGGCAATAAAAGGATGGTTTTTTTCCATAGTGGCCTTACTACTTTACAAGAATGGGGGAATAAAAAACTTTCTTATGTGCTTGTGAGCTAGATATAACTTCTTTGGATGCAGATGGGTGTTTTAAAATTTACTTTATTTTTAATAATAAGGAGGAATCTCTTAAAATTCAAAATGTATGACTTTGGCAAGAGACCTTGTGTTTACATTAAACATGAAATAGTGCACTATTATACAACCAAGATTAAAACTTTGGAGTCACCAAATATTGCAATAAGTAGGCTGTTACAAATCCTTATTATCAAATCCAACATTTACCTTGAACAAAATTTATGGAATTCATATCTCACTAGCCCTACCAAAACTATTATATCCTAAAACTACACCCTATATAAGTCAATTAGATCTTCTAAA
This sequence comes from Torreya grandis, assembly GCA_037957365.1. NCBI lineage: Eukaryota > Viridiplantae > Streptophyta > Pinopsida > Cupressales > Taxaceae > Torreya > Torreya grandis. Next base: position 486,827 of record JARHVA010005629.1, read on the forward strand.
TTTTATAATAACATATAACTATCTTTCCTCTTAGACAAGCCACTATAATAGATAATACTATAGATTTGAAAGGGCTAGATCCCTTGATTTATATTTTAGGCTCACACTACACTAGAATAATCACTATCAGGGTTAAAAATGGAAGAAGGATACGTAGAATAAACCTATTATAATGAGGTTCTATGCCAAATATAAACCCACACTTGCACTTGTATCTGCACCATGAAAGGAGACTACCAAAATTAACCTTAATTATACGTCTCTCTCTCATAAGTATTTTTCATAATATATATAGCCTATCTAGAAGTGGGTGAAAATAAGGTATGATACAAGTAAATACCTAGTCCTTCTCGCACTTCAAGACACACTTAAAATATAATACACTTTATGAAACCTATTACAATAGATATCACTCACACAAACATGCAAGATTAGAAATAGAAGCAAGGAGAGCATATTCATCACTTGTCAACCACACAAACCACTTAGCACACTTAGGTAAGATATTTTATAGAATGATTCAACTTTATAAAACTTCATTCAAAGACCAATTAGGTGTGAAAACTAGTAAGTATTTTAAATAACAATTGTCGATCTATTACAAATCCATAAAGGGTTGAATATATAGATCATATGAGAGGAGAGAGAAGAAGTGAAGATGAAGGGTCACAAGCCCAAGTGTTAAAATGTAAGAATAAATTAAAATTAAATATAATGAGTTGGAATAAATTTAAATGGGTTTCTATAAACATGTTTCAATTTAAAATAGAGTACCTTCCTCAAGTTGGCATGGGACTCTTCATTGCCCTACTTTAAAACTGCCTTTAGATGAGTCATCCACTTGACTATCCAAAACTACCATAGGAAGCCTTAACACATATGATCTATCATTATAAGGTGGAAATGAAGTTAGTGCAAGTAATTTATTCCTCCCTTAATGATGAATTCATCTTTGTCACTTATCATTCACTGCCTACAATCATTCATCACTAGTCTTTTAGGTTTGTACTCATACTTGTCACATAAGTGGATTGTAATTTCTCAAGTAGATGCATTATAGAGGATATGTGAATTTATTTTATAACATCTATGTCTTCCACTCCATCAAGTATACCTAAAAAATTTCCTAGTCACGTTGATCACTATCTCACTATGTAGTCAATTCTCCTTCTCATTGACTCATTTAGACTTCTTGTATTGAAAATTGATGTAGATAGGTTTTCAATAACAATAATGGTTATAATTGAGTTTGAGAAGTTGTAACAAGTCCCTAAAAAAATCCTATAATTATTCTCACTTGTATATTCTCCTTTGTACCTACAACACACTTTAAATCTTATAAGAGATAGAGAATTAAGTATATATGTACAAGTGTCGATACAACAAAAGTGAATTTCATGGATCATGGGAGAGTGATAGACATGTCCCATATATTTTCATGTAAATTTTAATACTTTTAATACATCACTCTCTATATCCTCTCCATCATGATTAAACTAGGGTTCTAAGAGGGTTTTTGGTCATTTTAACTCTTAGTGATGATTAAAAAAAAAACTTCTAATTCCTAAAAAACATCCATTGAAAACAAGTTAGAGACCCCATTCAAATATCCATAGATCCTTTAGTTTTCATGTTTCTCATATGTACATGTGTGAGCAAATGAACATGGCTTCTCAATCTCTTGATTGTATTTTGAGTAAGTCTAAGAGAGGTTTGGGTTAAATGATCAATTTTGAATTCTCTTTTACAAATAAATTAGTCCAATAATATCTCAATTCTCCTATGAAAGTTTTCACATTAATTATAAGGATCATACATTCATATGGATTGAACTATCCACCTATAGGGCCTTGGCCTAGTTATAGGCCTTATAGGCCTACCTATGTCCTCTATGCATATAGCTACCTGTGAAGGTTCCAATGAATATAGGTGCCTATTCAAAAAAACTTCATATCCAAAAAAACCTTCCACATACTTCCATGATTTCATTAAGGATCTACTCTTCATCCATTCAACATTACTATGCTAGGTCTACATATTATACTACTCATGGAGTGCCTTCTATTTAAGATAAAACATAGGGTATATCCCCTACTCATTAGACTCAAATGATACTAAGGGTATATTTATTAGGTCATGAATAGACCCTATGTCATGTTTAAAATCTTGAATCTATTCTTTTAAGTCTCAAACATCAAACTTTATAAGACTATCTTCTTAGGTATATATATTCTAGGTAGGGTTTATTTGACTATAGGTTAGGGTTCAAAACCCAATACTTATTCTTTCCCTCTATCTATGAAGGTCACATGGAATATGATATATCATTTTGAGGTTAATTTATCATGTTTATCTCCATCTTACCCCTCTAGTCACCTTCCCACACTCTCCATTAGTCAAGATATATCACACTTAAAACACAATCATCTCTAAATTAGCTTAGTTTGAATTTTTGTTTAATTATGACATACATAGTTTTACAAAGTAGAAACTGGTAATATTATTCCTCAGTCAATATAAAATATAGGCATCACTTACTTGCAATAGATTGTATGTTGATAAGGCTGAGTCATCTGTCAGTTCCCATTTCCTCTACCACCTTATTCTTTTCCCACATTGTGATGGACTCAGGGCCCCTTCATATCCACTATTGTTATCTCCCCCAACTATATGTTGTGAAGGTTAGAATTCCATGGCCCTCCTTAAAACATTCACCCTCTAACAAACTCCTAGTTCCCATGTTTCAAAAATATTAGTACCACATTGTTTTCAATATAACTTTTTAAGGTGAATGTTGGTCTTGACAACATCAACTACAAATTCATGTGGTACTCACTATTTAGTAACTCTATTCAAGGTCAAATCTACTTCAATTCCATTATTTTGTCATAAACTTGCTCTCATTCTTCATGTTTCTTACTAGGTCATCATCTAGTAGATTCGTCAATCCTATCAATCTACCTATTTAACCTAAACATCCTCTTGAAGTTCAATAAAACATATAAAACAAAGACTTGAAATAATAACACATTGGCCATATGGGTGGAGGTTCCACACTGGGGAAAATGTTTAAAGAAAATATTAAAACCCATGCTATGATAGACTTGGCCATGTGGAAACGTAAAAAATAAAACATAATTAAATATTGTAATGCTTGGGAATGAGGGAGATTGGAACAAAACACAATATGGGCCCTAACAAGGAATGAATTAATGGAATCTACAATGGAGAATGTTATTGGAAATTGTCAATTACAAAATTATAGTTTGTCTCCTAAGTTCTGGAACCCACAACACATTTGTCAAATGATTCTTTGGTGGAGATGTGGATTTGGGATGGATCCTATCAATTTTCTAGGTTGTAAATTGCTCATGGACCATTGGATTCTGATGAACAAGGATACAATAGTTTACATACAAAAAGAAAAGGAGGGATGTAGGAATACATTGTAGAAAAGCCATGACCAAATGCAATTTTATAAATTCTAAATTGCACATTGTTGTCACACTTGTAGATCCGGTAGGAGAAGGAAGAATAGGCAAGAAACCAATAGGAAATAAAGTCAAACTCCCATCCAACTAGCATAAGGGACATGTTCAACATGAAAATTCTTTAGATTTCACAAATCCCATAATTTTACACTATCTCCTATCATCATAAGGAAATAGTCATTATCTAAAAATGATATATTAGTCATGAGACCCTTATGCCCAAGAAAATTCATAACATTAACTTGGGTTTTCACATATGAAATTCTCACTAAGGATTATTTAGTGGTTGGTTCATGTGAGCGTTACTTAGTAAAAGGTTGTGGATTTGTGTTTCATGTTTTGTGCGGTGTCAACAAAGGTGTTTTCTTTTAGATACAACATAGAAAACAAAAATTTAGTAAATAAAAATAATCACAAATTTCTAAAGATTCAAACCCTAAAGAAAATGATTTTAACTCTCATGCTTTCAATGGTCTCAACTTTTTTGAGTCCATGATTTTGATGCTTGAGGAAAGTAATGTGGATGTAGATTATAAGACATATGCAACATAGGAAAATGAATCTAAAAAGACACCTTTTCCAATGAATCCTATTCTAAAAATAGATGCAATAGGGGAATGTATGAAAGGCACTAAAAGAATTAGGGTAATAAAGATTGTCATTGGTAAATGCTTTAGATTGAAATGCATGGTGAACAAAAAGGTATAGATTTTTGAGTTAAGGCATCAAATAGAGAAAGTGCTAGGCTTCTAGAAAAATCTTTTATAGATCACTTTTCAAACTAGGATGGAATGGAGATAGGGTGAAAGTCAAAAAATTACAAGTTTTAGGAGTTACAGATGAGGCTCCCAAACTCCCTGGGTGATCTTCATGGGAGAAGAAACTTACAAACTGTAAGACTTCAAAGTACAGGTTGTAATGTCTAGTCAACTATCCCAATCCCACCATTCAATGCAAGTGGAAAAAGTTAACTCAAGTGGATCTCCAAAGAGATTTCATGAAATAATGAAATTTTTAATTTTTGTAAATGTACAAATTATAAATTTAACATGGATCTCCCAAACCCACCAGTCAACATTGGTCAAACATGGGGTCCCAATTCAAAGTAGAAATTTCAAGGCTAACTATAATTTTCTATTTGTTCAAATTGCACTTGTAGTTCCTAGTTCCCTGAGGGAACTTTTTAGGGGAATTGTAACTTTGCATTTGTAGAAATTGTAAATTGTTTTTCAAGTTCCCAATTCCCTAAGAATTTTTTTAAAGGGAACTACAACTGCAAATTATAAGTTGCAAATTTATAAATTGTAATTTGCACTTGGAGTTCACATTTCCCTACAAGAACTTTTGAGGGGAACTACAAGTGCAAATTGTAAGTTGTAAATTTACAAATTATAATTTGCACTTGGAGTTTCTAGTTTCATGTAGGAAATTTTCTGTGGAATTGTAATTACAAATTATAAGTTACAAATTTGTAACTTGTAAATATACTGGTGAGTTTTAGATTTCCACCAAAAAAATAAAAGTGAAAATTGTTACTAAGACCCAAATTTCCCTAAAAAGATAAAAAGGGAAAAGTAATGCATTTAAGCATTAAAAAAATTTGGAGGTAAGCATAAAATATTAAAATCTAAAAAAGAAAATGTGAAAAAAGTAAATGTGGAAAAAGCATGTTGTAGCCAAAAAAGCAAAAATGTACAAATAGCTTAAGTTTTGCATATTCTATTATTTTGCTTGTTTAAACACCTCCATTGGAGAAATATTACAGGTTTACAAGGCCAATGTGGACCATTGGAGGAAGATCATTGTCATGGCCCTGGAGCTGAAATATTCCCACAAATCATTGCAAACGAGGGTTGTTGTTTGGCATCCGTAAAAGGAAGGGAAACTATCAAAGGGGATTCCAGCTATGCTAATGATTGGTCAAAGGCATGTTCATGTAGTTGCACAATAAGACAAAGGGTTTGTTTTTACTCCAAAATGAATATTCTCCTTCAAACTCAAGTAAAATGTATTTCTAGCAAAAAAATCAAAGGGTTTGTTGCAAATCTACATCAATACATGTAGAAGCAGTTATTAGAATGATTTTCCTTACAAAGACATGAAGATTCTAGCCATGATATAGAGCATATTCTAGCAGGAAGCATCTTGGCAAAAATTTAAGAGTCGTTCACGAGTTTGCAATATTGTAAATTACACCACATATTCCTAGATTGCAAAGTGGTGAGAAATTTGTATAAAAAGAGTGCTTGTCTTCTTTTTTAAAGTTGTTGGTTGTTAGCTTTTTCTAAGTGTACGCTCTTCCAAATGTTGGTATCCATTATTATGTGTATGTATTGTCTCTCTTGTTAAAGTAGTTACATCTATACATCCATTAGCAAGCTCTAAGAGCATGTTTATGTCTCCCCTATCAAAAGAGCAAAGTCACCAAGCTTGTCCCCGTGACAACATTTTGGAAAAATGTTGTATGTAAAGTTTATTTGCAAAGTTAATGAAAATACTTGCAGTTTTTACTCTTTCCTATTGATGAAGTGAAATAATATGTTTTTTGTGTTCTACTAATTGGACATATGGTTTAATGACTATCATTGGTTGTCATTTTGGGCATATATCTAAGATTATAAACCCCATTCTACTTTTTGATTTGAAAATATGTTGTTGAATAACTCTTTAGGGCACCCTAGTTTTATATATTTCATAAGAAAAGGTATATCAAATTCAGTTTCTAGTGTATGTTCTAGTTTTTTAAGAATCATTTGGGTATTTGCATTTCATTAGCATTAATAAATGGAAACCACCTTTGATATTTCCATTAGTTTGCATCTTAGTGTTTTGCATCTTTGTAAATGAGTAATGTCATCAATATTGAAAGAATCCTTATTGTTTGAAAACCACCAACACACCACTCCTTTTTTATAACTATCTAACTGTCCTACCTATCCTACCCAACAAATAATACATCTGTTCCATATTATAAGTGTTATTTGCCTACAGATGCATAAAACACACATAAATAAAATGTGTTTATATTTTGTGCTTTAAGTCCCAACATTGTAGTCTTTTATTTGACCCCCTATTGCTGAAAATTTCTATTCAATTGAAGGTTGCAAGCATATACACATCTGTCTTCAGTAGATTGTGTTTGACTTAGTGCATTTATTCATTCCATGTGACAACCCTCCCTGGATGGAATGAATTTTTTTTGTTATACCCTGGCAGTATTTGTGTTTCCTTGTGCCAATAATCCCAATGGATATTGAATTGTAGTATCACTCCATGTGAGCAAATTACCTCTTAGGTCCTCTCACTTTGGTTCAGGGAGAGATGAAAGCAGCAGAGAGAGCTAGCCATATCCTTTATTGGTGCCTCATAGTTATTGTCTGTCTCTGGTCTATAAGTATGCTAAACCCTTCCACAACTATAATGATATATCAACAAATTTATCATCAATGTTTACCATTTTTTTCAAGTGTACAAAACTGAATGAAAGAGATGTACAACTTCAAACCAATAACCAATAGTGACTATGAGTTGGGTTGGCACCTAATGTACGGAAAAAAGGGTATTGTCCAAGCCCCTCATTTTCTAAACATGTAACGTGAGATACACTTTATTAATGATTAAATGGTCTCAAACAAAAGTTCGATGGTAATTGACACTAGTAAAACCACAAAGCAGAAGGTCTTCATCATAGAGGACACCTCCATCGTAATAATTTGTTCTCTGAATAACTTGAATTTTGAAAGCAAAGTTCTCGCTTTGTTTTGTATTACCGTACTCTACGTATGGAGTGCTGATGAGGTATGTTGTCTAGCCGCTCATCATACCACAGAACATTTGGATGTGACTTTTTTGTTGAGCGATCTCTAATTAATTGACACAGCTTGTATACATAAGGACAACAATAGAACTGTTGTAAAAATAACCATTCCTACATATTGAAGCACAAAGTTAATATAAGTTTTACAGGAGAAAAGATTATTATTATTATTATTATTATTATTATTATTATTATTATTATTATTATTACGCTCACCAAGCACCGCGATTGAGGACAGAATGTTAAGGGCAGCAAGGAGATCTGTCGATTCCGTCCTGATTTATAATAATTATATGGAGACCTCAATGACTGCATCTTTTCATTACTCTAGATAAATCCGTGAAGAAGCAGTGTAAGAAAAAGAAAAATAATAGCGAAACCCTAAACAGTGTGATCAATTAAAGAAAAAGGCTGAATTTCATGCCGTATTCTTCATGAAAATTTTTAATTATTGTTTTCATAGTTGTAAGATTGGAAGAGTAAAGGTTTATTTTAAGGTCATATTGCGGAGAATTTTTGGATCAATTTACAAAATTGCAGGATAAAAATTTCTTTAAATTTGAGACGGATGGAGCAATGGTCGTCGGTGCAGGGTCCTCTGGAATGGCGGTTCCAGCATGACTCATGTTTATTTATTTTTTTAAATGTTTAAAAATATATCAATTTATTATTATAAATATTAAATTTTTTTAATATATAAAAATAATAATATATTTTGATTTGAAGTTAATGTCTTTAAATTTATTGCTATCTATAAATTAGTAGCTCTCTTATATTTCAAAATTATTATCAATATAAGCTATGGCTACTCACATTGTTTTTAAATGACTGAAATAAACATGAATAAAATCTCACAAAAAGAAAATAATTTAATTTTTAATTTATAGAACTATTTAAATATTTATTTTACATAAATCAGTATTTATATAATAAAAACAAATTAAATTTTAAGAAATTTAATTGGTTGAAATAATATTAGCCGAATATATATTTTTGTGTTTTCTATTATACCAATTTATATGTTAATCCAAACAAAAATCTTTTGATGTCTCACTCATGAAACACTCTTTAATAAATTTTATAGATTGTCTATGTAAAAAAATTAATAAAATTATTTTAAAATAAATTATAATAAAAATAAAAATAATATTAATATTATAAATTTAAAATATATTTTATAATATATTTAGTTTTATATATATATATATATATATATATAATCAAACAAAAATAATATTTCTATTTTACTAATAAAAATTTGTTTCTATTTTTTTATTAATCAAAATGAATCATATCTAGTTATCGAAAATGCTGCTCTATCTTTTCAAAATTCATTTGAATATACATTATATTATAAAACTCAAATTTAAAAATTCAGCCTAATAACAACACTGAAACCATAAAACACTCTAAATAAGTTGATGAAATTTAGTACAATAAATTCAGATTTTAAATCCTTTCATAACTTTCAAAAATTTATTTGAATAAACTTTTTATTCTAAAACTTTAAAATTTTAAAAATTTATTTGAATACACAGTATACTCTAAAACCCAAATGTAAAAATTCAACCACATACAATCTTTGAAATCCACAAAACAATATATAAATTGATGAAAGTTAATGCAACCCATTAAGCAGTGGCTTTTCTACTTATTACTTGTTCTACTATTTATTACGGCTTCTACTCCATATCCTTCATCTCTTCATTTTTAGAGTCTTTTCATAGCTTCAACAATTATTTTGCCATTACAATTTGTGGTGGATGATATTTGTACTAATATCATTTTTCCACTACCTCTTATACCGGATTTTACAGTGCTATTTTTCGTTTTTTTAATATTTTATTTATTTAGTTTAATACTTTAAAAAGAATCAGATCGCTTTCTTTATATTTTGGCTATTCCTACATATATTCCATTTCTCATTTTGTCAGGCTTTTGGTATCTCGTCTCTTCTAGAATTCATTCTTTTTGTATGTCAAATGTTTTTGTTCGGTAGGACGGATAAGATGGTTGGATAGCGGGAATTTCGGTCTCTGTAGGATGGAAGGCTCCCATTTTTTGGGGGGAGGGTAAGGCAGAGCAGGTACAACACATCATATATGAGGAGGAACAACAACGAAAAATTGTAGTTGTGAGTTGAGATTTCGCAGCAAAACTAAGGCGGAAACAAATTTTAAGGAAGTCCAATCAATAATTATGTGGATTCTTTACGTTTCGTTTATAATTGTCACACAACTAACGACGGCTATCCACTTTATCAAAATTATTTTTATTAATATATATATATATATATATATATATATATATATATATATATATATATATATATATATATATATATATATATATTTATTTATTATAGATACAAATTTATTATATATATATATATATATATATATATATATATAAATATATTAAGACTAATATTTGGAAAATTTAAATAATCAATAATTATTATTAAAATTATTACATTTTTTATCATATTTGTTTTAAAAAAATATAAAAAATGCTATTTAATAATATGTATTTTAAAATATATTTTAATAATTTAAAATTATAAACCCTATTATTATTATTATTATTATTATTATTATTATTATTATTATTATTATTATTATTATTATTATTATTATTATTATTAATTCTTTTCATTATAATATAATTTTATATAAATTATTATTTATAATTTTTTAAAAGTGTTTTTATGTTATAATTACAATCTACTTATACTATAAAATATCATATTAGGATGTGGTCATATATTTTATTTATTAATAATTCATTGTTTATTCTAAACTTTTTATGTTTAGATTTGTATTTATTTTTTATATTCAATTAAATGTGTGATTATGTATTAGAACAATAGTTTAAACAACCAATTATTATTATATAATAATACCAAATTTTGATATGATAGAAAAAAAAGATCAATTACATTTTTTTTAGTCAAATTAAAAATAAAATAAAATTATATTTTATAATCTAAATAAAATTTAAAAGATTTGATTTAAGGTACTAAAAAGAAATGTTATGGTCATGAGAGTTAAAAATACTAATAATTTTGGATTTAAAAAGTTTATTTTAATTTTAGATTTAAAAAGTTAAATAGTACTAAAAATAATGTTATCGTCACTAAGATATTAAAAATGATATAGCTTTTTTTTGTAATGTTGGATTTAAAGAGTTTCTTTTAAAAAATTACTAATAATTTATATATTTATTAAAATAATATATAAGTAAAATGATTTTTAAATATGTTTTTATTTTTAAATTATCTTTAATTCTTTCTATTTTATAAAATTCTACCGCGTTCAATTATTTTTTAATTTAAAAATTATTTATTATTTAATTTCCCAAACATTTCTTTAAAATCACATGATTAAATCCTAATATAAATAATAAATTATTTTTAAATTTTATATCCATATTAATTTATTCCAATTCACCACACATCATTTCCATTCTATATTCCACTTCGATATTAATTCCCATAGTAAAAATTACTTTCTTTACTACCACTTGCATCTTTCTCAATTAATTCTCTTTTTAAAAATTTAAAAATAAATTTGATAATACACATTTTTATATTAAAATGGTTACTTTGAGGATATTCTTATTAATCACTTGCTTCTCTATTTTTTTTATACAATATTTTAGTCCTAGATATTATAATTTAATAAAATAGAATGTCCTCCTAATCAAAATATAGATTTTTATATTTTTATAAATTAAATTTACACAATTTTATGTGGATCTATTTATTATCTTAAATATCTTTAGATAATGTTTTAGTTCATTTTAATATTAACATTAACATGAGTATTATATCTTTTAAAGGAAATTTTATTAAATAAAATATAATAATTATTATTTTTACTTTTAAATAATGATTACTAAAATAGATTATAAATTTCTATATAATGAATTTGAAAATAGTTTTGTCCATATTATTATTTAGGATAAAATATTTTTCAATTCTTATTATTCTTTTGTTAGAATTTTAAAATGATATTAATGAATTTTAATATAATAATTAATTATAGTAAGAGGCTTTATACAATACTAATTAAGAAGAACAACAGCTGGTATCATATCTTTATTAGATAAAACTGTTGACAACTTCTTTTAAAATTATTTTAAAAATAAAATAAAATAATTATAAAATAAGCTGACACAATATATAAATAATACCCCAAAAAATAAATAAATAAATAAATGAAAATATAAAAGTTTAACATATATTCTTAATGAGGAGAGCATGTATTCATGTTGTATGGGAGCTCCTTGTAGGAACAAAGGCACCTTAGACTTTACATGTATGTAGTTGTAACTTTTTACCCCATAGAAACTAAGTATTTTATGGTATATTGTTACATTGTTCCAATTGTCTCTATTTAAGTGTGATGTTACGATTGCACACTTTGTATTCTCACATAAAAGAGTTAGAGTGCAAACATTAAATTGTGATCCCAGTGATAGTTGGGTTCTCAAAACAATTTTTGATGGCTCTTGTTATAGTTGTAACATAGATTCCTTCCACATTTTGTTTTTAGTTCTTTAAAAATAGGTTTAAGCATATTACTTTTTCATCAGACTTAAAATTTGAGATCTTTGAATAGATTAATGGAATGTTTACGAAATTAAATCGGTGGATCTTTGTGCAATATTTTCATAGGAAAAGTAAGATTAAAAAGGTTTACATTAAAGACATTTTCTTCCATTATTTATGTCATCTAATATTTGAAAGTTTTGACATTTCTTCCACTATTTATGTCATCTAACATTGGAAAGTTTTTTTTATGGCAACATAGACCAATTGTGTTTCAAAGCATCTCAACTGGGATATATCTAAATTTATTTACCTGTATTCTGTTACTTAATATGAAGCAGTATTTATGCTGAATAAAATACATACTTTTATGCATGTTATCACCCACAAATGCTGACAATCTTTTAGCCCTTTTAGCCTTCCATAGTTGAAATTACTTATTGTGTGATGTATATATACAAAATAAGGGAATCTGAAACTCTTTGTGATACTTGGAACGCTGATTCTTTGGACCAAATACTAATACTTCCAATCTGGTGGACATAAAAGTAAGCGACCATGTTGACTATATATTCAACAGAGAGTGGAGAAAATGTATTAAAGAATTGTATTTGGAGTAGAAAACTTTGGCGTTATAAATTTATCTTGATATAAGTTCTCGAGATGAGGGTGTTGCAGATACGTTGTGGAAGGTGAACTTCATAAATTTGATCCGATTATGATCAAAGTTTGTCAAAATTTTAAAACTTAATTCACTTTGTTTCTTTGAGCAATATAGGTATTCTATTGGATTGTCTATTTTGTTTGTAAATTACAAATATCCATTCTATTAGATGATTGTATTTCATTCCCTAAGGAAGCAATATCTAAATTTACGTTCGAAACAAGAAGAATCGATGTTTTTGTTTTGGCCATGAATATTCCTTGCCTCATAGTTCTGTATATTAACATATAAATGTAGCACAGTTTTTATTATATGAACTAAATTCTATACAGTATGTCGCTAACCTCGGAGTGTTTTCTTTCACTCCTAAATTGTCTCAATACGATTGAAATACAATGTCTGACGCATACAGAATACACTTTACTTCAAATTTGTTTTTGATGAGAAAATATTAAGTTAATCAACGTTATGTAGTTAGACAACATTTAATTTACAATGGAAGTTTGGGGAGATGGGGGATACAATGGCAGATTGGGGAGATGGTGCATTGCGATGTCTGTGAAATGATAATAATTAATAGTTGATTTTAAACTTGATAATTATTTGATTGTTATAGGGTAAGTTTAATTTTAAATTTTAAATTTAATATCTATTTAATTATTAAACGATTTATTTTTTATTTTTTAATTTGAAAAAGTAAATCAAAAAATTATAATATATCGATCATACAATAAATTTTGAATTATAAAAGTTAAGAATTTATGTAAAAGATATTTAACCACAATATATTAGGAGTATAAATTAAAAGAAGAAAAAAGCAAATTTTTATCTCTTTCAAAAAATTATAAACAATTTAAAGTGAATGCCTATTCATAGAAAGCATCTTGAAATGACTTAAAATATATGAATATAATCCCACAAAAATTAATTGTTTGATTAAATTATTTTTTGAAATTCCTCAAAAAATACATAATAATATGTGATTGGGTTGTAATTTGTGTAATCATTCATTGATAATAAAATACATGATAATATATTATTGAGTTATAATTGGTGTAATCACTTACTAATAAAAAATACAAGATAATATATGATTGGGTTGTAATTGGTTTAATAATGTATTGATAATATATGATTGAGTTATAATTAGTTTCACTTTACATTAATCAAAAATTATATGATAATACATAGTTATATTAATCCCAAATTAATAAAAATTGTGAGACAAAAATAATGTAATAAAGTATTACATACTCTAAAAACTTTGTTAATAGGGGGCAAAAAAAAAGCTAGATGATATGAAAACTTTAAATAATCTCTCTTGACTTATGTCTTGCAATTTATCATTTTTATTAAAATACAATAAAAAAAATATTCATAATGAAATACACATGAAAAAATATTTTTTATAATTTAACATATAAAATATATAATAATTAAAAATTAATAACATATATTAACTAAAATATCTATTTATTTAAAAATTAGTAACATAAAATAAATAGCATATATATTTTAGATAAATTTATGTAATATATATTATTTTTGAGGTGTATATTGTACTTATAATATAAATTTGATATAATATAAGTACTTCTAAAATGATATTTTTAGATGTCTTTTACGTAAATTTATTTAAAATAAATATACTAATTGTAAATTTTTATATTTTTTATTACTTTTATTATTTAAAATTAAAAAATTATATTATATTAAAAATTAAAAATAAATATTTAGTGATATGAAATAATCAACGAAGAAAGTTATTTTATTCTAATAAATCAATGAAGATAATTCATTGAAATTAATTATTATTTGAAAAAAAGTAATTAACAAATATATACTATTGAAACTAGATATCTCATTGAAATAAATATTTAAACACTTTTATATTTTTTATAAATATTAATCCAAACTATATTTAATTAAAATTGAAGATTTTAAATTTTAATGTGATAGATGATGAAAATAAATGATTTAAAAAGCTTAAATTTAATTATGAATACCATATATTTGATAAGTTCATTAATTTAATGAAGTTAAATAGAAAATCAGTTATTTAGTAAAGTTAATTTAAAACAATCATCTCTTTTTATTTAAATTGTAATATATATATATATATATATATATATATATATATATATATATATATATATATATATATATTACAAAATTATAATAGAAGTATAATATGATGATAGATAATAGAAATTAGTTTTTTTTTTTTTTAACTTGGGTTGCTTTACATTCTTCATTTTTATTAAAAATATCTTATATTTAAAGAGATTTGTTAAAGTTAATGGTATATTAAATTATATTAGGTTGTGTTTACTATATTAGTTTTAAAAAGTTGAAATTATTTCTTATTAAATATTAATAATAAAATATATAATATAAAATCAACTTCTAGTTATATATAAATATGTGATATTTAAAAATGTGTTAAGAGAAATTGTTAAAAATTTAGATAAAATATTTTAAATAAAATATAATTATGTTAAAATTAAAAAATATATTTAAATCATAAAAATAAACAAAAACTTAATAATAATAATAATAATAATAATAATAATAATAATAATAATAATAATAATAATAATAATAATAATAATAATAATAAAAATTGAAAGAAAAAATTATATATAATCAAATATTGTAAAAATAATTTATTATATAAATAATTATATTAGTCTAAAAATTATTTCATCTTTTAGATTATCTCTTTATTTTTTTAAATTATAAAAATAAACAAAATAATAATAATAATAATAATAATAATAATAATAATAATAATAATAATAATAATAATAATAATAATAATAATAATAATAATAATAATAATAATAATAAATTATATATAATCAAATATTGTAAAAATAATTTATTATAAAATTACTCATTATAATATAAATAATTATATTACTCTAAAAATTATTTCATCTTTTAGATTATCTCTTTATTTTTTTTAATTCATTTTTTCATATGCTTTAGAAAGTTATGTTTCTTGAATATTAATTTATTTGATTAATATGTTATTGTTTGTTTTCTTCGATAGTTGAAAATTGAAAATTTTCAAATTTATTTCACTTCATTTGATTTTCATATGCATTCTTCAATCTTTCATTAAACCATATAATTGTTTTGAATATTTAACTTTTGTATGACTTATTTAATGTAGGAAGATTGTTTTATTTAAAAATATGTTTTTTGATTTTTTTATCAATATTTTCTTCATTTAATATATTGATTCTCATTAACAATTGTTTTAAAATTATAAATGGTTAATAAATATCAATAATTTAAAATCAAGTTTAGAATGAAATTTAAGATGTTTTTCATTATTTTGACTTTTTCAAGATTTATTTATAACATAATACGTTATCGTAAGCCTTTTATTTAATAATATTTTCAGTGAAATATCCTTCTCTAACATGCACAATAGCTTTATGCAGATTTGTATTTTTCTTGCATGTGTCTAAAATTTTAATAAATATGGCATCCCTATGTCATGTAAGAAGTATCGACTAAGGTCTCATAAATCACATATTTATACACCTGTGTCCTTTTCAATTGTCATAAGATATACATTCTGCATGGGTATTCTTAAGTTCATCAATGGTGTCACAATTCTTAGAATATTGCATGTTGAATGGGTAGTATCAGGGAAATGTTAAGAGGGACATTTTAGTTAACCTCTCTTTAAATTTGAGAGGAAAAAGCAAGGCTAAAAATATTGCTTGACATAGACCTGCAAATTGTTATATCATTGACCTTATAAGGACCCATTAAACAATGAATTTCAAATAATGTATCATTATATATATATATATATAATCATTTTTCAAATCGTATTTTAACATTGTACGAAAAAAATTAAGAAAACTAAGTATGATAATTTTCATAAAAAACTGTAAGAAAACACAGATCATCAAGCCTACAAATAAGTAAAAGATATAAAGATTCCATTACATGACACCATATAAATAAATATAATTTTACATAAACATGATATACTCATGTGAAAAGGGGATAGTAATAAAAATACACATGCTACCAATTGAAATAAGATTAAGAATTTGAAAAGCAAACATGTTCGAAGTAAAGGGAAGCTTAGTGATGAGACACAAGAAAGTATAAGGTTGATGGAAACCTTGAAGTTGACATATATAAGGACAATTAGACCTTAAAGTACATATCTCAATCTAGCTTACATGAGTTTAGTAATTAATTAAGATGGTGAAAAATTGTTTGAAATAGGTATTTAAGATTACCTTAGAATAAGAATTTATTTTTTATGATGACTAAAAATCATAATTATATATTATGATATATCTAAAATTGTATTTTAGATTATGGTTAATATTAAATTATTTTATTTAAATCTACATTGATTGTGGTTTTATTTTTTCAAGAGCATCTAAAATTTTATATGATGTTGTATTAAAAGCTAATTAATATTAAAAGCTAATTAATATTAAACCTCGTTTAAATTTCTCCATTGATGATCACATATGTCTGAATGGATTATATTTTATTGTTGGCTTAATTTCATATTATTAATTTAAAATTATAAAACAATGTGAAGCTTTAATGTCATTAGATCTTATGTGGGTTACAAATACATAATTCTTATGTTGATAATTAGGGATTATGGGGTTATAAATACATCTCTTATGCTCACAATTAAGAATTATGTAGTTTTACTACTTGTGATTATTTCCTACTCAATTAATAAAAATGATTATCTCTCATGTTCATAATTAAGGATGGTGTGGGTTATAAATATATCTCTCATGCTCACAATTAGAGATTGTGTAATTTTACTACTTGTGATTATTCCCTATCCAATTGATAAAAATGAATGCACATCATTTAATTAAAATTATCAAATGTATGTATATGTTCCATAATGCAGCCTTATTAATGGTGTGTAGGAAACATACTTTAATAAATGAAGAGAATAAAAAAGGTTAAATGTGTACATTGTTTGATAAGTTTTTTATATATATATATATATATATATATATATAATTTAAATAGATTAAGATAAATTTGTATATATATGTTAAATATGAATTCAAATTTAGATATATTCATGTGTAGTTCAATCACAAAATAATGAGAATTAACAATCAATGCACATGAAATTAGCTCATGGCGAAAAGGACTCATAAATAGCTATAGATTAAAACAAACCACCATAGATTCTCATCAACCTAGAATTGGTGATTTTAATAGAAAAATACCTTAAAAAAATATGGATATAGACATGCGATCACTAAATCGATCTTAATGTTTAAAACTTAAATATCATAAGTATTTATGAGAAAATGTGGAAGACACAAGGCAATGAAGGGTTCAATGTAAAGGTAAGGTGTTATAAAATATCCAAATATATATAAAAATGTTAAGTGTATAAGGAATGAAAAAAAGTGTGTAAAAGTTATGATTTGTACCAAATTTAAGTATCTAAAAATATTTTTTTTGTCATTTATTTTAAAGATAATATTGTTTAAGAACTCGAGCAAACAATTGTGTATTAGTGTAGCCTATCATCCACAAATGTGTGATAATACATAGATATTAAATAAAATCCTTATAAATTTGTTGAA
Organism: Torreya grandis; assembly: GCA_037957365.1. Lineage (NCBI taxonomy): Eukaryota > Viridiplantae > Streptophyta > Pinopsida > Cupressales > Taxaceae > Torreya > Torreya grandis. The sequence continues at coordinate 504,963 of JARHVA010005629.1, forward strand.
ATACAACATGAATTATCTTAAAACAACTCAATCAATAGAAGCATATCTAAAATTTCTTTTCAAATTATTTATTATTACATATAAGGAGAAATTATTGAATTGAAAGATTTTTCTTGGTATAATTAAAATATATATTAAAATTAAGGAGTGTGTGTGTGTGTGTGTGTGTGAATCTTGTTAATAATTTCAGGAGAATTTGTAGAAAAGTGTTAAAAACTAAAAACAACATATAGATTATAAAATAGGAGATCAAGAGATCAAAGTCATTGATTTGATTTTGGATCATTTGTGTAATTTACCTAAGAACATGATATTATAATGTCTTTTAGTTGTAGATATTCTAACATATGGAACACATAAGACTTATTTACTTATATGGGCAAAATATCTTTAGTTACATGAGTATTTTGTTTAGTTAGTTACAATATGTAAGGAGTCAAAATACATTATGATTAAGTTTGTATCTTGTCTAGTTAGTTATAATAAGTAATGAGTCAAACTACATTATGATTAAGTTTATACCAATTATTATTAGTAATAATGGTTTATATATAGGAGATGAAAAATATTAAAAAGGATATAGTGTATGTGGATAGTTTTCTATTTTTTGGAAAGATATTGGATGTTGTCTTATCGAAGTGATATTCCCTTATTGAGATATCTTTTGGGTTTATTGCATTCTTAAGAAGTATTGTATTGTGTTTTCCTAGATTTAAATCAAAAATAGGTAGCTAATGCATTGAGCAGGAGAGTAGTGTTGTTAACTACTATGGTGAGTGACATAATTGGATTTGAAGGCTATCAAAGAATTATATAATACTGATCCATATTTTTACAAGGTAGTTGAGCAGTGCAAGAATCCATTAACAGGTGGGACAGATGTTATTCATGATGAGTATCTTATATAAGAAGGATATCTCTTTAGAAAAAAAATAATTATTAATTCTAATTGGATCTCTACGAGACAATATAATAAAAAAATTATATAATAGTAGTTTGGTTAGACATTTAGGTAAGATATTATTATTACAAAATGTATAATTCATATAATTATACATTTTGGTCAAGATGTATAACTCATATTATTTCCATTGCCAATATAATTCTTCGAGCATAGTGTTCTTTTCCGTACGCCACCTGCTCGCATCTCCGAAAATGAAAATCTTAGCTGGCCACTAGCATTGTTTTTAATATGTCCTACACGTCAGTAACTCAATTGGCCAGAAAAACAATCACTATATTGTTATACAATCTGTTTTACCAAAGGTCCCGATCCGGCTACACCACAATGCCGTTTCGCTCAAACACCCACTCTTACGATTTCGTCTCTTTTAAAGTGGTTTTTGTCCACAAAAATATTAGAGTGGACAAAGTTTAACGTGTTGGTATTAATTAAAGAATTGAGGACATCTGTTCGATTACAAATAAGATATATGATGGTTGCTTTCATTTGTATGGAAATTGATGCTTACTTTTATTTTTAATCAAACGGGATGTTATCTGAGTGAGTCACGATACAATTTATTTATTTAATTCTTTCCTTTCTGAAGGATTTTGTTATAAATTTCGAAAATTATGGGAAGCGGAATTGGTTAGTGGTGTGTTTCCTTACGTTGATGCTAACATTGTCGATGGACTCCTACTTCAAGGTATTTGTTTTTACCCTACCATTAATGAAAATTTTCAGGTATTTTAATTATTTACATTTTTTAATATTTGGAGTTACAATTTTTTTAAATGTAGTTTTGATAGAGGGGACATTACTTTTCTACATAATGAGATGATTGGATTTTTTACTTTTTAAAGATATGTTTATAGTATTTGATATTTTAAGTATTTAATTATGTTATGTATAGATTGGTTATATTTTTTTGGGTTATGTTTATAAAATTAATATTTTTAATATTTATTTTGGAATGTTATGTGTGGGGATGTAGGGCGCTGTTATGTCTTTATGTGTCAATATATTGGTATTATAGATGAACATAATTTAAAATATAGACTTTAGAACTTAATTGTCTTGTCTCCATATCATTAGCATTGTAGTGCTGACTTGAGTCACACATTGAACATAGAGCTTTCTCATAATCAAATCAACATCATGTCATCTTCATCGATCATTCATAAGATCAAACATCCAATAAATGAACCTTCCACCTTGAAAGCTCTGTACCCCTTTTTGATGGATGCATGTTATGTAAATCTAATAGTTGCCTTAAATTTACATAATCTGAATAGATACAAATGCAATCTATCACATAATTATTGGTAAAAGTGGACATATCTTTCCATAAAGAATACAAGCCACCATTGGATGTTCTAGGGTTTCAAGAATCATTTGGGTATTCATATTTCATTGACACCAATAAATGCAAACCACTTATGATATTTCCCTTAGCTTGCATCTAGGTTTTCTACATTTTTGCAAAGGAATAATGTCATGAATGTTGAATGAATCCATGTTATTTGAAAACCACCAGCACCCCACTCTTTATAATTACCTAATTGTCCTACCCTACAAATAATACACCCTATTGAATATTTTAAGTGTTATTTGCCTACAGATGCCTAAAATAGTTCCTATATAAAATGTGTTTGTATTTTTTGCTTAGAAGCTCATCAGTACAATCTCCCATTTTACCCTGATTTATTGAAAATTATTTAGAATGAAGGTTGCATGCATACCCCTATCTATCTTCAGTAGCATGTTTGTAACCTAGAACATTTGTTCATTCTATTTGACAACCCTTCCCAAGTGGAGTGAACAAGTTTGGTTATGCCATAATCATATTTAGGTTTCCTTGTGCCAAAAATCCACATGGAGATTCAATTGTCGAATCATTCCATGTGAGAAAGCTACCTCTTAGGTCCTCTCACCTTGATTGAGGCAGAGCTAGAACTAGTAGGGACCTATCCATACCCTCTATTCGTGCCTCCTAGGCATTATCTGCATTCAATCCATTTGTGTGTTAAACCCTTGCCCATATATAATGACATATTAGTAGGTTTATCTTCCACATTTATCATTCTTCTCAAGTGTGCAAGACTGAGCAAAAGAGGTGTACAAATGGGAACCAATAGAATACATGCTCTCTCCAAATCCTAGGATGGATTTCATCTACAAGAAAGCTTTACTCATTACCATGTTTCATAAAACCCCAATAAACAATTCCTAAGAAAATATGAACCAACATTGAAATAAAGGCTAATTCACCTATGAATTACCTTCGAACCCCAAAAATCTCTCCATTGAAAAAACCACACCAACATATTAGAATTAAGGGGTGATTTGGTTATGAATTACCTTTAAAAGATAAATTGGTAGGGGACTTACTATGATTAATTAACAATGATGAATTTGATTTCTTGTCTTCATAAAATTTAATCTGGATTTAGTCAAAGCGCTAGAAATAAAAGAACCTTCAAATGTTAAAAATATTTAGGCATTTGACATCATATGAAACAAACTTATTTATAGGGAAGACTAATTTGAAAATTGAAAATAAATTAAAATCAATTTCAAATTTTGGGATTGTATCCAAAATTACTGACAACAAGGATAGTTAATTCAATAGCCTCAACATTTAGAATGAAGTTGTGTGTGTGTGTGTGTGTGTGTGTGTGTGTGTGTGTGTGTGTGTGTGTGTGTGTGTGTGTGTGTGTGAGGAGATGTTGTAGAGATGAACAAGACTATACAAGAGTTGCAGAGGCAAGTTCAACAATTAATAGAGGTTATCACCAATAAATAAATAAGACAAGGTGGTGATGAGGAAGACACAGATCATGATGAAGAAGTTTAGCAAGAAGAATAACAATAAGAGCAACCACCATCAATGGAAGAGAGGACAGTTCAGGATTTAGAAGGAAGGAATGTAGGAATCATGATTGATGTTGCAGAGTATGGGGGAAGTTTAGAACTATAGGAGTTGATAGATTGGATGAATAGGATGGAGAAGTTATTTGAGTGTAAGATTATGAGAGAAGACAAGAAGGTAATGTTTTCATGCACAAAATTTAAAGGTCATGCAATGATTTGGTGGGATCACCTGAAGAAAGAGAGACAGAGAAAAGATAAAGAAAATGTTAATTCATGGAAAGAGATGGAGAAGAATTTGAGGGATAAATTTCATCCTGTGGATTATGCACAAAACCTATACAAAAGATTTCAAATTTTGAGGCAAGAAGTTCATAGTATACAAGAGTATACAGATAAATTTTATAAACTTTTCATATGAGTGGATTATTATGAAACAGAAGATGAGATGGCTGCAAGGTATATGAATGGTTTAAAATTTTCTATGAAAGATGAATTAAGCATGTATAGAATAATTAACATGGAGGAAGCTTATTAATTAGCTTTGAAGGTAGAAGAAGAACAAAATACATAAAATTTTAGAAGGACATCTATTGGTCCAAAAAGAGGAAAAACCCCTCTAATAAGGGGATGAGGTGGGTTTAATACCACCAGAGGTGGACTTAATTCCAATAAATGTGAATCATCATGTGGTGCAAAAAGACAAGATGATAATACGCAAGGGTTTCAATACCAATAAAAAGGAAGAGGATTTCAAAGAGGATGAAGTTTGGTGGTGATAGATGATGGTTTCTAAATCAATGTAGATCTTTTGTTTGTTATATATGTGGTAAACAAGGGCAAAGAGCATTTGAGTGTCCAAACAATCAAGATAAAGAAAGTAAGCAAGAAGATCATCCAAGTGTAAATCTAGTTGAGACTGAAATAGAAGAGCAAAATACTGAAGTTGCACCAACTAATGTTGGAGAGAATTTCATGATGAGAATAAAAATGATTACTCTAAGGAAGGATCAAGTGTATAATAAAGAAGGTGGTGATGCATGGTTGTGATCAAATATATTTTTAACAAGATATACTTCGGTGGAAAGGTATGCAAATCAATTTTAGATGGTGGTAGTTGTGAAAATATAGTTTTTAATGAAATTATTGAGAAACTAAATCTGTAATGTGAAAAACATCCTAACCCTTATCATATTTCATGGTTTAAAAAAGGGAATGAGGTTATAGTAGCTAAAATGTGCTAAATCAAGTTTTTTATAGGAAAAACTTATAATGATTAAATATGGTGTGATGTTATTCTAATGAATGCATGTCATGTGTTATTGGTGAGATTGTGGAAATTTGATAGGAAAGTAGTTCATGATTTAGCAGAGAACACATAGACTTTTTGGAAATGTGGTAGAAATGTAGTTTTCTTACATCTTAGAGAGGAAGAGAAGATATAAAGCATGCTCTATAATAAAGAATTTATCTAAGATATGAAGGTAATAAGTTGTTGTTATGAACTATTAGCAAAGAGTAAAGAAATAAAAATGGTGCCAATACCAATAAAAGCAACAAGAGTGTTGAAATAATATGTAGATATTATGTTTGATGAGTTATTGGATGATTTACCATTGAAAAGAGATATTTAGCATCCCATTGATTTGATTCTAGGATCAGCTTTACCCAATCAAGCAGCTTAGAGGATGAGTCCAATAGAGCATAAAGAATTAAACAGATAAGTTATTGAATTGTTAAGGAGCAAGGTGATAAGGGAGAGTAGGAGTCCATGTGCAACACCAACATTTATAGCTCTTAAAAAAGATGGGGGATGGAGAATGTGTGTGGATAGTAGAATAATTATTAAAATTACAATAAAGTATAGGTTTCCTATACCTTATTTAGATGACATGATGGATGTGCTTATAAGAGAAAAATATTTTACCAGGATTGATACAATGTGTGGTTATTATCATATTCAAATTCATGAAGGAGATGAGTGGAAGATTATATTCAAGACTAGGGATGCCATATATGAGTGGATGGTGATGCCATTGGGATTATCTAATGCACCTATCACATTTATGAGGGTGATGAATATAGTGATATGAGAATATATTGGTAAGTTTGTGGTTGTTTATTTTGATAATATTTTGATATTCAATAATACTAAATAACACTTCCAACATTTGAGAATGGTAATGGATTTATTAAGAAAAGATAAGTTGTATGCAAATTTGAAGAAGTGTAGGATTATGAAGAATAATTTAGTATTTTTGAGATTTGTAGTTTCAGTATATGGTGTGAAAATAGATGAAGAAAATATAAAACCAATTGTTGACTAGCCTATTTCATAAAGCATTACAGAGGTAAGAAGTTTCCATGGTTTAGAAACCTTTTACAGAAATTTTATTAAAAAAATTAGTAGTATTGTAGCACCAATAACAGATTGCATGAGAGGGAAATACATTTCATGGACTAGAGAAGCCACAAAAAGATTTGAATTTTTGAATAAGAAGATTATAGAAAGGCCAATTTTAGCATTACCAAATTTCTAAAAAGTTTTTGAGGTTGATTGTGATGCTTCATTTGTAGGAATTGGTGTTGCGCTAAGTCAGTATAGAAAGCCAATATAATCTTTTAGTGAGAAATTGAATGAGGTAAGAACACAATATTCTAATTATGATGTTAAACTTTTTGAAATTGTACAAGCATAAAGACTTTGAATGAATTATCTAATGCCTAAGGAGTTTATACTATTTACAGATCATAAGGCTTTGATGTATATGAATACACAAAAGGAGACTAATAGTAGGCATGAAAAGTAGGTTTATTTATTATAGGGATATACTTTTATGTTGAAACATAAATTAGGAAAATAGAATCAGGTAACTGATGCATTTCGTAGGAGGGTAGTGTTATTAACTACTATGGTGAGTTAAGTAGTTGGATTTGAATCTATCAAAAAACTATATGATACTAATCCATATTTTGCCAAGATAGTTGAGTAGTGTAGGAGTCTATTAATGGGTGGGAAAAATACTATTCACGATGAGTATCTTGTACATTAAGGTTATCTCTTTAAAGGAAAATAATTATGCATTCCAATTGGGTCTTTATGAGACAATATAATAAGAGAATTACATAATGGCAGTTTGGCTATACATTTTGGTAAGATGAAGACAATAGCTTTGGTGGAGAAAAAATATTTTAGTCCAAAGATGAAGAAAGATGTGACAAGGTATGTTTCAAGATGCAAATTATGTTAGGTAGGTAAAGGACATGCACAAAATACTGGATTATATATGCCATTACTAGTTCCAAGAGGATGATGGATAGATTTGAGTATGGACTTTGTGTTGCGATTGCCAAACACATATAGAGGTAATGATTCAATTTTTATTGTTGTAGATAGATTTTCTAAAATGGTTCATTTCATTGCATGTAAGAAAACCAATGATGCCACTAGAGTCATAGAATTATTTTTTATGGTTATTGTGAGATTGCATGGTGTTCCAAAAACTATTACTTCAAATGGGACAAAAATTTTCTATGTCATTTTGGGAGGACTTTGTGGGAGAAGATGGGTACTAAGATAAAATTCAGTAGTGCATATCACCGAAAAATAGATGGATAGATAGAATTTGTGTATACGAGCTTTGGAAATTTATTAAGATGCACAGTGGGAGAAAAGCCAAAGAATTGGGACTTGGCTTTACCACAAGCTGAGTTAGGATATAATAGTTCAATGAATATATCAATAGAAAAGTCACATTTTCAAATTGTTCATGTTTTGAAACATGTAAGATTCTAGTTGGATTGTATAACTATAGTTGCTACCATGAAAAGTTATAGATTTTTACAATTATGTTTTCCTCATATTAAGAGGGAAAAGGTACAAATTTTTACTATTTATTGAAATTTATTTTTTTATATTATGGGCATATACCAAGCTCTGTGGATATTTTCCAGCTTGATTCTTTATATGGAATTGATAGCATAGCCTAATTTGTTTCCCATCATAACCTAATCAGCCTCACATCCTTATTTATTTTTATCTTTAATTGACATCCATGTTCATAGAACAAAGATATTTTAGTGACTCACTCATGATCGCTATTTCATTGATGGATAATATTTTAGTGATAAAACAACCAACCACAGGGTTAAGATTACACATCTCTACACTTAAAAATGATTTTGGTTTCATGTTCATCACATCTGTCTGACTTCAATTTCAATCAAATTTATTACCCAGTTTATGAGGTATGCAAATTACACCATGCAAACAACATTATCTAGATTTACCTCACCATTAGGTATAGCAGACGACATATGTGAGAGAATCCACCATGAGAATTTTAGTATATGTGATGTAGAGCATATATAGTTGTCAATAATGTAAACATTTCTTAAGTTTCTTAGTTGACCATTTTAGATGTTAGTTGAGTGTGAAGGATCCTTTAAGGTCCATTAGATGTCTTTAGTCTCTCAAAGAGTCATGAAATGATGTGTATGTAAGTATTTAGAATTTTCCCTCCAAAAGTAGATATTTGAAAATTTGAATCTTAGAACTAAGCATAAAAGGGAAATTTTAGTCTAGTATAAGGTAAATAGGCAAGAAAATATTTGCAAAAGGCCCTTGAAGTCATGTAAATTTTTTTGGAATTCATTTCTACAACCAAGTCATATAAAAGTCATGCAAGTCAAGAAACATTAAAAAAGAAGTAAAAGGTAATTCTAATGGAATGTAAGACCATTCTTGTAGGATAACTTATTGATGGTTTTATATATAACAAAGATTCAAAATGTATGTAGAGCTAGTTGAAGGAGGATAAGAGAGAGATAGAGTGAGGTCTAAGGTACTAAAGGTGATACAAAAAAAAATTTCAAGAAAATGAAGAGAACATCATGAAGAGGAAGAACTATGCCAATGCTAAAAAATTCTATGTATAAGTTTTTATTTTTTAGTAAATAAAACATTCAAAGAATTTTTACCTATCACTAATATTTTTGTAAGAGTGATTATTTGTTGACTTACTATTAATGTATATTGAATATAGTATCATGATCTTACAATTGGAAGAGAGAATTCAACTTCTCATAATTTGGTGTGTGTATGTCATAGCCAAAGAATAATAACATAGCCAAAGAATAATAAGAAATCAGAGGTAAGGATGTGTTAGTGATGGTTAATGAAATGATCAATGAAATATAAAAAATATGAAGAGAGTTTATATGGTTTTAATGAGCTTTTTGAGGTACAAATCCAGGTAATATTATGAGAAATTACATTAACTTTTATGCATTCCTATAGTTAGAGACTAAATTAAATATTTTCACCTTTTTATGAACATTTTGTGATTTTTCAATACAAAAAAACTATGGGGAACGGATAAGTAGGTTGTAAAAGATTCATTATAGGTATTTTAAGTGGCCTTAAACATAAATAAAATCTTTTATTGAATCCTTAGCCTATACATTCTCTTATCCATTCTCATAACTTTATGTTTTTTGTTTATTATGGTGAATTGAAAGGGGATTTAGGGTTACCAGTAATTGGATAATGTGTTAGAAGGTAAAACCAAACATTTCTTGGTGGTTAAAGGTTTTCAAGGTCTTTAAAACTCTTTTAATCTCATTTTTACCTCTCTCAGCATTTCATACGTCTGCATAACAAGAACCTAGAGTTTAGGAAGGAAAACCAGTATATATTTTGATGCCACCCTAGATAAATCATGAATGTATGTATTTATCTATCTCTTAGTCTACCCTAGAATATTAAAGGGATTTTATGTCAATCCCTAATTATACAGCATGGTTTCCAAGTCTGGGTGTTTGTATATGGCTTAAAGAGACCTAATAGAGAGAAAAGGTATTGAGTTAGTGGGTTTTAAAGAATAATTAAAGTCTATAAATTACTATGGAGTTTTAATAGAGTAAATGGTATCTAATAATGTGATTATTCCATGTGGGAAGGTTGTGCATTATTCAAACCATAGAGATTTACAAAAAATATAGTGATACTAAAATTACCCTAATTGGCCTTAAGAGAGGTGAGATGATAGGTCTACATTTGGGGTTGTGACACATAATGTTGTGAAGATATATAAGAGAGTAAACGTTACATAAAATTTTGTTTGGTTTGTATTGAAAGTCTATAGATCACACATACATCTATTAATTTTGTGTGGAAATAGGGCTAGTAGGAGAGAGACCTTAAAGAATGGAAGAATTGATTGGTTGTGAGTTTAGACAAGGAGATTAAGTGTTATGAATAGATTAATATATGAGTTAAAATAGACATATTAATGATAATGTGGGCGCTAATGAGGATATGATAAGTGTTATAACTTGCTATGAAACTTTTAGCCTATGTATCTAGCTTAACAATGAATAAAGATTCAAGCAAGAAGTGTGAGTAAAATAATGAAATATGTGAAAGAGGTATTATTATTGATGGTAACATAAAGTTAATAGTACATACATATATTACAAAATTAATGTATCAAGATAGAGGAGGACTAGAGAATGCAACAAAGAGGCTCAGGTGTCTAGTAAAGCCATAGAGTGATAAAGAAAGTGTTTAAAGAAATTAAGTAAAATTTAGTTGAAAGAAAGTGAATGAAATGAATAATGATAAAAAAATAAATAATATCTAGGTAAATGTGTATGAAGCTATGAATACCTATATATATATATATATATATATATATATATATATATATATATATATATATATATATCAATTTTTATTAGTGCAAGCAAGAATACCAAGTTACATGTATTTTGTTAATTTACCCTTATTAATAGTTGTGAGATAAATTAAAATGTTGGTATAACTATTTGAGGTCAAAAAAATAGGGAAGAAGTTAGGGAAAGAGAAGAGTCTTTAGGAAATGAATAAAGAGTAGGGTAGGACCAAGTGTGGTCAAGAAATTCAAGTAAGCTACCTTGTCAAGAGAGATATTTCCAAGTGACACATAAAAAATAAACATAAATTTTAAAGTTGTAAAGATGCCTTGGATGTTGAAACAAGTATAAGTATAACCTATTGATGAAGAGTCTTGAGAAGTAAATAGTTTTCAACTGAGAAACACAAAAAGGAAGTTGTAAAGAGAGTTTTCATTGTAGATAACATGAAGGAAGATAAGAAGAAGATAAATAAAAAGATGAGAGTGTCCATAAAAGAAGTAATCATAGAGACATATTGATATCTTGGTTTATACTCTAACATTATGTTAAAGTGTAAGTATGCAGCAGCTATGGATAACCTCAGGGAGAAGGTCAAGGATAAGACCTTTAAATTTAAAAGAGTTTGTTCAAGAAAAGAACCCATCAAGATGAATGAACATGATAGAGAAAGAGGATAGGAAATGGATGCCCACAAGAGGGAGATTGAATAATGTAAGCATACCAGTGAAGAGATAGAATATGATTTTGAGTTTTGAAACACCTTAGAAATCATTTCAACATAACAAAGAGAGGAAAGTCACAAGAAATATATCATTACAAGAAAATAAGACATTAAGATAAATATAATCATGCAATAGTCCTTTAAGGAGGTAAATTATTGTTTAAGTATTGATTTTGATTATGTATATGAGAAGAAGGTTGTTGATATATAGGTTTGGAGGGACAAAAACAATGTTAGACTCTCAAAACATGAAAACGAGCATGGATATATTATTCCTAAGTGGTTTGATAAATCATAAGATAAAATGAAAGACACAAAATATAATCAATCAAAACTCTAAGAAGGAAATTTTGACAAAGAATAAGTAAAAGGCATGAGAGAAATGTTAGAACTCACGTGGAACAAAGAATTTCTTATGTGAAAACCCACACTACCCGATAATATTAAAATACCCTTATGTGAATTTCATATGTGAAAACCCACACTAAACGATCCTCTAATTATTCATTAGTTTAAAGATACCCTTTTCTTAACATTTTTATCCAACTCTTTTTTCCCAGAGAGTCTAAATGGGAAAATGGAGTAGGCCTTAGAACGATTATATTTTGCTTAAGTATTAGACAAATTTATTAGAAATATCAAAAACATAATTTTGCAATGTGGTATAGGGGATACTGGAAAAAATGCGCGGGTTAGGTGGGGAACAGATTTCTTTATGACTTGGAATGATCATTTCCTCGTCATTTATCATATTTACTTCTAACTTAGTTGGTTGTTTAAAATTAATAAGTAGGAATTAAGTTGCTGAACAAAGTGGGGACTAGGGTTATAGGTTTGAGTTTTTAAATTCTAATTCTAGTGTTTAATATTTATTTTTATCAACTTATTTAAAAGTTGAATTTAATTTATAAATATTCGAAAATAGGAATTAAGTTGTATGGATGAATTTTTTTTGGAAATTAATGTTTTATTTAATGTATTTTATAAATAAAAATGATTAATTAAGTTTTATTGTTAAACAAAATTGTGAATTGAGACAATGGGTTTTATGTTTTTAAATTTAATATTTAAAATTAGTGTGGAATAAATAATTTTTTTAAAAATAAATTATGATGTTATTTTACTTTTTAAAATTTAATATATAATTGCTTTTTAAATATAATTTTTTATTTATTAATAGAAAAATAGTATATATACATTTCATAACATTAACTTGGGTTTTCACATATGAAATTCTTTAAAATAGTATAATTTGTACCTTTTCCCTCTTAATATGAGGAAAACATAATTGTAAAAATCTATAACTTTTCATGGTAGCAACTATAGTTATACAATCCACCTAGAATCTTACATGTTTCAAAACTTGAAGTAGTATCTTTACCAGCACATGTTAGGCCTTATGCATAACTTAATCGATATTCATCATAGAATGTTAACATAAAATAGTAACTTAATTTGTATGGTTACTTCTGATTCAATCATTAACATTCATGGGTTAGTGTAATATCCTGCACTAACCATGTTGAACATCAAAAAAGCTATCTTAGGCATTTGCATGTAACCAAAAGGCTTAAATCATGCTCTCCACAACTTTTTGAGCTCACATGATGGTTACAAGGATCAAAATCCCATCATCTTATTTCAATTACCTTATGGTAGCATTTAAAAGGTACCTAAGATTCCAAAGCCTCTTGATACAGACTTATAATGATCTTCTCGACCATAAAACCAACATACATTCTATTAATACAATGAAAAAATCAAAAATATATATTCATCCTAGAATATATCTATCAAGTATAAACAAAGTAATACCCTATCCATATCATGTTTTCACTTAAAATCCAACACGTAAATAGATTTTAGCAAGTACAACTTTGCTAATTTTGCATAAATATCCAAATTACAAGACCAGCTAGTGTTTCACAAGGCTATACAATAAAATTTCATATGATTTATTTTACAACAACCTCTAAGAGGTATATAAAGAAACACTTAATCATAAGGAAATAATTATGCATGAAGATCTCATGGCCAACATGTGGAACTCATGGTGAACACTCTGAATGAATTAGATGGTTATCTCATGAAAAGAGAAGGAGAGGATTTTTAGCCTATGAGAGACTCCACTCCCTAGTCCCTACTAGGTTTAAACCATTACAAACATTATTTTTCTCTACACTTAAAATCGTACTTGAATCGATGTTCATAATTATAACAATGTTGAAGGATTTACAAAATACATCATGACACAATAACTTGGTAGCTCAGTCAGAGGATTTGATTCAATAATAAGAGTTATAGTACACAAGTGTTCAGAGTTCACAATTTCATGGTTTAACAACATAATATCATATACATAACATAACTTATATAATTGAATATCGAGATAACAAGATTGATAACATAAAATGTTCACACATTTTGCATGGTTAATCACTTTCACACCTCATAAGGGTTTATAAAAATATATGTAATGTACATGTATGAAGGATCTATGTAAGCTAGACATATATTCATATAAAAATAATTATGCCAAGTTATTTTTTGCATTACAATAGTTAAACATAAAGGCTAGAGAAATAGCAGGGTCCATGATTCCCATCGGTCCACCTGATGTATAGATGCCATCCAAATGACATTAGATATATATTACAACATGATAAGTCCCATGGATCTTGGATTCCTATCACCTTCTCTTAAAGAAGGTTGTGTTCCAACAAGGCCTATAAAATCTTTCTCCTTGAGTTTTTAGAATTTTATTAGTAACATTCACACATCATAGATGGATGGCTCACACTACCCGATAATATTAAAATATCCCCAAAACATCATAACTTGATTAAGCAAGTTAGTCACACTCTCCCTACTAGGCCCTCTAGGCTCGAGCCATAACCTTGGTCCTCTCCTATTTGGATCTAGAACTAGTAGAGGAAGAGTTAATACCACATTTGACTAGTGTAAAAACTAATGGATTTTTTTTAGACATAAATTTGTCCTGGGTTAAATTTAGGTTTAGGTCTCAAAACACCGTTAGGGTCTCCAGGGGACTGTGAGATTATTTTTTCTAGATCCAAAACTAGTCTGGACATAAATGGACATCCAAGTCTTTGGACTCCAGACCAAAAGCAGATAAAGAAACTACAAGTTCCCATTCAGACCCATCATCCATTGGTTTTAAATGGGTTGACAACCATCCTGGACTGAAGAAACATAAGGCCTAGGTATCTAAAAAACCTTTGTTGATCTTTTAGAAGACCAAACATACCACAAGGCAATTAGATTTTGCATAGATCAACAACCAACCTAGACACAAATAGAAGTCCACAAAACAAACACCTATTGGTTTTGGATGGATTGGTAACCATTTTAGGCTTAAAAGAGCATGAGGCCTAGATCTCTGAAGTAGCCTTCTAAACCCCCAAGGGACATACATCAAAGGGTTCAAGTCACTTTGTGGTTGGAAGAACTTGACCAAGAGTACATAGAAGGTTCAATTGACATATGTAGCTATAATGAATTTCTATCACAATGTATACTTTTTTATCAATGAAAACTTATATATACACACACACACACACACACAAAAAAAAAAAAAAAAAAAAAAAAAACACCTATCAATATATTTTTCTAAATTATTATTTTATACTATAATTTGATCTTACAAATTCTCCATAGATTAATATATATTTAAAGTCATGTTTCCTTCTAAATTTCACTAATTATTTTTAAAAAACCACATAACAAATAACATAAAAAAATTCTTTTAAAATTAAACTGTAATGTAATACTATTATTAATAGAATAATACTTTATTATTATATTTTTTATTAAAATTATATATAAATATAGATGTGGAAAATTAATATTTATATTATAATACTCTTATTTGATACAACAATACTTTGTCAGTGAATTATAAACAAATCTCGCTTATTCTAGAATAACTTTTCCTTTTTCACTTTTTATCATTTTTATTATAAAAATTGGCTAATTAAACTATGATTTAGGCACGACAGAAACTAGAAAAGGAATATCTGTAAGAAGAACCCAAAAAAAATAAAGACGATAGCAAAGCGATCCTCTAATTATTCATTAGTTTAAAGATACCCTTTTCTTAACATTTTTATCCAACTCTTTTTGCCCAGAGAGTCTAAATGGGAAAATGGAGTAGGCCTTAGAACGATTATATTTTGCTTAAGTATTAGATAAATTTATTAGAAATATCAAAAACATAATTTTGCAATGTGGTATAGGGGATACTGGAAAAAATGCGCGGGTTAGGTGGGGAACAGATTTCTTTATGACTTGGAATGATCATTTCCTCGTCATTTATCATATTTACTTCTAACTTAGTTGGTTGTTTAAAATTAATAAGTAGGAATTAAGTTGCTGAACAAAGTGGGGACTAGGGTTATAGGTTTGAGTTTTTAAATTCTAATTCTAGTGTTTAATATTTATTTTTATCAACTTATTTAAAAGTTGAATTTAATCTATAAATATTCGAAAATAGGAATTAAGTTGTATTGATGAATTTTTTTTGGAAATTAATGTTTTATTTAATGTATTTTATAAATAAAAATGATTAATTAAGTTTTATTGTTAAACAAAATTGTGAATTGAGACAATGGGTTTTATGTTTTTAAATTTAATATTTAAAATTAGTGTGGAATAAATAATTTTTTTAAAAATAAATTATGATGTTATTTTACTTTTTAAAATTTAATATATAATTGCTTTTTAAATATAATTTTTTATTTATTAATAGAAAAATAGTATATATATATTTCATTTTATTTTTATTTTTATTTTATTTTATATAAATTTTATTTAATTAAATTATAAATATAATTTATAATTATTTTTTAAATGTTATTGAAAAGTGTTTTATAAGTGAAATATATAAAATTTTTGGTTTGAAATAATTCACAAAATGATTTTGTAGGAAAAAAATAACTATATAAAATCTTAAGGATAATATTTATGTTTAATCATTTTTCTTTTTAAATAATTAATATTGTTTCAACCAATTAAATTTTATAAAAAAAAATTATTCTAATTAAAGTTTATTATTTATTTTCTATTTTAAAAAATTGAAATAATAAATATTTAAATGTTTTTATGAACTATTAATTATGTTATTAAATTTTATAAAATTAAATTTAAATAATCTATAAAAGTGACATGTACAAGTAGTCGTGCATAGTGATGAAATAATTGGATTTTTTTTTAAAAATTAGTACTCCCCCAAAATCTTTGATTATAGAAAAGAGGCAACCAATCTCCCATTGATAAATGTTTATGGTGCTTACACCATTACAAATATATTGTAATTGGCATTGCCTTTTTGAAGTCTGATTATTGTTACTGTGCATTTTTTTAATTGGTAATTAAAGATGAAACGAATATAACAAATTGACAATATAAATTTGACAATAATATTTTTATATTGATATTATCAAATATTATTTTTAGTTGTTTTAATCATGGAAGTTGTGTTGGATGGGTTTTCATTTTAATGTTTTAATTGTATATGTGTAAAAAGAATATAAAGTAAGTTGATATCTATATGTTTAATAATTATTATTGGATTAGAAATATAAATATATTATACATAAATAATGTAGAGTTAGGAGTATTTAAAACAATTCTTATTTTTTAGTTAGATCTTTAAAATGTTATGATTTATGTTTTTTTGTCAAACTTTTTTGTTGAAGTAGTGATGTAGGGGAGGTTCAAATTGTAAGGAGTTTGGTGAAAGATAGATGAGTTAAAAATATACTTGGATGTAGTTGGATTAAAGGATATGATTGTTTTGTCTATAGGTGATAGAACATACTCACACACACAAAATCTATTCAAATTTGGACAAACTATGTTCAAAAATGAAGGAAACATGATATTATAGAGATTAAAGACATGCAATGAACGATGTCGAGAAGGAAGGAAAAGGATTATTCCTCTGTCACCATAGTGATAAGTTAGAAATTGCATTTGGATTGTTAAACACACTCCCTAGAATAACTATAAGAGTCATCAAGAACCCTCTAGTATTGGTTGATTGTGACATTGCAACCAAGTTTATCTCTAGGATTGTTGCATGACAAATTGTTGTGAGAGATGAAAACCAGTTACCTCATTATAAACAAGTACAATGTTTTTTCTAAGATTATTCATGATGCTAAGTGAGATGGTTTGTAGACATGGGATTGCACTCTAATGAGGTGCACCTCATAATACTTATAGTGATAAATAAAGGACCATTTTAAGTAACAAGATAGACTCCTTCACCTTAATGTGTTTCTCCCACATCAATGACATTGCATTTTTGGTTCAATATGCACATTAAACTTGGATTCCTTCTGTAATTAAATATGAAACAATCAATAAAAGATGCCACCACCCTACAGGTTAAAAGCCCCTTTAGAATGGGTGCAGGTCATGTAAATATAACTATACCATGAGATTGATGCATGTTCATGATATAGGATCCCTAGTGTATAATATCACCTGAAATACCTTGTCATTACCCCTCATCATCATCATTCAGCTTACTTTCAAATATTTCACCACTTGTATGTTTTTTATGGCCTTGCCCTTTATTTCATGGGTATGTTTTTGTTGTTTTTGTATGTTTTTAACCATGATATAATTTATTTAAGTGACAATATATTTGTCGCAGAAACAAACATAAGTGACAATATATACTTTGAAACCTCAATGTCTTGTCTCCATGTCAACAAAATTGTAATTTTGATTTGAGTCACACATCTGACATAGAACCTTCTCATATTCAAATCACATTTATTTTTTTCATTGTTGAACTTTGATAATAGCAAACATCCAATCAAATAACCCACCACCCTAAAAAATACGTACCCCTTTACAATGGTTTCAAGTCATGTAAATCCAATAGCTTCACTAAATTTGGGTTAGGTGTAGGATATTATTTCCCCTCACCATCACCACCCTCCTCACCTAATCACACATTAGCAAACCATAATAAGGAAAACATAACCTCATTTTATACCATAATATTTACTATAAATATAAAAATTATTTCTTATTAATTCTTCAAGAACAAAAGGTGAGATGGGATAAGTGGTGATTGGTTTTAAGTGAAGTATGACTACTAACATCTTGGCAAAAGAATTATATATTTATATTTATTATTTTATATTATATTTTATAATATGTTATTATATTCTACATAATTATTATTAAACTTTTATTTATCCTTTAAAAAAGATTGGAGTCAAAATTTTAATCTTTTTATTATCATTTATTTAAAATGGCATATTTCATTTTAGAATATGAGGTTACAGAAGAGCGAAGTGATATCAATTTTATGATGATCACAAATTCATATCTTATAAATCATATTTATGACAACCTAAAATGTTCCACCATTTCTCTGATGGTTGCTTCCATATAAACTGGAGTCCACTTTATTTACATTCTATCACGGCATGAAACCATTCCAAATTACCTCCAAATAATGATGGCTATCATTATATTAGATGAAATCATATTATTAAAAACAAATCCCAAGTAGTTGGTGTGGCATTATACCAATATATATTTTTCTCTATGTCATTAAAATATACACTAAAGATACATTCCTTCTAGTGTAAATTGAACCTCAAAGTCACCCAACTCACCTAATTGTATATACTATTTTTTTACATAAAATATGACAACTAGATAAAATTTAAAACCTCAATTTATTGCATCGAATCAAACATGGAGTCCTTATATAATCATAATAATCAATAACAAATCCCACCATCTTCTTAGGTACAAACCCCTTTGTAATGGGTATAGCTCATGTAAATCAACTAATTGTTATGAATTTGGGGCATGTGTATGATATGGGCCTTCTAGTGTAATATATCACTTGAAATACCTTTTCATTGCCCCTCATCATCACCCCCATCATCATCACTACATAACTCAATTTGAAATATTATACCACTTAAAAGTTCTATATGGTGCTACAGTTTATTCCATTGGTATGATTATGGTGTCTATAGTGAACTTGAAAACTAATAAGAACAAGATAATTACCAATAGGACAAGATCATGAAAAAATACACACAATTGATTCATGTCGATTTATTGAAAATAATTACAAACACACACCATGCTAAAATAAGCCTCAACTCAAAATTTAAAGTTTACATACAATTTTTTTTTTTAAAATACTAAAATCTAAAAAAAAAGTCTATTTTAAAAAACTCTCAAAATATCCTAAAAATCTCTTAAAATATCCTAAAAACTATAATTATACTATGGGATAAAATTAAAATGAAGTCGATGTTTGGTTCTAAAAACATACAATTTTTTAAAATAGGAAAAACCCCAAAAAGTAATGAAATCATAATTTCATACCACCCTCAGATGATAATGTATGGCCTTCAAAAAATATGAAAAAAATTTGTAGGCAAGAAGAACTTCCTATGGACAGCAACATACTTTTTGATATAGTCATTTTGGCACATGGAAGAGCTCAAATAGAACTATGGGTCAAAATTTCTCCAGAAGGTTGGCCTATTTTTTCTACATCATTCTCCTCTAGATGAAAACAACTCAGCTCCTACGAGTTAGCTTGATTATATTACTACCAATTTTCCTTATAAATCTTTTTCAGCTCTCATTCTATAATCTAAGTGTTGTCTTATTTTTTTAATCCTTCCCACTGCACCAAATACCTGTTATAATTCCCTTGCCTTGTGTTCACTATCTTCATATCCAAAACCTACACTATTTTTTATTTCTTCTTCTTTGAAACATGCTACTCCCAATTAACTTCTTCAACTTCATTATCTTTACCATCTTATCTATGGAATTCATATAAATTTGAAACAATAAATACTATAGATATATCAAAATGATGTGTGAAACTCACCTCATATGCATTATCATTGATTTTCTTCACAATTTTGTATGGTTTGATTTTCTTGTATTTCAACTTGTTGTATGTGATTTTTATAAATCTTTATTTCTTCAAGTAAACCATTACAAACTCTCCTTCAAATACTTTGGATCTTCTTCTGACATCAATTGCTATTTCATATTTCTCATTAGTTTCCTACAAATTTCTTCTTACTCCTTCTTACATCTACTACATATGCTCTACAAATGCTTCTACATCATCACTAATTTGATATGCAATTGATAATTATACCAAATCTAAAATACCCATAGGATTTATCCCATAAACAATTTGAAAATGTGACTTTTCTATTGATATATTCATTGAACTATTATATCCAAACTCAGCTTGTGGTAAAGCCAAGTCCCAATTCTTTGGCTTTTCTCCCACTATGCATCTTAATAAATTTCCAAAGCAAGTATACACAAATTCTATCTATCCATCTATTTTTGGGTGATATGCACTACTGAATTTTATCTTAGTACCCATCTTCTTCCACAAAGTCCTCCCAAAATGACATAGAAATTTTTTGTCCCATTTGAAGTATTAGTTTTTGGAACACCATGCAATCTCACAATAACCATAAAAAATAATTGTATGACTCTAGTGGCATCATTGGTTTTCTTACATGCAATGAAATGAACCATTTTAGAAAATCTATCTACAACAATAAAAATTGAATCGTTACCTCTATATGTGTTTGGCAATCCCAACACAAAGTCCATACTCAAATCTATCCATCATCCTCTTGGAACTAGTAATGGCATATATAATCCAGTATTTTGTGCATGTCCTTTACCTACCTGACATAATTTTCAACTTGAAACATACCTTGTCACATCTCTCTTCATCTTTGGACTAAAATACTTTTTCTCCACCAAAGCTATTGTCTTCATCTTACCAAAATGTATAGCCAAACTACCATTATGTAATTCTCTTATTATATTGTCTCATAAAGACCCAATTGGAATGCATAATTATTTTCCTTTAAAGAGATAACCTTAATGTACAAGATACTCATCATGAATAGCATTTTTCCCATCCATTAATAGACTCCTACACTACTCAACTCTCTTGCCAAAATATGGATTAGTATCATATAATTCTTTGATAGATTCAAATCCAACTACTTCACTCACCATAGTAGTTAATAACACTACCCTCCTATGAAATGCATCAGTTACCTGATTCTATTTTCCTAATTTATGTTTCAACATAAAAGTATATCCCTATAATAAATAAACCTACTTTCCATGCCTATTGTTAATCTCCTTTTGTGTATTCATATACTTCAAAGCCTTATGATCTGTAAATAGTATAAACTCCTTAGGCATTAGATAATTCATTCAAAGTCTTTATGCTTGTACAATTTCAAAAAGTTTAACATCATAATTAGAATATTGTGTTCTTACCTCATTCAATTTCTCACTAAAAGATGATATTGGCTTTCTATATTGACTTAGCACAACACCAATTCCTACAAATGAAGCATCACAATTAACCTCAAAAGCTTTTTAGAAATTTGGTAATGCTAAAATTGGCCTTTCTATAATCTTCTTATTCAAAAATTCAAATCTTTTTTTGGCTTCTCTAGTCCATGAAAATTATTTCCCTCTCATGCAATCTGTTATTGGTGCTACAATACTACTAAATTTTTTAATAAAATTTCTGTAAAAAGTTTCTAAACCATAGAAACTTCTTACCTCTGTAATGCTTTATGAAATAGGCTAGTCAACAATTGGTTTTATATTTTCTTCATCTATTTTCACACCATCTACTGCAATTACAAATCCCAAAAATACTAAATTATTCTTCATAATCCTACACTTCTTCAAATTTGCATACAACTTATCTTTTCTTAATAAATTCATTACCATTCTCAAATGTTGGAAGTGTTATTTAGTATTATTGAATATCAAAATATTATCAAAATAAACAACCACAAACTTACCAATATATTCTCATATCACTATATTCATCACCCTCATAAATGTGATAGGTGCATTAGATAATCCCAATGGCATCACAATCCACTCATATATGGCATCCCTAGTCTTGAATATAATCTTCCACTCATCTCCTTCATGAATTCGAATATGATAATAACCACACATTGTATCAATCCTGGTAAAATATTTTTCTCTTATATGCACATCCATCATGTCATCTAAATAAGGTATAGGAAACCTATACTTTATTGTAATTTTAATAATTATTCTACTATCTACACACATTCTCCATCCCCCATCTTTTTTAAGAGCTAGAAATGTTGGTGTTGCACATGGACTCATACTCTCCCTTATCACCTTGTTCCTTAACAATTCAGTAACCTAGTTGTTTAATTCTTTATGCTCTATTGGACTCATCCTCTAAGATGGTTGATTGGGTAAAGTTGATCCTAGAATCAAATCAATGGGATGCTCAATATCTCTTTTCAATGGTAAATCATGCGGTAACTCATCAAACATAATATCTGCATATTATTTCAACACTCTTGTTGCTTTTATTAGTATTGGCACCATTTTTATTTCTTTACTCTTTGATAATAGTTCATAACAACAACTTATTACCTTCATATCTTAGATAAATTCTTTATTATAGAGCATGCTTTATATCTTCTCTTCCTCTCTAAGATGTAAGAAAACTACATTTGTACCGCATTTCCAAAAAGTCTATGTGTTCTCTGCTAAATCATGAACTACTTTCCTATCAAATTTCCACAATCTCACCAATAACACATGACATGCATTCATTAGAATAACATCACACCATATTTAATCATTATAAGTTTTTCCTATAGAAAACTTGATTAAGCACATTTTAGCTACTATAACCTCATTCCCTTTCTTAAACCATGAAATATGATAAGGGTTAGGATGTTTTTCACATTACAAATTTAGTTTCTCAATAATTTCATTAAAAACTATATTTTCACAACTACCACCATCTAAAATTTATTTGCATACCTTTCCACCAAAGTATATCTTGTTAAAAATATATTTGATCACAACCATGCATCACCACCTTCTTTATTATACACTTGATCCTTCCTTGGAGTAATCATTGTTATTCTCATCATGAAATTCTCTCCAACATTAGTTGGTGCAACTTCAGTATTTTGCTCTTCTATTTTAGTCTCAACTAGATTTACTCTTGGATGATCTTCTTGCTTACTTTCTTTATCTTGATAGTTTGGACACTCAAATGCTCTTTGCCCTTGTTTTCCACATATATAACAAACAAAAGATCTACATTGATTTAGAAACCATCATCTATCACCACCAAACTTCATCCTCTTTGAAATCCTCTTCCTTTTTATTGGTATTGAAACCCTTGCCTATTATCATCTTGTCTTTTTGCACCACATGATGATTCACATTTATTGGAATTAAGTCCACCTCTGGTGGTATTAAACCCACCTCATCCCCTTATTAGAGGGGTTTTTCCTCTTTTTAGACCAATAGATGTCCTTCTAAAATTTTATGTATTTTGTTTTTCTTCTACCTTCAAAGCTAATTAATAAGCTTCCTCCATGTTAATTATTCTATACATGTTTAATTCATCTTTAATAAATTTTTTAAACCATTCATATACCTTGCAACCTTCTCATCTTCTGTTTCAGAATAATCCACTCATATGAAAAGTTTATAAAATTCATCTATATACTCGTATATACTATGAACTTCTTGCCTCAAAATTTGAAATCTTCTGTATAGGTTTTGTGCATAATCCATAGGATGAAATTTATCCCTCAAATTCTTCTCCATCTCTTTCCATGAATTAACATTTTCTTTACCTTTTCTCTGTCTCTCTTTCTTCAGGTGATCCCACCAAATCATTGCATGATCTTTAAATTTTGTGCATGAAAACATTACCTTCTTGTCTTCTCTCATAATCTTACACTCAAATAACTTCTCCATCCTATTCATCCAATCTATCAACTCCTATAGTTCTAAACTTTCCCCATACTCTGGAACATCAATCATGATTCCTACATTCCTTCTAAATCCTGAACTGTCCTCTCTTCCATTGATGGTGGTTGCTCTTATTGTTATTCTTCTTGCTAAACTTCTTCGTCATGATCTGTGTCTTCCTCATCACCACCTTGTCTTATTTATTTATTGGTGATAACCTCTATTAATTGTTGAACTTGCCTCTGCAACTCTTGTATAGTCTTGTTCATCTCTACAACATCTCCTCATCCTCTTGCCATTTTTTACTCTTTCAAGATTCTAACATACTTTGAAACTAGATAACGTACCAAAAAACTAACAAGAATAAGAAAATTACTAATAATCCAAGATTTTTAAATAATACTAAAAATTGAATCGTATTTATTAATTGAAAATAATTACAAACCCATACCATGGTTAAATAAGACTTAACTAAGAATTTAGATTTTACATGCAAAATTTGACAAAACTAAAATCTAAAAAAGCTCTATTTTTAAAAACTCTTAAAAACTCTTGAATATCCTAAACAATATAATTAGACTATGGGATGAAATTAAATTGAAGTTGATGTCTAGTTCCAAAAATATATAATTTCTAAAAATAGAAAAAACTTTAAAAAATCATTAAATCATAATTTTGGACCCTCAGATGATCATATGTGGCCTTAGAGAAATACCAAAAAATTCTTAGGGAGGTAGAACTACCTAGGGACAGCAACATACTTTTTGATATGGTCATTTTGGTGCATGAAAGAGCTCAAATGGAGCTACGAGTCAAAATTTATGGCCTCAAGAAGATTGGCCTATTTTTCTACATCGGTCTATATATTGCAAATGTTGATGAACATAAGCTGAAATATAGACTTTGAAACATTAATGTCTTGTCTCTACATAAATAACATTATAGTGTTAATTTAAGTTTCACATCAAACATGAACCTTCTTGAAATCAAATGATCCTCATATTTTTCTCATCGACCCTTTACAATAGCAAACATGTAATCAAATATTTTGTCACCCTAAAAGGTGTATACACCATTCCAATGGGTGAAATTAATGTAAATATAACAACTACCCTAAATACATATGTGTTAAATGATATTATTTCCCATCTTCATCACCACCTGAATAACCTCTTCACATATCATGCCATCATTGTAGAAGATTTTGTGGAGGTTTTCATAGTGGTTTCGGTAACATCTCTAGGTTTAACAAAGGTGTTGGTGGTAGTTTAAATGGTGGGTTAGGTGGTGTTATAAGGATTGGTTATAGTTTACATGGCCTTGGTTATTGTAATGGGGTTAGCATGTGCGCTAAATATTTTTGTTTTCAATATTTTAAAAGTGTTTTTTCATTATTGGAGTATATTTTAATTTTAGCCATTTGATGTGGACACCCCTTAATGCTTGAGAATTAAACCTACGAATCCTACCTAAAATATGGGATAAATCTAGTTACAAGCACCTTTGTAATAGGTGTATGTCATGTAAATCCAAGAACTATCTTGACGTTAGGGCATGTTTATGGTATGAGCTCTATGATATATGATATCATTTGAGATATCCTATTATTGCTCCTCATCATATTTGGCATGTAATTTTAGGTGTAAAATACCACTTAAAATACCTTGTCCTTGCCTCTCATCATATCAATATTAAAGATGTTTAGGTAATGGTGTTGGTTTTGGTTTGGGAGGTGGCATTGGACTTGATAGAGGCTTAGGTGGTACCACCAGGATTAGTGGTGGTTTAAATGGCCCTGGTTGTGGTAGTGGCAATGGTAGTTGCATTGCAATGGGATCCAAAGATTTTAAATTTTTTGGTTTTTTGTAAGTGTTTTATTTTAATTATTGGACGATATTCCCTATTTAAACATATTATGTGGGCACCGCCAGTGAAAGAGATCATCGAATAAGGATCCAACAGATCAAAAGTTTCTACCCTTGGTGTCAAGTTAGAAATTTGTTGAGTTGCTTACATAAAACTAGTTGAGTAACTTAGCCTAACATATGTTCTAATCTAATGATTTAGGCAAGAGATGAAGGAATAATATGAACCCTATAACCACAATTCAATTACCCCACATCAACATCATTACATTATTAATCTGATCCACACATCGAACATCGAGTCATTTTGTAATCAAATATAAAATAGTCAATAAAAGATGCCACCACTGTCATGAAGTCAAACATTGTGTGTATGAAATGGGCCATCTAGTGTACTATAATATATGAAATACTTTGGCATTGGCCCATATCATCACTAGCAAGATCAAATTGAAATCTTTCACCCCTTACAAGTTATGTGTTGCCTCACTATAATTTCTCAAAATTGTTGATATAATTAAATATTATTATTGTGATATTAATATGAATTATACATCTTGTAATAATAATATCTAACTATATATAATATTTATAATTAATAATAAATAATATTAATATATAATATACTATTACACATATTAATAATATATTATATATAATATTATGTACTATATTATATCATATTATTAAAATATAACATACTAAAATATTAAATATTGTTGTACAAATTGCTAATATATAGATATCTAAGCAAAATATCTCAAAAATGTGTCATTGAATCTTGACCATATGGGCTGTTGAGAGTGGTTATTTTAGTAGTACCATTTAACATTATCCAGTTTTGTCACACTTCCTTCTCATCTATTATTTTCTCACAATGTCAACAAAGTTTTTACCATCGATTATATATTTTTTAGGTAATTTATAACTCAAAATAACATTTTTGGCTTCATTCTAAATGTTGAGGCTATTGAATTCACTATCCTTGTTGTCAATAATTTTGGATACAATCCCAGAATTTGAAATTGATTTTAATTTATTTTCAATTTTCAAATTAGTCTTCACTATAAATAAGTTTGTTTCATATGATGTCAAATACCTAAATATTTTTAACATTTGAAGGTTCTTTTATTTCTAGCGCTTTGACTAAATCTAGATTAAAGTTTATGACGACAAGAAATCAAATTCATCATTGTTAATTAATCATAGTAAGTCCCCTACCAATTTATCTTTTAAAGGTAATTCATAACCAAATCACCCCTTAATTCTAATATGTTGGTGTGGTTTTTTCAATGGAGAGATTTTTGGGGTTCGAAGGTAATTCATAGGTGAATTAGCCTTTATTTCAATGTTGGTTCATATTTTCTTAGGAATTGTTTGTTGGGGTTTTATGAAACATGGTAATGAGTAAACCTTTCTTGTATATGAAATCCATCCTAATATTTGTAGAGAGCATGTGTTCTATTGGTTCCCATTTGTACACCTCTTTTGCTCAGTCTTGCACACTTGAGAAGAATGATAAATGTGGAAGATAAACTTACTAATATGTCATTATATATGGGGAAGGGTTTAACACACAGATGGATTGAATGTAGATAATGCCTAGGAGGCACAAATAGAGGGTATGGATAGGTCCCTACTAGTTCTAGCTCTGCCTCAACCAAGGCAAGAGGACCTAAGAGGTAGCTTTCTCACATGGAATGATTCAACAATTGAATCTCCATGTGGATTTTTGGCACAAGGAAACCTAAATATGATTATGGCATAACCAAACTTGTTCACTCCACTTGGGAAGGGTTGTCAAATAGAATGAAAAAATGTTCTAGGTCACAAACATGCTATTGAAGATAGATAGGGGCATGCATGCAACCTTCATTCTAAATAATTTTCGATAAATCGAGGTAAAATGGGAGATTGTACTGATGAGCTTCTAAGCAAAAAATACAAACACATTTTATATAGGAACTATTTTAGGCATCTGTAGGCAAATAACACTTAAAATATTCAATAGGGTGTATTATTTGTAGGGTAGGACAATTAGGTAATTATAAAGAGTGGGGTGCTGGTGGTTTTCAAATAACATGGATTCATTCAACATTCATGACATTATTCCTTTGCAAAAATGTAGAAAACCTAGATGCAAGCTAAAGGAAATATCACAAGTGGTTTGCATTTATTGGTGTCAATGAAATATGAATACCCAAATGATTCTTGAAACCCTAGAACTTCCAATGGTGGCTTGTATTCTTTATGGAAAGATATGACCACTTTTACCAATAATTATGTGATAGATTGCATTTGTATCTATTCGGATTGTGCAAATTTAAGGCAACTATTACATTTACATAACATGCATCCATCAGAAAGGGGTACAGAGCTTTCAAGGTGGAAGGTTCATTTATTGGATGTTTGATCTTATGAATGATCGATGAAGATGACATGATGTTGATTTGATTATGAGAAGGCTCCATGTTCAATGTGTGACTCAAGTCAGCACTACAATGCTAATGATATGGAGACAAGACAATTAAGTTCTAAAGTCTATATTTTAAATTATGTTCATCTATAATACCAATATATTGACACATAAAGACATAATAGCGCCCTACATCCCCACACATAACATTCCAAAATAAATATTAAAAATATTAATTTTATAAACATAACCCAAAAAAATATAACCAATCTATACATAACATAATTAAACACTTAAAATATCAAATACTATAGACATATCTTTAAAAAGTTAAAAATCCAATCATCTCATTATGTAGAAAAGTAATGTCCCCTCTATCAAAACTACATTTAAAAAAATTGTAACTCCAAGTATTAAAAAATGTAAGTAATTAAAATACCTGAAAATTTTCATTAATGGTAGGGTAAAAACAAATACCTTGAAGTAGGAGTCCATCGACAATGTTAGCATCAAAGTAAGGGAACACACCACTAACCAATTCCGCTTCCCATAATTTTCGAAATTTATAACAAAATCCTTCAGAAAGGAAAGAATTAAATAAATAAATTGTATCGTGACTCACTCAGATAACATCCCGTTTGATTAAAAATAAAAGTAAGCATCAATTTCCATACAAATGAAAGCAACCATCATATATCTTATTTGTAATCGAACAGATGTCCTCAATTCTTTAATTAATACCAACACGTTAAACTTTGTCCACTCTAATATTTTTGTGGACAAAAACCACTTTAAAAGAGACGAAATCGTAGGAGTGGGTGTTTGAGCGAAACGGCATTGTGGTGTAGCCGGATGGGGACCTTTGGTAAAACAGATTGTATAACAATATAGTGATTGTTTTTCTGGCCAATTGAGTTACTGACGTGTAGGACATATTAAAAACAATGCTAGTGTCCGGCTAGGATTTTCATTTCCGGAGATGCGAGCAGGTGGCGTACGGAAAAGAACACTTTGCTCCAAGAATTATATTGGCAATGGAAATCATATGAGTTATACATCTTGACCAAAATGTATAATTATATGAATTATACAATTTGTAATAATAATATCTTGACCAAAATGTATAATGATATGAATTATACATTTTGTAAGCTAGATTGAGATATGTACTTTAAGGTCTAATTGTCCTTATATATGTCAACTTCAAGGTTTCCATCAACCTTATACTTTCTTGTGTCTCATCACTAAGCTTCCCTTTACTTCGAACATGTTTGCTTTTCAAATTCTTAATCTTATTTCAATTGGTAGCATGTGTATTTTTATTACTATCCCCTTTTGGCATGAGTATATCATGTTTATGTAAAATTATATTTATTTATATGGTGTCATGTAATGGAATCTTTATATCTTTTACTTATTTGTAGGCTTGATGATCTGTGTTTTCTTACATTTTTTTATGAAAATTTTCATACTTAGTTTTCTTAATTTTTTTCGTACAATGTTAAAATACGATTTGAAAAATGATATTATATATATATATATAAAATCATTTTTCAAATCGTATTTTAACTATATATATATATATATATATATATATATATATATATATATATATATATATATATATGTATGTAAATAATGATACATCATTTGAAATTCATTGTTAATGGGTCCTTATAAGGTCAATGATATAACAATTTGCAGGTCTATGTCAAGCAATATTTTTAGCCTTGCTTTTTCCTCTCAAATTTAAAGAGAGGTTAACTAAAATGTCCCTCTTAACATTTCCCTAATACTACCCCTTCAACATGCAATATTCTAAGAATTGTGACACCATTGATGAACTTAAGAATACCCATGCAGAAAGTATATCTTATGATAATTGAAAAGGACACAGGTGTATAAATATGTGATTTATGAGACCTTAGTCGATACTTCTTACATGACATAGGGATGCCATATTTATTAAAATTTTAGACACAGGCAATAAAAATACAAATCTGCATAAAGCTATTGTGCATGTTAGAGAAGGATATTTCAATGAAAATATTATTAAATAAAAGGCTTACGATAACGTATTATGCTGTAAATAAATATTGAAAAAGTCAAAATAATGAAAAACATCTTAAATTTCATTCTAAACTTGATTTTAAATTATTGATATTTATTAACCATTTATAATTTTAAAACAATTGTTAATGAGAATCAATATATTAAACGAAGAAAATATTGATAAAAAAATCAAAAAGCATATTTTTAAATAAAACAATCTTCCTAGATTAAATAAGTCATAAAAAATTAAATATTCAAAACAATTATATGGTTTAATGAAAGATTGAAGAATGCATATGGAAATCAAATGAAGTGGAATAAATTTGAAAATTTTCAATCTTCAACTATCGAAGAAAACAAACAATAACGTATTAATCAAATAAATTAATATTCAAGAAACATAACTTTCTAAAGCATATAAAAAAATGAATAAAAAAAAATAAAAATATAATCTAAAAGATGAAATAATTTTTAGAGTAATATAATTATTTATATTATAATGAGTAATTTTATAATAAATTATTTTTACAGTATTTGATTATATATAATTTTTTCTTTCAAATTTTTTTATTATTATTATTATTATTATTATTATTATTATTATTATTATTATTATTATTATTATTATAATAATAATAATAATTATATAAGTTTTTGTTTATTTTTATGATTTAAATATATTTTTTAATTTTAACATAATTATATTTTATTTAAAATATTTTATCTAAATTTTTAACAGTTTCTCTTTAACACATTTTTAAATATCACATATTTATATATAACTAGAAGTTGATTTTATATTATATATTTTATTATTAATATTTAATAAGAAATAATTTCAACTTTTTAAAACTAATATAATATACACAACCTAATATAATTTAATATACCATTAACTTTAACAAATCTCTTTAAATATAAGATATTTTTAATAAAAATGAAGAATGTAAAGCAACCCAAGTATAAAAAAAAAAATAGACTAATTTCTATTATCTATCATCATATTATACTTCTATCATAATTTTGTAAAATATTATATATATATATATATATATATATATATATATATATAATACAATTTAAATAAAAAGAGATGATTGTTTTAAATTAACTTTACTATATAACTAATTTTCTATTTAACTTCATTAAATTAATGAACCTATCAAATATATGGTATTCATAATTAAATTTAAACTTTTTAAATCATTTATTTTCATCGTCTATCACATTAAAATTTAAAATCTTCAATTTTAATTAAATATAGTTTGGATTAATATTTATAAAAAATATAAAAGTGTTTAAAAATTTATTTCAATGAGATATCTAGTTTCAATAGTATATATTTGTTAATTAATTTTTTTCCAATAATAATTAATTTCAATGAATTATCTTCATTGATTTATTAGAATAAAATAACTTTCTTCGTTGATTATTTCATATCATTAAATATATATTTTTAATTTTAAATATAATTTAATTTTGTAATTTTAAATAATAAAAGTAATAAAAAATATAAAAATTTACAATTAGTATATTTATTTTAAATAAATTTATGTAAAAGACATCTAAAAATATCATTTTAGAAGTACTTATATTATATCAAATTTGTATTATAAGTAAAATATACACCTCAAAAATAATATATATTACATAAATTTATCTAAGATATATATGCTATTTATTTTATGTTACTAATTTTTAAATAAATAGATATTTTAATTATTATATGTTATTAATTTTTAATTATTATATATTTTATATGTTAAATTATTAAAAATATTTTTTCATGTATATTTCATTATGAATATTTTTTTAATTGTATTTTAATAAAAATGGTAAATTGCAAGACATAAGTCAAGAGAGATTATTTAAAGTTTTCATATCATCTAGCTTTTTTTTTTGCCCCCTATTAACAAAGTTTTTAGAGTATGTAATACTTTATTACATTATTTTTGTCTCACAATTTTTATTAATTTGGGATTAATATAAATATGTATTATCATATAATTTTTTATTAATGTAAAGTGAAACTAATTATAACTCAATCATATATTATCAATACATTATTAAACCAACTACAACCCAATCATATATTATCTTGTATTTTTTATTAGTAAGTGATTACCCCAATTATAACTCAATAATATATTATCATGTATTTTAATATAAATGAATGATTACACAAATTACAACCCAATCACATATTATTATGTATTTTTTGAGGAATTCCAAAAAATAATTTAATCAAACAATTAATTTTTGTGGGATTATATTCATATATTTTAAGTCATTTCAAGATGCTTTCTATGAATAGGCATTCACTTTAAATTGTTTATAATTTTTTGAAAGAGATAAAAATTTGCTTTTTTCTTCTTTTAATTTATACTCCTAATATATTGTGGTTAAATATCTTCTACATAAATTCTTAACTTTTATAATTCAAAATTTATTGTATGATCGATATATTATAATTTTTTGATTTACTTTTTCAAATTAAAAAATAAAAAATAAATTGTTTAATAATTAAATAGATATTAAATTTAAAATTTAAACTTAAACTTACCCTATAACAATCCAATAATTATCAAGTTTAAAATCAACTATTAATTATTATCATTTCACAGACATCGCAATGCACCATCTCCCCAATCTGCCATTGTATCCCCCATCTCCCCAAACTTCCATTGTAAATTAAATGTTGTCTAACTACATAACGTTGACTAACTTAATATTTTCTCATCAAAAATAAATTTGAAGTAAAGTGTATTCTGTATGCGTCAGACATTGTATTTCAATCGTATTGAGACAATTTAGGAGTGAAAGAAAACACTCCGAGGTTAGCGACATACTGTATAGAATTTAGTTCATATAATAAAAACTGTGCTACATTTATATGTTAATATACAGAACTATGAGGCAAGGAATATTCATGGCCAAAACAAAAACATCGATTCTTCTTGTTTCGAACGTAAATTTAGATATTGTTTCCTTAGGGAATGAAATACAATCATCTAATAGAATGGATAGTGGTAATTTACAAACAAAATAGACAATCCAATAGAATACCTATATTGCTCAAAGAAACAAAGTGAATTAAGTTTTAAAATTTTGACAAACTTTGATCATAATCGGATCAAATTTATGAAGTTCACCTTCCACAACGTATCTGCAACACCCTCAACTCGAGAACTTATATCAAGATAAATTTATAACGCCAAAGTTTTCTACTCCAAATACAATTCTTTAATACATTTTCTCCACTCTCTGTGGAATATATAGTCAACAAGGTCGCTTACTTTTATGTCCACCAGATTGGAAGTATTAGTATTTGGTCCAAAGAATCAGCGTTCCAAGTATCACAAAGAATTTCAGATTCCCTTACTTTGTATATATACGTCACACAATAAGTAATTTCAACTATGGAAGGCTAAAAGGGCTAAAAGATTGTCAGCATTTGTGGGTGATAACATGCATAAAAGTATGTATTTTATTCAGCATAAACACTGCTTCATATTAAGTAACAGAATATAGGTAAATAAATTTAGATATATCCCCGTTGAGATGCTTTGAAACACAATTGGTCTATGTTGCCATAAAAAAAACTTTCCAATGTTAGATGACATAAATAGTGGAAGAAATGTCAAAACTTTCAAATATTAGATGACATAAATAATGGAAGAAAATGTCTTTAATGTAAACCTTTTTAATCTTACTTTTCTTATGAAAAAATTGCACAAAGATCCACTGATTTAATTTCATAGACATTCTATTAATCTATTCAAAGATCTCAAATTTCAAGTCTGATGAAAAAGTAATATGCTTAAACCTATTTTTAAAGAACTAAGAATAAAATGTGGAAGGAATCTATGTTACAACTATAACAAGAGCCATCAAAAATTGTTCTGAGAACCCAACTATCACTTGGATCACAATTTAATGTTTGCACTCTAACTCTTTTATGTGAGAATACAAAGTGTGCGTTCGTAACATCACACTTAAATAGAGACAATTGGAACAATGTAACAATATACTATAAAATACTTAGTTTCTATGGGGTAAAAAGTTACAACTACATACATGTAAAGTCTAAGGTGCCTTTGTTCCTACAAGGAGCTCCCATACAACACGAATACATGCTCTCCGCATTAAGAATATATGTTAAATTTTTATATTTTCATTTATTTATTTATTTATTTTTTGGGGTATTATTTATATATTGTGTCAGCGTATTTTATAATTATTTTATTTTATTTTTAAAATAATTTTAAAAGAAGTTGTCAACAGTTTTATCTAATAAAGATATGATACCAGTTGCCATTCTTCTTAATTAGTATTGTATAAAGCCTCTTACTATAATTAATTCTTATATTAAAATTCATTAATATCATTTTAAAATTCTAACAAAAGAATAATAAGAATTGAAAAATATTTTATCCTATATAATAATATGGACAAAACTATTTTCAAATTCATTATATAGAAATTTATAATCTATTTTAGAAATCATTATTTAAAAGTAAAAATAATAATTATTATATTTTATTTAATAAAATTTCCTTTAAAAGATATAATACTCATGTTAATGTTAATATTAAAATGAACTAAAACATTATCTAAAGATATTTAAGATAATAAATAGATCCACATAAAATTGTGTAAAGTTAATTTATAAAAATATAAAAATCTATATTTTGATTAGAAGGACATTCTTTTTTATTAAATAATAATATTTAGGACTAAAATATTGTATAAAAAAAATAGAGAAGCAAGTGATTAATAAGAATATCTTCAAAGTAACCATTTTAATATAAAAATGTGTATTACCAGATTTATTTTTAAATTTTTAAAAAGAGAATTGATTGAGAAAGATACAAGTGGTAGTAAAAAAAGTAATTTTTATTATGGGAATTAATATTGAAGTGGAATATAGAATGGAAATGATGTGTGGTGAATTGGAATAAATTAATATGAATATACAATTTAAAAATAATTTATTATTTATATTAGGATTTAATCATGCGATTTTAAAGAAATGTTTGGGAAATTAAATAATAAATAATTTTTAAGTAAAAA
Source organism: Torreya grandis (assembly GCA_037957365.1). Taxonomy (NCBI): domain Eukaryota; kingdom Viridiplantae; phylum Streptophyta; class Pinopsida; order Cupressales; family Taxaceae; genus Torreya; species Torreya grandis. The sequence goes on from JARHVA010005629.1 coordinate 540,431, forward strand.
GATAATTGGATGCGGTATAATTTTATAAAATAGAAAGAATTAAAGATAATTTAAAAATAGAAACATATTTAAAAATCATTTTACTTATATATTATTTTAATAAATATATAAATTATTAGTAATTTTTAAAAAGAAACTCTTTAAATCCAACATTACAAAAAAAAGCTATATCATTTTTAATGTCTTAGTGACGATAACATTATTTTTAGTACTATTTAACTTTTTAAATCTAAAATTAAAATAAACTTTTTAAATCCAAAATTATTAGTATTTTTAACTCTCATGACCATAACATTTCTTTATAGTACCTTAAATCAAATCTTTTAAATTTTATTTAGATGATAAAATATAATTTTATTTTATTTTTAATTTGACTAAAAAAAATGCAATTGATCTTTTTTTTCTATCATATCAAAATTTGGTATTATTATATAATAATAATTGGTTGTTTAAACTATTGTTCTAATACATAATCACACATTTAATTGAATATAAAAAATAAATACAAATCTAAACATAAAAAATTTAGAATAAACAATGAATTATTAATAAATAAAATATATGACCACATCCTAATATGATATTTTATAGCATAAGTAGATTGTAATTATAACATAAAAACACTTTTAAGAAATTATAAATAATAATTTATATAAAATTATATTATAATGAAAAGAATTAATAATAATAATAATAATAATAATAATAATAATAATAATAATAATAATAATAATAATAATAATAATAATAATAATAATAATAATAATAATAATAGGGTTTATAATTTTAAATTATTAAAATATATTTTAAAAAACATATTATTAAATAGCATTTTTTAAATTTTTTTAAAACAAATATGATTAAAAATGTAATAATTTTAATAATATTTATTGATTATTTAAATTTTTTAAATATTAGTCTTAATATATTTATATATATATATATATATATAATAAATTTGTGTATATATATATATATATATATATAAAATTATAAATATTAATAAAAATAATTTTGATAAAGTGGATAGTGGAAAGCCGTCGTTAGTTGTGTGACAATTATAAAGGAAACGTAAAGAATCCACATAATTATTGATTGGATTTCCTTAAAATTTGTTTCCGCCTTAGTTTTGCTGCGAAATCTCAACTCACAACTACAATTTTTCGTTGTTGTTCCTCCTCATATATGATGTGTTGTACCTGCTCTGCCTTACCCTCCCCCCAAAAAATGGCAGCCTTCCATCCTACAGAGACCGAAATTCCCGCTATCCAACCATCTTATCCGTCCTACCGAACAAAAACATTTGACATACAAAAAGAATGAATTCTAGAAGAGACGAGATACGAAAAACATGACAAAATGAGAAATGGAATATATGTAGGAATAGCCAAAACATAAAGAAAGCGATCTGATTCTTTTTAAAGTATTAAATTAAATAAATAAAATATTAAAAAAACGAAAAATAGCACTGTAAAATCCGGTATAAGAGGTAGTGGAAAAATGATATTAGTACAAATATCATCCACCACAAATTGTAATGGCAAAATAATTGTTGAAGCTAAGAAAAGACTCTAAAAATGAAGAGATGAAGGATATGGAGTAGAAGCCGTAATAAATAGTAGAACAAGTAATAAGTAGAAAAGCCACTGCTTAATGGGTTGCATTAACTTTCATCAATTTATATATTGTTTTGTGGATTTCAAAGATTGTATGTGGTTGAATTTTTACATTTGGGTTTTAGAGTATAGTGTGTATTTAAATAAATTTTCAAAATTTTAAAGTTTTAGAATAAAGAGTTTATTCAAATGAATTTATTGTACTAAATTTCATCAACTTATTTAGAGTGTTTTATGGTTTCAGTGTTGTTATTAGGCTGAATTTTTAAATTTGAGTTTTATAATATAATGTATATTCAAATGAATTTTGAAAAGATAGAGCAGCATTTTCGATAACTAAATATGATTCATTTTGATTAATAAAAAAATAGAAACAACTTTTTATTAGTAAAATAGAAATATTATTTTTGTTTGATTATATATATATATATATATATTTTAAATTTATAATATGAATATTATTTTTATTTTTATTTTTGTTATAATTTATTTTAAAATAATTTTATTAATTTTTTTACAGAGATAATTTATAAAATTTATTAAAGAGTGTTTCATGAGTGAGACATCAAAAGATTTTTGTTTGGATTAACATATAAATTGGTAAAATAGAAAACACAAAAATATATATTCGGCTAATATTATTTCAACCAATTAAATTTCTTAAAATTTAATTTGTTTTTATTATATAAATACTTATTTATGTAAAATAAATATTTAAATAGTTCTATGAATTAAAAATTAAATTATTTTCTTTTTGTGAGATTTTATTCATGTTTATTTCAGTCATTTAAAAACAATGTGAGTAGTCATAGCTTATATTGATAATAATTTTGAAATAAAGGAGAACTACTAATTTAAAGATAGCAATAAATTTAAAGACTTTAACTTCAAATCAAAATATATTATTATTTTTATATATTAAAAAATTTTAATATTTATAATAATTAATTGATATATTTTTAAACATTTAAAAAAATAAATAAACATGAGTCATGCTGGAACCGCCATTCCAGAGGACCCTGCACCGACGACCATTGCTCCATCCGTCTCAAATTTAAAGAAATTTTTATCCTGCAATTTCGTAAATTGATCCAAAAATTCTCCGCAATATGCCCTTCAAATAAACCTTTACTCTTCCAATCTTACAACTATGAAAACAATAATTAAAAAATTTCATGAAGAATACGGCATGAAATTCAGCCTTTTTCTTTAATTGATCACACTGTTTAGGGTTTCGCTATTATTTTTCTTTTTCTTACGCTGCTTCTTCACGGATTTATCTAGCGTAATGAAAAGATGCAGTCATTGAGGTCTCCATATAATTATTATAAATCAGGACGGAATCGACAGATCTCCTTGCTGCCCTTAACATTCTGTCCTCAATCGCGGTGCTTGGTGAGCGTAATAATAATAATAATAATTAATAACTTTTCTCCTGTAAAACTTATATAAACTTTGTGCTTCAATATGTAGGAATGGTTATTTTTACAACAGTTCTATTGTTGTCCTTATGTGTACAAGCTGTGTCAATTTATTAGAGATCGCTCAACAAAAAAGTCACATCCAAATGTTCTGTGGTATGATGAGCGGCTAGACAACATACCTCATCAGCACTCCATACGTAGAGTACGGTACGACAAAACAAAGCGAGAACTTTGCTTTCAAAATTCAAGTTATTCAAAGAACAAATTATTACGATGGAGGTGTCCTCTATGATGAAGACCTTCTGCTTTGTGGTTTTACTAGTGTTAATTACCATCGAACTTTTGTTTGAGACCATTTAATCATTAATAAAGTGTATCTCACGTTACATGTTTAGAAAATGAGGGGCTTGGACAGTACCCTTTTTTCCGTACATTAGGTGCCAACCCAACTCATAGTCACTATTGGTTATTGGTTTGAAGTTGTACATCTCTTTCATTCAGTTTTGTACACTTGAGAAAAATGGTAAATATTGATGATAAATTTGTTGATATATCATTATAATTGTGGAAGAGTTTAGCATACTTATAGACCAGAGACAGACAATAACTATGAGGCACCAATAAAGGATATGGCTAGCTCTATCTGCTGCTTTCATCTCTCCCTGAACCAAAGTGAGAGGACCTAAGAGGTAATTTGCTCACATGGAGTGATACTACAATTCAATATCCATTGGGATTATTGGCACAAGGAAACACAAATACTGCCAGGGTATAACAAAAAAAAATCATTCCATCCAGGGAGGGTTGTCACATGGAATGAATAAATGCACTAAGTCAAACACAATCTACTGAAGACAGAGGTGTATATGCTTGCGACCTTCAATTGAATAGAAATTTTCAGCAATAGGGGGTCAAATAAAAGACTACAATGTTGGGACTTAAAGCACAAAATACAAACACATTTTATGTATGTGTGTTTTATGCATCTGTAGGCAAATAACACTTATAATATGGAACATATGTATTATTTGTTGGGTAGGATAGGTAGGACAGTTAGATAGTTATAAAAAGGGAGTGGTGTGTTGGTGGTTTTCAAACAATAAGGATTCTTTCAATATTGATGACATTACTCATTTACAAAGATGCAAAACACTAAGATGCAAACTAATGGAAATATCAAAGGTGGTTTGCATTTATTAATGCTAATGAAATGCAAATACCCAAATGATTCTTTAAAAACTAGAACATACACTAGAAACTGAATTTGATATACCTTTTCTTATGAAATATTTAAAACTAGGGTGCCCTAAAGAGTTATTCAACAACATATTTTCAAATCAAACATTAGAAAGGGGTTTATAATCTTAGATATATGCCCAAAATGACAACCAATGATAGTCATTAAACCATATATCCAATCAGTAGAACGCAAGAAACATATTATTTCACTTCATCAATAGGAAAGAGTAAAAACTGCAAGTATTTTCATTAACTTTGCAAATAAACTTTACATACAACATTTTTCCAAAATGTTGTCATGGGGACAAGCTTGGTGACTTTGCTCTTTTGATAGGGGAGACATAAACATGCTCTTAGAGCTTGCTAATGGATGTATAGATGTAACTACTTTAACAAGAGAGACAATACATACACATAATAATGGATACCAACATTTGGAAGAGCGTACACTTAGAAAAAACTAACAACCAACAACTTTAAAAAAGAAGACAAGCACTCTTTTTATACAAATTTCTCACCACTTTGCAATCTAGGAATATGTGGTCTAATTTACAATATTGCAAACTCGTGAACGACTCTTAAATTTTTGCCAAGATGCTTCCTGCTAGAATATGCTCTATATCATGGCTAGAATCTTTATGTCTTTGTAAGGAAAATCATTCTAATAACTACTTCTACATGTATTGATGTAGATTTGCAACAAACCCTTTGATTTTTTTTCTAGAAATACATTTTACTTGAGTTTGAAGGAGAATATTCATTTTGGAGTAAAAATAAACCCTTTGTCTTATTGTGCAACTACATGAACATGCCTTTGACCAATCATTAGCATAGCTGGAATCCCCTTTGATAGTTTCCCTTCCTTTTACGGATGCCAAAGAACAACCCTCGTTTGCAATGATTTCGTGGGAATATTTCAGCTCCATGGCCATGACAATGATCTTCCTCCAATGGTCCACATTGGCCTTGTAAACCTGTAATATTTCTCCAATGGAGGTGTTTAAACAAGCAAAATAATAGAATATGCAAAACTTAAGCTATTTGTACATTTTTGCTTTTTTGGCTACAACATGCTTTTTCCACATTTACTTTTTTCACATTTTCTTTTTTAGATTTTAATATTTTATGCTTACCTCCAAATTTTTTTAATGCTTAAATGCATTACTTTTCCCTTTTTATCTTTTTAGGGAAATCTGGGTCTCAGTAACAATTTTCACTTTTCTTTTTTTGGTGGAAATCTAAAACTCACCAGTATATTTACAAGTTACAAATTTGTAACCTATAATTTGTAATTACAATTCCACAAAAAATTTCCTGCATGAAACTAGAAACTCCAAGTGCAAATTATAATTTGTAAATTTAAAACTTACAATTTGCAGTTGCAGTTCCCCTCAAAAGTTCTTGTAGGGAACTGTGAACTCCAAGTGCAAATTACAATTTATAAATTTGCAACTTATAATTTGTAGTTGTAGTTCCCTTCAAAAAAATTCTTAGGGAATTGGGAACTTGAAAAATAATTTACAATTTCTACAAATGCAAAGTTACAATTCCCCTAAAAAGTTCCCTCAGGGAACTAGGAACTCCAAGTGCAATTTGAACAAATAGAAAATTATAGTTGGCCTTGAAATTTTTACTTTGAATTGGGACCCCATGTTTGACCAATGTTGACTGATGGGTTTGGGAGATCCAAGTTAAATTTATAACTTGTACATTTACAAAAATTAAAAATTTCATTCTTTCATGAAATCTCTTTGGAGATCCACTTGAGTTAAATTTTTCCACTTGCGTTGAATGGTGGGATTGGGATAGTTGACTGGACATTACAACCTGCACTTTGATTTCTTGTATTTTGTAAGATTCTTCTCCCATGAAGATCTCCCAGGGAGTTTGGGAGCCTCATCTGTAACTCCTAAAACTTGCTATTTCTTGACTTTTAACCTATATCCATTCCATCCTGGTTTGGAAAGTGATCTATAAAAGATTTTTCTAGAAGCCTAGCACTTTCTCTATTTGATGCCTTAACTCAAAAATCTATACCTTTTTGTTCAACATGCATTTCAATCTAAGGCATTTACCAATGAGAATTTTAATTACCCCAATTATTTTAGTGCCTTTCATACATACCCCTTGTTCATCTATTTTTAGAGTAGGATTAATTGGAAAAGGGGTGTTTTTAGATTCATTTTCCTATGTTGCATATGTCTTATAATCTACATCCACATTACTTTCCTCAAGCATCAAAATCATGGACTCAAAAATGTTGAGACCATTGAAAGCATGAGAGTTAAAATCATTTTCTTTAGGGTGTAAATCTTTATAAATTTGTGATTATTTTTATTTTCTAAATTTTTGTTTGCTATGTCGCATCTAAAAGAAAACACCATTGTTGACACCACACAAAACATGAAACACAAATCCCCAACCTTTTACTAAGTAACGCTCACATGAACCAATCCCTGCATAATCCATAGTGAGAATTTCATATGTGAAAACCCAAGTTAATGTTATGAATTTTCTATAAGGGTCTCATGACTAATATATCATTTTTAGATAATGACTATTTCCTTATGATGATAGGAGATATGGTGTAAAATTATGGGATTTGTGAAATCTAAAGAATTTTCATCTTGAACATGTCCCTTATGCTAGTTGGATGGGAGTTTGACTTTATTTCCTATTAGTTTCTTGCCTATTCTTCCTTTTCCTACTAGATCTGGAAGTGTGAGAACAATGTGCAATTTAGAATTTATAAAATTGAATTTGGTAATGGCTTTTCTACCATGTATTCCTACATCCCTCCTTTTCATTCCGTGTGTAAACTATTGTATCCTTAATCATCAGAATACAGTGGTCCATGAGCAATTTACAACCTATAATATTTCTAAGATCGATCCCAACTCCACATCTCCACCAAAGATTCATTTGAAAAATGTGTTGTGGGTTCTAAAACTCAGGAGACAAACTCTAATTTTGTAGTTTAAAATTTCAAATAACATTCTCCATTGAAGATTCCACTAATTCATTCCTTGTTGGGGCCCACATTGTGTTTTGTTCCAATCTCCCTCATTCCCAAGCATTATAACATTTAATTATGTTTTATTTTTTACATTTCCATATGGCCATGTCTGTTGCAGCATGGGTTCTAATATTTTCTTTAAACATTTTCCAAAGTGTGGAACCTCCACCCACGTGGTCAATGTGTTATTATTTCAAGTCTTTGTTTTATATGTTTTATTGAACTTCAAGAGGATGTTTAGTTTAAATAGGTAGATCGATAGGATTAATGAATCTACTAGATGACAACCTAGTAAGAAACATGAAGCATGAGAGCAAGTTTATGACAAAATATGGCATTGAAGTAGATTTTACCTTGAATAGAGTTAGTAAATAGTGAGTATCACATGAATTTGTAGTTGATGTTGTCAAGACCAACATTCAGCTTAACAAGTTATATTGAAGACAATGTGGTCCTATTGGGCATGCCAAAACTATTGTCACCAAATATTACACCTTAGAAGAAGGTGTTTAAGAGTCTTCTATATTTTTGAAACATGGGAATACTTCTAGGTATGTGGGTTTACATATAGGTAGAAGTAAATCTTTATATTTAAGGGCTAGCTCCGTGAATATACCTTGAAATGCTTATGGGGAAACAATTTAGAAATTACATGAAATGAAACTAATATAATGGGGTGATACACCAATATGATTTACACATGACCATAATACCTCTTTCACCAAGGAACAAGGCATATAAACTAGCTTGCAATCCCTAAAAGGTTCTAACATAAGTGTTTCAGCATAGAGGTGATGTACCTGAGACAACTCAAAGCAAGTGAACCAGAGGGTAGATTACATATTATAAGGATAATTATATAATTTAAATTAGTCTAAAACACTAGATACACTCGATGTGGCCTATTATATTAATAAATATTTCATAAACGTGAAAGGATAAGGCAAGCAAGGATAGAAGATTATCACTAACTTCACCATACATCACATTACACACTTAGAAAAATGTTCATAAAATCAAAAAAATATTTTCATTAATTTTTAAAATCTAAAATATAATTTCAATTGAATAGGGATTCACAATATATGGTGTGGTATTAGCTTACAAAAAACAAAATTACTACTACTTATAGAATTGGAGGGAGAAGTGAGAAGAGAGAAGTCTAAGAGTCATAATAACACTTGTCAAGTAGAGAGGAGACATTAAACATTTATGAGAGTTAAATAGGAGATATACCATGCAATTTTTCATAGGACAAATGTCATTCAAAGTCATGAAACTCTTTAAATGTGGCATAGAAATCCTTTTGCTTGCTCAAAAAATGACCTTGATTATTTGGCCCTATAGGAACATCCCACTACTAGATATGGATATATTTTTTGATTTAACTAATGGGTATTGGTTTTATACATGATATAACATGCACTAGTTTCATCCCTAATCATTATTATTCTTTTGGAGATGAGTTATCACTGTCTGTAGTCCAAATAACTCCTCTTTCATCCACCTCTCACACTTCACACCATAATTTCATTTAATTTTAAAATATGATCCATAAAAGGTAGTGTATATAACTTTTCAATAACTTCCATGTCATTATGATCCTTAGGTATACCTTAAAAGTCTGTCCACTTGAAGTTTTCAATCTATCACTAGCTTGTTTACTATGCCAGTTTAGACTGACTGAGATGAAGGCACTTGCTTAAGCACTTAGGAAATATTATGCTATAAAAAATGAATATTGTGAGTTATTTTAATTCCCAACTCCCAAAGTATATTTAATCTCTTTTAATCCTTATATACCTTTAAAACACCAAAAATAATCAATAAATTCCCTTTTTATACATTATCATATAACTAGAGAATAACTCAACTTGATGAAGAGGATCCCTAGAGAGTGATATAAAATACAAAATCATCTCCAAAGGCATTCCATTCCATTTGGATTCATCTCCTAATCAATCTTCCTAATTTGGTCATTTTCCACAGTTTTGGAGGGTTTAGAGTTATTTCCACACTTAAGTATTATTTATAAATATCTAGAATTGAAATCATGAACCAATCTCAAAAAATCGTTTATTTTTACCTTATTCAACTTGTAATTACTCCTTGAGCTCCCATGAAAAGTTTCCATGTAGGTATGAGCTTCCAAATTTGACATTTGAGCTCTTCTCATGCATTTTGCACACCTTGAATTAGTCTAAGCCATGAAATAGATTTCATGTTATTTTATCTATATTTTAATAGCTTTAAAAATTTGAATAATTCATTAAAAACTTATTTTTATGGTCTATAATTATCTACTAATGTTATAAGTGGTATCAAACCCCTAAATGGGCAACAGGCTTAGTCTAGATGAAGTAGGTCTACCTGCATCCTTATAGGTTTAGGTCACCTTGATGAGTTCTTAACCCTTAAATATTTTTATCACTATTTTTATATATCTATCACATATTTCAACACATTTATTCAAGGTTAGTCAAGTTTTCAACTCACCTTATCATTTTCTTTCTTCAAATCTTGTAGGTTTGCACCCTTAGGAAGTGCCCTCTATCTGAGACAAAATAAAGGGAACTTCCCTTATTAACATAGACTAAATGGTTATATGATGAGTTTTTAAAAGTTATGTGTACCCTAAATTTTGAATTTATATGCTTTGTTTCATGTTTATCTCCTTCAACTATCTCAAAATCTATGACAGACTCATGGGAAAGTTCATTGTGTGCAGTGTCTTGAATGTGGAGTATGTGTTGCCTTTGAAAACCTCTCCATGTCCTATTTTCACTGATATGAGAGTTTAATTATATGAAAATTATCATAATATAGGTGTTTTAAATGATCAAAACCCTCTTATCATCCATGCTTACATCTTCAACCCATATCCTTGCTCCACTAGGCCTAACTAATAGGTTGAATGTGTTTCTCGCTTGAATGAGTCAGCTATGGGTGCATATTACATGGTTGAAGACTTATATAATTTCCTAAATACCATATTAGAGTTTTCAAGGTCATTTTAAATCATTTATACCTATCCACATCATGCTTATGTAATACCAACACTCATAGCACCACACTTTTGCTCACTCTCCACCACAATCAGCTATAGTTGGCCATCTTACTACAAAATAAGGGTCCCAGAGTTGAACCTTAGCCTTGGAATTAGTGACACATGATATATTATCCCATTATAGGTATTAAAAGAATCTATGAGAATTTAAAATTTTCATGTTTTTAGTTTTCCATGCTTAAGCTCACACCATGGACATGTGATACTCCACAGTCAACTATAGTTGAGTTATGTCAATGAAAAGCACACTTGTATTCGTTAATGGGGTCAAAACCTAGTGATCTATCCTTTTTTTGACACTATTTGAAACATAAGTGTGTTTATAAACTCAATAGGACCGTTCAAACTTGGTTATATACCTTACATTTGCCACTTTAAATTATGGATATCCTTTTAGGTACAAAACCTTTAGACATCATTGGAAGTTTTCAATGACCAAAATCATGACATTGAAACTCTATAGCATCCACCCTACTTTTCCAACAAATATATAATCTTTCAAGGCTCTTCTCCTATGATAGGGATAAAAGGTGGAAATAATTGAATTGATCATTATTATAAGAAGTATTGTTATATATTACCTCCAAAAGCATTGAGGACTCTATTTTGGAGCTTTTAGGGACTTTGTCCCTAAAGCTCATTCCTTCAATTTGTAGATGGTTTCTCAAGGCTAAAAACTGGTCTAATTATTTCCTTATGACTACCAAAGTATCTATAACCTCCAAAACCTTCATGGGAACATCAAAATATGTTAAGCTTTTCCATGACCATGCTTGAAGTCTCTGTGTATGGTCACCTACAGATGCACATCTCATGTTGTAGGGTAGTTAAGGTGAAATGGAAAATGTGCATGATGTGTGATTCTTCAAACAAGTATTATAATCTTCCATTTTTCTCAAATTAATCTTTAAAAACTGAATGACTTAAAACAATCTTCAATTTTCCCATTCAAATGTGGTATGTTTCTTCTAGGCACCTATAGGCAAGCATTAATATTATAGGCATTTGTATGTTTAAGAACTTGTTTCCATAATTAATAATGTGTCACTTGGGGAAGTTTGACTTTTTTTATCTATTTAAATATTTTTTTAATCACATTTAAATTCTTCATACACCTCCATGAACATCCATAGAGCTTCACACACCATGGATATAGATATAAACTTGCAAGGAGTTGATTTTGAGTTTGATAGGAATGTGTGTTTGATCAATGTATTATATTTTAGGACCAATCATCTAAATAATGATATGTTTATGATATTAAAACATGAATAAAAATATATCACATCCATAGGATGCCCTTGTAGAGAATCAAACCTTCTGCAAGTAGTAAACCCTGACAGCAACTTCTATTTGTGATGTCTTCCTAAAATTTAGATTGCTTAACTCATAAGAACATTTCCAATAATGATAAAAACATATTAAACATTATATAAGTAATCCAACAATCTATATAATCAAATTCATAATATAAGTTGTATGAACTAGCTCAAATAAGAGCAAACCTACAGGGTGTGTGAAACGACAATTGAAAATGTACATTCAACTTTTTAAGTATGGTTCATAAATAAAAAATTATAAATCATTGAAATATTATAATGAAATTGAATTTTATTTATTGTATTATCACCTCCCAAAGGCATTTGACTTGAAACTTCTTCTTTAGGTTGTACTATTAAAAAACTAGTTGACTGGTTAAATGTGCATAGTGGAGTGATGGAAGTAAATTAGGTTTTAGCCAATTTTTGACACTTACAAATGATTTAAAAAATTTAAATGAGTGCAAGTAATTTTATTAACCACCCCACTATACTCTCCCATATGGCACTCTTTCCCATAGGCCATATAACCTTGTGAACCCCCTCTTTTCTAGTTCTTTTCTTGAATTTTTAGTTAGGAACATGCACGTTTTAGTTAGTCCTAACATTCCTGACAAGCAATGTGACACCTTTTTTTTTGAAATGAAATTTTAAGCACATGGAAACATTAAAAATTGTACCACTCATTTAATGACCCATATATGACCCCTAAGTGACATAAGGACTAAATTAGACCATGACCAAGGCTAATATTACATTAGGTGACATACAATTAACTATAAAACACACTATAAAGTGTTAATAGACCCTTATATCAAATTTATAACTATAAGGTGTTTTCTCATTCTGACTTGTGGTTAAAATAATCAAAATGCCCTATTATAAATTATGGATTTCACCATTAATGGTGTTATAGTGATTTAGATGCATGACATGTTTTTAAAAGTATAGTAATTCATATGTTTATAATGCAACTCTTGATGTATGTCAGTTCAATATAGTATCTCTAATGATTTCATGAGACAGGTAACGATTGGTTTTAATGGATGTGTGTGCTTAAAACATAACATCTTATCCTTATAATTGACTTCTTGGTATACCTTATAGGTGTTCATTAAAAACAATAAATAATCTTGGAATTGGGACAAAAATTTAATAAGTGGTGGAAACCTTAAGGATTACACTCGGTTATATGAAGTAATAGTCCATTTTGACAATGATTTGTTGAATCATAATATTCCTTAATAAACACATAAGTTAATGACTAAGGATAATTAAGAAACAAACTATTGCATGATCATACACATGCTAATTAGATGGTATAAATTCATATGTTATTAAATAATAACATATGATAATTAAAGGTAAGTAACATTTAGATGTATACCCCTATAGTTGGCTTATGTGATGTTATTCTTGGATCACAAGAAGTAATTGTTTCTCAATTCCAATTGTATATTTTTTCAATATGGGGGCTCCCATGTGTGATGACACCCACCTTGAGTTTAGTATTTTTTATCTCATCTAATTTAAATAATAACAATTATTTATCCATGGAGTTATATCTTATGTGTATGGCCTTAATCAATCAGGGAAACATTGGTGTAAATCTGTCATAAGTGATGTTGGATCATGATATGGTGATTGATGGGGGTAGGACATAAAGTGGTCCACACTTGGATGATTCCCAAATGATTTAATACTCTTATGATAATTTTATGTTGGATCTAACAATGAATTAGAAACATCTACCTATTGATCTCATGATGTGATAATACTTGCCTAAACACGATTGTGAGATTAACCTTGTTTTTGATAATTTGGATCCCTTGCTTAAGTATGGTACTCCTATCATATTTTGGTTGCCTATCTAGAAATTATATAAATAGAAATTATAGGATGTGCTCAATTCCATTTTGGTTGGTTATATACTTATCCATTTGATAGGATTGATCAATCTACTAGATGATGACCTAGTAAGAAACATAAACCATGAGAGCAAGTTTATGACAAAATAATGGAATTAAAGTATATTTTACCTTGAATAGAGTTACTAAGTGGTGAGTATCATAGCAATTTGTATTTTATGTTGTCAACACCAACATTCACCTTGACAAGTTATATTGAAGTCAATGTGGTCCTATCGGGCATGCCAAAACTATTGAAACCAATTATTGCACCTTAGAAGATGGTGTTTAAAAATCTTGTATATTTTTGAAACATGGGAATACTTTTAGGTATGTGCGTTTATCTATAGGCAGAAGTAAACCTTTATATTTAAGGGCTAACTCCCTGAATATACCTTGAAATGCTTATCACTTAGCTAACTAGTTACTTATGGGGAAAAGATTTAGAAATTACATGAATTGAAACTAATATAATGGGGTTATACACCAATATGATTTACACATGACCATAATACATCTTTCACTAAGGAACAAGGAATATAAATTATCTTGCAATTCCTAAAAGGTTCTAACATAAGTGTTTTAGCATAGAGGTGATGTGCCTGAGAGAACACAAGCCAAGTGAACCATAGGGTATATTACACATTATAAAGATAATTATAAACTTAAAATTAGTCTAGAATAGTAGATACACTCTATGTGACCTATTATAATAAGAAATATTTCATAAACATGAAAGGATAAGGCAAGCAATGATAGAATATTATCACGAACTTCATCATACATCACATTACACACTTATAAAAATGTTAATAAACTCACAAAAAGATTTTAATTAATTTTTAAAATCCAAATTTAATGACATTTGAGCAGGGATTCACCATATATGGTATGGTATTAGCTTACAAAAAACAAAATTACTACTTATAGAATTAGAGAGAGAAGTGAGAGGAGAGAAGTCTAAGAGTCATAAGAAAACTTTTCGAGTAGAGAGGAGAAATTACACATGTAGGAGAATGAAATAGAAGATATACCGTGCAATGTGTCATAGGAAAAATGTCATTCAAAGTCATGAAACTCTTTAAATGTGGCATAGAAATCTTTTTACTTGCTCAGAAAATGGTCTTGATTATTTGGCCCTATAGGAACATCCCACTACTAAATAGGGAATATGTGATGATTTAACTAATGGGTAGTGGTTCTATACATGATATAACATGAATTATTTTCATCCCTAATCATTATGATTCTTTAAGAGATGAGGTATCACTGTCTGTAGTCCAAAAAACTCCTTTTTCATCCACCTCTGATACTTGGCAATAAAATTTACTTAAATTTTAAAATATGATCCATAAAAGGTATTGCATAAAACTTTTGAAGAAATTCCATGTCATTATATTCCTTAGGTATACCTTAAAATTATATCCACTTGAAGTTTTCAATCTATCACTAGCTTGTTTATTGTGCCAGTTTAGACTCACTGAGATGAAGGTACTTGCATAAGCACTTAGGAAATATTATGATACAAAAACTTAATAATGTGAGTTATTTTAATTCCAAACCTCTCTTCCAAAGTATATTTAATCTCTTTTAATCCTTATATACCTGTAAAACACCAAAAATAATCAATAAAATCCCTTTTTCTACATTATCCATATAACTAGGGAATAACTAAACTTTATGAAGAGGAGTCCTAGAGAGTCCTATAAAATATAAAATCATCTCCCAAGGCATGAAATGCCATTTTTATTCATCTCTTACTCAATCTTCCTAATGTGGTCATTTTCTAGGGTTTTGGAGGGTTTAGAGTTATTTCCACCCTTAAGGATTATTTATAAAGATCTAGCAATTAAAATCATGAAAAAGTCTCATAAAATTCTTTCTTGTGACCTTATTCAATTTTTAATTACTCCCTGAGATCCTATGCAAAGTGTCCATGTAGGTATGAGCTCCCAATTTTGCCATTTGAGCTCTTCTCATGCATTTTGTGCACCCTAAATTATTCTAAGCCATGAAACAGATTTCATGTTATTTTCTCTATATTATAATAGATTTAACACTTTTTATATTTCATTAAAAACCTATTTTTAGAGTCTATAATTCTCTCCTAATGATATAAGTGGTAGTAGACCCCTAAATGGGCAATAGGCTTAGTCTAGACAAAGTATATCTACCTGCATCCTTGTAGATTTACGTCACCTTGATGAGTTCTTAAAACTTAAATATTTGTATCCATATGTTTATATGTATATCACATATTTAAACACTTTTATTCAAGGTTAATTAATTTTTCAACTCACCTTATCAACTTCTTTCTTCAAATCTTGTAGGTTTGCACCCTTAGGGAGTGCCCTCTATCTGAGATAAAATAAAGGGCACTTACCTTATTAAAATAGACTAAATGGTTGAATGATGAGTTTTTAAAAGTGATTTTTAACATATATCTTTAAATTATATGCTTGGTTTCATGTTTATCTCCTTCAACTATCTCAAAATCTATGACAGACTTGTGGGAAAGTTCATTGTGTGCAGTGTCTTGAATATGGAGTATGTGTTGCCTTTTATAACCTCTCCATGTCCTATTTTCACTAATATGAGAGTTTAATTAGATTAAAATTATCATAATATACTTGTTTTAAATTATCAAAAACCTCTTATCACCCATGCTTACATCTTCAACCCATATCCTTGCTCTACTAGGCCTGACTGATAGGTTAAATGTGTTTCTTGCTTGAAAGAGGTACTTGTAGGTGCATATTACATGGTTGAAGACTTATATTATTTCATCAATACCTTATTAGAGTTTCCAAGGTCATTTTTAGTCATTTATACCTATCCACATCAACCTTATGTAATACCAACACTCATAACATCACACTTTTGCTCACTATCCACCACAGTCAGCTACAGTTGGCCATCTTAGAGAAAAATTTGGGTCCTAAAGTTGAACCTTAGCCTTAGAATTAGTGACACATGATATGTTATCCCATTATAGGTACTGAGAGCATCTATTAAATTTTAAAATGTTTATATTTTTAGGTTTCCATGCTTAAGCTCACACCATAGACATGTGATACTCCATAGTCAACTATAGTTGAGTTGTCTCAAGGAAAAGCGCACCTGTAGTTGTTAACGGTGTCAAAACCTAGTAATATATCCTTTTTTGAAACTATTTGAAATATAAGTGTGTTTATAAACCTAGTAGGACCCTTTAAACTTGGTTATATACCTTACATTTCCATTTTAAATAATGGAGGTCCGTTTAGGTACAAAACCTTTAGACATTATTGGAAGTTTCTAATGACCAAAATCATGACTTTGAAACTCTATAACATCCTCCCTGCTTGTCCAACATCTATATAATCTTACAAAGCTCTTTTCATAAGATAGGGATACAAGGTGGAAACATTTGAATTGATCATTAGTCTAGGAAGTATTATTATATATTAACTCCAAAATCATTCAAGACTATATTTTGGAGCTTTTAGGGACATTGTCCCTAAAGCTCAGTCCTTCAATTTGAAGATGGTTTGTCAAGGATGAAAACTATTCTAATTATTTTATTATGACTAAAAAATCATCTCTAACCTCCAAAACCTTCATGGGAACCTCAAAATATGTTAAACTTTTCCACGACCATGCTTGAAATCTCTATGGATGGTGACATATAGATGCACATCTCATGTTGCAGGGTAGTTAAGGTGAAATTGTAAATGTGCATGATGTGTGATTCTTACAACAAATATTATAATATTCCATGTTTCTCAAATTAATATTTAAAAACTAAATTACTTAAAATAATCTTCAATGTTCCCATTCCAATGTGGTATGTTCCCTGTAGGCACCTATAGGCATGCATTAATATTATAGGCATGTTTATGTTTAAGAACTCATTTCCATAATTAATCATGTGCCACTTGGGGAATATTCACTTGATTTTATCTATTTTAATAATTTTTTCATCACACTTAACTTCTTCATACACCTGAATGAACGTGCTTAGAGATTCACATACCATGGATATAGATATAAACTTGCAAGGAGTTGACTGTGAGTTTTATATGAATGTGTGTTTGATAAATTTATTAAATTTTAGGACCAATAATTTAAATAAGGTTATTTTTATGACATTAAATCGTGAATAAAAACATATCACATCCATAGGATACCATTGTAGAGAATCAAACCTTATACAAGTAGTAAAACCTGACTGCAACTTCCATTTCTGATGTCTTCCTAAAATTTAGATTGTTTAACTAATAAGAATACTTAAAATGATGAAAAAAAACATATTAAATATTATATAATGAATCCAACATCATATATAATGAAATTCATAGTATAATTTGTATAAACTAGCTCACATAAGAGCAAAACCTACAGGGTGTGGGAAACAACAAGTAAAAATGTACATTCAACTTTTTAAGTATGGTTCATACAAAAAAATTATTAATCCTTTAAATATTATAATTAAAATTAATTTTAATGAGTGTATTATCACCTCCCAAAGGCATTTGACTTGAAACTTCTCCTCTTGGTTGTACTATTAAAAAACTAGTTGACTAGTTTCATGTGCATAGTGAAGTGATGGAAGGAAATAATGGTTTTATCCAATTTCTGGAACTTACAAACCATTTGAAGAATTTAAATGAGTCCAAAAAAATTTATTAACCATTCCACTATACTCTCCCATATGGAACTCTTTCCCATAGGCCATATAACCTTTTAAACTCCCTCTTTCTCACTTATTTTTTTGATTTTTTACTTAGGAACATGCATGTTTTAGTTAGTCCTAACATTCATGAAAAGTAATGTGACACATTGGTTGTTATAAGTTAATTTTAAGCACATTAAAACATTAAAAATTGTACCACTTCATTTTATGACCCATATATGACCCCTAAGTGACACAAGGACTAAATTAGACCATGACCAATGGTAATATGACATTAGGTGACATATAATTAAATATAAAACACCCTATAAAGTGTTAATAGACCCTTATATAAAATTTATATTTATAGGGGGTTGTCTCATTCTGACTTATAGTTAAAATAATCAACATGTCCTATTATGGATTATTGATTTCACCATTAATGGTGTTATAGTGATTTAGATGCATGACATGTTTCTAAAAGTCTAGTAATTCATATTTTTATAATTAAAATATTGATTTATGTCAGTTTGATATATTATCTCTAATGCTTTCATGAGACAGCTAACCATTGGTTTTAATGGATGTGTTTGCTTAGAACTTAACATCTTATCCTTATCACTGAGTTCTTGGTATACCTTATATGTGTTCATTAAAAACAATAAATAATCTTGTAATTGGGACAAAATTTTAATAACTGATGGAAACCTTAAGGACTACACTTAGTTATATGAATTAATAGTCCATTTTGACAATGATTTGTTGAATCATAATATTCCTTAATAAAAATATAAACTAATGACTAAGGATAATTAAGTAAGAAACTCTTGCATGATCATACACATGTTAATTATATGGTATGAATGCATATTTTATTAAATAATAACATATGGTAATTAAAGGTAAGTAAAATTTAGGTGTAGACCCCTATAGTTGGCTTATGTGATGGTATTCTTGGATCACAAGAAGTAACTGTTTCTCAATGCCAATTATATAATTTTTCAATATGGGGGCTCCCATGTGTGATGACACCCACCTTAAGTTCATTATTTTTTATCTCACTTAGTTTAAATAATAAAGATTATTTATTCATTGAGTTATAACCTATGTGTATGTCCTCAATCAATTAGGGAAACATTGGTGTAATTCTCTCATAAGGGATGTTGGATCACGATATGGTGATTGATGGGGGTGGGACATAAAGTAGTCCTCACTTGGATGATTCCCAAAGGCTCTAAGACTCTTATCATTATGTTATGTTGGATCTAAAAATGAATTATAAACCTCTACCTATTGATCTCATGATGCAATAATACTTGCTTAAACATGATTATGAGAAGAACCTTATTTTCGATGATTTTGATCCCATGATTAAGTATGGTACTCCTATCATATCTAGTTTACCTATCTAAAAATTATATAAATAGACATTCTAGGTTGTGCTCAATTCCATTTTGGTTGATTATATCCTTATCCATTTGATATAACTAGAATGTTGGTTGTGGGATGGTAATACTACCTACAAAGTTGTTTAAATGCATTGCACTACATTTATTTATATGCAATAGGGTCCTTTGATGTTTCATTGTGTATTTTAAAAAATGGCATTATTTCAATATATTTGAGCCTAAAAAGGGTTTTATGCTTTCATTGTACATACATAGTGAATAAAAAGATTTTGGGAAAAAATGTCTCCTTTAATTTGTAACAATGTTTTAGATCACCACCCATGATCCTTCATCAAGAGAACAATGGATTGATGATTGAACAACCAAACTATGCTAACTTAAATAGTGTAAAGGGCAATGGTCACCTGGGTTATTAAATATGAGGGTATCTATTGCACCTCCCTTCTTTCCAATTGTAGACATGTACCCAAAAGTTGTAGAGGAATGAAAAGCTAAAACTTCAATAAAAATAATAATTTTTAAACACTAAAATAATAATTAAACTTGATTAGGTGCTCAAGAAATAAATAAATTAAAATTGGTTTAAACATATATTCTCATTGTTTTAATATATTGGAACCGAAAAAGGATTTTATGCTTTCATAGTGCTTAGAAATAATTTCAAAAAAAAGGGTGGCATTATTTCAATATTTTGGAACCTAAAAAATATTTTATGATTTCATAATACATAGATATCTAATAAATATATTTTGGAAAAAATGTATTTTTTTATTTATATCAAAGTTTTGGATCATCAACCATGATCTCTCATCAGGAAAACAAAGGATTGATGATTGAACAACAAAACTATGCTAACCTAAATAGTGTAAAGGACAATGGTCACCTGGGGTATTAAATACGAGGGTATCCGTTACATCTCCCTTCTTTCCAATTGGAGGCATGTACCCAAAATTTGTAGATGAATGAAAAACTAAAAGTTTGATAAAATTAATAATTTTCAAGCCCTAACATAAAAATTAAAATTGATTAGGCTTTTAATAAATAAATAAATTAAAATTGGTTTAAACATATATTGGCATTATTTCAATATATTGGAAACTAACAAGGGTTTTATGCTTTCATAGTACATACATAGTGAATAAATAGATTTTGGAAAAAAATGTATTTTTTAATTTATATCAAAGTTTTGAATCACCAGCCATGATCCTTCACCAGGAGAACAAAGGATTGATGATTGAACAACCAAACTATGCTAACCTAAATAGTGTAAAGGACAATGGTCACTTGGGGTATTAAATATGAGGGTATCCATTGCATCTCCCTTCTTTCCAATTGGAGGCATGTACCCAAAATTTGTAGATGAATGAAAACCTAAAAGTTTGATAAAAATAATAATTTTCAAGCCCTAACATAAAAATTAAAATTTATTAGGTTTTCAAGAAATAAATTAATTAAAAGTGGTTTAAACATATATTGGCATTGTTTCAATATATTGGAACCTAACAAGGGTTTTATGCTTTCAAAGTACATACATAGTGAATAAATAGATTTTGGAAAAAAATGTATTTTTTTTTTATATCAAAGTTTTGGATCACCGCCCATTATCCTTCATTAGGAGAACAAAGGATTGATGAGTTAACAACAAAACTATGCTAACTTAAATATTGTAAAAGACAATGGTCACCTAGTGTATTAAATATGAGGGTATCTATTGCACCTTCCTTCTTTCCAATTGTAGGCATGTACCCAAAAGTGGTAGAGGAATGAAAACCTAAAAGTTTGATAAAAATCATAATTTGCAAGCCCTAAATTAAAAATTAAAATTGATTAGGTGCTCAATAAATAAATTATTTAAAAGTGGTTCAAAATAGGGATAAAGAATTATTAAGGAAAGAGTAAATTTAAGTCACCTAATCAAATTACTAAAAATGATAAAGTGTTGTAAAATTATTAAAATATTTACTAATTTTTAATATGGTTAGAAGTTTTATTAGGATGAGAGTAAAAATTAAAACACATAATATAAATTAATAACAAGGTAAATGTTTTTTGAAAATAATAATGACTTAACTATATACATATATATATATATATATAGATATATACATACATATATATATATATATATATATATATATATATATATATATATATATATATATATATATATATATATATATATATATATATATATATATATATTAACACTAAAGAGTAATAAATTATCTAAAGTAGAAACTATCAATGCTTAAAATAAGGGAGCCTAGTATAAAGGTTATTGAGAATGGGTTAAAATAAGGTGTAATAAAAGACACTACTAGTCCCTCTTACACTTCAAGACACATTTAAAAAAAATACACTTTATGAAACCTATTAGAAGAGATATCACTCACATAAACATGCAGGAGAAAAAATGGAAGCGAGAAGAGCGTATTCATCATTTATCATCCACACAAACCACTTAACACACTTAGGAAAGAGGTTATAGATGATGAATCAACTTAAACTAACTTTATTCAAAGGAAACTAAGTTGTTAAAAATAGAAAGGCTTCACCATACCAATTTTGGATCCATTAAAAAGCCAAAAGGGGTTGAATATATAGAGCATATGAGAGGAGAGAGAAGTGACGATGACAGGTCACAAGACCATGTGTCAAACTATGATAACTAATTACAATATAATAGAATGAGATGTAAAAAGGGTTATAGGGTTTCCATAATTATGTTTCAACTTGAAATAGAGCACTTTCCTCAAGTTAGCATAGGACTCTTCATTGTCTTTCTTTGAAACTACCTTCATGCTGAGTCATCCACTTGACTATATAAAACTTCCATAGGAAGCCTTGAAACATATGATCTATCATGATAATGTGGAAATGAGTTTAGTTAAGGTCATCTATGACACCCAAGCTAATAAATTCATCCTTGTCACTTGTCATTCACTACCTGCAGTCAATCATCACTAGTCCCCTAGGTCTAATATCACACTTGTCACCTGAGTGGCTTGTATTTTCTCATGGAGATCCATTTCAAGGGATGTAGGACTCTTTTTTATAACTTCCTTTCCTTCAAATCCATAATGAAGACCTCAAAATTTTCTAAGTTACCTTGATCACTATCTCACTAGTTAGTAAATTTTCCTTCTCATTATCTAATTTGGATTACCTGTGATGAAAATTGTATAAAATAGGATTTCATTAACAACCATGGTTATAATTTTTTTTTGTAAGTTGTAAAAAGTCCCTAAACAGCTCCTATAATGATTCTCACTGGTCCATTCTCCTCTAAACCTATAACACACTTCAAATCTTATGAAAATAGACAATTAAGCATGTATGTACAAGTGATGGTATGGAAAAAGTGAATGTCATGGATCCTAGGATATTATTAGACATTTTATGAATACTTTCATGTCCATTTTACCTTTTTTGAATGCATCACTCTCTATATCCTCTCCACTAGGTTCAAAGCAGGGTTCTAATAGGGGTTGTGATCATTCTAATTCTTAGTGATGATTCATAAAAATAAGATGTCTAACTCCCAAATAAATTTTACTAAAAAAAATTTAGATACCCCCTTCAACTATCCCAAAATCCTTTATTTCTCATACAACTCACCCATACACATGTGTACAAATGAACATGGCATCTCGAGTTCTTGATTGCATTTTGTGTATGTCTAAGTCAAAATGACCAATTTTGGATTATGTTACTCAAAAAAATGGGTCTAATAAACTCTAAATTATCTTATTCAAGTTATCACATGACTTATAAAGGTCCTATAGTCATATGGACTAAGCTAGGCACCTTTAGGACTTAGGCCTAGTTATAGGCCTAACTATATCTTCTATGAATATATTAATTTACGAAGGTTATAATCACTATAGGTGCCTATTAACACTTTTTTAATATCCAAAACAACCTTTCACATATTTAAATGATGTACTTAAGGCTTTTACCTTCATCCATTCAACATTCCTATGTTAGGTCTAAAAATTATTCTACTTGTGGAGTGACCTCTACCTGAGCTAAATTAGAGGGAATCTACATTTGTCATAAAAATAAAATGAGACTATGAGTGGATTTATTATGTCATTAATATAACTTGTATTGTTTTTCAAATCTTTACTATTCTCCTATATGTCTCAAACATTAAACTTCATAAAACTAGGTTTCTAGGTATGTATACTATAGGTAGGGTTTAGTTGACTATAGGTTAGGGTTCAAAACCCAATACTTTTTATTTTTAGTATATATTTAAATTAAAATATAATGTGATATATAATTATGAGGTTTATTTATCATTTTTATCTACATCTTACCCCTCTACTCACCTTCACAAACCTGAATTCTCCATTGGCCAAGCTATTATATAGATTGCATCATAATTGCAGGCAGCCACTCATAATTCTCAAGGTTCCTATTGGTGTTGATGTTTATATTAGGACAACATAGAACGGTGAGGTTATATATTTGAGAGTTATAATTACACCTTATAATATTATTATACCAAGCAATATTTTTTTTTCAGTAGCCTAGTTAGTCCACTGACTGTATCACCTGTAATTAATCATTTGGAGAATCAAGAATTCCTATATGTGGAAATTTTATAATTTGAACATTGAGATTGACTCCCTTTATTATATCTTGAGGTTATCATGGCCATTTTAACCTTTAATTTAATTTTTTATTTCCATGAGACCATAGAACCATTCTCACCATCAACACACCTATGTTTGCAAGTTATAGATTCATGTGGCCTTTTGAGATTGTGGCTCACTAACTGTCTACAATGAAAATTTTATTTAATTTAAATCTCATTCAACCCTAATTCTCTAACTTGGTAACTTCCTTTCATTTTTAAGAGTAACATATCCATCTAGGATGCAAGATTTAAGTGATTTAACTTGCTTAAATCCCATCAACTCTTACCCACAGGTGACCTCTTGTAAGAGATAAAAACACATTCAAAGAAATTAAGGTAAGTTTAGCTCATTCGTTACTTTATCACTTTGCTTGACTGTAAGGTCTGAGTTGAATTCAAGATCTACACTATAAACCCTTAATAGACATCAGAACCTCCATTCATGTCTTGGGAATGTACACAACCTCTTAATTGGGTTTTTAGTAGCCTTATAATCATATATACACATCTACAGGTGACTATAAGTGATTGTATACATCAAAGCTCTTATCATTCTTCACTTATTTCATCATAACTCCATCTCAATAAAATTTTAGGTCCTTTAATGGGAAACATGGACCATTCTAGTATATAGGAAGAGAAAACAACATATTAGAATTGACTTCAAATCATTCATAGGAGGATAACACCTTGTAATTGATAAAATACTATCCTACAGACCATGATACAAACATCTATCTCAATGAGAGTGGTTATACTCATCATTTCTCATTCATTCATGTAATTTTATTTGAAAACAATAATATAAGTATGATCATACTCTTAATTTACACATGGATCACCTAGTTTGCTCAAATCAATGCAAATAAAGAAGAAAATTGGATCTAATGGGAATGTGTAGGTAAATTAGACTCACTAGTATTCTGAAGGATAGTTAATGAATAAAAACCAACCATTATTATAAATATTTAAATGGAAAAAAAGGTCGTGAATACTAATTTCATCTACCAAAATTATCCATCTCAACTCCTCCCCTCTTGTTTGTACTGAGAGTAAATTGGTTGACCTATTCGACGTTGTCTATGAGAGTGATGAAGGAGATGCAACAAGTTTTTATAGGTTTGGAACTATTAATATCTTCTCAATCCTAGAGAATAATTTTGAGGGCCTTTATATATCATATTTAAGATTCCCCACCTACCAAGTATACCTTTCAAATTATACAACTGCCTAAAGTTATCTATTGGGTAGTTATTGTCTTGAATCAATGTTGAACTTGCATTTCTTTAGTTTTAAATTGAATATTGATACTAAAATAAAATATTTGATGTTTTATTATAGTTTTAAATTTATCATTTCATTAAAATTATTTACACCTTCCCCTAGAATGACCAAAAGATGACCTAAAGGAAACTTAAGACAATGACACAAATGAATAAGGTGAAACATATTAAGCAACCTGAAACATGACCATGTGTCCATTTTATGACTTATAAAGACCATATATAAAGTTTTAATAAATACTATTTGACTTAATTTGACCTAGTGTCAAATTTGCTCAACATTTTGGCAACTTTTTGGTGGTAGAAAACTTGTTTTGCTAAGGACTAGTTGCCTTCTCCTATCCTTAGGAAATGGAGTCACTTATATGTTCTTATTGACATTGATAAGCCTTTGAAAGTACAAAAAAAACACCACATACAATAATTAAACAAGCACACAAGATAATAAATAAGACACATACTTATGTTCTCATGAACACTTACGGAAAACACAAACCAAAATAAGCAAAGACATACACCTATTCCTAGTATGTAAAATTCATCAAAACTCTTGCGGTGAATAAACACTCTTCATTGATTCAACCATTGTGAAGGATAATAACTCTTTCATCACTCATACTCCAAGAAAATAGATCCTTATATGGTGCATACTTGTTAATAGAAACTTAATTGTGGAGACAATCTAGTGACTTACAATGGTTAGGTCTTTTACTAATTGTAATTTTGTCATTTGTAGTGCTCAAGAACACTAAATCCAACTCTCTAAGAAACTTTTTTGAGTGGGTAGCTTGTTTAGACTTTGTCATGTTCACTAGATAATTTTCAATATAATCATTTAAAATCATTAGAGCTTCTTCAACTTTAGATGCACTTGAGACAAGATATGTCTATTGTTTAAAATCCTTAAGGTTGTCTTCTTATTCACCAAACACTACTTGATATTTCAAAGTTGTTTCTTATTTGTTAGAGATCTCAAGCTTTTATTTTTTCTCATCAAACACATGTTTAATCTCAACATTAGGTTTAAATTCTTTCTAAATAATTGAAGGCCTACTAAATTCCTCAATTTATTATAGAGTGGCATAGAGTTTATTCCATGTGTCATATGATTCCTCTTGAGGTTATTACTCATGAGTTTTTGGTTCCTTTGTAGGCAAAATTGAGTGTTCACCAAGATTATCATATTTTATCATAGATGGGATGTTCACATCATCACTCATGTGTACAAGATAGTTTCCCCATATAACATGTTATAGAATGGTATCAGGATATGCCTCAAGGACTCCATCATAATCCTTATGAAGTATGTAATTTAGAAGACTAGTTTCTTCAAATCCACCTTGCTCAGCGCCCCATTCATTAAAAAAAAATGCCATCAAGGAGAGTTAAAGGTTTTTCATCACTAGGGTAATAATCTTATTCAATTACATTGTAATTCATGTTATAAGTGTAAGGAATATAGGGTTCAACATTAAAACTAAAAATAGGTTCTATCTTGATTGTCAATTTTTCACCATATCTAATCCTAAAACCCATGTAAGACCAGTCTAAATTCAAACAACCTCCGATTTAGCAATGAACTCTCTTCACAAAAAAAGTGCAAAATGAGGAATCACATCTACCACTATAGAATCTTAAGAAATGGTGAAGGTATGATAAGCACGAAGAATAAATTGC
Source organism: Torreya grandis (assembly GCA_037957365.1). Taxonomy (NCBI): domain Eukaryota; kingdom Viridiplantae; phylum Streptophyta; class Pinopsida; order Cupressales; family Taxaceae; genus Torreya; species Torreya grandis. Next base: position 567,687 of record JARHVA010005629.1, read on the forward strand.
AAAACTATGATTATGCCAATGGTCTTGGTAGCTAACCCATCTAATTATAACACTCTTTTGTCATGGGTTTTATACTTAAAATTTAATGTATCATCTACTTGCTTGGGCATGATGAAAGTACTAGATCCATTATCAATGAGAGAATTATGTACCAAGGAATATAAAATAATGATTGATATATATAAAAGAGTAGGTTTGTCTCCCTTTTTAACTTTTCTTGACTTTCCTTAAATTGGCTTCCTGGTGTTTTCATGGTTTCCTCTATTTGGCTAGATTATTTGGCTGTCAAACTAAGCTTGGACATCTCCTTTTGAAGTATCTCTACTTGTCTAGGTATTAACAATTTATCCCACATTAACACATTCACATGAGACCTCTTCATTTACTCCATAATGTTATTTAATGGACCACTAACTCTTTCTTGTCCACTAGGAAGAATGGTGATGCCTACACCTTGAGAATTTTGAGGTATGAAATCACTTATAACATTGAGATCTCCTTGACTTACTTGTGTATTTTGAATGATATATTTCATACCATCCCTTTTTATTATTTGAAAATTAATTGAAGCACCATTATCAACCCCTTAAATGTCTTCGACTACCTTATTATTACTCTTTATGTTTGCAGCTATAGAAATCACATCTATGCTTGACTATCCTTTATGATTGACTACACATGAGTCATATTGTTTCTAATTTCACAATACATACCCCACTTGAACATATTTCCCATCAGTCACTCCTCTATTTGGTATTTCATCTTGAGTCATAGCTAGAATAGTTTCCAAATTTGCCATGAAGGCTTGATTGAAAGACTCATTGACATAAGGATATGGATCACAAGGTTGATCCAATGAAGGTTGACTATTATGATCTTGAGAAAGGTTATTTTTATTAAGCACTAGTTTCCTTGATGTATAAAGTGTATTGGGGTTATATCCAGCATATGGATATGATTGAACCAACTATCCTTGACCTTGAGGATGACCATCAAAAAGAGGTCTATTGCCTTGATAGTTGGAGTAAGACTGATTAGGCTGATAGTGACATTGGAAAGGCTTGATTTTATGTTTTTTTAATAATCCTCTTTAGACCAGGATATCTTACTTTAAAGCTCTTATCTTAATTGCCTCTTTGGATTTTATTGGTTGACTAGGGGTAACAGGCTTAGTTTTAGGTGTAGGAGTTTTAAAATTGGGGAAAAGAGGCATGGAAGGTTGTGGGGAAATATTTTAATCTTGACTCAAATAATTCTCTACACTAATGGCCACTTCAAAGGCATTAGGTAGAGTGTTACCTCTCATAGATTGTATCATCATTGAAATGTCACTAGAAAATGATTTAAGGTAGTAAAGGAAATCATGGTAATCTTTCGATCTTACTGATATTGTAATTATATCCCATGTCTTCCAAAATATTGTTTTGAAGTTTTAATGACTTCTTGATCTACTCTCCTAATGATAGTCAACTGCTCTATTAGTGACTAGTTGTCACTCTTGTCCTCAACTATTTTTCTCAATGCATCTCCTAGCTTATCGTAACTTATGATTGAATGATGTGCCAATGTTTCATAACATTCAATGAATTTTCCTTTGCATAAGACAACATATAACCTAATTCCAATGTCCCCCTTTATGATGTGATGGATATTACAAAAGTTAACAATAATTCTTATATGCTCAATAAGTGAGATAGAATACTCATAGGTGTATGATGGAATACTTTTGAGAGAAGTTATGGGGATATCATAATATTCAACAAGTCTTAGAGGTTTATATAAATTGAAGGAAAGAAAAGGATGGATTTTTTTTGTAGTGTCCTTAGTACTTTACAAGAATGGGGGAATCAAAAACTTTCTTATGTTCTTATGCGCTAGATATAACTTCTTTGGATATAGATGGGTGTTTTAAAATCTACTTTATTTTTAATAATAAGGAGGAATCTCTTAAAATTAAAAATATATGACTTTGGTGAGAGACTTTGTTTTTACATTAAGCATTAAATAGTGCACTAGTGTACAACCAAGATTTAAACTTTGGAGTCACCAAATATTGTAATAAGTAGGATGTTATGAATCCTTATTGTCAAATCCAACATTTACCTTGAAAAAATTTCATGGAATTCATATCTCACTAGCCCTGTCAAAACTATTATATCCTAAAATTACACCCTATATATTTCGAGTATCTTATCAAAATTTTAGGATAACATAAAACTATCTTTCCTCATAGACAAGCCACTATAAGAGATAAAACTATAGATTTGAAAGGGGTAGCTCCCTTGATTTATATTTTAGGCTCACACTACACTAGAATAATCACTATCAGGGTTGAAAATGGAAGGATACATAAAATAAACCTATTATAATGAGCTGATATGCCAAAGATAAGCCCACACATGCACTTGTATTTAAACCATGAAATGAGACTACGAAAACTGACCTTAATTCTATGTCTCTATCTCATAAGTATTTCTCATAGACATATATAGCTATGCATGTTTAGAAGCAGGTGAAAATAAGGTATGATATAAGGAAATACTAGTCCTTCTCACACTTCAAGACACACTTAAAATATAATACACTTTATGAAACCTATTATAATAGATATCACTCAAACAAACATGCAAGAGTAGAAATAGAAGTAAGGAGAGCATGTTCATCACTTGTCAACCACACAAACCACTTAGTGCACTTAGGTAAGATATTTTTGAGAATGATTCAACTTTATAAAAATTCATTCAAAGACAAATTAGGAGTGAAAACTAGAAAGGATTTTCCATACCAATTGTGGATCTATTATAAATCCAATAAGGCTTCAATATATAGAGCATATGAGAGGAGAGAGAAGAACTGAAGATGAAGGGTCACAAGCCCAAGTGTTACAATGTAAGAATAAATTAAAATTAAATATAATGATTTGGAATAAATTTAAGTGGGTTTCCATAAACATGTTTCAATTTAAAATAGAGTACTTTCCTCAAGTTGGCATAGGACTCTTCATTGTCTTGCTTTAAAAATGTCTTCATGATGAGTCATCCAATTGACTATCAAAAACTACCATAGGAAGCTTTAACACATATTATATATCATTGTAAGGTGTAAATTAGGTTAGTGAAAGTAATTTATGCCTCCCTTAGTGATGAATTCATCCTTGTCACTTATCATTCACTACCTACAATCATTCATCACTAGTCTTTTAGGTCTATCCTCATACTTGTCGCATAAGTGGATTGTAATTTCCAAAGAAAATGCATTGTAGAGGATATGGGACTTTATTTTATAACATATTTATCTTCCACTCCATCAAGTATGCCTCAAAATTTTCCGAGTCACGTTGATCACTATCTCACTATGCAGTCAATTCTCCTTCTCATTGTCTCATTTAGACTTCTTGTATTGAAAATTGATGTAGAGATGTTTTCAATAACAATAATGGTTATAATTGAGTTTGAGAAGTTGTAAAAAGTCCCTAAAAAACTCCTATAATTATTCTCACTTGTATATTTTCCTTTTTACTTACAACACACTTTAAATCCTATAAAATATACAGAATTAAGCATGTATGTACAAGTGTTGATAAGACAATAGTGAATTTCATGGATCATGGGAGAGTGATAGAGATGTTCCAGATATTTTCATGTAAACTTGATTACTTTTTAATTATTCACTCTCTATATCCTCTCCATCATGATTAAACTAGGGTTCTAAGAGGGTTTTTGGTCATTTTAACTCTTAGTGACGATTATAAAAAAAACTTCTAATTCCTAAAAAAAATCCATTGAAAAAAAGTTAGAGACCCCATTCAGATATCCCCAAATCCTTGAGTTTTCATGTATCTCATATGTACATGTATGAGCAAATGAACATGGCTTCTCAATCTCTTCACTATATTTTGAGTAAGTCTAAGAGACGTTTGGGTCAAAATGATCAATATTAAATTTTCTTATAAAAATAAATGATTCCAATCATCTCTCAATTATTCTATGCAAGTTATCACATTAATTATAAGTATCATACATTCATATGGATTGAACTATCCACCTGTAGGGCCTTGGCTTAGTTATAGGCCTTATAGGCCTACTTATGTCCTCTATGCATAAAGTTACCTGTGAAGGTTCTAATGAATGTAGGTGCCTATTCAAGAAAACATCATATCCAGAACAACCTTCCACATACTTCCATGATTTCATTAAGCATCCACTCTTCATCCATTCAACATTATTATGTTAGGTCTATAAATTATACTATTCATGGAGTGGCCTCTATCTAAGATAAAACATAGGGTATCTCCCCTACTCATTAGACTCAAATGATACTAAGGGTATATTTATTAGGTCATTAATACGCCCTATGTCAAGTTTCAAATATTTAATCTATTCTTTTAGGTCTCAAACATCAAACTTTATAAGACTATCTTTTTAGGTCTATTTATTATAGGTAGGGTTTATTTGACTATAGGTTAGGGTTCAAAACCCAATACTTGTTCTTTCCCTCTATCTATGAAGGTCACATGGATATTATTTATCATTATGGGGTTAATTTATCTTGTTTATCTCCATCTTACCCCTCTAGTCACCTTCCCACATTCTTCATTAGTCAAGATATATTGCAAACCATGTCACAACTATAAGTAGCTACTCAAAATTCACAAGATTTTTATAGGTGTTGATGATTTTATGAGGATCCCATGGAAGGGCGAGGTCATCCATTTTAAAGTGATAATTACAAATTATAACTTTTTTCTACCATCTAATAACTCCCTTTCACAAACCTATCTAGTCTAATGACTATATCACCTATAAGTAGTCATTTGGAGAATCAAGAATTCTTGTATGTGAACATTTTCTTGTTTGGAAATTGTGATTCAATCCTTTAGTTATATATTGAGTTTATCATGGAAATTTCACCCTTAAATTTAAATTTTTCCTACCATGAGACCATATAACCATTCTCATCATCAACAAACCTAGGTTTGCATGTTATAGAATCATGTGGCCTTTTGACACTGTGTGTGACTAAGTGTCTTTAGTGAAAAATTACTTGAATTTAAATATCATTCAACTCTAATTATCTAACTCAAAAAATTCATTTCATGTTGATGAGTAACATCTAGATTTAAGCTACAAGAGTGAAATCTACTTATATCCCATCAACTCTTACCCACATGTGATTGCTTTTAAGATTAAAAAATCATTTTGAGAAATTAAGGTATGCTTAACTTATTTGAATCTCTCTAACTTTGGTTGACTAAAATGTCTGAGTTGACTAAAATATATTTAATATGAACCTTTAATATACTTTAAAAACTCCATTTAATTCTCAAGAATATACAAAACCTATTCCTTGGGTTTTAGTAGTCTTACAGTCCTTTGTACACAACTACAGGTAATTATAAGTGACCATGTACATCAAAGATATAATATATATTCACTTAATTCATTATAAATCCATCTTAGTTATATTTTAGGTACTTCAATAGTATATATGGACCTTTCATTTTATGTAATAAGTGGGAACAACATATTGGCTTTGGCTTGAAATCATTCGTATGAGGACAACACCTCACATTTGACATAACACTATCCATTAGACCATGATGTTTACCTTTATCTCAATGAGAGTGGCTATACTAATCCTTTCACATCTACACATGTAACTTAGTTTGAAAAACTTAAGATAAGGATGGCATTACTCTAAAAGTACATATAAATCACCTAGTTTTCTCATCTCAATGCAAATAGAGAAGAAAATTAGAGCCAATGGGAATGTGCAAGCATATTAGAGTAACTAACATTTTTAAGGATCGTTTATGAATCATAAACCATAATTCTTAGAAATATTACCACAAAATTAAGTTCATGAATATTACTTTCATCCACCAAAAGTAATTATCTCAACTTCTCCCCTCCTATCCGTATTGAGAGTAAACTGGTTGACATGTTTGACCTTCACTAGGAGAAAGATGAAGTAGATGGACTAATTTTTCCCAATTTTGGAACTTCTAAAGCTTCTCAATCCTAAAAAATACTTTTGGGGGACTTTATATATCTTATTTTAGCCTCCCCAAATGTCAAGTGCACCTTTTAGACTGTAAAACTACCTAAAATTTTATGTTTTGTTTATATCTTCTTGAATCCACATTAAAATTGAATTTATATAGTTTCAAACCGAATCTTGATACTGAACTAACACCTTAAACATTAGAGTAATATTTAACAATTATGCTTTCATGAAAATTACGTACTTCCCCTAAAATGAATAAAATATGACTTAAATGAAAATTACGATAATGACAAAAATTACTAATGTGAAACATATTAAGTGACCTCAAACATGACCATGTTACCATTTTATGTCTTAGAAATAACATATATAATGTTTGACTATATATGGGGTTGACCTAATTTGAAATATGGTCAAATTTAGTTGAGCAAGGTGGACATTATAAGCTCAAGTTACAAATATTTATTATAGGGTCTTATGAATATAATTAACATTTTATGTATACACTAAAAACATGAAAATTTTAAACATTGTAGAAATCATTGCTTTGACTCTTAACAAAAGTAGACCAAAAAATGGGTTGGAAGTCCAACTCCCAATTTGAATAATATTTTAAAATACCATTTCATATGTAATATATTTTATTTATACTATGAGGGATCAATGGTAAATGACTAATGACCATTAAATTTTATGTTATAAATAGATTATGAAGTCATGTTACTATAACAATTTATAATACATAAATATAAAAGAATGAAAAAACTCTTGTTAGGCACAGTCCTAGGATAGTGAATGGAATATGAAATGAGAAATTTCCTCTATCTATTAATAATAATAGATATGTTACTATATAAAACATTTATAACAAATACCTATTTCATATCTAGCATTGTATATATCACTATTTCATATGATTATGTTGTGATGGAATAACCAGGGCTATTTAAGTAGTAGATGCCATTTCTTCTTACAGGGGGGCTTGTTTACACTTGTATATATTAGCATATACATATGTTTTTGTGTGCATATATGTAAAAATTAATATACAATCCATGTGAGAGGTTAATAATCCTATAAAAACATTCCACAGATACCCAAATAATATGAATCAGTATGATCACCATTATACCAAAATATTTTTACACAACCACATGCCAAAAAACTATTATAAAGCTTAAGAGATATAATGATAGATGCATATAACCCATAAATAAATATAGATATCATTATCTAAGGGTATTTTAATTTCTTCAAGTTTTCAAGTCCCATCCATATTGTGGATCTTACACTCTTACATAACCCATTACATTTACATGTCCCTTTTTTGCCAAATATTACCTTGATTTTGTTTGATAATGAATCATGACTTTTGTTTCAAATGATTCTGCCAATGATCTTATCCATAATGTTGACCTCTGAATAAATGTTAGTATTTATCATTAATTTATGGATCTACTTGAAATTTTACTAACTTAAATAATGGTATCATTGTTTACTCATCTACAAGACAATGCAATACTAGAAGAAGATTGATATTAAATTGAAATCATAATTTCATTAACATAAGTAAGTCATAACAAAATGCCTTTTTTAAGGTTCAAAATTTCTGATTAAAAATTAACTAGAAAATACTCTAAACTTTTACACATGTTAAAGATGATTTAATGCCTTATAGATTAATTTTTTAGTAGTATATATTTAATATGCTATAAATGTATGTTTTAAAGACTATTTGAGAAATTGATAATACCTCACTATCATCTTATATAAAAGAAATAATATACAATCATTATATTTTATTCTCACTTTAGATACATAATTACGTGTAGGGTCTTTGTTGAGTGTTGTAATTGATGATAGGTTGTCATTGATGTCAAAGAGAGCATGAGATACTAGTGTATGAATGAAAAACTAGCTATGTTTGATAGATTGAAGAATATATGGCATATGTGCAAATCAATAAGGATAAAAAAGAGGTATTGAGGCATCCATAGATGTCTTTAATAATTTCTAGTGTGTCATGTGATATTTTGGAATGAGAATCCAACATGTTCTAGGTTAAGAGAATCTAGACTACCAATGCACATCATGCACATATGAATGAATGATCAAGTTTGTGCATTTAATGTGAGTACTCAAAAAGTCAATTGAGGTCAAAGGTTTTCATGGAAGTGTTGTCTATAGTAGCAAGAAGGTACCCTAAATATTTGGACTCTTGAAATATTTTTTAGTTTAGTTGATAAACCTTCAATGTTTTTCTTCCTAACTATGATGGGCCAGAGACCATCAAGTTTAACTATGTTGAAGTATGCGGTCAAATAGTCACTAGATCTAAAGGTGCATGTTAATTTAGAGATTGTGGTCTAATGACATGTGTAAAAGTCAAATTGTCAAAGAATGTACATTTTAATGACATGTGTCTCATTCATGGATCTTGGAAAAAAGATCAATTATTCGTGGGTATTCTTATGAATGGATATTAATGGTATAGGTAAAGTCAAAGAGTCAATATGTGTAGAAGACACAAAGATCTATCAAGTGGCATAATCATGGGAGATCAAATTGAAGATAAATGAGAGTGTTTCAAGGTAAAGACTAGGATAATCTAAAGAGATAAATGGAGTGAATTTATCCAAAGTTTATAGGAAGCATGAGATGTGGTTAAATTTCTCAATTTTTAACATTTGCTTAATGACTATTAGAATTTAAATATTTAAATTAATGAGGGAAAATTAGTGCTCAGGTTTTGTGATATATATTTTGATTCAGGATGAATTTCTTGATGTAGTAAAAATAAAATTTGTAAAGGACATCAATTTACTTTTATATAATCTAGTTAAAAGGTTTTAATATTCATAAACTCAAAGATAACAAACTCTAAAGTTGACTGTGTGTTTGAGCATGTTTTGGAAGTGACCTCAGAAGGACAATTGAAGAGTTTTAAATAGTATTGTGATGTTTCAAGATGAAATAAATATTGGAGAGAATTTTATGTTCCATGAGGACCATATGTGTATATTTTGGAAGTTTTACCAATCTATATTTAGTATGAAAAAAAATTTAGAAGTTGATTGTGTTTTTTGAATACATTAGGAATTAGAGTGACCATCTTACAGATGTAAGTTGAAGGTATTCTTAGCAAAATTGAGGAAAAAAATGAATATTAAAATGTCAAAAAAGTATTAAAAAACTATGATAAGGTATTATATGTCATGATATGCACCTTATCCATTATGGAGAGTCAAAATAGTTTGACTATATTTTGGTTGTATGTGACCAATCTAAGTGGTGAATTTGACAGAGTTGATTTGAGTGCTTAGATCTTATATTTATGTGTCTAAATCACATAAAAGTGTATATAAGGTCCTTAAGGGTTCACCCATCTGATATAATCATATGTCTATGTGAATTGTTTGAGTATTTGCCTCGAGTATGAAAGCCTAAAGAGGAAAAATACCCAATTAATATGTTTAAGGTGAGAGTTGGTGTTGTATATGGCATGGATGCATGAAGAGTTATCAAGGGAATAATAGATAATTTTTTAATTTCTTTTAACCATGGGTAGAATATTAAGGTGGTCCAAGTAGTCTCACATGTAGCATATAAATATGAAGCCCTAATTATTTTAGGTCTCACCAAGACCTAATGGTGGTTTTGGGATAATGAGGTAATGGATGATCTATGAGAATGGATTAAAGCAATGTTTTATAATTATATAAATATTAATAGGTAATTCAAGTCTTATGTCCAACAAAGAAGATAATATTAATGAATACTCTATAAAGAGTGAAAGCAAAGGTGGTGGTTTCTAATGACTTAAGCGAATAGAGTTTAGCAGTAATGTGAGACATGATTCAAGTGAATGAAAGAAATTTTGAAATATAAGGTACTTGTAATTAATGTCCAAGAAGGAGTGAATAATATCATGCATACGTGTTTGATTAAGTTGATGTAGGATAAGACACAGGTCATTAGACCTAATGAGCCTAGAAGAGGAAGTTTGAGAAAGTAAGCCCTAGAGGCAACTTGAGAGAGATTAGGGGTGAATGATTTCAATCAAATGAGGTCATAATTATTTTAAGAATAAAATGAGGTGTTAAAATGTGATATAATTTTCTAGGTAGCTGAGTGGGTGATTTGTTGCCTAGGGGTTTGTAGCCTCCCTGTTAGTTGAAGCTAGCTAAAGGTCAAGTGGGTGCTTGACTAAATTAAAGGGTGGGTGTTACTTGATCAGTTGGTGATGGTAAAAGTGTTGGATCTTATTTTTATAGGAATATAGTCCATCTTTTAGGGTTCATTGGTTTCTATCCCCCAAGAGGTTTTCCCACATATATGATGTTTTCATGTTATGTATGCTTTAAATGTATGTGTAATCATGATTATATTGCTTGATCATGTTGATGTATGATAATTAGTTTAAAACATTAGAATTAAATTGAATTATCTTACATCATTAATTCACCCCCACCCCCTCTCAATTATTGTAACTCTAATAATTAGTATCAGAGCAGGACCTACATTACAAGTTTAACTACTTGAAGGTGATCCAAGGTACAATATCGATAAGTAATTGAAGAAAGAGAATAAATAGTTGAAAACTCAATTTGAGGTTACTTATTCATGCTTAAAATATAGTTAATAAAAGAGTAATCATCTCAAGGAAGTGTTTATAATATGATGAGTGGTAAGATGAATGAGTTTGATCATGAAAGAGCTTAGAATATGATCATGGCCTCAAACATTAAGCCTATTGCAGATGAGTGCATCAATCTCAGCAAGGAGATAGAATCCTTGAATGCAAGCTCAAGATCAAAAGATGATAAATAAAATATCATCATGTTTAATGAATAATTTTACTATGATATAAAGTGAGAAGAAGTTGATCTAGAAGCAAAGTTCATGAGTGCACTTGGTGAAATGAAGGAGCAAAAAAAGAGAAATTATAAAATGATAAATATGACCAAATTTCTTGAAACACAATTTAGATCTCTTAAGGTGAGTTTGTCAAGAAAATTCATGAGAAAGGAAAAGGAGAATCAAGAACTGATCAAGTCTATGGAAGATGACATAGCCAAAAGGGCTAAGGAGGATAAGGAGACCATCAAAAATCTCAAAAAATAGTTAGAAGATATAAATGTCAAATTGAGTTTAAAGTAAGGTGAGCATGATGAGTTGAAATCCAGTCATTATTCTATAAATATTATTGAAGATCAAGCATGTATATTGAAGGACAAAATTACTAAAAAATTTAAGAGGGATAAGGAGAGTATCCAAGTTCTCAGAATTCAATTAGAGGTTACAAGTTCAAGTATGAGATATAAAGAGGATGAGAGAATTCAATTGAAGACCAAACTAGATTCATTGAAGGATGACCATGATAAATTTTTTGTCAAGGTAAATAAGACTGAGAAAGAGAAAGAGAGGTTAACTCAAGACAAGAAGGATACAAGCACCAATATGAAGAAGAAAAGATCCATTAGATAGCCAAGTTTCATTATGTATGAAATATATTTTAATGATCATTATTTTGCTTGTCACATGTTTGGTCATAAAGCAAGAAACTATAAAAGGAAGGTCAATCGGTTGGTTAGAGGTATGGAGATTTTAGTCTACTATAATTGTCATAACATAAGACATATTGCTATATCATGCTCCAAAATGCACAAGAAAATATTAACTAAGGTATGGAGACCTAAGATAGTTAAGATTAAGCATAATGAACCTAAGAGACAAGATCTTATGTTTGCTAAGATTAATAATATTCATCAAGCAAAAGGTATGAATGATGTTGTTTATTTAATTTATCATCAATTTGGTCATATTTCAAGATCTTGTCTAAGCAAGATCTCAATTCATAATAAGATACACAGACATCCTAGTGTGCTCAAAAAAGTTTAATCCTTGCTGTGAAATCATAAGGAAGTGAAGACCAAGAAAACTAATTCAATTGAGCTGAAATATCAATGTGGACTACTTTCTAAAGCAAATAAGGAATAAAATATGAAGAAGGTTCAAGAATGCAAAGAGACTGTGTCATCTATCTAGATATAAAAAGGAGAATCAAAAGTCAGTTCAAGTCAAGCTCAAGGAAAAAACCAAAGATGGTTTGTTTGCATTGATAGACATGAAGGAAAGTCAAAATTCTCTATTGTTTACATTTGTTGACAAGTCTGAAGCAAAGACTGAAGTCAAGAATCCATTCGAAGTTAATTTTGTGATGAGGTAGGACTGAAATTCAAATGAAAGTATGGAGATATGGGAGTCTTTTTGGTTTTGGGACTTTTAGTCTCACTATGTCAAAGTGGTTTCTCTCTATAAGCTTCAAGGAGACACTTGACAAGTAAGACAAGGCATGGTAGATGCTAGTTGATATTTGATTGATGATTAAGGACAATAATATCATTTGATGATATGTTTGGTTGAGGGGGAGTTGACTCAATTTTATTGAGTTAATTAAAGAGTTGTGAGTGATTGAGAGGGAACATATGTGAGATGTTATAGTCATGGTGGAGATATGATGAAGTGTACTAAAATTATTATTTCAAGAAGATTTATATGATGACTTGATAAAACTAAGACATGTGTTTTGACAAGGTATTGAATCTTCATGCATGAGCAAAGGGAGATTATGAGTTTTTTAGGTAGATAGGTCCAAAGATCAGAGAATCTCAAGTTCATATTGGTGCAAATCAAAGGGGGAAAATTATTTAATATGTTTGAAAGTATGTAAGTATCATGAGCATATTAAATAGTATTTTAATGCACACATGATGTTGAGGAATATTTATTGGCATGTTGAGGAAGTTACCCTTTTTCATTAATGTCAAAGGGGGAGAAATATTGTAATGAATAAGTTCATATGAAGTCATTCTAAAGTTGTTTTTCCATCAATGAAAAAGGGGGAAATTGTTGATAATTTTCATTGATGTTAGGTTGTCATTAATGTCAAAGAGAGTATGAGGTACTATTGCATGAATGAAAAAGTAGTTATGTTTGATAGCTTGGAGAATATATATCATGTATGCAAATAAGTAAAGATAAAGAAGAGGATGTGAGGCATACATACATGTCTTGATGAATTTATAGTGTGTTATGTGATCTATTGGAATGAGAAATAGACATATTCTATCTTAAAATAAGTGACACCATCTCTATACATCATGCATATATGAATGAACCAACAATTTTATGTACTTAATTTAGGTACTCAAAAATTTAACTACTCTAGAAGTGTTTTCTATCTCAATTTATAAACCTTCAAATTTTCTGTTCTAGATTGTGATGGGCTAGAGACCATCAAGTTTAACTACGTTGAAGTCTAAGGTCAACTAGTTATTAGACCTAATACTGCATGTTAAACAATAGATTGTGATCTAATGACATGAATAAAAGTCAATATGTTAAAGAATGAACATGCTAGTGATATGTGTCACATTCACAAAGCTTGGACAGAAGACCAAAGGTTTGTGAGTGCTTGTAAAGATAGATATCAATAGTACAGGTTGATTCAAAGATTCAGTATGCATAAAAAGCACATAGAGATGCCAAGTGGCATAATTATGGGAGCTCAAATCAAAGATCATCAATGAGAATTAAAATGTGAATACCAAGAAAATAGATAGAGCATATTTTTCCAAATTTACCAAAGAGCACGAGATGAGGTTAAATTACTCAATGTTTAACATATGCTTAGTGACCATTGGAATTTGAATATACAAATTAATGAGTGAAAAGTAGTGCTCATGTTTTGTGATATATTTATTGATCAAAGATGAATTTATTGATTAATTAAAATGAAATTTTTAGAAGACTTCATGATGCATCTATAGAATCTAGATAGAAGGTTTGAATATTTTATAGTCAAAAATATTGAACTCCAAAGTTGACTGTGTTTGAACATGTTCTACAAGTGAACCAAGAAGGATAATTTAAGAGTTATTGATAGTATTTTGATGCTTGAAGATTAAATAACTATTATAGAGTGTTTTTGACTACATATTAACCATTTTTTTGGATTTTCCAAGTTTGACCAATCTATATTCACTATGAATGAAGACTTAAAAAGTTATTGTGTTCATTGAATACATTGGCAGTTTGAGTGACCATCTTTCAGAGGTAAGTCCAAGGCATTTTGAGAAGAATAAAGGAATAAAATGAATATGAATATTTCAAGGAAGTCTCAAATATTGATTAAAAGGTATTATATGTCATGATATTCCCATGATCAATTATGGAGAATCAAAATAGTTTGATTGTATGTGAACAATCTATGTGGTCAACCTGAGAGAGTTTATTTGAGCATTTCGAGCATATGTTGATGTGTCTAAAGTACATATAGGTGTATTTTACGTCCTTAAGGGTTCACCCATGTGATCTAATCTTATGGATATATGAAATATTTGATAGCTACTTTATATGTTTGAGATTATGTTCTATCTAATCTTATCGATATATGAAATATTTGATAGTTACTTTATATGTTTGAGATTATGTTTTCTAAGTATGAAAGCCTAAAGAACAAAGAGACCTAATTGGGAGATTTAAGGTGTGAGTTGGTGTTCTAGGTAGAATATACCAATGAGGGAGTTAGTAATGGGATATTAGAGACATATTTTATGTGTTTTAAGCATTGGTAAATGATAAAGGTGGTCCAAGTAGTCTCACATGTAGCATGTGAATATGAAGGCCTAATTGTTGTAGGTCTCACCAAGACCTAATGGTGGTTTGGGGATAATGAAGTAATGGACAACCTATGAGAATGGATTTGATACATGTCTTAGAATTATATAATTATTAAGTGTTAAGGAAAGTCTTATCATTGACCGAGAAGATAATATTCATGATGACTCTATAAAGAGTGAAATCAAAGGTAATGGTTTCTAGAGAAGTGGGTGCTTGACTAAATTAAGGGGTATGTGCTCCTGATCAGTTGGTATTTGTATAAATGTTGGATCTTATTTATATAATATTTTATTTCATCTTTTAGGGTTCAATGGGTTTTTATCCCCCAAGAGGGGTTTCGACATATAAGATGTGTTCATGTGATGTATGCTCTTATGTATGCTTTAGATGTATATGCTTTCATGATTATTTTTCTTGATCAATTTGATGTATGTTGATTATTTAAAAACATTGGAGTTAAATTATATTATATTATATCATTGATTCACCCCCTTTCAGTAATTGTACCTCTAACAGTCTAACATAGGTCATTGGTTGAGCTATCTCAATCAAGCTTAAATGTTATATCTTTTCTAAGAGGTTACATGACCTTCTTAAACATGTTTTAACCCTATAAAACAATTATGTGTAGGGTATTTGAGAATGTAATTTGGTGATATATCCTATTTTATTAAAGAAAGGGATATCTATTAAATAAGACATTTATTATTGCTAAAGCTAGCAATTATTCAGTCAATTGGAAATGGGTCTTTAATAATTTAAATAATTATTTTCAATTTTTCAATTTATCTATTTTTCTTTGTGTGTTTATTTTACTTATCATTATAGAACGATATTTGAAAATAGAAAATATAAAAAGAAACACATATGCATAATGATCAACAAGTCATTTATGTCAAAGAATGCAAGGCATTGTTGAAACCTAAATTCAATTACATAGAAATTACTTTGGAAAAAAAAACTCATTTTATAAGTCATTTTTTAAAATACAAACATATGTGATTGCTTGTTCAATTTTGTAAAAGTGGTATTGCATTTTTGATAGAAATCAAGAGAGATAATGTTGGAGTTATAACACATTTTATAAACTATTTAAAAATAAATGATACCCATAAACCAATGTTTTTTGAATTTGAGTTAGATCCCATAGAAATACATAGACTACACTAAGTATAAGACACTGAAACATATTTATATAGAATGTAAATCTTTCCAACATCATGTACATCAAATGATGACATGGCCTATTGGGAAATAATTTTTATATAAATTCATTTTCTAAATGACTTAACATTTTAATTTATTTTTGATCATTAACAGAAAAACAAGAATATTTTCATTTCAACTAAAATGACCCTACACTTCCATATTGTATACTATTTCATGATCAAAACCCTATATATTACAATTTTAAACCATTATACTATACGAAATTAAATAATTATTAAATCCCCTTATCACAAACACCTCTATCAATAAATTTCTCCTTACTTTGCCTTTATTAGGAAACAAATGATAAAATAAATGCAATCATGCAGACAATTCAAAATGTTGGAAACCACATCTCTTTTATGGTGATAGCATATATACATCAACGTATCACTTGATAATAAATGATTTTGGCATATGATCCTTGCACTACTATTCAAAATAGTCCTTTTGTAATGCATTTGTCTCTATAAATATAAAAACACACACTTGTTTGAATAATAAACTAGAATACAATGTCATAAAAAACATACATACCATTGTAAATCATAAACAATACATCATAAATATGGGTTTATTCCTTAAATAGGGTGGAATAGAAGGAAATAAGTTATTTATCTAATAAATTTCAAATTTATTTAATGCAAGCATTCACCTATGGTCATGAAGTAGTCAATAAATTGTCAAAACCTACAATGAATGTACTCAATCAGAATCCTTATGTCAAATCAATTTTTTTTTTTAAAAATATATACCATGTAGATTATGAAGCAGTATTAATGCAATAATAAAATAGTAAAATAGAATTTCATGCTAATAGTAATTGTTTAAAACATGACAAACTATCTTCGCACCAAGTAAATAACATTGCACATGAAAAAATAACAAAATGTCTAGAATATATATCATTAACAATAAAGAAGGATATGCAGCCAAAATTTTATCCCTGTACTCGTAAGACACAGACATGAGGTGTTTTCCGTTCTCTAAATTTATTAGTTTTTCAAATGTATTATTCGCACAATATCATGTCGAATACATAACTAAGTTTTATCGGATGTAGTTTCCTTTAGCAGCATAATATATTAGCAAACATAAAAAAATTTAGACCACGTTTAGAGGATATTGAAGACATAAAAATTTATAGAATCTTTTAGGTTTTAATGAGTACAAGAACAACATTATGTTAAAGAGGAAAAAGTGTTACAATGAATCTCAGAGTGGAGCACGCCTGATTTTTGAGGCCATTGATCAAATTAGCATAATAAAAATATAAACCCAACCCAATAGGTTAGTAACTAATAAAAATCACCAAAAGATAATAAATACTAAAGTGTCAACCCTGAAATAGTTCATGCAAGTCCCAAGTGGTAGTAAATAAGACATTTGTGTGGTAGTAGAGAAGGCATACTTATCCATCTTATGGATGTTTTCATTTCTCACTAAAGTTGAAAAGTTATAATTTAACATAAATTGTAAATAAGTGATTATAATTGGTAGTTCCTTGGTTTTAACAGTTCGTATATTGAATACTACTTTTCAAGTTTTTGATTTTAATGCATAGTATTTATCATCTGTTGTCAACAAAGTAAATGTTCTTATGTAATTTTTAAAAAGTACAATTTTATTAATTTTTGGAAGATATTTTCTTTTTACTATTCAATCACTTAACTTAAAAATATAAAATTGAGTCTTAACTAAATAATTACCTCGTACCACTTGGTAGATCAAATCGCCTACCGTATATTATGTTAATAAATTAATAGTTGTAAATAGAAAAAAAACCTAGTGTCAATTGAAATTTACTTGAGTTAAACATCATTATCAAATTTGATTCAGATCTCTAATTCATCATATTCAGATTCCTAAATACATAATGATACCTTTATATGTATTGAAGAACATAAATTTAGATATTGCACTTCATATGGATTTAATATATCCAAAGTACATGTGCACTTATTTTTTAAATTATTTATAGCTTTTATCGGAATAAAAGTATTTCATAAATTAATATACATCCATAGGTGAACCCATGTTTATGTAATTATCTTTCAGGGAATAAGCCTCTAACAACTACAAGAGAACATAGTAGCATATATTTCAAATGCTACAAAAAATTGTCTTCTTCAATATTATTAATCATGGATTTATAGAGTCCTTTGTTACTCAATTTAAATTAATGGGAAAGGCTTACTTTAATCTTCCATTTCAAGATAAGGAATTAAATAAAAATGAAGCAGCAATAGGTAACCTCGTTGGTTAAATAAATGGTTAGTATGAAATTTTGAATTTTAGTAAATAATGCAAGAAAAATTTTCTTTTATTAGAAAAAAAGTGGGGAAAATGTCCTTTATATTAACAAGTGGAGATACTTTTATTGAAAACCAAAAAGAGAAAGTAGGGAAATATCTATTCACAACTACTTACATCACATATATTTTATGTGGGGTTTTATTTTTTTAATCAAAATGTAAAATGAAATAGAAAGTAAATGAACGGCATTATGGAAAAAAAAAAGGGTAAATGAAAGGAGAATGGAATTATAGCTATTTAAATAAATAAGTTGATACGATAACCCTGGAAAAGATAAAGGACAACCTTAAATATTTAATAAAAGAGACTCACAAGAATACTTGTTGATTTAAGATCATAAAACAAGAAGCCTTTATCATATAAATGGGATGATAAAAACATATTATGAACATAAGAACACGATACAAATTCCAATTTTATTGGATAGCATTACAAATAAACACATAGAACAATCTTTTATTTCTCAATAAAAATAGACATAACTATGTTTTTTATCCTACTCAAGATTCACAAAAATGAGAATTCATAATGTATATTTAATAGATTTTATTAGACCAAAAAATCCACATTTCTTGATCATCTAATGATAATATTTTAGTAGAATTAAAGAACAAGAATCAAAACTGATTGACATATTCATGTATATTATTCATTCAAGTAAATCTTGTGGCACAAAGTCCATTAAATCATGCATGTATTTATTCTTTGTGGGGTTATACATTTAGATTCATTTCTTACATTTTGTAAAAATTTCTTCTACGATAAAAAATTCAACTATTTATAGATTTTTAACTCATTTTAGTAATCATTATTTTATATTGAAGTACATGAATGATGTTAGTTTAAAAAAACTTAAAAACTCACATCAAATTGTATAAAATTAATTAAAAACATAATCTTTATCATTTATACAAAAAAGATTAGTTAAAGATCTATTATGATGAAAAAAATCCAAATAAATAACACAAAAGATTTTAATTTAATTAAACGTCTTTTATATTATAAAATATATTTCTATAAATAAAATATAAATGACTAAGAAAATTAGTATATGAAATAATCATCTTATTATTTTAATTTTAATGATAGGCAATGTGTGCATTATGAAATCCATTAGAATATACTGAAGAGGAAAACCAGTAGAGGACGATAAAGAAGCTTGAAAAAATAGAACATTTTATTTTCGGAATGAATATTTACGTGGAATATAAAATAAAAGTGGTGGGTTGGAAAATGGAGCAAGTCAATATTAATATAACCTTAAAATAAATTCTAATCCATGTTAGAGTCGAAGTTGTGATAATGACTACAATGAGTACAACAATTTAAATTTTTTTAATTAATATTTAATATTCCAATCCAATTTTTAAAAATTTCCATAAATTATCTCTGTAGGTTAAAATGTATTGATGTTCATGTTTCTTTATAGGATTTCACTTTATGTTATTTTTATTCATTCTCAAAATTCTAAATAATATAAAATATTTTTAAAAAGTTGAATAAATAAAGTTACTTTTATGTTAGGCTTATTTAATACAACAATGTTTTATCTTTATGGTACTAAAAAGGATTAATCATTTTTTTTAATAATTGTTGTCTTTCTTCATTATGAAAATTACTTGCTTAAATTATTTTTAGTATACACGAAATCACTTAAAATAATATGTTGATTTAAATATAAAAACTAACTATGAATTTAAAGATGGGATAAATTAGAATGAGAAATAAAGTGATATTAGTAAGTACGATATAAAGTCAAAGTATTAAATTATTCACTTTTTAAATTTAATGTTAATCAAATACGGGGTTTTCACAAAGTTGTTATGGACATTTGATGTCCATCAAATTATAAAAGAGGTATATAAAATATTATATCTACTATAAAAGGATTGATTTATGTACCAAATGGTTGGTCAGAATCATTGAAGATAATGAATCTTGAAAAATTATTTTACTTAATGGTATTATATCTAGTTTTCCTTATGGTAAATTTAGTTGGAAAACTATTGGTTTCCATAATTTCATAGTGATGTTGGCTTTGGTTAAAATTAAAGGCTCCTTTATGACCAAAAGTATCTTGAATGCCTATGATATTATTAAGACTTATCTAAAGTGGCTTGGCAATGGATTTTGTAATGATATTTCCTTTAATAACCATAATCGTTGGTTGTCTCCCATTATGATCAGTACTAGTCTTGGGTTGGAAAATTTACCATGTATAAAAACCTCAAATCTTGTTAAAAAAGAGATTCATATAGTAAAATATCTAGTTTCAACTCATGATAGGGTTCCCTAGCCTATGTTTAAATTGAAAGTAAATCTTAGTAATGTTGACTTACAAGCTATTCTTTGCATCCAAGATCTAATTCCAAATGTCATGTTATAGAAGTCATCTCTTCAAACACCATGAACATGGTGGAAATATTAGTTTTAGAATTGTGAAACCCATTTTAAGAATTACTCTCCAGGCATCATACATCAAGTTATGAGTCATTTTTCCTCAACACACAATAAACTCTATAGGCTCCATAATATTAACTCCTTTCCTAGAATGTGAAACACATATCTCAACAAGATTTTGAAAGCCACACTTGAACTCAAGTTAGCCTACTTCCTTTGGTGTTTGGTCTATCAAGGCCTTCCATTTGGTGAATGTTTTTATCACCTACAAATAGTTCAACCCAAATGTCTAACCTATACTAGACTAGTGAATTTCTAGCACAACTTTTAGATATGTCTAAAATTCCCTTCTTCTTGGTAGTGGATACAATCTTGATTCCTCCTCATAGCGGTTTTCCTTACTTGGAGATTCTATCAATTAGCTAGATAGAAATTGTTTCTTCATAACTATCATTCTATTTTAATTATGAAAAGTTAAAAATAATGCATTGTCTAATAATGCTGAATATTTTTATCATTTATGTATTAACAACAAAGCTTATGACTTGTATTTTTCCTACATATAGATTCAATCCCAAGTTGATAAATTCATCATAAACTTAGACATATTCAAAATTTGCTCATTTACTGAGGGAGTGCCCTCTATACTATGATCCATGTTCCCCCAAATTGTCTACCATAGGTTCTACCATTGCTAACAAAAAGATGCAAAAGAATCTGGTACCATATTCATAATCAAGTCTTCACTTCATCTCAGTGACAAGAATGGAGATCACCAATGCCATGTGGAAAGGTTGATGCTAGTCCTTCCCACTAAACAATGCCAATTGGGTCTTATGCAACTGTGATGTAGCATCTTTATGGATGCGATAGTTTATTTGGCTCCTCTAAACCCCATGGATAACTATATGGATTTGGATACTTCATCAACAAAACCTTTCAATTTATCCACTACTCATGGATGATCTTCCACCTCTTCAATTTAATTTTATAACCCATGTTTAATTTCTTTTTATATGCAATAGAATTATATGTAATATTTTTCTGGCATTGTGAGTTATTTGATGTTAGTTTATGATCTCTATTTTTTGGTGTTGTATTTTAAACTAGCTTTTTCCTTTAATATTGACTTTGAAGCACACATACTAACTAACTACTTTAATATGTAACTTTTATATATTATTAATAGTAATGCATAGGCATTTCAATAATAAAATATTAAAATACAATAATATTGTAAATATAAGATAAATACATCTTAACCAATAATAACATTAGAAACTGAAGTCAACTAGAGTTAATTTCTCCAAAACTACCAGTTCCACCTCAGTTCTCATGTATGCACAACAGTTAACTATCAATTAGTTAACAAACAGTTAGTTCAAGCAGTTTGCCTGTAAAGACTAAAATTACTCTTCAGTTTGATTTTCAAATTATTATTTGCTTTCAAATCTATTTAATAGACCCATGGGGCAGTATTGTAATTGAGCAAGATAAGCAAGATCAAGAAGATTTGCAAGATTCAAGAAGATTAATAAAAATCTTGTTCCATGTGTGCTGTAGCAATCTATGTGTTCTATTTTCTATTTTTTATATCTTTTTATTTTCTATCAAATGGTATCAGAGCCCATGGAGAGAATCAAAATATCTACAAGATTCAAGAAGATTAATAAAAATCTTGTTCCATTATTGCTGTAGCAATCTGTGTGTTCTATTTTCTATTTTTTATAATTTTTTATTTTCTATCAAATGGTATCAGAGCCCATTAAGAGAATCCTAGGAAGTTGCAAAAATTTTATAGACCCTATAGATCAATGTAGAAGAAGGTTTAGAGCCATCTTAACATTCTATCCTTAGACGGTGAAGTGCTACCAATGAATACAGGCAGTGAAAGAGCCTGCTGAGACATGTAGTTTCTGGGAGAAGCAGTAGTAGTTGCTAAGCATTTAAAAAAGAGTAGCCTACATACAAAAGCACAGCTACTCAAGAACTAATAAATAGCTAGTAGATCATGGTATGTTGTAGTCTGCATGGAAAAAAGACTCTGTAAACCATGGGAAGAAAGATCCAAGGAAGATTGAGCTAGGCAAAAGGCTGTAGTAGTAGCAGAGTCATTAGAGAAGATTTTTTTTGGGACATGAAGGAGAAGCATGCAGTCAACCCAGTCAGATCGTAGGTTTGAGAGTGTAGGAGTGAAATGACAGGTCATAGGTGAGGAGCGTGCACAGTTGTCAAAGAGAAGTGGGGGTTTATTATGCTAGAACACATGCCATCACTAATTAGCAAGGCTCTTTGAGTGACAAGAATGTGCAAAGATTGGCATGGTAACCTCAGGGAAGTCAACACAATAGCCAAAAGTGTAGGTAGAGTTGAACAGCTAGTAGAATCATGGAGAAAGATAGCAACTGGCATAAGAGGTTACTCAAAGTCAGATTGGAGAGCTAGAAACTGTTGTTAGGCAATGAGAAGATCATGGGAAGAAGTGGCATGACTAGGTTGAAGAAGTATGTAGTTGCAAAGAGGGAGACCATCGCTTGTTGATGATTTTATGTAGCGCAACTGAAGCATGATCAGTTGTTAGTGTGGTATTGGAAACTCAGTGAACCAAGGCCGTGTGGAGGTAGTGGCCAATGTGGTGAAGGATAAAGAAGTTGTTTTGAGCACTCAAGCTAAAATCTCTTTGGAGAAATAAGTTATTTTACATGCTCAAGCTTAAATCTCTTTGTTCAAATTTTATGTTGTGGAGGAGACAATCGGGTCTGGTAAAGAATAATCAAGTGGTAGAGGTGAGAAATGCAATCATTCATTATCTTCATATTATAGCATTAATATCCACAGTGTCATTTTTAAAAAGACAAGCTCTACAGAGCTTGTGTTACACAGTGAGTGAAGCTGTGAAAGTGTGTATTGAACATCGAGTGAAGTTGTGAAAGTATGTGTGTTAAACATCGAGTGAAGTTGTATAAGTGTGTGTGTTGAACAGTGAGTGAAGCTGTCAAAGTGTTTGAAGATCAGGCTGATTGTTGGCAAATCTAGACCAATGTGGAAAGAACCCAACAGAGTCCTTGGAGGAAACTTGAACAATTAAGCATCAGGTGAAAGAAAGGTAAGCAAGCAAGAAGCTTGTAGTGTTGGACATAAGCATGTCCATTGATAGCCTTTCGACAGGCTATTCCTTAGTCTTAAACGCTGAGTGAACACTCATTGAGCAATTTTATTTATTCGTAGGCTCAATCTAGGCTATATAAGGTGGTGTATTCCACATATAAGGCAATGTATTTCACAAGGTGGTGTATTACGCATGAGAGGTAATGTATTCTGCAAAAGAAAAGCATCCTAGCTGAAGCTGGTAGACACAATTAGTAAAGAGATGTATGCCATCAATGGCAGCTACTAGCAACATAGCTGTGGCAAGAATGGTAAATCATTTAGGCAATGCAAATGCTGAAGTAGTTAGTGGTAGAAATTAAAGGGGAGTGTTAGAAACTAAAGTCAACTGGAGTTAATTTCTCCAAAACTATGAGTTCCACCTCAGTTCTCATGCATGCACAGTAGTTAACTATCAGTTAGTTAACAAATAGTTAGTTCAAGTAGTTTACATGTAAAGACTAAAATTAGTCTTTAGTTTGCTTCTCTAATTATTGTTTGATTTCAAATCTAGACCGTGGAAAGAACCTAGTAGAGTCCTAGGAGGAAACCTGAACAATAAAGCATCAGGTGAAAGAAAGGTAAGAAAGCAAGAAGCTTGCAATGTTGGACATAAGCATGTCCATTGATAGCCTTTCGACAGGCTACTCCTCAGTCTTAAATGCTGAGTGAACGCTTATTGAGCAATTGTATTTGTTCATAGCCTCAATCTAGGTTATATAAGGTGGTGTATTCCACATATAAGGTGATGTATTTTGCAAGGTGATGTATTCTGCATGAGAGGCAGTGTATTCTGCAAAAAAAAACATCCTAGCTAAAGCTGGTAGACAGAATGAGTAAGGAGATGTATGCCATCAATGGCAGCTACTAGTAACGTAGCTGTGGCAAGAATGGTAAATCATTTAGGCATTGTAAACGCTGAAGTAGGTAGTGGTAGAAATTAAGGGGGAGTGTTAGGAACTGAAGTCAACTGGAGTTAATTTCTCCAAAACTACCAGTTTCACGTCAGTTCTCATGCATGCACAACAGTTAACTATCAGTTAGTTAACAAACAATTAGTTTAAGTAGTTTGCATGTAAAGACTAAAATTAGTCTTCAGTTTTCTTTTCTAATTATTGTATACTTTCAAAACTATTTAATAGACTGATGGGGTAGTATTGTAATTGGCCAAGATAAGCAAGATCAAAAAGATCTGCAAGATTCAAGAAGATTAATAAAAATCTTGTTCGATGATTGCTGTAGCAATTTGTATGTTCTATTTTCTGTTTTTTATATTTTTATATTTTTTGCCAAATAATTATATTAAAATATTTCAATAATAAAATATTAAAATATAAATAAATTATAAATATATCAGAAATAAATCTTAACTAAAAGATTTATAACAGTTTGCATGTTAAATTATATTATCTAAGAAAGAATTTATTACATATAATATTAATGAGGTCAACAATTTTGATTTATTATATTTTACTCTCAAAAACATACATTTTATTATACAATTTTTTTATAACAAAATATGGTAAAATGTTTAATGGTTTAAATTGTCAAAAAAAAATTATAAAATTAATTATTAATAATTATAAATTAGTACTTATTATATATTTTAATCAATTTCTTTAACATTTTAAATTAATTTAATATATGATTTTTATTTTCATTTCATCTCTATTTATGTTAAATTGAATAATATAGTTTATAAAAAATATTTTATAATTTTAATTTTTTATTTATTTTCTATTAAAAAAAATCATGAATATTAATAGATATAACATTAAAAGGTGAAGGCGCCTTGTAATTCTAACAAAATTGTAAATAAGAACTAAATAATCTATATTATTGTTGACTGGATTTCTTTACAATTAATCGCCATCTGTGTTTTGCCTTCTTCATATGCATGGAACATTTTGGGTGCGCATTCTCAACCCACAACTACAAGTTTTCATTGTTGTTCCTCCTCCAAAATGATAGATTTTTGCCTTCTCGCTATTAGAGTATTTCAAACGATCCCATCCGTCCTCCCAAACAAAATAACTTGACATACAAAAATCATGAATTCTACAAAAGAGGACATACGAAAGGCATTACAGAAATAACGAAGGGAATATCTATAGGATGAGCAAAAATATAATGTTGAATCGTTCTCCTTTCAATTTCGGAATCTCGATTAGTTTAAAAAGCCTCTTTTCAATTATTTTTAATCCAACTTTTATTTGAATGGTTAACGAATAAATATGTATTTTATTTTACACGGAAAATTAGATTATTCTCCACGAGTACATTTTCAAAAGTATTATATAAATTTAGGTATTGGAAAAATAATAATATGATAAATACCAAGGAGAATATACATGAAGAAGTTATTGGTGCGCGGTTTAGAATGATTGCTCATTTTTTTCAATTATTTTTGTTAAAAACATTTTCTATTTTAAACATTTATTAATAGAATAATTTTTTATTAATAAAATAAAAATATTATTATAACAATGATATATATATATATATATATATATATATATATATATATATATATATATATAAAATGATGATATATATAATTATTTTCATTCAAAACATTTTCTATTTTAAACATTTATTTATATATATATATATATATATATATATATATATGTTATTTTAATTTTTTATTATATTTAATTAATTTTGATATTTTTTTATTATAAATATAATTTAAATTGTGTTTCTAAAATTATAAAAAATTGTTGTATTGGTGAAACATACAATAGTTTGGTTTTAAAAAATTTATAATATATTTTAATATAAAATACAAAATTATATATGTAACGCTTTAAAAAATATATTTATATTTAATTAACTCTGTTCTTTAAATAATTAGTAATATTTTAACAAAACAAATTGTGTGATTTTTATTTTATTAAATTTTTTTATTTATTTAAAAATAACATTTAAATGTTTAATAAATTAATAATAAAATTATTTATTTTTTTAAGTTTTTATTTAAATTATTTAAAAATAATATAGATGAATTATCATAACATATATTATCATGTCAAAAAATATTCTATGACAATGGTATTAAAGTCAATGTTAATTTTTATTTTTATTCGAAAAAAAATTACACTTATTTTTTATTATACCGCTTATGTATTATGGTGCACAGGATAATTATACAATGATCGATGCGCTATATAGGAAAATGTTATATGATTGCCGCCACAGTTGCACCAATGGTTGTAATGGATGGATAGTTCAAACATGATATCATTGGCACGGTCTCTGTGCTTCCATTTTTATAAACAACAAAAGCCTTAACATTGCCATTTCTCCTTTTACATCTAACTTTTCTCATCACCTTTCACAGTGAAATAGAGTTTTCTATTAGAAAAAAACCATTTAACCTTTCCGTCCCAAGCCTCTTTCCGAAGGCAACAAACTTAAAGCGCTGCTGCACCATTACAAATGTCAACAGAAGCCTTAAACATTGAATTACCAGTAAAATAAGAAAAACAAGTCATAGAATACGGAATTCCCTGCATTTTTGTTAACAGTGAGTCGATCCCGAGACCTCTGAATAAGAAAAAAAAATATAATCTTTTTTTAGGATGTTGTTGAAGTATGGGGTTTAGTTTGATAAGTGTAATAAGGATAAGATGGTTTGATTTTCCCATAGATGGGTATAGGATCTATTCTCACATAATCACACTGATTCTTCAAATAAGATATCATATAGTCTTTAAATCTGATTAGGGTACATCAATTAAGTTTTGTAAATTGAAGTTAAAACAATATTATGCATTCTTAGATTAAGGTACATCAATTAATTTTTTTAAATTGAAATTCTGATAATCTCCTGTCCTAGGGTAGAGGGGTTCTAAAGCTTCCATTAGTAAAGTGGAAAAGTTTAATCTACTTCTTGCCTCGGTGATAGAGTAAATGGCCACTAGAGTCCCATGGATTCTCACATTTAGAACCCAAAGTAAGTGGTAGATAATCCAAGTAGCTGGGAGGCTCATATTCAACTCTATCATGCCACATGATAAATCACACTTAAGAATATAAGCAAGTCATGATGTCACCAAGTGGTAGCATCCTAAGGCCCTACCTAGGATGTTACCAAAACTCTCTTATTTGGAGACATTTGAGTACCCATCATGCTATATCAACTTCTTTGCCATCTAATTTTGGGTTCTTTTAGGATTCATTGTGGATGAAATTGTACTGTAGAAAGTGTGACTTTGGTATTTATGTCGATGATGTGACCTATGTATGCTGATCAAAATTTCATTAAATGTATTTCTAAAATGTTGGTGAAGGAGGCCTCATTGCTTCATTTGAAAATGCCACCTCATCTCCTACACCATGGGGGGAAAGGTATCACTTTCATTAATATATCCTTTTCCATAGGTAGAAAAGGTAGGCCTTTGACAAAAAATTCATCTATCATAGGTGGTAAATGCTGGGCCTCCACAAGTCTTTCCTCTACCATAGGTGGAAAGGGCACCTTCCTCCCTATTTATGTATATTATGCATCATGTATACATGTTTCTCAAATTTTAATCTCCTCGGGGATGAAAATCCTACAAAATTTTCTTCCTCAAATGTTATGCTCATGGGGCATGAAATTTTTAAGAGAAACACAAAAGACAAACTATTCCTTCCTACATCTAATTTTGGGACATTAATCTTGCAATCTTAGCACTCTGAGATACTACATTTTCTCGACATATTTTGTTTGACATCCTTAAAGCCTATTAAAGAAAACCATTCAGTGCATATCATGAGACCATAAAATTCTGTTTATTCTCCTTCCCTTAGTGATGGATTGATTGAGAGATTTTTTATAAGGTCACCTAAAATCTTGAGAGTGAGAGGGTAGACCAAATTGATGAGCACCAACTAAAAATATGGTCATGGATTCACGAAAGGATGGTTAGAATAATAAAAGAAGGAAAAATATAATCATCAATGTCCTTGGTTTGTGGTTTCCTTGAATGTTTCATTTAATTTCCCATTGTAATGTGTATTACACTTGGCAATCTTGATGTAAAAAAGAATCTAGTTATGTACAATGATGCACTTAAATCCATGTTGT
Source organism: Torreya grandis (assembly GCA_037957365.1). Lineage (NCBI taxonomy): Eukaryota > Viridiplantae > Streptophyta > Pinopsida > Cupressales > Taxaceae > Torreya > Torreya grandis. Next base: position 596,524 of record JARHVA010005629.1, read on the forward strand.
TGTCTTTAGAGAGTGAAAAGGGTTTCAGTAGAAATGATGAGGATTACACGACATCTAGGTCTTTATGGGATTGTTCTACGAATGGGGATGAGGAAGGGGAGGATGAGATTGAAATTTATCCCATGGGAAGGAGGAGCACAAGATAACCTAAATAACCTAAAAATTTATTGCCTTTGTGGAGTGATTAAGGTCCATTGGTTTTATATGATTTGCATTCTCAACCTTTAAAACATTAGTCTTTTGTACTAAACACCAAGATATCTCACCAAACCATATCCTACTAAAAAATACCTTCCTACATTACTTGGACCTTCACATCAACTTCTAGTTTAAATTATTTAAAAATAATGTGAATGAGTTATCATGACATATATTATTATGTTGAGATATTATATAATAACAATAGGGGAAAATAAACATCTAATGTATGATTTTTACTCACAAAATAATTGCAATTATTTTTAAAAATATTACATATATATGATGCTTTGTAGGATAATTTTTCAATGATCAATGCATTATATAGGTGAATTTTATATGATTACTGCCATAGTTGCACCAATGGTTGTAATCGATGGAAAATGTAAACATGATATTAAATGTCATGGTAACTGTGCCTTCACTATAAAAACAAAACAAAAAAACTAAAAAAAAAACATAAAATTTTCTTTTCTCCTTTGACATCCCTCTTTTCTCTTCTCCTTTCATAGTGAAATTAATTTTTCTATAAAAATAAGTCATTTGCTTTTTAGTCCCAAACATCTCTCTAAAGGCAAAAAAAATAAGATGAAACAGACCATGATGCACCATTAAAAATGTGGAGAGAGGCCTAAAATTTTGCGTTACTAGTAAAATAAGAAGAACAAATTATAGAACACGTAATTACCTACATTTTAATTGATGAGGATTTGACCCTGAAACCTCTAAATTTGAAAGAAAAAATTGTTTTTGTTCATTGTTTTGTTGAAGTATGGGGCTTATTTTTATGCATGTAAAAAACTAAGCTGAAGATTATTTGATTTACAAAGAGATGGGCATAGGATATTTTCTAGTGAAATCATACCAATTCTTAAAGTAAAATATTATGTATTCTTAAATTTAGATTAACATTCATCAATTAACATTTTTAAATTGAAGTTCCAAAATCTCCCCTCTTGGTGTGGCCCTCTAGTGTATAGGGGTTCTAAGGGATTCCTATTAGTTTCAAATACTAAATTCATTTCCCCTATAATCACACACTTATTTTTCAAGCAATATATTATACCTTTTAAAATTTTGTATGAGATTCATGAAATTGGAAATTCTAAAATTTTATTTTCTATTTGCTTTCTTATAATTTTTTTTATTCTTTTAAGTAAAAGTATGTATAAGATCATATATATTAGAGAATCACATGGTAATGGTTATCACTACCATATAATTAAAAGACTTGTATCCTCAATTAATTAATTTAGACTAAGTACACGTAAATTAATCATTTTTGTTTGATATTACATAAACAAAACATTAACATATATACATTCAAAATCATAAATATAATCCATTTAAACATACATATAAAAATAAAGTATAAAGATGATTTTTAAAAATGTTTCTAGTAGTTATTTATGATCCTAAAATGATAGTCTAAATATACATATCAAGTCAAAATATAGTACAAAATTTGATATAAGAAGTATAAGTAGAAGCAAGAGTGTTAGGGGGAGTAGTAGATAAATCATCTCAATGTAGTCATGCCCAATTTTAGGGATCACATCTAGTGGATCCATCATATTCAATGCATCTTATCCACCATGAATATCTAAAAGAATAAACAATCCCCATATAGGAGGAGAATCAGTAACAACATAATCTAATGCATCTTGGGCCATGGACACTCATTATGAAGGTCAAATAGTGGTCGTAACATGAACAAGGTAACTCCAACCACCCCATTAAGGGTGATTAGTAGAGAAGTTTCTATGTGAGTATCTCTTCCATAATTTTGATGGTGATGGAGAGGAACCTTTTTGCAAGATGCTTGGTGAGATTTTAATTATTGTTATAAGATCACTTCATTGGTGAATAAGTATGTACTATAGATATTATAACTCCAAAAATGATTTATCAACATCTACCCAAGGGTAAAATAGTACTAAGGTGAGTGCATAAATGCTTTTAGTTAATCATTATGAGATAATATCATTGTTAAAGATCGAAGAGTTGTCTAACTTTCAAAGCTAAAAAATAATAATGGCTCTAAAGAAATTTCAAATGTAAATAATATGTCTTACCCAATAAGCATAATCTTATAACAAATAAATATTTCAAGACATTTCCTCTAGATGGAAATGAAAAATAAATTTTTGAATCCACTTCTATATAAATCAGGCATGATGGAAAATCTAGAACTAATGTTTGAAGGTATTTATTATATTACATGGAAGACGTTTGGGGTAAGCAATCCCCATGTCATAAATTCATTGACTGTGCATTAACCCTTGGTAACCTCAACATTGTAATATTTTTTACAAATTTTGGATCAAGTTTACTGTTTTAAATATGGATGAGGTGAAAATTTCAAGTTTTGGGTGAATAATTGAATCCTCAATGGCCTTTTGGCTTGCTAAGGGCCAAGGAATAAGAACTGAGAATTATATATAGAATCTTTGAGGAATAATTTTTGAAACACATCATATATCAATGTCAAACTTCCCACCTTGCAAAAGGTGGATCAAGTCCAAACTTGTCAATCATAACTTTAGGCATGAGCTCTTATATATGTGTAATAGAAGGAAAATCATGGGCAAGAAGCTTGTATTTATTCTAAAAAATTGACAAATTTTGTCCAATACTGTTAAGAATTGAGATCAATATCAATATGAAGACCTTTCTTGAATATTCTAAGATAATTAATTCATGGATTTATACAAGTATATATTTTCTCCTAATGATAATTTGAAACCACTAAAGGTTTTTGTCATTGACGGAGAGAAAATATCTAAACTCATCCTCAATTCAACTAAGAAATAGTTTGACTTACTGAAATACTTTCCAAATATTTAGGGTGTAAAATAAGCCTTCAATTTTAGTTGGTGTAGTATTAATCATAAGAGTATAACACCCTATCCTCTCCCAAACTCTTTTACCATAAGAGGAGCTTTATAAATGCTCTGTTTGATAGAAAATTTTAATCAATTAAAGCCCTTAACATATAAAAAAAGCCTACTTATCACATAAGTTGATACCTTATCTGTAGACATTAATAATGATTATAATTCATTTATCTTGAGAAAGGATGAATATGTAATCGGTATCCCTTATGTAAATATTGACTATGAATGGCATGAACGCAAAAAATTTTCAAACTAGATTCGAGAGATTTTCATAAGTTGTGGTGGATGAACCCAAACATGAGGAATAATATACTCAATTTTTCATAAATTTATTTGTGCAAAGTTTATATTTACTAGTGAAATACAAGGTATTCATAATATAACATGAAATCTTCTTCTAAATCCGTTTCATAATATAATACTAAATGGAAGAAGGGGAATTTTAAATTAAAAAGGAATGTTAAGAAATTTAACCATTTTTTATTTTGGGTCCACTTCTAATTAAAATTATTAAGATAAATATAGATTAAAATCATACTCTCAATATATAATTCTTATTTATTCCACTGCGTATTCTATAATTTGAGGCTTTATATAAAGTGTCAATGCATGTTATAACTTCTTAAATTGAATCTTTCTTCTCCATTAGTTTTAGAAAATAGTCATCCATGGGATGGCCATTAAAATTATAACTCATACTATAAGAGAGATTAATTCCCCTATTACTACCTTTCTTAGCTCTATGGGATAACATATACCCAAATACCTCTACAAGAAAAACACATAAATAAGGGAAAGAGGGAATCCTTGTCTAATCAAGTTTTAAAATTCCAATCTCATAAAATTATGAGAAATGATAGTAAAACATGCCAAAATGTTTTAAAAATTAATTTCAATGTTTACTATAAATAATTATCCAAACACTAATGATTTTAGCATTTAATGAATGAATGACCACTCTATGAATCCATAATTTTCCTCATAAGCAAGTTTGATAAAATAAGTGCATGCTTCCTAAAGGTGCAATCCTACTCAAATATTTATAAAAGACTAATAATTTTTTCATGAATATATCATATTTTGATGAATCATGTCTTTAATAGTCTTCAAAATATATAACAAATAGATCACAATAATCTTGTAGGAAACAATTAACAATGTCATTAGACTCCAACATTTAATAAGTTATGGATCTCTTTCCACAAGAGTAAAAAATATATATTTTTCTATAAAGTGTTTCCTAGGGAATTAAAGTGCATGGATTATTTATAAATATAAATAAATATAGGCCCCACAAAGTTCCAAGTGACATTATAGAACTCCCAAAGAAATCCATCAAAACCTAGATCTTTATCATTAGCCATTTGAAACAATGTTGTAAGAAGAACTTAAATTGATAAAAATTCATCATAATGTCTCTAAGAGAAGGGTATAATTTATGAGGCACCACATCAAAACACTCTTTCAGTTCTTTCACCAGCTCTTTATAATCAACTTCCACCTAAAACACTAATTTATATTAGTCTAAAAAGGCTTTTCAAATGTTAGGAAGCTTAGTGAGCAAACTTTTCAAAAAATTTATGTGTTTAATCTTGTCTCTAGATTTATTTGGTCATAAATATTTTGATAAAATGTATTTATGATCTTTCACTAACTTTAAGATAGTGAAATGGGCATTAGTTTTATTTATTTTAGCCTCATATAACTCTACAAGTTTAGGCCTATGTTTGAAATGAGAAATGATTTTATGTAACTAATTGTAAAAATTTAAGCTTAAGTTGAGAGGAGATATAATGAAATTATTTAATCCAAGGAATAATATTCTCTCTTTTGGATTCTCATCACTTTATTTTCATACTACCATACAAAGGTGGAGGTGCATATTGTATGTAATGAGCTGGGATTGACCTAAAGCTATCCAATATAAAGATCCAAAATTAAATAAGGTAATTCAAAGAGATCCCAATTATACGTAATTATTCTATATATAACTCAATGGATTAAAAAAACAATTAAGAGTAATACATATAACACATTATCAAGAGAGAGGGTTCCAAAGCCTCTAGGCAAATAAACCAATGAAGTATTTGTAACTATATCTATATTTATAATTAGTCTAATATTGAACACAATCAATTTAATTAAAGTGTAAATGATTAGAAACATATCAAAATTGGAAAAAATCCATGCTAGGAAAAATGGGGACTAGGACACTTAAGGTTGATAGATGATACGTTCAAATAATCCTATAGCCAAACTAAGTATAAGTGTAGATAAAGTTTAAATAAGGGGATATAAATTCATTAACCAATTGATAATGCAACTTATATTTATTAAAAGAAATATATAGGGTTAGAGTACACTTACCTTGTAGAGGATTGGGTATCTTTTTCCTTATATGGTAACACTTGTTCATGTAATAAAGAATGTAATACACAATGCATCTATCCTAGTCATAATATGTACTTCTATCAGATCCCTTAAATTGAGTCTTGGTCAAATCATTCTCAAATGGTGTATGTCATGATACAATATTAAAATTGATTAAGTTTTATACAAATATATAAGTAGGTTGTGGTAACATTTTAAATTGCATACTTGGTGGAATATTAAAATGAAGATTAATTTTGGTAATATTATTATATTAATTGTTACATTTTCTTTATTTTTTATTTCAATATGTTTTCATGAAATTTGAAAATTCATGACAACAACCCTAATTGTGCTCTTATAGCCAATAAAAGGTGTTTTTATGATAGTGATGGTATTTATTTTTCAAAATGTTGCATCGATTCTGTAACCAAATGGACAACACTGAGGTTGAATACTGAGATCTACTTATGCTATAATCTTCCAAATGGTGAGCCATTGAGTGATGTTTCAAATAGCATTTTGAATCAATATGTATTTAAGGATAATAACTTGGTTATCCATAATTTAAGAGTTTTCATTCAAAAATTTGGGGGTGTTGATAATATCTCAATAATTTTTCTTTCGATAGAATAATCATAGGGCATGAAGTTTATTCTTGCATATGGGATCGGGTGATATTCTTAGATTGAAGGAGAATAGATCCATTGATATCATTCTTTAATTAATCATGTATTAAATTTGGATAGAAATGAATTCCATGATGAATCATTTAAATTATGTTCTACATTAGTTGTATCAATTTTTTTAGCAATGGTTAAAAATTCAAAATAGGTCAAAGATCATCAAGGTTAAGTTGGTCATGGTTGAAATCCCTATTTCTGATAAAATTCACTTTAAAAAGTTTAAATTATCAAAAAGTATTGAAAAATTTATAGGTCTTTTGTCCTTTTCTGAAACTCCAAATTTTATAAGTACATAGTTGGAGTCTAAATGGTTTGCTAGGAATACCCTCATAACTTATTAGGCATGTTAGTACCACCTAGAGAGTCCAATAGCAATAAAAAAAATACCTATGGATTTTAGTGTTACTAACCAATATATATATAGATCCTAACACTATTAACAACATCATACCTAGATCTTAACCAATCTGCATGCATGATCTCTAGATCCCATCTCTTCTATTCACATCCTTGTCAAACCTTGACACATTAGCTTGAAGACCTATTAGAACTAAATATGTGTGTATTAATAATCTTCAGGATTTAAAAAATGTGCTTACATAACCACAAAAACCAAATATTATTTCTAATAATACCCTCAGAGTTTGATACCCCTACAAATAACCTGTCAGACTCTAATAGCTTCATTTACAATTATTTAAATAAAGAGGATTTTTGATTTAATTCTTTCCAATTTACGTCTTCATCAAGGGTAATGTAGTGCATGTTTTTCATCCAAACATGAGGATTTCATGAAAAAGAGACTCAACCATATCATTCTATACACATGCAGTTATATTGTATTAGATGTCAACTTTAGGTCCCCTGATAGAAGAAGACACATATAAATACTTTAGGCTCATAGATATTGTATTTTTTTGTAAAGAATAGATGTAGTGCATAGAACAAATTATAGTCAAATCATTCATGATAGTGGACTACTTCATTAGTTACTTTTCTAGTTTTAATGCATTATCAAGAGTTAGTCCTAAAAATGGATAAGTAATATGACATAAAGAATAGAGAAGTTAGAAATTCATTTAAACTTATTAGAAATAGAGTCAATTTTTTTGGTAAAGTCAAAATTTTAAGAAATTTCTTGATGTTTGTCGCATTTTAGACACCATGTCTAAGAGATGAATTATGACTATTAACAATGTGCATAAAAAATTAATATAAGCCTTATAAATTAATAGGGACAATTACACCTCTACAAGTAGATGGGTCAAAATCCAACACCTAGGCAAGAAAAAACTTGCCAAAATAGGGTCCAATCTTCTTTTGGACATAACTTTTGCATCCAAACCCATTTTGGATCTAATTAAATTCATTGAAAATGTAGTTGGATGATTAAAATTTTTCCTTAAGGACACATAAAGAGAAAATTTTATCTTGAACTTATAAAATAAAGGGGGGAAATCATATTTGTAAAAGTAATGAGGAATTCTAGATGTGTCCAACTAGGATCAAATCTCCCTCGATCCATAACTTTCACATTCAAACTCTGATTTGGTTCTCATTTGATGAATTGGAAATATAATTGGATAAAGAAAATTTTTAATCAAAAATATGTGATGAAAATATCTCATTTTGAACTTATAAAACTAGGGAGAGAATAACAATTTCATAAATAAGACAAAGTTCATAGTTTTCAAGTTGTGCAAAACTATCAAGTCACTTCTACAAGTCATGAAAATTTCTCATTAAACTTTTACAAGTTATGAAAATATGTCAACTCACTTTTTAAATCTTTAAGTCATTCAAAAACACAAATGCACTTTTTTAAGTCATGCAAATTGGTCATTGTGATTTTATATGATGTATAAATTACTCAAATACTTTTTGCAAGTTTTAAGTTGTGTGTTTTTATGAACATACTTTTTAAAAATGATTAAAATGCAAAAAAAGTGGTTATGAAATGTAAACATGATTTATAGCCTACAAATAGGATTTTGGGACTTGTTTGTTAAGGATCTATTATTTAACTTTGATTGGATTTTTACTAGTTAGATTTTTAACAATATGAGAAATTTTGGCAATATAGAAGGAAGGAATTTGTATGTAAAACCCATGAAGGATCAATAATATAATAATTTATAGGACTTTGTGACAAAGTTTTTTATGGACTAATGATATGAATGAGTATGTCAATCAATTTTTATTCTCATTCTTTAATTTATATAAAATGATATTGTTAAATAATCAATGTATTTTTAGTGTAGAAGTTCTATCTAATCCCCATAGGAATTGTCAGTGCTGTGAAGTAATGGTGAGAATCAGAATAAGATTTCATGCTTATTTTAATTAAGAAATATAGGGTTTTTCAATATCCTTATTTATATAGTTATCCAATGTCCTTGATGTATTTAATCTATTCATATGTTTAGTGTATGTATTTTCCATTCCATTTCTATGATAAATTCTTCCCATGTTGTAATCTTAAATCTTGGGCCATTATAATGAGTCTCTATGTTTAACTACCTAAGGTTGTCTTTCATCTTTTCCAAGTTTCTTGTAGTAGATTATGTTTTTAACTATAAAAAATAATCCCATTCTTACATTCTCCTTTCCTCTCCCATTGCCCTCTTTTTACCATCATTTCCTTAATTTCCTTTTTGTCTCTTTTATGTACTTTCTAGTTAAAATCATGAATCTCCCAAATTAAACATTTTTACTAAATAGTTTTGAATATATCTTTCTCTATTTTATCTCTTTTATTTTTAATAAAGGTATATTTGCCTAATAATAAGAATGGGACTTTGTCCCCATGTTATTGACTAACATGAGGACTTTGTGCCAAAGTTGTTGACTAAAAGTCCACATTTGTCCCCATGACTTCTGACCAATAATTTTTGGCAAATCCATTTTGTATCAAGGTTATTTATGCACATGATTTTCATACATTTCAAGGAATCTCCCTTTAAATGGAATTTTATGACTCTATTGAGATACAATACCTAATTTTTACATTCTTTCAATTAATGAAATGGTGTTGGTCCATCTGAACCCCAATATTCTGAGTTTTACATGGGGAATTTTGTTTGTTTTGTTGGCTCTGCCTCAATATAATGAATTAACTTAAATTTTAAGCAAGGTATTTACAAATTTTTCTTGTAAAAATAGTCGACATGTAGATAATCATATCTTGGATTTCATAGTGTCTTGCAGCATTTTGGAAGTTATGCATGAATATTTCACTATGAGAATTTTTGTTGAAAATTTTATGAAACCTAATATTATGTGGCTTTGACATCTAGAATATGGATGCATCATAAATTAAGACTCCTTGAAAAACAAGTTCCTAAATAGATTAAAATCAAATGTTAACATATGTTCATTGTGGTTATATTTCTTCAAAATTCAAAGTCAAGATAATTAATATATGAGATTTTATAACATGCCTCAATAAATTATTGATATTAATTCCCTAGAGGTATAAACCAAGTCCTAAAAACCAACTCTATGTATTCATTGGTTCTATACACCTTGAGATCAAATTCATATTGATGAGGAACAAGGTAAATGACCTGTAACATACATAAGAAGCAGTTATCAAAATTGAAGATGATATGACTCAATTTAAAATATTGAAGAAAGAAACTTAAAAATATGATACAAATACCATTAATGATGATGAAGTGGTATAACATGATATAATCAAGAGCCCTCAACATTCATAAAATAGATTCCGAAGTCAAATTCACGGTGAAACATGTCTGAACTCTAACAGATAAAAGTAGAAACTGATTCCTATCACATATCATTATTTAAATTTAAAAATTGTGGAAGAAGGTGAATAATTATAATAATTAAGGATTCATAAGAGAATAGATAAAAAAATTAGATTCCTACTTTATAGAGAAGAAAAAGATTTTCTTGTTCATAAGATTGCTCAAACATCATAGTCCCAGGAGAAAATGATCTATTTTTGGAAAAACTAAATAAACCACCAACACAAAGGAGAAATAATGAAGAGTGTGATGTTCCACTTTTTGAAGGAGAGGATTTTATGGAACTAGGTTTTGGTAAAGTAGAAGAACCTTCATGTACCAATATGGAAACGTTAGTAGTCACAAGTGATTATTCTCTTCATACTTGCTTTTCATGTCCCCTTATAAAAGAGTTTTGTGAAGGATTTGAATAAAAATTAATACAACCTTAATATATTGAATATAATAATTATGCCAAGATACAAATCAAATTAGATGTGAATTTAGAGTAAAATGAATGGTGCTCAATTTTCATTTCAAGTGAAATGAAAACTAATACTGACAAAGAAATTGATGAAGATGATGACCATGAATCCTTCAAAGATGAATTCATTTATATACTAAGAAATAATTTGGAAAATATTATCTACACTCCATTCATTTTATAACATGTCCCTATTGTTATTCCATCTTTAAAGGAAACATGCAACCCATTGTTATTTCATTTAAATCATGTACCTAGTACAAATACATCTCAAGTCATTTTCATGGACATTGAAGGTACTCAATACTGATATTTTAGAGTTCAAATGATTCCATTCTAAAACCTATAGATAGTGTTGATTTGTCTATTCATGATCATATTAGTGTGAATAAGAAATTTAACATCCTCTTCCTACCTACTTGTTCATTAATGTTTAATTTGTTTGAGCCTCATAAGTCAAATATGTTATTCTGAAATGGCATATAATTCACCTAGTCAATGAATGGTTTTATATAACTTTTCTTTTTTTCCTCTACCACCCATAAATAGTTATGTTTTCTCTATTTTGGCTTGTTTCTTTTTCCCGTTTATATTTTAAGGTGTGTGTGTGTGTGTGTGTGTGTGTGTGTGTGTGTGTGTGTGTGTGTGTGTGTGTGTGTGTGTGTGTGTGTGTGTGTGTGTGTGTGTGTGTTATTTTAAATAAATACAATTGATTGTCTATTATTCCTTATTTTAGATCTATTGGTTATTTTTATTACACATTATTGTATCTATGTTTCTAGACATGAAACTTCTATTGAAAAAATACATCATTCACAAAGGTGTCAAAACAAGCATTGCCTCAGAATGGATGAAATGATCACAGTTAAAGGGATATATAATTATTGTTCGATAGTTCAGTGTTTTCATCTAGATCTTTTTGAACACCTATTTTGAAATAAAATGAGTTGAACCCGATCTTATGCCATTTCTATGGTGCAAAGTTTATTCAATTTCTAAAATGATGTATGTAGAATATATTCATTTAAACATTTCAATTAAGTGAATCTCTAGGACATACATTTGATAATGTGTTTAGAAGATAATTTTTGTAGAATTCAAAATAGTGATATGATTTTTAATTTCTTAAGAGACAAAACAAATAAGTTTTTCATTCATATCTTCAAGTGAATAAGTGGTAAACATTTAAAAATTTCATGAGGAGGGGATCTAACTTAGAAGAGCACATTAGTTTCTCATATGATTGAGATAAGTGAACTAGTTGTCAGTAGGTGAAATAAAAACATAAAAATTATAAGAACATAGAATCTAATCTACCAACTCTTGCTCATTTCTAATAAAATTGATATAGTTGAATTGACTATTAGTTAGATAGATCCAAACATGTAAATGTGAGATATATAGAAGTTATTAATAATCTAAGGTAATAATACACTATTCATTTATTATTTTCAAGTTCTCCTACATTCCCTTTAGAAATGCATTCATGCAGTTAGAGCTAGTTGTTATCAAGAAATTTTTTAAATTTCATGACAACAACCCTAATTAAAACCCTATATGTAATCAAAGGTGTTTTAATTAATAGGTATGGTGATTTTTTTACAAAATTAGACATTAAATCTATAACACAATGGAAAAGGCTTTGGCTACATACTAATATCTTCTTATCCTTCAATATTTCAAATGGTTAGCCATTGAGTGATGCTAGTGTAGGACTTTAGTTCCTATTTATTTGTTTTATTCTAGTTATTCCTGCACATTTGGTTTAGCTTGTTTAGTTGTCATTATCATAGGGATTTACATGACCATCATTTTTAGCTAGTTGGCAGGAGTTACTCCTTGTCTGGATATTACGGATATGGGAGTTATATGCCTATTCCAAGCTATTTATGACTATTTTAGGAGAAATTAAATTTAATCTATAATATTTAAACTCCTTTTGTAAATCCAAATACATAGAGGAATGTTCATTAGATATGCTAATTTACATAGTTCTCTTTATCTTTCTGATCTCTTACCTCAAGAATCACACGTGTTTGTTGTACTTCATTAGTCTTGGGTATCCTTATTTATAGATGATTATCAGTGGGTACCAAGGCATGGGTAATGATGATAATCAACATATTTTTTGGTTTTAGAATAACTTGAAATATTTGAGTAGATTTAAGGTGTATTCCTAAAAATTATTTGGGAATTCTCTCTTTAGGCCATGTTGGACATCATGTGTATATTAATAGATGCATGAAGAATTTTTATTGTGGTTGTGATTTATAGTGTCTCAACCTTATATGGTTCATGATCAATTTAAACCCTACATACACTATTTATATTTACAAATTCAAATTTGTTGAAGCTATTATGTGCCTTCTATTTGTATCCCATGTTGTATATTCAGGATAGTTTTGATAAAGCTTCATATTGGTATCTATAATGATTCTCTCAATAATTTAATTTTTTTACAAACTTGGTAGTTTCATGCTTTTCCTATCCAAATAATTTTTTATAATTAAGGAAGACACATTCATTTTCCAATATCAAGTTTGGAGATTATTTGCCTTTGCACATAACCACTCATATTACCATCCCTCTCTCATATCTATGCTTAAAACTATTAAAATCTCACTTGGTCATGATTTAATGCCACTATTCATCCTCCCATAACCTTTAGAGTATATGAAATGAGCTCAAATAGAATGTTATTTATTAATCTTCTAACTGTAGTTACATGTAGGCCCTTCAACAACCTTCCGTCTGGCAGATTCATATAGCTCCACCTATAGTGTAGATTCCTTAAATTCTTCTTTGCTCATCATTTGGGAATGCATGCTTATTTAAGGGAATTAATCTAGTCAAAATCATTTGTATAACCTCCAATCATTATTTTTTATGTTTTGGAAACTATCTTTTTCAACCCATTTATGGTATTTAATGTTTTTATTATTTTGGTGGTGAATGAATTTTTCAACCATTTTGTTTGGCTTCTCTAAATGAATGGGTGATTTATGCATGAATGGGACATGGTGTATGGTAAGGGTGATTTAAAAAATGGGATCATGGGTGATTTTTTTACTTTTTTTAAATAATGGAGTAATTTTTTATTATTTTTATATGAAAACAATATATATTATTTGGGAGATATAGGATATTTTTAAAGATTGTAATCATATTAATTGGTGATATACCTATTTTTTAGTTTTTTGAGGATAGAGGTGAGGCTCAATTTGGCAGATTAGGAAATCTCCTCACAATTAAATGACTATCTTCTCCTTCACTCATTGTTTACTTAGGTCTTTTGCTTATACTCTTCAATTAGAAGCATTTTTAGTGGTATCCAATGTCTATTATTGGGGAATTTTTAGATAAAATGGAAGAGATTTAAGAAATTTCATGGGCCATGCAAGCTCAAAATTATATTTGGCATCATGAAGGCACCAGGGTATCTAAATTTGAACCCTACAAGGTGCACTACCACTTGACATTTTTATGGACTATCGTCCCTAGACCCATGCATCATGGCATCTTATTCAATACTTCTAATGTACTTTTTAACACCAAAAGGTGAGGTCTAATCTAAAAGGTAGCTATATCCCCTCACAAAAACATTTTATATGTCTTGTTGAGATTTATACATAGACACATTATTGACAGAGCCTGACATCTTCCTATTTTACTTGTTTGTATTTTCACATGTACTCATTTGGTGTCACTTTTTACACTGATTTCTCACATTTGGATAGATTATTAGTTATATTTGACATCCATTTACTATGTCTTACATTAACACTTGTGCACTATTTTATCCTACTTATCTTGATGTATTATTAGTCGAGTCTAATCTCCTCACATTGAACATGCATTAAACTTGCAAACATAGTGGGGATCATTGTTAATTGTCATGGAGGGGTTCTTGTGGTCCCTACTTTATTTCTTGTGTACACACTCAATTTTTGTGACTTGTGTCACACTTTGGTGTCATTTTCAGAGATTTATCTCACACTCTTGGATATATTTTTAGTAGAACCTAATGTCTATTATTTAGCATGCATTGTCACTTGTTTAATTTTTTCTCATTGATCTTCTTTGGTGGTTTATTTTAGTCATGTCAAATCCACTTAAGATATGTCAACTAATGAGGAGAGTTGATTATACATAGTGGTTCTTCTTGGAAATACCAACTATGCTTCATGGTGTGTTTACATGCAATACTTAATTATAATCAAGAATGGCAATACATTCATATATAGATGCATATCTTCCCTTTTTTAATTAGGTCACTATAATAAGTTGGACAACACTTATGAAAAGGTTATTGATATATTATTGTTACATGTTTCCATATTTTTTTTCTTTTGGAACATATAACATGTCCTTGCACTATTTAGAGCATCCTACAACCTCTTTTAGAGACATTGTTAAGATTTGTATCACTCCTCCTCCTCATATTTGTATCATCTCTTTAGAGACTATTGTAATACATCCTCCTACTCTTATTTATTTTTATGACAAATCTATGGTTGACAATGTTCTTCCTTTTGTTGAGCCACCATTACAGGATGAGATTCTTCCTAACCTTAGTTATTGCATTGTAGATTCATTTTATCCTTATTTATTATGTTTCTCTTTCAAATAATTCATAATTTGGAGGATACCATGGTCACTAAAATGACCAAGCCTGATGGCTCATTCATAGATGATCAAGATTTTAGATTCTAAATGAAAGTGTTCATTGCTAAGTTCCAACAAGATGTAGCCAGGGCAAATATTCCTATTGAGGTGGTGAATATTATGGAATTTGACAATCAAAGGCTTTAAAATATAGAGGCAATTAAATAATCACTTAGGCCAATACTTGTATAATATGGGAAGATCATTCTTGAGATACCAAAATTGTTTGGCCCTATGATCCTAGACTTTGCTCAAATCTACCAAGACTACCTAGCATGTACAAAAGTATGGACCAAGGAAGAAGTAGAGAAAAAGTAGAGGCAACAATAATAACATGCATCTCAACAACTTTCAAGACCTTAGGAATATTCCATTATGTTTTATGAATTTTGAATTCAAAATATTCCCTTGTAACATTTTAACCACTTAGCTGTATATAGGTGCCTTTTATGGGCCCACACAAACTTGTCTTAGGTATTTTTGATCCTATATATAGGTATGTTTTCCTCATTTGTAATTAAAAAAAAACTTGTTACAAGAATTAATACAAAGATCCAAAAAATTCAAAATTTTATCTAATGTGTTTTTTTGTGTCTATTTTATGATTTTTGATTGTCATGATTTTAGATGATTGATAGTTTATTTTTTGCAAGACAATTTGGAAAATAAATTACAAAAAATTCAAAATTTTATCTAATGTGTTTTTTTGTGTTTATTTTGTGATTTTTGATTGTCATGATTTTAGATGATTGATAGTTTATTTTTTGCAAGCTAATTTGGAAAATAAATTTTATATATGGATTTTTAAGTTTGAGTTTGGTACTAGGTTGACAAATCTAATAGTATATTTTCTTTGTTTTCTTCTCATTCAAAATTGAATGTGCTTTAAATTTACTATGAGTGAGAAATTTTCTACACTATATGCCCTTAGATACATGCATTTTATTTCCCATAAATCTTCAATTTAATTTATTTATCTTTGGTTATTATTCTAAATATGGAAGATGATAGTTTTATGTGTTTTTGACTTAAAAGTTAGAAGAACTAGTGCTCTTGATCATCTTATATAAATTATCTTTTCTGTGTTACCATACATACTCTTAGATCCATCCATTACTGACTTTATCTTATTTCTTGCTATAAATATCCATTGTTTGTTTATATTTTAGGTAATAATTTAAAAATATTGAAACAAATTCATAAAGATTAGAAAAGTGTCATTGCATAACATTTGTTATCCTTATAATAATGTTTGCTTTTAGACTTTTAAGTGGTGACCATGTCACTACTATTTGTGTTATTTCTAGTACTAATTATGTTAACAAGTCAAGCCCTGAGTTCTCTACCACTCAAAATTAAGTTTCTTACTTTCCCATTCTTCCCTAGTGACACAAGGAGAATAATAAGTGCATTAACAGGAATGGGAAAAGATGGTGTTAGGAGGGCCTTTATGCAATTGCTTTCATACATATTTATAGAATTATAGTGTAATTCATTGAAATATATGATTGATTATTTATAATTACATAAATATTGTTAAAGAACAATAAGGATCTTCATTTTTTACATGAATCTTTTCATCCTTTGTAGGAATATTTGCATTCTTTGAAGAATTTCATCAAAGTTAGTGTTTAATGATGGAAATATGGTAAAATGACCTAAATATTTTCTTGAATTTATGAAAAAATAGGTATAATACCTGATTATTTAAACATATCAAAGGTTATTTTGATCATATTTTAAAATTTTCATATAAATTTTATAAATGATGGTGATATTTGTAAGAACTTGTGCAAAGATTGACTGTTAAGACCTAGTTTATGTTTAATATAAATATTTAAGATCTTATTTTTTATATTTGATTTGGAATTAAGTGAATACTTTCTTAGCTTTACGATTAAAGGTTCTTTGATGTTCTTAGACATTATTATATTACTAAATTTTAGCATCCTTAAAAACCCATAAGAAGGCAAGAGTAGATAAAGGTAGATGTAGTAAGTCCAAAACCCAACCTAATTCCCCATCTAACTAAAATTTTCAACAACTTGTGTTAGTCATGAAATGGTTAGCTGGCTCATTAATCCACATCCATGAGCTCATGTATGATCTTCCTTGGAATATGGAAAAGTATATGCTTCTTTATCCCCACTGGGAGAGTTACCATTGAAGATCATGTGAAGTCATTTAAGGCATCATTTTGGCTTCTCAATGTGATTCATTAGGATGTGGCCTATCATTTTTTCCCTCTCCTTTTAGGGATGTTGTTTATGATTGGTTCTTCAACATACCTAAAGATTCCATCATAGTATGGGGTTAGTTTAATGATACCTTTATTACCCAATTTGGTAGGGTAGTTAGGCTAGGAGTTATATACCAACAATTCACCACCCACAAAAAGGTACCCAAAATAACCAATTAGAAAATTCAATGCAAGGTTCTAAAGTATTCATATCCTGGCATCCCCACCATATAATTTGATAGATGATTTAGCTTTAGAGATATACAATAATGATTTGGACCCAATGATAAAGGTATTTCTGAGGAGAGCCATGGGTATTTACATGTTACCTTTAGCCTATGCAGAAGCCATACATATCAATGAGAAAACACACTTGCAAGGGCATCCTACCTTTTCTATAACAAATGTTGATCAAACAATGCCTACTATAAATTTCATAGCCAACATGAACCAACATGCCTATACTAAACCAATGACCACTAATAAACTAGATACAATTAAGCCATGCTACACCTAACCAATAACTAGGATTATTAAACCAAAAACATGCAGGAGCTCATCCCCAGATTAACAAAAATCAAATAATGGTGCCTATAAACTATACCAATGTTTAAATTATGATTCAAAATAAAAACCTAGATCCTCCAAAGCAAGAATTAGAATCCATAAAAAGAACTATTTAAAAACATACTAATGATTTCTTGGATCTCAAGAATCAAATGGGAAATATGGATGAGAGTTCTAGTATAAATTATAATTTCTAGAGATATAACAAACTATTCAATAGGTTTAACAATAATGGTGAGTCCTCCCTAAGCAATTTGCCTAATATCAACATTTGTGAGTTATTATTGCCTAATAGGTGTTGGGTGCACAATACTAGTAGACATGGAGAATTAGATTGTGAAGAGTTATGCAACACATTTGAAGAATTTAGATCCAAATGGAGGTATTCGATATGAGTCCCAATGATCAAAATAATGTTAATGTCTCTATAAAAACCATTGATGCTCATAAAACACTAGAGCCAATCCTCATAGTTGAGTATTATGATTTACCTAATCAAGATGAAAATGAACCTAAAGACAATGTTGAGGAAGTGCATGCTTTCCAACATGCACTTCCTAAACATTATCATGTGAATTATTGAATATTCACATGCAACATGCCTAGGAATCTCAAATCCAATAGTTTATCAACATTCAAGTCATTGACATACCTAAGGCTTACATATTATTGTTGAGCTATGATTGGACTAAATCCCTAGATCGATATATGTCCACTGATTATTCTCACATGTGGCTACCTTGGTGTAGGTTTCCCTACTAAATAAAGATCAACTGGGAACCTAATATGAAATACATGATCTCTAAGTATATTGGCATCAATGAGAAGGTAAATTATTAATCCTTTAATTTATGTGTATATACTTTGGAAACTTCTTACATGTTATAGATGATGAAGTAAAAGAAGAAAACAAAGGTACCTACACATTGCAATTCAATAGTTTACAAGATAAATAAAGTTATGACACTGAGATTATTCAAACAAATTTCAAAGGAAAATAATATAAAAATTTTTATATACTATAGTTTATTTGTACTAATAATTTGGTAGAATATGAATCTCTTATTTTAGGACTTTAATTTCCAATCAAGAAAAACGTAAAATAACTATTAGTCTATAGTGATTCAGATTTAGTTTTTAACCATGTTTGGAGTAATTATTAGTGTAAGATTTCTTATTTGAGATAGTATAAATTTAGATCATGGGATTTAATTGAGAATTTTGACTCATTCAATATTATTTTCTTGCCAAGCAAGTAAAACCAATTGGTAGATGCTCTAGCTTCAATATCAGGGAACCTGGTCCCTCCAAGACCTTTAAACTTACAAGAGTTTAATGTGGAGATAATATCATCTTGCTCTATACCAAATAACTTCAATCACTTCTAATTTTTTGATTATGATAAGAAGATAGTTGACTTCTTATGTATTTTTAGCATGTTTGCATCAAACATAATTTATGAACATGATGAAAGTTCTATGGAAATTTTAAAGGACAATAAGGATGGATTAATTCAACTCAAGGAGAACCAAATACCTAAGGGGATGATTTCATTGAATATAATGTTTGACCTAGATAAGCATAAAACTAAAGAGAAACAACCCAAGCTGAATGGAAAATATTAAAAGCAAGTCAACCTGTGAAGTCTTGAGAGTGAGAAAAATGTTAACATTGGTTTAGTTTGCACCAATGAAGAGATAAAGTAAGTCACCTCCATTTTAACCAAGTTAAAACATATTATTTCCTAGTCATATGATGACATTAAAATATTTGACACTAGTGTGATTACTCAGACTATCCCATTGAAAGAAGCTTGCAAATCTTTTAGGCAAAGATAGAGGCTAATAAACCCAGTACTAGAGACACTAATTTACAAAGAATTAAAGACATTTATAGATGTAAGGATAATTTTACCCATAAGGCACTCAACATGTGTTGTCAATCTGGGACCTGTCCAAAAGAAGAATTGAGAAATCAGACTTTGTGTTGATTTCAAAAACATAAATAGATCCTCAAAGAATAATAATTATCCTTTTCCATCCTTAGATGAATTAATTTAGTTGGTGTGTCTAAAATTATATCATTTATTGATTGGTTTTTAGGATATAACGAAGTCTTGGTGAATAAGAGTGATAGAATGAAAACTACCTTTACTACCATGTGGCGAATATTTACATATAAATAAATGCCATTTGGACTATCAATGCAGGAGAAAAAATCCAATGAGAAATGGATCATGAATTTCATGGATTAATTGGTAAGGGCATCATTATATAAATGGATGATCTAATAGTTTATTTTTAAAACAAAAGAAATCACATGATGCATTTACAACAAGTGATGTAATAATAAATAAGGTATAAAATTAATTTAAACCCTAAGAAAAGCATATTTTATGTAATTGAAGGGAATATTTAGGAAATGTAATAACTTAAGAAGGTATGGCCATTCACACTGATAAGATCAATACAATTTCAAAGGTAGAGGTCCCTAACAAAAAAAAATAGATATCTTTCTTTGGCAAGATCAATTTTGTGATAAAATTTATATTTACTTTTGTAGAGATTGTGAGACCACTAAATGCCATGATAAAGAAGGATGATAAGATAGAATAGACTACTGAAGCAAAGAAGGCTTTTCAAGACATTAAGGATGTGATTAGTCAAGCTCCTATTTTGATAAGTCCTGAAAAACAAATAGTAAGGAGGAATTATCCTAATAGTAAGGAGGAATTATCCTCTACACGAAAAATAAATTATAAAATATAGAACAAAAATATTTGATAATAATTTATTTAATTTTTAATATATAATAAATTAAAACATGTATAAATATTTATTTGAAAAAATAAAATAAAATTAAATCTAAAATCAAATACTTACTTTTATAATATATATTAAAATTTATGTTGAAATTTTCATAAATATAAAATTGCTCCTTGAATTTACAATATATATGTTATTATCAACGAAGAGTCTAACTAAAATGAATCACTCATAACTACCTCAATGTTTATGCATTTGGAAAATCTTTTAACTATCTCACTAGTTACACTGTTGGAAAATCGTATAGAGTAGTGTTGGGCTTATAAAAAAGAAATGAAATTATAAAATTTATGCACATAAATATAACACTATTAACATAATTTTTTAATACATAAACATATTAAATGTTCATAATTTTTTTTCAAAAGGATATAATACTTATAAATTTAATAAATGATAATTACAATAATTTCATATCGAACTTTACAAAATTAGGTGAGGTTTTGATGGTATTGAGTAGGTATTAAAACAATCTAAAATTATTTTGGAAATAAATATGACCTTTATATTTTTTCAATTATGTTGTGGACAAAGGACAAAAAATTGTCTAAAATTATAAGTGAATTCTAAGAAACGGGAAGTGATTTTCTAATTTTCTAGAGGGTATGAATTAAAACCTAATATTATTTTAGAAATATATCAATTTTTAGACATCTTCAATCTTTGATTCTCCATATGTAGTTCAAAATTTAGCTAGTAACTTTATAAACTTTATTCATTGAGTTCTAAAAAAAATAATATATGTCATTGCATATATAAAATTTATAATACATATTTTTAATGTAGGTAAGGCACATTTATGTTACATATATGTTTATATTGTCGTCGTATACCTTTTTTAGTTTTACATATAATTTCACACTATCAATTAAAATATTTTGATGAACCTATATCTTTTTATACCACATAGGGTTATATTGTTGTTCTAATTGCATATTGGGTATTACTCAAACTAGTGATTCTAAAAACTTTATTTGCATATGTCCCTCTCTTTTAATGTTAGCCATTGCATTATTATGTAATATTATCAAGGCTGCCCTTTTTATTCCTTATGTTATTTGCATTCCATTGCATGCTTGATTTTCCTTCAAAGATTCAGTATTAATACAATTTGCATAAAACTTTTTATTTTAATATATACATCATTTCTCCATCACTAATCTTAATTCCTTGTACTTATATTAGGATATATTTGGTAAAGTATGTATTTCATGCAGTTTTTGTGTTTGTTAGTTTATAAATTAGTAATTTTATCTTTTAATGAGTTTGGTATATGTGAGAATTTATCCCACATAGGTTAATTAGAATAGTTCTATGTTTTGTTTTGCCTATTTATGCACTAACTTTCCTTTGTACTAGCATATCGTATTTATGAATTACACTTGATCTACTTTATTTTGAAATCAATTGTGTGCAACTTCATGTGTGATGTTCTTGGAGTTATCACTTATAAGTCTTAGGTTGAAATGCTTGTTCTCTATTCCTAACATAATACCATATCTTTGGGGTCTTGTTTCCATCCGCATTGTTACGTTTCACTTCATAAATTTTTTGATTGTCGTTGCTTCTTCTCTTGTCATTCTTGGCATTTTTTACCACCTACAGATCTAGCACTTTTATTGAAGATTTGATTATAGTGTGTGGTTTTTATTCTTAGAGGGAAGGTAGAGAGGAATTGGAGAATTTATTTCCCTTGAAGAAGAGGCATACCTATTGGAAAAACATCAAGTTTGGAAGAGACATGCCTTTTCTTAAATACTTTTTGAAGTTTTTGCTTTTGAAGATCTTACTTCTTATTGATCTGAAGGATTGCATTAGAGGGGCATTTTTTGTTTCATATCTTCTTATCATAGCTTGGTGTTGACATATGGAGGAGAAAGGACTACCTAGTTGGAAGGAGATCTAAGAGATCTTGAAATTTATTTTCTTTCTAGCATTGTTTTTTTTTTTTTCTCAAGTATGTTTTTAGGAGGTGTTGGAAGTGGAGAGGCATCCCTATTGAAATAGTGTTATTACCTAAAGAAGGCATTGGAAGATGCTTCTTTGAATCATTAGAGGTGAATATCTTGAAGTCCAATAGGTCCTAGAATCTAATCTATTATTTATACATCTATTTGAGAAAAACTATTTTTGGGAAAAGCTATAATTTTTGCCAAAATGTGATATATTGTGATCAACTACTCTTTCCTCATATGTCATTTTATGAAACTATTTTTCGGTTATGAGTTCCTTTCTCACATATTTTCGAAACTTTTTAAATTTTTAAAGTCCTATGAGTATTAAGAAGGTTATGGTCATTTTAATTCAATGTTTTAGGCACTCCTCTTATATTATATAAAATTTGTTGGTTTTTTGCCAAATTGTGCATGATATGTGACAAATCATACCAAAATTTTCTAGGATTTTGTGCACCTCGATTTAATCTTTCTAGATCATTTTGAAATTTGTAATGTCATTGATCGATACAGAATTTGTGGAAGTTTTATTTACAACTATTTTTTATTTTTCTTTAGTAAAAAGTATGCCATTTTTTTTGCCCTTAAGTAGAATTATTTTTCCATTATAAGCCACATAGGGATGTATGAGATAATTTTTTGAATATTTATAATTTTTCATGGTTTAATTCTAGTTACAAGTGATTGGTTATTTTGTTTTCTGATTTGGGCATTGAAATAAACTTATAATGAATTTTTTAATGCTTTAACCAATTTATAAAAATTTATAGACTATATCCTTTGAATTGTAACTAGCATTTGAGTTTTTTTTTTTGAAAAGTTTATGGTTTTCAATTATCTATCCATTTATTTCATTAATCTATAAAAATACTCTACTTTTATAAAGTTTCCAATTGGAGGGGTCCTTAATACTATCTTTTGGTGGTTATCTCGATGCCAATTTTGTGCACCTCTTTACATCATTTTTACTCTTTGATGTTTCATTATCATGGATTCTAATATTGGTATTGACCATTTTAGCTATTGAATACACATAATTATCATATATATAGACATCTAATAGAAACAATCATAAAGCACAAAAGATTATGGTCCCTAATGAATGAAACTCAATCATAATTTACATTGAATTTATATATTTTTAAAACTAATGTAAGTTTAAAAAAATCTATGGGCTTGATTGGGGGTTATGTGAGTGATAGTTTTTTATTTCATTTTTATGGTTGTGATTCTCCACTCAAAATGTGGACCAAATTAAAGGGTTTATTTGAGAAAATAAATCACTTACGAGCTATATAACTTGAAGTGGAGCTTACTTCAATAAATTCATATTATTTTGCTTTCATTATAGGTTATCTCACTAATTTTAAGCATTTGTTGACATAATTGAAGGGAAATGGATAAGATAAAATAGATCAAGAGTGTGTGTACTTTATCTTATCTAAGTTGAGTGGCTCATTCTAAATCTTTGCTTCTACCTTTTTCTCTAGTATGGATGTCTTAGGTGTTCGCTAGATCTAGATTTGTTTTGTTAGAGACTTAATATGGAGGAATCCAAATTGTCTCACCTTGAGTCTTCTACCTTTCGAAAAGAATTAGTTACATCACACCCTAAGACTAAATGAAAAATAAAGTTAATAAGAATAAAATTCATTCTCCATCTCAAAATGCACCTAGGTCTAATAATAATACATCTAAACCCAAACCATTTTTCAAATTCAATAATAAGTCTAACCTATCTTACTCTTATTCTAGGGGGACTGATCATATAAAGTCTAGGTATTTCAAGATATTACAAGCCTTTGAGGATGCCACTAGGAAACAAAATATTTCTATCTCCACTACTTCACCTTCTCATGAACATGAATATGCACTTAATGTTGTTGAGAGATGATAATTATCTTTTTTAGATAGTTGACTTCTATATTCCAATGATTCACATCATAAAACTTCTTGTAATGAGTCATTTATCTTGGTTTGAGTTCGACTTCTAACACTAGCATTAGAGATTCTTCTTTCATTTTGATTAAAGGGAATGGTGATATAAAACTAGATGGTGGTCACATAATGATGCATTATATGTTCTAAACATCACCATCAGTATACTTTCAATTTATCATATTTTTCATTCTATTTAGGGCAAGATACTGACTTTGACACCATAGGTTACTAAAGTTTGAACTTTATTAAAGATACACACTCTTATTACACAGGGTGTTATTGATCATAGTTTTTGACTATACTATTTTGAGGGTTTTGATGATACTCCTCTTTTAGGGATGTGTTTAGTTTCTCATACCCATTTTAATATTTGGCTTTGGTATGAAATATTTGGATAGCTAAACTCCAAATATTTGAAGGAGTTGAGCACTCATAGTATGGTAGAGGGTATTCTCATAGTTTTATGTCTTGATGGAGCTTGTTCTGTTGTGTATTGGAGAAATAACACAAGAATCTATTTCGTAAGGGTATGTCCATGAGAGCTTCTTCACCACTTGATCTTATGTATATTGATTTTATGGTCTTCTCTACTCCTTTCAATGAAGCTAAGTATGTACTTACTTTCATTGATAATTTTTCAAGGTGTACTTAGGTTTATTTCATTAAGTACAAGAGTGATATTTTATATCATTTCAAAGTCTTTAAAGATTTACTCGATAAATAGTCTTTGAGTCACATTTATAAGTGTCATACAAATAATTAGGGGGACTAATTCAGTGGACATTTCTTTAATTTTTTAGTAGCCTATAGTATTATTCACTTTTATTCTATCTCAAGGTAAGTGCACCATCTTTGGACACAAAAAAGGGCTTACCTATGGACATGATTTTTCTAAAATTTTATAAATGTGAACTTTTGTAGATAATTGGAGATAACTACACTAAAAATTTGAAGATGGTATAAAAATATGAATTGTAGCATTTTGAGTCTAGTTTTCAAAAAAAAAATTGAAAAATGGTTAAGTATAAATAGATCAAACATCTAAAGATTCAAGAGGACATCCTTTTTTTAAAGAAATTTTGAGTTGTACCATTCCATGCAACCCACCATTTTTTAGCATCATTTAATATTGTTAGAAACCCTTTCATGAATATTTAGATTAGACATTCTAATGTGTTATGAACCTTTTTTTATGTTTTTTTGATGAATATTTTTGTATTAATTTTTCAATTAAGTATGTCATGGAAATTGACAAAAAAAAATTGATATCCATCCATGCAACCCACCCTAACTACCTCAAAAAAAAAAAAAATTAAAATTAAAATAATGTGTGTATAATTAGTCCTAGTTGGTTACCATATAATTTGTTTTGTATTTGAATCAACTAAAAACATATTAGATAAACATGAATAGGCATGCATGGTTGAGGCATCTAGTGGCCTAAAAAAGGTGTTATTATAAATACATATAGTTTGAACCCTTAAAATAGCCCGAAAATTATAGAAATCATGTATTTAGAAAGAGGACAATGTGCTCATAATAACGGTAATAATTTTTTGAATTTTAATGTTGAAATCCATAGCTTATTTAGTGATTGAAGTTTAAATTTCTTAGTTTTTCTTAAAACTCTTATTCTCGACTATAGATGCACCGTCCCAAGCCTTTGGCTTAGAAATCCAAACCATTTCTTAGCCTAAAGGCTCAATTTTTAATTTAAATTAAAATAATGCATATGCATTATTGTAAATTTAAATAGCGTACATGTTATATAGTGTATTATATAAAATGTACACATTATATAACATATACACATTTATTTGTTATTAGTTTAAAACCAAATTCATGAGAATTTGGGAGTTACACATGAATCTATTTTTATCCATATGCTTATATTTACTACTCTAAAATATAAGTATAAAAAATTGTAAACTAATACTTTAAATTTACTTTATTAAATATAAGAAATTAGGGTCACTTAGCATATGATAGAGTAGGTCTCATAGTTGAATGCCTTATGATGTGAAAAATAATTTATTAAAATCCGATCGGGTCATTACTTAGGTATTTTCAGGATCTAAGTATTAATTTTAGGGATTTTGGGACATAAATTTTGTAATTGATATATATTTTTGGTAAACATATAATCATTTTTAAGGTTTTTTTGCCTTTTGCATTGATTTTTAGTATTTATACGAGTCTTAGGTTTGTTAAAATTGAATTTTTCAAACCACTCACTTTGAAATTGATGTAAAATGGTGTGATTTTGGTTGCGTAGGTCACATTTATGACCTACACACATCAAACAACCCCTTTGTGTTAATATAACTTTTTCATCATCCTTGATCACTTCCTACTCATGCCTCATCACCCCTAATCACTCTCTCATCATTCTAATTTGTTTTTAATCACTCCCTAATTGACCAGGTCACTATCCGTATTCATCTCTAATCACTCTGTTATCATCCATAATCACTCCTCCATTGATCCTCATTATCCCTCATCATCCCTAATCACTCGCTCCCCATACTTCATCATCCCTAATCACTCATTCCTCATCCATCATCATATCTAATAACTTCCTAAATCCATCTTCATCCATCATTATCCCTAATCACTCATTCATTAACCTTACTTGTATCTCATCATCTCGAATCACTAAGGTTAATCATCCTTAATCAATCCATAATTAATCATCACAATCCTTAATCTTCTCTAATCACTCACTTATCATCCCTCATAATACCTAATAAATATTTCTTCATCTCACATCGTCACTCCCTCATTGACCCTCGATAGTAATCACTCCCTCATTGACCCTCACCATCCCTAATCACTCCCTCATCATCTTGTGTAAGTATATGCACTAAATATATCTTTGATTTCAATCATATGTTATTTAATCAATTATAATAAAAATTAAGCACCACTTTCCAATATTGGCCTACTTGTTCTAATCATTTGTAAATTATTTTCCGCTCTTTGGTATGATGACTCAATCAATATACATAGAGATAGGCCTTAAATATAATCATTTAGATCATAAAATGTCCTCATATAAAAATTAATTGATTAGTTTCAGGAAATCACATAGCTTGGTGATCCTCATGTATTTACTACCCATTTTTGGTGCTATGGTAGGGATTGACTAGCGAGGAATAAGAAGTGATTAGGGATGATGAGTGATGGTTAGTATTAATGAGGGAGTGACTAGGGGAGATGAAGGATATGGAATGAGTGATTAGAGATGATGAGGTATGATGAAACAATGATTAGGGATGATGAGGTGATGAAATATCAACACTACCCAATATAAATAGTAATCTAGTTTACATGTTTAGAGTCTTCACAAGGTGGTCAAGGTCATAACAAGTTCATAGGGGTCTTTTTAAGTTTCTAGTTTTATGTCAATTTTGAATTAGAATTATATTGGACTTTCTTGCCAAATATTTCATTTGAATATTTGAAATTTCATAGAGACTTCATTATTGTTTCAAGAATTAAAACCTTTAATTTTGTGTGGTTATATGTTATAATTTTGTGTGGACACTCTCAACGTACAAAAGAAGTTGGAATTTAGTTGATGGTTATTTTGTAATAAGAGTCTTTTCCATTTCTTATCTAGTATTTAGAGTTAGATTAAAGTGAGTTGGAGGGGATTGGATTCAAAAATATGAATGTAAATAACCCCAAACAAGTGAATAAAGATATGTTTTGATTATTTGTATACAAGAAAGAAAACAAATCATATATCTTCTTGAATATGTGCAAAGATAGTTGACAGTGTACATGATCATAAAACATGATTAGTAATAATTTATTTATGATCTCTGTGTGAGAAGTAAATTGAATTTTTTTTTTAATGGTGATTATATCATTTTTCATTTTATTTTAAAATATTTTGAATGTTTGAATTACAAATTATATACCCTGTGCTTTTACAAACTATGCCTAAAAATCTGAGTGAAGGTTAGAGTCTTGTGGAAGAGGAGATTCTATTTGGTGGTATTTTGGAATGTATGAGTAATTAGTATCTTGGGATAAAAATTCTTTCATAATATTTAAACATTGTATGTTGTGATTCTTCTAAGGATATTATGTGTTAAACAACATAACCCTATCTTCTATGAGTAAAAGTTCTGAGTATACATCTATGTGAGAAGGTCTATGCATGTATTCGAGTGAACATTAAAATGTATATGTTAGTGAGTTGATTCTCATATGATCATTAATTTTTATATTTTTTAAATTATATTTCATATATTTGGATGAGAAAAATAAAACTAACATAGTCTTGCAGTCATCAAGAAACTTAACATAGTCAAAATGGTATCTCATGGAAATTGGTAAATTGAGTGTTATTGATGAAATGAATTGATTTTTTAAAGTAAATAAACATTGTGTAGATAATTTTAAACCTTAATTTTTATTTATAACTCTTTTTGAAATAATTATAATAAATAACCTCTTCTTAGATTTCTATAGACCTATGACTGAGTACATAGTCTATTCAAATTTGGTCAAGTCAATCTATTATAGATTAAAAATGGAAATATAACAGTTATAAAATTATCATACAATAAAATTAGACATAATTTAATATTTAAATTCATTATAAATTCCTTTGAAATATTTAAATTTCATATTGACCTTCTTAGGTCTATGAAACTATTTTAAACCCTATATTAGGGTTTCTGCTTTCAAAATGTATTTTTAAGAGTTGTAACTATAAATGATTCTTGAAATTTGGTGAATTTTTTTATTTCAACATGAAAAAAGATAATATAATGTTTTACATTGTGTAATTATGGATGGGAGTGGAATGTGTGGTAGACAGGCTAAAAGGAAACCTAAAGACCTAATCCAAGAGTAGAAAGAGCCAAAATAGGTTATGAAATAATTAAACAAAAGCCACCTATAACTTTGTGAATAAATGGGATATATTATAGGGTATCCAAAAATGAGGTTGATTTTATGATTTAAGTCCATGCAAAAAGAGTCTATGACAGAGTAAGAGGTAGTGTATGATATGAGAATTATGTTGAAAAGTTAAGTAGGGTTGAGAAGAAGTTAAAGAGAAATAAAAGGAGTAGAAGGAAGTTTGTTAGAGCCCTATTAAATCCTAAGGAACCAAAGACAAGATTTTATCTAAGTTGTTATAAATCATAAATACTAGCAAGGGGGATAGTCTCAAAGTAAGACAGATTAAATGCATTGATTAAGGATAATAGAAGGAAGAGTTTAGTGATACCATATTAAGAATGGTGGATAATAAATAAAATGAATAAAATTTATATGTGAATTTTAAATGTGTGGAGGTCCCAAATATAGATGTCAATCAAGAAAAGATAAAGTGAAATCTACATGGATATTGGCAAAGAGCTTGGACAAGTAGAGTATTTAATAGGGATTTATATCATGAGGTATTCTGAGAGGAAATGAGGGAGTGATTAGAGATGATGAGGGATGAGGAAGGATTGATTAAGTATGGTAAAGGCCAATGAGCGAGTTATTAGGGATGATGAGTGATGGTGAGAGCTAATGAGGGAGTGATTAGGTATGATGAGGGAATGATTAAATATGATGAGGGATGATGAGGGTAAATGAGGGAGTGATGAGGAACAAAGAGGGATAAGGAGTGAGTTATTAGGGATGATGAGGCATAGTGAGGTTCAATGAGGAAGTAATCATGGATCATGAGGGAGTGACTACAAATGACTAGAGATAGTGAAGGTCAATGAGAGGGTGATTAGGGATAATGAATAATGATGAGAGAGTGATTAGGGGTGATTAGGCATGAGTAAGAAGTGATCAAGGATGGGAGAATGATGATGAATAATCGAATTTAACACAAAGTGGTTATTTGATTTGTGTAGGTCATCAATTTACCTAAGCTACCCCAATAATACCACTTTGCATCAATGTGACCTAAATCAATCATGCCATCCCACATGTTTGAGGCACAAGATGTACATATTTGTGTAGGTCATAAATGTGACCTATGCTACCCCAATAACACAACTTTGTATCAATGTGACCTAAATGATTCATGTTATCCCACATGTTTGAAGTACAATATATATGGATTTGGTCATGAGAAGATTGTTTCAGGCCTAGAAAGGTAGTTTTAAGAGGTTTCCCTTGAATTAGATAGGTAAGGTCTAGTAGAGTCTCATAGATTCATTAACGGATTTAAGGATGGTAACTAGATGATTAATGGCCATGTGAAAGGGCCTAAACATGTAACTACCTTCCCAAAATAGTTGTATGATGTGTGTAGTAATCAATGTGGTTGTTTGATGTGTGTTGGCATGAGTATCAAGTGATCAAGGATGAGGGAAGGACAATGAATAAGTGAAATTAACACAAAGTGGTTGTTTTATGTGGTAAGTCATTAATGTGACCTATGCTACCCCAATAACACCGCTTTACATCAATTTCAAAGTGAGTGGTTCAAGAAATTAAATTTTTACAAAGTTAAGACTCCTAGAAATGACAAGAATTGATTCTAAAGGCACAAAAACCTTTAAAGATGACTATATGTTTATCAAAAATGGATAGAAATTATAAAATTTATGTCATAAAATCCCTGAGTTTAATACTTGGACCCTAAAAATGCCTAAGTACTGACATGGTTGGATTTTGATAAACTATTTTCCACATCATAAGGTGTGCAACAATGAAACCAAATATATTAGATGCTTAGTGACCCTAATTTACTATATTTACTAAAATAAAATTAAAGTACATTTGTATAGTTATATTTAATTTATTATACTTAACATTTAGAGTCATAAATATAATCCTATGGGCAAAGATGGACTCATGTGCAACTCCATAATGCTCATGGAGTTGGTTTTGAACTTATAAAAAAGCAATGTGTATGCATTATATAACATGTACACATTGTATAATACACTATATAACATGTACGTGTTATAGTTCAATAATTACCGAGTCATAATTTCAATAATGTGATTGTTTTGCCTAAAATGTCCATGAAATTATCCCTCAACTCCATGCACATACCCTACACATACTCCATAGAGATTGGTTAAGTAGAAATGAACAACCAAACTCTAAAGGAGATGGATAAATTCATGATGTATTCATGGGATTTACATCCTATTTTTTAAGCAAAGGTAATTAATGTGCGAACTACATTCAAAACTTCACACCATATCTATCACTTGAGCATATGACTCCAAAGGAGGTTTGGTCTATAAGCAAGCCTAATGTCTCATTTTTTTCAGTCTTTGGGAGCCTTGGTTAGGTATTTATACCAAATAAAAAATGAAAACATCATATCAGAAGAAAAAACATTTATCTTTTTAGGGTATTTTGAGGACATGCTAAGTTATCATCTTTTATATCCTCATACCTATGTTGTTCATTTTTTAACACAAGTACAGTTTGATGAACATTTTACATCTCATGACTCATCATATAATTTCATGCATTATTTTTATTTTTTAAATGATTCACCTCCTCTTGAGGATAAATTATTTGAGGAGATAATTTAGGAAATTCTTGAGGAGGTTATATAGAATGAGGATCATATTCACATTGATGTTGCCACTATTCCTAGGTGGGATCATACTACAGTTTTTGAGGTAGCACATTTCATTCAAGATCTTTGATCTACTTGACATCATCATACAAATTCTATGGGTAATGTAGTTTTATGTCAGGTATTCATTGGGGATCCACAATCTTTTTCATGAGCTTATGGGATATAGGGTAAGATGATGCAATGACAGTTGAGTATTATTCATTGATGAAAAATCACACTTGGGATTTGGTCATTGTTCCCAAGGGAATAAATTTGGTTAGGTATAAGTGGATTTATTAAATCAAGTATTCAGTTGTTGGGTCTATTAATAAGTATAAGGCACATATTTTTGCAAATGGATTCTCACAGGTTGAAGGTATTGAGTATTCTAATATTTTTGTGACCATTATCAAGATGGATTTTATTTGTCTTTTATTTTAACTTGATGCATCATAGGGTTGGTCAGTACATTAGATGGATGTTAAGAGTGCTTACTTTCATGGATACTTACATAAGGAAATGTATAAGGAATAACCTCTTGGGTTTGTTCAAGATTCTTCACTTTTTTGTTGACTTAGTAGGTCTTTTTACTATCTCAAATAGACCCTTTAGGCTTGGTATGAGAAGATGGAATCATTTCTTCTCTCCAATGGCTTTGTTTGTTGCCACTCTAATTCCACAACACTAAATTCAACATAATAAGGAGGACATTATTATACTAGTCTTATATGTTATTAATCTACTTCTCATATTCAAATCCTCATCTCAAATTTAGATTATTTAGCAAACACTTTGTGAATAGATTGGCAAAACATATCTTAGTATGTTTCATTTCTTCCTTTGTTTACGTATTTCATAGTTAGATACATGGATTTATTTGAGTCAGTAGAAGTCCACCCTTAATATTTTTTAGTATTTTGGCATGGTTGATTACAAGATAAATCCTTCTCCTTTTCATTCTAGAGTGGCTCTCACTGGCTCTTGTACTATTCCACTTTGTTATCTTACATTTTATTGACAGAGTGTTGGGAGTATTATATAATGGAACCATATTCACCCCAATATTTTTTTTATAGTTGGGCTTGTATCTAGGTTTGAACATGACCCTCATGATAGTCATTGGCAAGATGCCAAGAGAATTTTATAATATATATGAGGCAATACTCATTTTGGATTACACTACACCAAGGGTTTTACTTAGTTGGTTAGATACATTGATTTAAATTGGATATGTTTTCTTGATATTATGTATTCCAGTTTTGGTTACATATTTTGTCTTGGTTCTTCACCTATTGCTTCATTGTACAAAAATTTGTATGCTATTGTAATTTCATCTATAGAAGTTGATTACATAATAGTAGTTACATCAAGTTGATAGGGTTTAGTTTCATGTAAAATTCACCCAATATACTTTGGCATGACAATGAGAGTGAAATTCACACATATCATAACCTAGTTGAGCATTAGTAAACCAAACACATTGAGGTGCATATGCACTTCATTCATCAATAAATTTTAGATGGTGTTCTTAGCTCAGGGTACATTCTGACTCAGCAACAAGTTACAGACTTCTTTAAGAATTTGTTTGTATCATCTTGTTTTCTTGAGTTGTGTGGCATGCTTGAGCTTTTAGAAATTATCCTTGTGGGTGTTAATGATGACACATTCCTTATTCATTTCATGGATACATATTTTACATTATTACCTTGTCAGGACTAATTATTGAGACTCATACTCACTATTTATTTTATCTTTTGTTAGCCCCTCACTTCACTTGAGGGGGGCTGTTACAGTATATATTTCACTCATTTCTCACATTTGTTAGTGTATTATCTAGTTATTTTATTTTTTATTTAGTCCTAAGTGTACTGATCGATGATGATGAAGGGAAATGCCAAGGTTTTTTGTGTGATATTATACACCAGATTAACCCATGCCATACACATGCCTCGACTCCAACATAATTATTGGATTTAGATATCCTAAAGTCACTATAAAAAGGTTAGTATCTTTTTTTGTGGTGGTATATTATACATATTATCTTCTATTTTATTATAGGAAGCCCTGACATCCAATGTGTTGATAGAATCAACATATCAATGACATAGATGTGAGAAAAATAATTTAGGTTATGGAATTCATCTTATTTATTTCATTGTAGAATGGATATCTGAATCTTATGAAAATTATAAGGTATTGTATATTTAGTAACATAATCAAAATAATCTCTTGGGAAACATGGGTGAGGTTTTATCTTTGAATCATAATAAGACATGGGTTTGCTGAAATAAACTATGGACAAATAATTAAAATATTCATATTAGTCTTCGACGGTTAATTACGGATGACTTTAAATTATTCTTTCACATTTGTATGAGACATATTAGTGTGTATACTTAATAATGGTTTTAGATGATATGAATAGACATAATTAACTAAATAAAATATTTTTTGTCATTGGTTTTGTTGTATAATGAGGCATCTAAAAATATGAAAGTATTATTAGAATTTTTTTAGCAATGCTAAAAAATTATGTAAGTGAACACTTCCATGAAAAGGAATAGAAAGGATTGCATTCATCCTTTACATTTTTTTCTTAGTAAATGTATACTAATATATTTATCTTATTAGACTATAACAACTCTAATAATCAATTTATCATATTATTTTGAAAAAACTATAACATCTTTATCCATTATTTATATTTACAAAAGGAAATTGAAATTAAGTATTTAAATTATAAAAAATTGATGATATATACTAATAAAATAAAATTACATTATATAAATACTACAAAAATTATGTATGAATAATACTATTAATTCAAAACATACAAAATGGAATTAAGTTATAATAATATCAATACACAAACAAATTAACAAAATAAAAGAACATACAACACCAATAATTTAGAAAATTCTCTAGGTTTGTTTTAAATATAAATTAAATCTTAATTAATAGCCAATTACAATTTCAATAAAATAAATCAAGATATGTGAAAATGCACACTAAAATTTGGATATAATGGACTGATCTAATGGTGTGTACAAAAATATTGATAGTGGAGTTAAAATTAGTTATTCAAATATGGTTTCACATCATTCAATAGTGGTTGTACTATATTTTCCTATTTTCAACATCCCTTCGTACCTTTTATTCCATATCGATGATGTTGTTATGTGGAGAGATCTTTAAGACCAATAGTGCCAATATTAATCATTTTATGCATAGGATGAGATAGATTAACTACCAATTATTGCCTTAAAATTGCTCCTCTTATCTCTCAGAGATGCCTTGGGTCTCAAACATATTTGATATATAGATTTTTTAGGTCTTTAATCCCATAAGTACCAGGACGGAGGTAGTTATATGTTTATAAACAAAAGTGGAGTGGATAGGATGGGCGAATGGATACATACCATGTGGTGTTGTGAATAGAGTGATCTTAGGTTTGATGCACGTTAAATAGATTAATAAGTTAGTAGAGCATGATCCTAAACCAATAAATGAGTGCAATGTTTACATGGTGATGACAACACAATGAACGGTAGACTATAACTATTATTTACCCATAATCAGAGTGTTAATAACATATGCCTATGCACAACATAGTGAATCAAAATAGGACATGTAGAATCATTGTTGGAGCTCATGAAGACACCCAAAGTTTCTCAAGTGGTGAATAGAACACAAAATAAATACAAGCGATCTCATTGTAGTGTATCGAGTGAAGTTAGAGCACGATCTTAGGGCTCAAAGCATAAGTAGACATGAATTTAAATAAGAACCTTGAACCGAGTTGGTAAGCTCAATGTTAAGAAATAATGAAAGTGAATCCATGAGATCTTGATTGATTAAAGAGATCAAGGTGCATAAATGTAATCAATGATAAGTAAGGGAGGATATGGAGGCAATTACAAGACAATCAAAATGAACTCAAAATAAAACATAGATAAAACACATGGGATACCCTAATAGTTAAATTAAAATTAAAAATAAATATATATTTATGGTGCATGACTCCAATGAATACACTAACCCCTATAGAATGGATGATTCCACTCACAGTGTCATTCGCAATTACTAATAATGGGACTGCCCCCAACCATGTGTCACTATCCCATTAGTCATCTACATTCCCAAATCAAATATGTAGTTGAGGAGAAGTAAGGGAAGAACTAGAGGTAGTTTCAAGCCAATCAAAACTATCACAAAATTAAACAAAGACATAATGCATGAGATGCTATGAAATCTCCAAATTCGTAACCATTCAAGGTTACCCATATCATTCAAACTAATCATAACTATGTAATCACATCAATTACCTAATACACATGAGTCTCTTTAATGATTACATGAACCCAATAATGTGTAAATTTTTTTTACAATCCCTTCCTTGGTTGAATAACACTTCACATATGATAAATCATATGTTGATCATTTCACTCTCTTTAAAAACTAGCTCAAATTCCCGCTACCGACTAGAAAATGGTAATCAACACACAATTGATCACCCTATATTTAAATTACTCTTAAATTTTTCTAGTGTCCAACTAATTAGTTGCCACATAATTATGAATTTACTTCATAAAAAAATGATATCTTTACCTTCTTATATTTAGCATCTTAATCATTTCTGGGAATTTGGGGCCTTTTAATCCTATTAGACGACTATGTTTCATTCACACATTTCTATTTAATTACTTGATATCAACCTTAAAATTTTACCAATTATGACATATGTACATTCTTTAATTTTACCCTTCATAAATAGAAGGGAGACTAGGAGTGCATATGTTTATCATGAGAACCATGGATATCTCCTAATTAAATGGTATTAACACATCTAAAAACTTGATACCAACATTACAAATTTCCCTTTACATGGATTATCCTAAAAATTACGTAATCACATCAATTTATGGTTGTATTTCATTCAAATTATACTTCCACATATATAAATTAAAATAAGGCCATAAATATATTGTGAGTGGTGAAATATTTTAAAGTGAAATGTGTTGTGATGATGTGGTGATGATGAGGTGAAAAATAGGGTGTTTTGTGTGATCTTTTACACTAGATGGACCCATACCATATACACTACCCAACTTCAAGATAGTTGTTGGATTTACATACATTACACCCAAAATAAAGGGGTTAGTAGTTTTTTTTATCATGGTGGTATATTTTATTGATCATCTTCTATTTTATTATAATAAGACTCAACGTTCAATGTGTGGATCAAATCAATAGTGCAATGACACTGATGTGGGGGAAGCACATTTTATTATGTTTTGCAATTTATCTTTTTTATTTCATTGTGTAAGGGACTAATGAAGGTTTTGTAAAGCATAGGGTGTTTTTGATCTAATGACGTGGCTATAATTATCTCTTGGGGAATCATGTTAGAGGATTCCTCTTTGAAAGATAAGAACACTTTATTTTTATGAAATAGATCAATGCTAAATAAGTGAAATATTCATATTAGTCTCCAAAGGATGATTATGAATGAATATTAATTACTTTTTCCCATCTATATGAGACATATTATCATGTATCCTTACCCATGTGTTTAGATGCTATAAATAAACATAATTTTTTAAATAAAGTAAATATTTTGTGGCTAGTTTTGTTGTGAAATGAGGCATCTCAAAATATGAAAGTGTTGTTGGAAATCATTTAACAATGAATAAAATTTATTTAAATTAACACTTCCATGAGTAATTAAATAATGAAATTGCATTAATCCTTCATATTTTTTAGTTAGTAAATATATATTAATAACTTTGTCTTATTAGTTTGTAACATCTATAAAAATTGCTGTATCTTTTTATTTTTTAACAAATATAATATCTTTAGAGATACAATGTAGCGATACATATCTTATAAGTGACGTGCTAATTACTCATATCTTACATTTTGATAAATTATATGCTACTTTTCCATGTTGTGACACTGATACATATTAATGCTATAAACTATTTTACACTTTTTCTATAGTTCTTTGATGATGTTACTTTCTTGCATGATAAGTTAGAAACTACTTGCTTATTTTTTTTTTGTCATTTGTCCTTTGTGTGAAATAATTTTGTTATCATATCTACAATTATTTTTCTTGGTTTATGAAAATTATGAACATGTTTGTTACCCCTGAGCCTTGGCCATATGTTTTCTTCTATGTGTGAAATAGGAACATTTACTATTATTATGGCCCTTGGCCATATATTTTCTTATATATGTGACATTTTAACATGTCCCAAATTTTAAAAATTCTTAGTGTCCTTTGCATGTGGCCACTAGCCTTGTTCTCACATGTATAATCACTATATTTATATATACATGTAACATACATGCATCACATAAAATATGATACATACATACCTCAAAGACAGTTACATTAAATTTATATGATTCCAAAATCTCCACACGATGACTTGATTATACATAATTATATTCTTATCACATGATATAATTAACTCCTATTTTGATAGCTTCATTAATGTAATGAAGTTAAATTTAAAAACCAGTGATATAATAGAGTCAGTTAAAAAACCATGTCTTTTTATTCAAATTGTATTCCGTAAAAAAAAATTATTTAAATAATAGTTATTTACTTTTTAAATGTTTTATAAAATTATAATAAAAAAATAATATGATGATAGATAATATAAATTACTTGATATTTTGTACTTATATTACTTTACATTCTTCATTTTTATAAAAATATATTGAAAGAGATTTGTCAAAGTTTATGACGGTATATTATATAGATTTTAAAAAGTTGAAATTATTCTTCATTTAATATTTAATAATAAAATATATAAGATAAAATTTACTTTTAATTATATAAATATGTAATATTTAAAAATATGTTAAGAGAAATTCTTAAAAATTTAAAGAAAATATTTTAAATAAAATATAATAAAATTTAAATTAAAAAGTGTATTTAAATAATAGAAATAAACAAAAACATACAAAACTTATTTAATAAAAAATGATTTAATAGAATTTGAGAGAAAAAAATATATATAATCAAATAATATAAGAATAATTTATTATAGAATTACTCAATATAATATTAATGAATATATTAATCTAAAAATTATTTCTTATTTTATATTGGCTTTTTCTTTCTTTTTATTTATTGTTTTAAATATTTTAAAATATATATATTTTTCTTGAATATTAATTTATCTAATTAATATATTATTATTTTCTTTATTTTCAATAGTTGAATATTGGATATTTTAAAATTTATTTTACTTCATTTTATTTTCATATGCATGCTTCAATCTTTCTCTAAACCATATAATTATTTTGAATATTTAACTGTTGTGTACTTATTTAATGTAAGAAGAATGTTTTATAAATAAAGATATGTTTTTTATTGTTGTTATATTGTAAAGAATGTTCACTTCTATGATGTTGATTTTCAAATTGTTTGCACATATGGATATGAAGGCATATGTAAGATCACCTTCATTGTGCTAGAAATGAGTACTATTAGTTTGCAAAGCATTGTTTTCATAGTTGTAGAGCTTATATTCCCATGGGTGGCTTCATATCAAATGTGATATGTTTTTTTCATTCTCTGAAATCATGGTGATTATTTTATCCTTTGAAGGTTTAGTCTTAGAGTAACATTGATGGAGTGAAAGGACTAAGACATCAACACTATCAAGTAACCCTGAAATCATCACCTAAAGGATTATATAGGAGTGCTTAGATAGTAAGCTGATAAGGGATTTGGATTCCAAGAAAGAGCCTTTGATAAGTTTTCAAGATTGGCTTGAACATTTTGAAGCCTTAAAAATAGTAAAACACGTTCAAGACCATTTCAAGTAACAATATAGTCAATCAAGTTGAGAAGTTAAAATTGGGACTAATTATCTTGATCTCTCTAAAGAAGGTCTCTATTATATACAATGTAACATCTATTGGTGAATAATTTGAGGTCTGTGTAGGTATTATTGTTTCATGATAATAGCCTAGGCCTATGGCTAATGTTTTGACAAAAGAAGGTGATAGCTAGGTCAAGGAAAATGGATGATAAGTGGACTTCCAACTCAGTCATGTTTCTATAGAAAATACATAGTGAAAAATAGTACTCTTGAAGCCAAAATGAACTTGGAATGTAACAGTGATAAAAATGGTTGACGATCTCAAGACAAAGTGACTGTATTTGATCATAAGATGATAGTTGTGACTTCATGATAGTCTAAAAGTAGATACATAGTGTTAAAGTAATGTATCATCACCTAAAGGATTCCATTGACCTCCCTAATTGCCACCTATAGGTGACATAGTCAACACAGTCTGCAAACTAGTTCAAACTATGAGGTGGCCATTAGGGCAGAGAATTGTTTTATTCAGGTTTGGAGATTGCCCTAAGACCTCCCGTGCCTCCATTCCCTGATTTGCAAACCCCTACACCTATTGTTGCTCCCATTCTTGCATCCAAATAATTAGAATATCCCCCTGTTAAGGAGGAATTAGTTCCTTATAAGTTTCTTTTCTATTCTGTTGTAGGTTTCAACTAATTTATTGTTTGTGTGTAGTCCATTTTAATCACCGCTTGAAAAATTGTTTCTTTTAAACTCTAAATGCTTTATCTTTTCTAAGCTATAAAAGAATGGTTCCTTCCAAAACCCTCCTTTACTAATTAAAGAAAAATAATAAATATATACTACTAAACTATATAAAAATAATAATATTAAATTTTATGTAAACTCTGTAATTCCAAATATCTCATCTGAAATACTAACGCAATTTTTTGGTTCTAGACTCTACCCTATGTACCCATTGCATTCACAAGAGCCACTTAAGTGCATCGCTAGATGTTACTTTCTAGCAACAAAAGGGACCTATAATTGTTTTTGTGGGCCCTCATCAATTTAATATCTATCACACAATCTGGCGCAGATGCGTCGAATTATCGCAAATCCCAGAGATTTCAATTGATTGTTAACTTAACGTATATCTTACTTGTCTAGGTTTTGTTTTTTGCACGTTGAAACTCAACTCACCATTGTTTAGGAACTTCATTTTCCATTCGCTGAGGCATTGGGCCTTCCCCTACGCTTTCTATTTTAGCTTACACTACATTGGACCTGTCTTCATCATCATCTTCCATTTGACGGTGTTGTGTCCCAGCTCAAAGATGAACAATTTCAAACCCTATGTGTTCTAATATGCTGATCGTACTATTCGTCCTCGAGTGTTGGCTATGAGTTGGGTTGGCACCTATGTGACAGCAGTAAGTATGGAGAAAAGGGTACGGTCTAAGCCCCTGATTTTCTAAACGTGTAACAGAAAATTGACTTTATTAATATCAAATTGTCTTGGAACATGGTCAGGTTACTGGACATCTCAATGAATTAGAAAATATGTAAACCCATCAATGTAAACCAATTGACAAAGATTGTAACTTTGAATCTTAATTAAAAAATTATATAATATTTTGATTATGAACCCATCCGCCATTCCCAGTTGAAAGCGCGTTGTTTTGCAAAGTACGGAACAACATTTGTACCATGTACGACAACTATGTTCATATGCAGCATATTTGAAGGACATTTTGAAGTGACTTTTTTGTTGAGCGATCTCTACTAAATTCACACGGCTTGTACACATAAGGAGAACAATAGAACAGTTGTAAAAATAACCATTCCTATATAATGAAGCACCAAGTTAATTTTGCTTTTACAGGAGAAAAGTTACATAGGATTTTTCGTCACTTTATTATTGAAGGTTGATCATGAATGAATTAATGATTTAACTGCTTTTTGTGGGTTAGATTTTGGGATGTATTCGCTCATAATTATATCCTCTTGCGCTGTCCATGAACCGCGATTGAGGACATAATGTTAAGGGCAACAAGGAGATCTGTCCATTCCGTTCTGGTTTTTGGATCAGTTTAGAAAATTGCAGGATAAAAATTTCAGTAAATTTGAGACGGATGGAGCTATGTTCGTCGGTGTACGGTTCCGTGGAATTTCGGTTCCAGCAAGCCTTAAAAAGCGTGGGCTTTGTAGCATTGTTTTGTAAAGAGCATCCTGTGTGGCATCTCTTTGGAATCATGGTATTTCCGATAGACTTAAATTGCACATCAGTATGTATTTACGTTATAATGGCCTCTCGGTGAGAGTTTCCGACTTTCGTAAGTAGGTTTCAGTTTATCTACTGCTTGAAACGGCCGACGGAAAGTAACCGTAAAATTATAACATAATTTTTTTTTGAACAAACAAAAAATCACTATTTTTTATTTTTTATTTTTTTTCTAGTTTTTAAAAATATAACATAATGGTAAAACCGAGAGACTAGTGTGTTTTTTTTTAAATATTTATTATGCCGGAGGCTTATTAGGTGTTGTGCGAAAAGATCAACAGATGTTTACTCTGTGGCATGGTGGCTCCAGTCGGCATATATGAATCTCAAATACTTGTTCTGCAAAGGGCTCTGCAAATATCACGCTATTAACATGGATAGCCAGCAGAAGCAGGATGTGATTTTGCAGTCTCTCAAGCTTTCGCTCACAGGCTTCTGCTTTATGCATTTTAGGCAACCCTTTCTGTAAGAATTCCGATTAGTTTAATTTCATTCATGAGTTAACAGAAATGTGTATGTATATTATATGTATTATTACAATAACACTATTAACCCTTGTCAATCTAAATCAGCATGGACACTATAATAAAACATGAATCCCGAATCAGGTATCGCATGAATAACAGGTAGTTGATCAAGTGCATCTCTAGTAGCAGAAAAGAGGGAGAAGAGATCTAGAAACCACATTTCTCGCAGAAAAGCATGGCATCCTTATTGGTTCCCTTTCAGGCTTGCTGCGTAAACATACAAGCAACACTGCTGGCACCTTTTGAAAACATCCTCCCAGGAGTTTTGCTAATCGGCTCATTTGTTTTTGTTTCAATTGGCACAGATGTCATCTTCCTCCTGTTCCTCTTCGTCCTCGTTCTTGCTTTGGATGAGGAGGTAGACCAAGGAAGAGTACTCAGATTCCTTCCAGCTGTTGATAAAAAGGACCCCATGAAATCGAATATGCACTCCAGCCCAAGGAGACTTGAAAAACCTACTCAACTATAATTGAAAAAAAAAAATAGATCCCTAGTCCTGAAAGGAAACATCCCCACCCAAGCGAGGTGTTAGAGTGCTTATATTGCAAAGTAAAATCACATGCTACACAGCACAAAAATTTACAGATATCTAATATTATAACATCTAATTAAATATATATATAAAGACTGAGCTTTGAAGCATAAGAGCCATGGTTTGTGAAAAAAAATAAAAAACTAGGAGCTGATTGTCTGGACTCTCCGAATATCTCATACTCCTGTTCGATAGGAAATAGGGAATGGGAAACGTGAAAAGGGGTCTGATTGGGTTTCTTGTTGGCTTTTCTCCTCCCAGAGTTCAGACAAGATTTGGCACTGCTTATTAAAAGCAAATGCAGGCGAATAAAAAAAAATATTAGGTCACTGGCTCCGAGTTTGTTAGCTGTGCTGGCTTTCCCACTGTTGATGCAAATCATGCGGCCTTTAAAGTAATATAATGTATTTAGAACAAAAAATCGGTGTCTTTAAGTAACTTATAGTATTTTTTTAGAAAATGAATGATGGAAACACATCCCTGCGGATCTCCCAAACCCGCAAATCTAAAAATTTATAATTAAAATTTAAGCAAATAAAAAATCCATCATTCAAAGCATCCGCATCTTCAGCGTCAACAACGAACTTGAGTGGTTTCACGAGACTACGTTTTCCATGGAGAATTTGAATAGTCAAGCAAAATAGTCAAGTTGCAGGTACTACATGGCTACCTGCTCCTTACTCAACATATTTTTTACACCATTTTCGGCCTCCAAAAATGAGCGAGGGAGAAGAGAACGAACGGCTCTGACATTTAATCCGCCCTTGCCAAAAACTATCTAACAATCCTTCATCTTAGTCTCCCCATGTAACTTGTCATAGAATGTTATCAGGATATGCCTCAAGGACTCCATCATAATCTTCGTGAAGTATGTAATTTCCAAGACCAGTTTCTTCAAATCCACCTTGCTCAGCTCCCCATTCATAAAAGAAATAAAATATTCCATCGAGGAGAGTTAAAGGTTCTTGATCACTAGGGTAATCATCTTATTCAATTACATTGCAATTCATGTTATAAGTGCAAGGAATATAGGGTTCAACATGAAAACTAGAAATAGTTTGTATCTTGATTGTCAATTTTACACCATATCTAATCCTAAAACCCATGTAGGACCAATCTAAATTCCAACAACCTCCAATTTAGCAATGAACTCTCTTGACAAAAAAAGTGCAAAATGACGAGGCACATCTACCACTATAACATCTTAAGAAATGGTGAAGGTATGATAAGCATGAAGAATCAATTGCAAAACTATGATTATGCCAATGGTTTTGGCAGCTAACCCATCTAATTATAGCACTCTTTTGGCATGGGTCTTATACTTAAAATTTAATTTGTCATCTACTTGCTTGGGCATGACGCAAGTACTAGATCCATTATCAATGAGAGAATTATGTACCAATGAATATAGAATAATGATTGATACATAGAAAGGAGGAGGTTTGTCTACCTTTTTAACTTTGCTTGACTTTACTTAAATTGGCTTCTTGGTGTTTTTCATGGTTTCCTCTATTTGGTTGTCAAACTAAGCTTGGACATCTCCTTTTGAAGTATGTCTACTTGTCCAGGTATTAACAATTTATCCCACATTAACAAATTCACATGAGACCT
The DNA here is from genome assembly GCA_037957365.1 of Torreya grandis. Taxonomy (NCBI): domain Eukaryota; kingdom Viridiplantae; phylum Streptophyta; class Pinopsida; order Cupressales; family Taxaceae; genus Torreya; species Torreya grandis. The sequence continues at coordinate 641,426 of JARHVA010005629.1, forward strand.
CTTCATTTGCTCCAAAATGTTAGTGAATGGACCACTAACTCTTTCTTGTCCACTTGGAAGAATGGTAATGCCTACACCTTGAGAATTTTGAGGAATGAAACCACTTCTACCATTGAGATCTGCTTGACTTGTGTATTTTGAATGACATTAGACATACCATCCATTTTGCTTGTTTGAACATTCATTGAAATACCATTATCAACCCCTTAAACTTCTTCAACTACCTTATTCTTACTCCTTATGTTTGCAGCTATAGAAATCTCATCTATGCTTGACTAGCCTTGATGATTGACTGCACGTGAGTCATCTTATTTCTAATATCACAATACATACCCCACTTGAACATCATTCCCATCAATCACTCCTCTATTTGATATTTTTTCTTCAGTCATAGCTAGCATAGTTCCCAAATTTGCCATGAAGGCTTGATTGAAAGACTCATTGACATAAGGATATGGATCACAAGGTTGATCCAATGAAGGTTGACTATTATACTCTTGAGAAAGGTTATTTTGAGTAGGCACTAGTGTCATTGATGTAGAAAGTGTATTGGGGTTATATCAGCATATGGTTATAACAGAACCAACTATCCTTGAGCTTGAGGATATCCTTAAAAAAGAGGTCTATTGCCTTGATAGTTGGGGTACGACTGATTAGGTTGATAGTGACATTGGAAGGGCTCGATTTTATGTTTTATTAATAATCGTCTTTAGACTAGGATCTCTTACTTTAGAGATATTATCTCATTTGCCTCTTTGGATTTTATTGGTTGACTAGGGGTAGCATGCTTGGTTATAGGTGTAGGAATATTTTCAATAATAGGTGTAGGAGTTTGAAAATTAGGGAAAAGTGGCATCAGAGGTCTTGGGGAAATCTTCTCATCCTGAAACAAACAATTCTTTGCACTAATGGCCACTTCAAAGGCATTATGTAGTGTGTTACCTCTCATAGATTGTATCATCATTGAAATGTCACTTTAAAATGATTTAAGGTAGTAAAGGAAATCATGGTAAGCTTTTAGTCTTATCAAGATTGTAATTCTATCCCATGTCTTCTAAAATACTGTGTTGAAGTTTTAATGACTTCTTGATCTACTCTCCTATTGATAGTCAACTGCTCTATTAGTCACTACTTATCATTCTTGTCCTCGACTATTTTTCTCAATGCATCTCCTAGCTTATCACAAGTTGTGATTGACTGATGTGCCAATGTTTCATAACATTCAATGTATTTTCCTTTGCATAAGACAATACACAACCTAATTCCAATTTTCTCCTCTATGATGTTGTGGATATTACAAAAGTTAACAATATTTCTTATATGCTCAATAAGTGCAATGGAATACTCACCGGTGTATGATGGAACTCTTTTCAGGGAAGTTATGGGGATGTCATAATACTGATCAAGTCTTAGAGGGTTATATACATTGAAAGCAACAAAAGGATGATTCCTTACCATAGTGACCTTTGTACTTTACAAGAATGGGGGAATCAAAAACTTTCTTATGTGCGTGTGAGCTAGATATGACTTCTTTGGATACAAATGGGTGTTTTAAAATCTAATTTATTTTGAATAATAAGGAGGAATCTCTTGAAATTCAAAAGGTATGACTTTGGTGAGAGACCTTGTGTTTACGTTAAGCATGAAATAGTCCACTAGTATATAACCAAGATTAAAACTTTAGACTCACCAAATATTGCAATAAGTGGACTATTACAATTCCTTATTATCAAATCCAACAATTACCTTGAATAAACTTCATGGAATTCATATCTCACTAATCTTGCAAAAACTATTATGTCCTAAAATTACACCCTATATAAGTCAAGTAGACCTTCCAAATTTGAGGATAACATGGAACTATCTTTCCTCATAGATAAGCCACTTTAAGAGATAAAACTATAGCTTTGAAAGGGCTAGCTCCCTTGATTTATATTTTAGGCTCTCACTACACTAGAATAATCACTATCAGGGTTGAAAATGGATGAAGGAGACATAAAATAAACCTATTCTAATGAGGTGATATGCTAAAGATAACCCCACACATGGACTTGTATATGCACTATGAAAGGAGACTACCAAAACTAGCCTTAATTCTATGTCTCTCTCTCATAAGTATTTCTCATAGACATATATAGCTATGCCTATTTAGAAGTGGGTGAAAATAAGGAATGATACAAGGAACTACTAGTCCTTCTTACACTTCAAGACACACTTAAAAAATAATACACTTTATGAAACCTATTACAATAGATATCACTCACACAAACATGCAAGAGTAGAAATAGAAGTAAGGAGAGCATATTCATCACTTGTCGACCACACAAACCACTTAACACACTTAGGTAAGATATTGCAGAGAATGAGTCAAATTTATAAAACTTCATTCAAAGACAAATTAGGATTGAAAACTAGCAGGGATTTGCCATACCAACTGTGGATCTATTACAAAGCCAAAAAGGGTTGAATATATAGAGCATATGAGAGCAGAGAGAAGAAGTGAAGATGAAGGGTCACAAGCCCAAGTGTTAAAATGTAAAAACCAATTACAATTAAAGATAATGAATGGGAATAAAGTTAAATGGGTTTCCATAAACATGTGTCAATGTAGAATAGAGTACCTTCCTCGGGTTGGCAAAGGACTTTTCATTGTCTTGCTTTAAAATTGCCTTCATGATGAGTCATCCACTTGACTATCCAAAACTACCATATGAAGAATTAACACATATGATCTATTATTGTAAGGTGTAAATGAGGTTATTACAATTAATTTACACCTCCCTTAAAGATGAATTCATCCTTGTCACTTATCATTCACTACCTACAATCATTCATCACTAGTCTTCTAAGTCTATCCTCATACTTGTCACACAAGTGGATTGTAGTTTCTCAAGCAGATGCATTGTAGATGATATGGGAATTTTTTTTATAACATCTATACCTTCCACTCCATCAGGTATACCTCAAAATTATCCAAGTCACCTTGATCCCTATCTCACTATAAAGTCAATTCTCCTTCCCATTGTCTCATTTAGACTTCTTGTATTGAAAATTGAAGTAGAGAGGTTTTTAATAACAGCCATGGTTATAATTGAGTTTGAGAAGTTGTAAAAAGTCTCTAAAAAATTCCTATAATTATTCTCACATATATATTCTCCTTTGTACCTATAACACACTTTAAATCCTATAAAAGATAGAGAATTAAGCATGTAAGTACAAGTGTTGATATGAAAAAAGTGAATGTCATGGATCATGGGAGAGTGATAGAAATGTTCCAAATATTTTCATGGAAATTTGACTACTTTTTCATTCATCACTCTCTATATCCTCTCCATCATGATTAAATTATGGTTCTAGGAGGGTTTTTGGTCATTTTAACTCTTAGTGATGATTCAAAAAAACAAAACATCTAATTCCTAAAAAACATACATTGAAAACAAATTAGACACCCCATTCGAATGTCCCAGCTACTTGAGGTTTCATGTATCTCATATATACATGTGTGAGCAAATGAACATGGCTTCTCAATCTCTTGATTGTATTTTGAGTAAGTCTAAGAGAGGTTTGGGTCAAAATGAACAATTTTGGATTCTATTATACAAAAAAATAGGTCCAATCATATCTCAATTCTCCAATGCAATTTATCACATTACTTATAAGGATCATACATTCATAAGGATTGAACTAGCCACCTGTAGGGCCTTGGCCTAGTTATAGGCCTTATAGGCCTACCTAGTCCTCTATGCATAGAGCTACCTATGAATGTTCCAATGACTACAGGTGCCTATTTAAAAAAAAAACATATCCAAAAGATCCAAAAGAACCTTCCACATATTTCCATGATTTCATTAAGGATCTACTCTTCATCCATTCAACATTACTATGTTAGGTCTACAGATTATATTGCTCATGGAGTGTTATCTATCTAAGATAAAACATAGGGCATCTCCCCTACTCATTAGACTCAAATGGTACTATGGGTATATTTATTAGGTCATAAAGACACCCATTGTCAAGTTTCAAATATTGACTCTATTCCTATATGTCTCAAACATCAAACTTCATAAGACTATCTTTTTAGGTCTATATATTATAGGTAGGGTTTATTTGACTATAGGTTAGGGCTTAAAACCCAATACTTTTTCTTTCCCTCTATATATGAATGTCACATGGAATATGATATATCCTTGTGAGGTTAATTTATAATTTTTATCTCCATCTGACCCCTCTAGTCACCTTCTCAACCCTGTATTCTCCATTAGTCAAGCCATATTGCAAACTGTGTCACAACTATAGGTAGCCACTCAAAATTCACAAGGTTTTTATAGGTCTTGATTATTATTGGAGGATCCCGTGGAAGGGTGAGATCATCCATTTTAATTAAAAAAATAAAAAAATAAAAATCATTTTAATAATTAAATAGATATTAAATTTAAAATTTAAACTTAAACTTAACCTACAACAATCGAATAATTCTCAAGTTTAAAATCAACTATCAATTATTATCATGTCACAGACATTGCAATGCACCATCTGCCCAATCTGCCATTGTATCCCCCATCTCCCCAAACTTCCACTGTAAATTAAATGTTGTCTAACTACATAACGTTGATTAACTTAATATTTTCTCATCAAAAACAAATTTGAAGTGAAGTGTATTCTGTATGCGTCAGACATTGTATTTCAATCGTATTGAGACAATTTAGGAGTGAAAGAAAACACTCCGAGGTTAGCGACATCCTGTATAGAATTTAGTTCATATAATAAAAACTGTGCTACATTTATATGTTAATATACAGAACTATGAGGCAAGGAATATTCATGGCCAAAACAAAAACTTCGATTCTTCTTGTTTCGAACATAAATTTAGATATTATTTCCTAAGGGAATGAAATACAATCATCTAATAGAATGGATATTTGTAATTTACAAACAAAATAGACAATCCATTAGAATACCTACATTGCTCAAAGAAACAAAGTGAATTAAGTTTTAGAATTTTGACAAACTTTGATCATAATCGGATCAAATTTATGAAGTTCAACTTCCACAACGTATCTGCAACACCCTCAACTCGAGAACTTATATCAAGATAAATTTATACCGCAAAGTTTTCTACTCCAAATACAATTCTTTAATACATTTTCTCCACTCTCTGTTGAATATATAGTCAACATGGTCGCTTACTTTTATATCCACCAGATTGGAAGTATTAGTATTTGATCCAAAGAATGAGCGTTCCATGTATCACAAAGAATTTCAGATTCCCTTACTTTGTATGTATACATCACACAATAAGTAATTTCAACTATGGAAGGCTCAAAGGGCTAAATGACTGTCAGCATTTGTGGGTGATAACATGCATAAAAGTATGTATTTTACTCAGCATAAATACTGCTTCATATTAAGTAACAGAATACAGGTAAATAAATTTAGATAAATCCCAGTTGAGATGCTTTGAAACACAATTGGTCTATGTTGCCATAAAAAAAACTTTCCAATGTTAGATGACATAAATAATGGAAGAAAATGTCAAAACTTTCAAATATTAGATGACATAAATAATGGAAGAAAATGTTTTTAATGTAAACTTTTTTAATCTTACTTTTCTTATGAAAAGATTGCACAAAGATCCAACGATTTAATTTCATAGACATTCCATTAATCTATTAAAAGATCTCAAATTTCAAGTATGATGAAAAAGTAATATGCTTAAACCTATTTTTAAAGAACTAAGAACAAAATGTGGAAGGAATCTATGTTACAACTATAACAAGAGCCATCAAAACTTGTTCTGAGAACCCAACTATCACTTGGATCACAATTAACATCACACTTAAATAGAGACAATTGGAACAATGTAACAATATACTATAAAATACTTTGTTGCTATGGGGTAAAAAGTTAGAACTACATACATGTAAAGACTAAGGTGCCCTTGTTCCCACACGGAGCTCCCATACAACATGAATACATGCTCTCCGCATTAAGAATATATGTAAAAATTTTATATTTGCTTTTATTTATTTATTTATTTTTTGGGTATTATTTATATATTATGTCAGCTTATTTTATAATAATTTTATTTTATTTTTAAAACAATTTTAAAAGAAGTTGTCAACAGTTTTATCTAATAAGAATATGATATCAACTGCCTTTCTTCTAAATTGGTATTGTATAAAGCCTTTTACTATAATTAATTCTTATATTAAAATTTATTAATATTATTTTAAAATTCTAACAAAAGAAGAATAAGAATTGAAAAATAATTTATCCTAAATAATAATATGGACAAAACTATTTTGAAATTCATTACATAGAAATTTATAATTTATTTTAGTAATCATTATTTAAAAGTAAAAATAATTATTATTATATTTTATTTAATAAAAATTAATTTAAAAGATATAATATTCATGTCAATGTTAATATTAAAATGAACTAAAACATTATCTAAAAATATTTAAGATAATAAATAGATCCACATAAAATTGTGTAAAGTTAATTTATAAAAATATAAAAATCTATATTTTTATTAGAAGGACATTCTTTTTTATTAAATAATAATATTTAGGACTAAAATATTGTATAATAAAATTAAGTGATTAATAAGAATATCCTCAAAATAACCATTTTAATATAAAAATGTGTATTATAAAATTTATTTTTAAATTTTTAAAAAGAGAATTGATTGAGAAAGATACAACTGGTAGTAAAAAATGGAATTTTTATTATGGGAATTAATCTTGAAGTGGATTATAGAATGGAAATGATGTGTAGTGATTTGGAATAAATTAATATGGATATAAGATTTAAAAATAATTTATTGTTTATGTTAGGATTTAATCATGTGATTTTAAAGAAATGTTTGGGAAATTAAATAATAAATAATTCTTAAATAAAAGGATAATTGGATGTGATAGAATTTTATAAAATAGAAAAAAAATTAAAGATAATTTAAAAATAAAGACATTTAAATAATAATTTTACATATATATTATTTTAATAAATTTATAAATTATTAGTAATTTTTAAAAAGAAACTCTTTAAATCCAACATTACAAAAAAAAAAAGCTATATTATTTTTAATGTCTCAGTGACTATAACATTATTTTTAGTACTATTTAACTTTTTAAATCTAAAATTAAAAGAAACTTTTTAAATCCAAAATTATTAGTATTTTTAACTCTCATGACCATGACATTTCTTTTTAGTACCTTAAATCAAATCTTTAAAATTCTATTTAGATTATAAAATATAATTTTATTTTATTTTTAATTTGACTAACAAAAATGCAATTGATCTTTATTTTCTATCAAATCGAAATTTAATATTATTATATAATAATAATTGGTTGTTTAAATTATTGTTTTAATACATAATCACACATTTAATTGAATATGAAAAATAAATACAAATCTAAACATAACAAGTTTAGAATAAACAACGAATTATTAATAAATAAAATATATGACCACATCCTAATATGATATTTTATAGTATAAGTAGATTGTAATTATAAAATAAAAACACTTTTAAAAAATTATAAATATATATAATAAATACAGCTTATAGTTTTAAATTATTAAAATATATTTTAAAAAACATGTTATTCAATAGCATTGTTTACATTATTTTATTATTGATTGGATTTCCTTAAAATTTGTTTTCGCCTTAGTTTTGCCACCTCACGTATGCACGGAACATTTTTGCTGCGAAATCTCAACTCACAACTACAATTTTATGTTGTTGTTCCTCCTCATATATGATGTGTTGCACTTGCTCTGCCTTACCCTCCCCCCCAAAAATGGCAGCCTTCCATCCTTCAGAGACCGAAATTCTCGCTATCCAACCATCTTATCCGTCCTCCCGAACAAAAACATTTGACATACAAAAAGAACGAATTCTAGAAGAGACGAGATACCAAAAACATGATAAAATGAGAAATGGAATATATGTAGGAATAGCCAAAATATAAAGAAAGCGATCTGATTCTTTTTAAAGTATTAAATTAAATAAATAAAATATTAAAAAAACAAAAAATAGCACTGTAAAATCCGGTATAAGAGGCAGTGGAAAAATGATATTAGTACAAATATCATCCACCACAAATTGTAATGGCAAAATAATTGTTGAAGCTAAGAAAAGACTCTAAAAATAGTAGAACAAGTAATAAGTAGAAAAGCCACTGCTTAATGGGTTGCATTAACTTTCATCAATTTATATATTGTTTTGTGGATTTCAAAGATTGTATGTGGTTGAATTTTTACATTTGGGTTTTAGAGTATAGTGTGTATTCAAATAAATTTTGAAAATTTTAAAGTTTTAGAATAAAGAGTTTATTCAAATGAATTTTTGAAAGTTATGAAAGGATTTTAAATCTAAATTTATTGTACTAAATTTCATCAACTTATTTAGAGTGTTTTATGGTTTCAGTGTTGTTATTACGCTGAATTTTTAAATTTGAGTTTTATAATATAATGTATATTCAAATGAATTTTGAAAAGATGGAGCAGCATTTTTGATAACTAAATATGATTCATTTTGATTAATAGAAAAATAGAAACAACTTTTTATTAGTAAAATAGAAATGTTATTTTTGATTATATATATATATATATATATATATATATATATATATATATATATATATATATATATATATTAGTATTATTTTTATTTTTTTTATAATTTATTTTAAAATAATTTTATTTTTTAATTTTATTAATTTTTTTTATAAAGACAATTTATAAAATTTATTAAAGAGTGTTTCATGGGTGAGACATTAAATGGTTTTTGTTTCGATTAACATATAAATTGGTATATTAGAATACACAAAAATATATATTATGTATTGAAAGAAATATCTATATTCGGTTGTTTTTGACTCTTTAAATAACTAACATTATTTCAACCAATTAAATTTCTTAAATTTTAATTTTTTTAATTTTTTTCTATTATATAAATATTTATTTATGTAAAATAAATATTTAAATATTTCTATAAATTGAAAATTAAGTTATTCTTTTTTCTGAGATGTTACTTAAGTTTGTTTCAGTCATTTAAAAATAATGTGAGTAGTCATAGCTTATATTAATAATAATTTTGAAAAAAAGGAGAGCTGTTAAATTAAAGATGGCAATATATTTAAAACATTAACTTCAAATCAAAATATATTATTATTTTTATATATTAAAAATTTTAAATATTTTTAATAATTAATTTAATTATTTTTAACAATTTTTTTTAATAAATTATTTATCTATATTTCAATCGATGATTTTAATCAAAATAATATTAAAAATAAAAATTAAATTAAATTTAGACCAATGACAATAAGAACTGTCATATAGAAAACAATTAAAAAGAATGACACTAGGGTGTCGGTTTCACAATTATCAACCACCGAAAAAATATTTAAAAAAAAAAGAATTAAAAAATAGTGTATTTTTTTGGTTGTAAAAAAAAGATTTAGTTTTGACGGTTACTTTCCCTCGTCCGTTTCCAAATAGTCAATAAACTGAAACCTACTTACAAAAGTTGGAAACTCTCACGGAAAGGCCATTATAACGTAAATACATACCGATGTGCAATTTAAGCCTATCGTAAATACCATGCTTGCAAAGGGACACCGCACATGATTCTCTTTCCAAAACAATGCTACAAAGCCCACGCTTTTTAAGGCATGCTGGAACCGCCATTCCAGAGGACCCCGCACCGACGACCATAGCTCCATCCGTCTCAAATTTAAAGAAATTTTTATCCTGCAATTTTGTAAATTGATTTACAAATTCACAGCAATATGCCCTTAAAATAAACCTTTACTCTTCCAATCTTACAACTCTGAAAACAATAATTAAAATTTTTCATGAAGAATACGCCATGAAATTCAGCCTTTTTCTTTAATCGATCACACTGTTTAGGGTTTTGTTATTATTTTTCTTTTTCTTCCGCTGCTTCTTCACGGATTTATCTAGCGTAATGAAAAGATGCAGTCATTGAGGTCTCCATATAATTATTATAAATCAGGACGGAATGGACAGATCTCCTTGCTGCCCTTAAGATTCTGTCCTCAATCGCGGTGCTTGGAGAGCGTAAGAATAATAATAATAATAATAATAATAATAATAATAATAATAATAATAATGAAGAAAAATCCTATATAACTTTTCTCCTGTAAAACCTATATTAACTTTGTGCTTCAATATGTTGGAATGGTTATTTTTACAACAGTTCTAGTGTTGTCCTTGTGTGTACAGGCTGTGTCAATTTATTAGAGATCGCTCAACTCAAAAGTCACTTCCAAATGTTCTGTGGTATGATGAGCGGCTAGACAACATACCTCATCAGCACTCCATACGTAGAATACGGTACGAGAAAACAAAGCTAGAACTTTACTTTCAAAATTTAAGTTATTCAGAGAACAAATTATTACGATGGAGGTGTCCTCTATGATGAAGACCTTCTGCTTTGTGGTTTTACTACTGTTAATTACCATCGAACTTTTGTTTCAGACCATTTAATCATTAATAAAGTGTATCTCACGTTACATGTTTAGAAAATGAGGGTCTTGGACAGTACTCTTTTTTCCGTACATTATGTGCCAACCCAACTCATAGTCACTATTGGTTTGAAGTTGTACATCTCTTTCATTCAGCCTTGCACATTTGAGAAAAATGGTAAACATTGATTCGTTGATATATCATTATAGTCGCGGAAGGATTTAGCATACTTATAGACCAAATACAGACAATAACTATGAGGCACCAATAAAGGATATGGTTAGCTCTCTGCTACTTTCATCTCTGCCTGAATCAAAGTGAGAGGACCTAAGAGGCTGTTTGCTCACATGGAGTGATACTACAATTCAAAATCCATTGGGATTGTTGGCAGAAGGAAACACAAATACTACCAGGGTATAACCAAAAAATTTCATAGATGCACTAAGTCAAACACAATCTACTGAAGATAGATGTGTATATGCTTGCAACCTTCATTGGAATAGAAATTTTCAGCAATAGGGGGTCAAATAAAAGACTACAATGTTGGAACTTAAAGCACAAAATACAAACACATTTTATGTATGCGTGTTGTATGCATCTGTAGGCAAATAACAGTTATAATATGGAATAGATGTATTATTTGTTGGGTAGGATAGGTAGGATAGTTAGATAGTTACATAAAGGGAGTGGTGTGCTGGTGGTTTTCAAACAATAGGGATTCTTTCAATATTGATGACATTACTCATTTACAAAGATGCAAAACACTAAGATGCAAACTAATGGAAATATCAAAGGTGGTTTGCATTTATTAATGCTAATGAAATGCAAATACCCAAATGATTCTTGAATAACTAGAACATACACTACAAACTGAATTTGATATACCTTTTCTTATTAGATATATAAAACTAGGGTGCCCTAAAGAGTTATTCAACAACATATTTTCAAGTCAAACAGTAGAAAGGGGTTTATAATCTTAGATATATGCCCAAAATGACAACCAATGATAATCACTAAACTAGATATCCAATCAGTAGAATGCGAAAAACATATTATTTCACTTCATCAATAGGAAAGAGTAAAAACTACAACTATTTTCATTAACTTTGCAAATAAACTTTACATACATCATTTTTCCAAAATGTTGTCATGGGGACAAGCATGGTGACTTTGCTCTTTCGATAGGGGAGACATAAACATGCTCTTAGAGCTTGCTAATGGATGTATAGATGTAACTACCTTAACAAGAGAGACAATACATACACATAATAATGGATCCCAACATTTGGAAGAGCGTACACTTAGAAAAAACTAACAACCAACAACTTTAAAAAAGAAGAGAAGCACTCTTTTTATACAAATTTCTCACCACTTTGCAATCTAGGAATATGTGGTGTAATTTACAATATTGCAAACTCGTAAACAACTCTTAAATTTTTGCCAAGATGCTTCCTGCTAGAATATGCTCTATATCATGGCTAGAATCTTCATGTCTTTGTAAGGAAAATCATTCTAATAATTGCTTCTACATGTATTGATGTAGATTTGCAACAAACCCTTTGATTTTTTTGCTAGAAATACATTTTACGTGAGTTTGAAGGAGAATATTCATTTTGGAGTAAAAACAAACCCTTTGTCTTATTGTGCAACTACATGAACATGCCTTTGACCAATCATTAGCATAGTTGGAATCCCCTTTGATAGTTTCCCTTCCTTTTATGGATGCCAAAGAACAACCCTCGTTTGCAATGATTTCATGGGAATATTTCAGCTCCATGGCCATGTCAATAATCTTCCTCCAATGGTCCACATTGGCCTTGTAAACCTACAATATTTCTCCAATGGAGATGTTTGAACAAGCAAAATAATAGAATATGCAAAACTTAAGTTATTTGTACATTTTGCTTTTTTAGCTACAACATGCTTTTTCCACATTTACTTTTTTCGCATTTTCTTTTTTAGATTTTAATATTTTATGCTTACCTCCAAATTTTTTTAATGCTTAAATGCATTAGTTTTCCATTTTTATCTTTTTGCAGAAATCTGGGTCTCATTAGCAATTTTCTCTTTTCTTTGTTTGGTGGAAATCTAAAACTCACCAGTACATTTACAATTTACAAATTTGTAACTTATAATTTGTAGTTACAGTTCCACATAAAAGTTCCTGCATGAAACTAAAAACTCCAAGTGCAAATTATAATTTGTAAATTTACAACATACAATTTGCAATTGCAGTTCCCCTCAAAAGTTCTTGTAAGGAACTATGAATTTCAAGTGCAAATTACAATTTATAAATTTGCAACTTATAATTTTTAGTTGTAGTTCCCTTCAAAAAAATTCTTAAGGAATTGGGAACTTGAAAAACAATTTAAAATTTCTACAAATGCAAAGTTACAATTCCCCTAAAAAGTTCCCTCAGGGAACTAGGAATTCCAAGTGCAATTTGAACAAATAGAAAATTATAGTTGGCCTTGAAATTTCTAATTTGAATTGGGACCCCATGTTTGACCAATGTTGACTGGTGGGTGTGGGAGATCCAAGTTAAATTTATAATTTGTACATTTACAAAAATTAAAAATTTCAATCTTTCACAAAATCTCTTTGGAGATCCGCTTGAGTTAACTTTTTCCACTTGCGTTAAATGGTGGGATTGGGATAGTTGACTGGACATTACAATATACACTTTGAGGTCTTTCATTTTGAAGTTTCTTCTCCCACAAAAATCTCCAAGGGAGTTTGGGAGCCTCATCTGTAACTCCTAAAACTTGCAATTTCTTGACTTTTACCCTATCTCCATTCCATCCTAGTTTGGAAAGTGATCTATAAAAGATTTTTCTAAAAGCCTAGCACTTTCTCTATTTGATGCCTTAACTCAAAAATATATACCTTTTTGCTCACCATGCATTTCAATCTAAAGCATTTACCAATTACAATCTTAATTACCCAAATTCTTTTAGTGCATTTCATACATTCCCCTTTTGCATCTATTTTTAGAATAGGATTCATTGGAAAATGTGTATTTTTAGATTTTTTTTCTTATGTTGCATATGTCTTATAATCTACAACCACATTACTTTCCTCAAACATCAAAATCATGGACTCAAAAAAGCTGAGACCATTGAAAGCATGAGAGTTAAAATCATTTTATTTAGGGTCTGAATCTTTAAAAATTTGTGATTATTTTTCTTTGCTAAATTTTTGTTTGTTATGTTGCATCTCAAAGAAATCACCTTTGTTGACACCACAAAAAACATGAAACAGAAATCCACAACCTTTTACTAAGTAACGCTCACATGAACCAACCCCTGCATAATACTTAGTGAGAATTTCATATGTGAAAACCCAAGTTAATGTTATGAATTTTCTTGGGCATAAGGGTCTCATGACTAATATATCATTTTTAGATAATGATTATTTCCTTATGATGATAGGAGATATGGTGTAAAATTATGGGATTTGTGAAATCTAAAGAATTTTCATGTTGAACATGTCCTTTATGATAGTTGGATGGGAGTTTGACTTCATTTCCTATTGGTTTCTTGCCTATTCTTCCTTCTTCTATTGGATTTGGAAGTGCGCCAACAATGTACAATTTAGAATATAAAAAATTGCATTTGGTCATGGCTTTTCTACCATGTATTCCTATAACCATCCTTTTCTTTCCATGTGTAAACTATTGTATCCTTGTTCATCAAAATCTAATGGTCCATGAGCAATTTACAACCTAGAAAATTTCTAATATCCATCCCAACTCCACATCTCCACCAAAGAATCATTTGACAAATGTGTTGTGGGTTCTAGAACTCAGGAGACAAACTATAATTTTGTAATTGACAATTGTAAATAACATTCTCCATTGTAGATTCCACTAATTCATTCCTTGTTGGGGCCCACATTGTGTTTTGTTCTAATCTCGCTCATTCCCAAGCATTACAACATTTAATTATGTTTTATTTTTTACATTTCCATATGGCCAGGCCTATCACAGCATGGGTTTTAATATTTTATTTAAACATTTTCCCTAGTGTGGAAACTCTACCCACGTGGCCAATGTGTTATTATTTCAAGTCTTTATTTTATATGTTTTATTGAACTTCAAGAGGATGTTTAGGTTAAATAGGTATATTAATATGATTGACCAATCTAATAGATGATGACCTAGTAAGAAATATGAAGCATGAGAGCAAGTTTATGACAAAATAATGGAATTGAAGTAGATTTTACCTTGAATAGAGTTACTAAATAGTGAGTATCACATTAATTTGTAGTTGATGTTGTCAAGGCCAACATTCACCTTAACAAGTTATATTGAAGACAATGTGGTCCTATTGGGCATGCCAAAACTATTGGCACCAAATATTGCACCTTAGAAGATGGTGTTTAAGACTCTCATATATTTTTGAAACATGGGAATACTTCTAGGTATGTGGGTTTACCTATAGGTAGAATTAAACCTTTATATTTAAGGGCTAGCTCCCTGAATATACCTTGAAATGCTTATCACCTAGCTAACTAGTTACTTATGGGGAAAAGATTTAGAAATTACATGAAATGAAACTAGTATAATGGGGTGATACACCAATATGATTTACACATGACCATAATACCTCTTTCACCAAGGAACAAGGCATATAAACTAGATTGCAATTCCTAAAAGGCTATAACATAAGTGTTTCAGCATAGAAGTGATGTAGCTGAGACAACACAAGGCAAGTGAACCAGACGGTAGATTACATATTATAAGGATAATTATATAATTTAGATTAGTCTAAAACACTAGATACACTCTATGTGACCTATTATATTAATAAATATTTCATAAATGTGAAAGGATAAGGCAAGCAAGGATAGAAGATTATCACTAACTTCACCATACATCACATTGCACACTTAGAAAAATGTTCATAAACTCAAAAAAATATTTTCACTAATTTTTAAAATCCAAAATTTAATTTCATTTGGCTATGGATTCACAATATATGGTGTGGTATTATCTTACAGAAAACAAAATTACTACTACTTATAGAATTAGAGATATAAGTGAGAAGAGAGAAGTCTAAGAGTCATAAGAACACTTGTCAAGTAGAGAGGAGACATTACACATGTATGATAATTAAATAGAATTTATAGCATGCAATGTGTCATAGGACAAATGCCATTCAAAGTCATGAAACTCTTTAAATGTGGCATAGAAATCCTTTTTCTTGCTCAGAAAATGGCCTTGATTATTTGGCATTATAGGAACATCTCACTATTAAATATGGATATATCTGATGATTTAACTAATGGGTATTAGTTTTATACAAGATATAACATTAATTATTTTAATCCCTAATCATTATGATTCTTTTGGAGATGATTTATCACTGTCTGTAGTCCAAATAACTCCTTTTTCATCCACCTCTCACACTTGGAACCAAAATTTCCTTCAATTTTAAAAAATGATCCATAAAGGTAGTTTATATAAATTTTCAATAACTTTCATTTCATTATATTCCTTACATATACCTTAAAATTCTATCCACTTGAAGTTTTCAATCTATCACTAGCTTGTTTATTGTGCCAGTTTAGACTCATTGAGATGAAGGCACTTGTATAAGCACTTAGGAAATATTATGCTAAAATAAATGAATATTGTGAGTTATTTTAAGTCCCAAAATCTCTCCCAAATTATATTTAATCTCTTTTAATCCTTATATACTTATAAAACACTGAAAATAATCAATAAAATCCCTTTTTATACATTATTCATATAACTAGGGAATAACTCAATTTGATGAAGAGGAGCCCTAAAGAGTCCTATAAAATAAAAAATCATATCCCAAGGCATTCCATGCCATTTGGATTCATCTTTTACTCAATCTTCCCAATTTGGCATTTTCCAAGGTTTTGGAGGGTTTAGAGTTATTTCCATGCTTAAGGACTATTTATAAATATCTAGCACTAAATTCATGAACCAATCTCACAAAATCCTTTCCAGTGACCTTATTCAACTTTTTATTACTCCTTTATCTCCCATGCAAAGTGTCCATGTAGGTATGAGCTTCCAAATTTGCCATTTGAGGTATTCTCATGCATTTTGCACACCTTGAATTAGTCTAAGCCATGAAATAGATTTCATGTTATTATATATATATATATATATATATATATATATATATATATATATATATATATATATATATATATATATATATATATATATATATATATGTATATTATAATAGCTTTAAAACTTTGTATAATTAATTAAAAACCTATTTTTAGGGTTTATAATTATCTCCTAATTCTAAAAGTGGTATCAGACCCCTATATAGGCAATATGCTTAGTCTAGATGAATTAGGTCTACCTGCATCCTTATAGTTTAGGTCACCTTGATTAGTTCTTAACCCTTAAATATTTTTATCACTATGTTTATATGTCTATCACATATTTCAACACCTTTAGTCCAGGTTCATCAAGTTTTCAACTCACCTTATCATCTTCTTTCTTCAAATCTTGTAGGTTTGCACCCTTAGGAAATGCCCTCTATCTGAGACAAAATAAAGGGAACTTCCATTATTAACATACACAAAATGGTGGTATGATGAGTTTTTAAAAGTGATGTGCACCCTCTATGCTGAATTTATATGCTTGTTTTCATGTTTATCTCCTTCAACTATCTCAAAATCTATGACAGACTCATGGGAAAGTTCATTGTGTGCAGTGTCTTGAATGTGGAGTCTGTGTTGCCTTTGAAAACCTCTCCATGTCCTATTTTCACTGATATGAGAGTTTAACTATATGAAAATTATCGTAATATAGGTGTTTTAAGTGATCAATACCCTCTTATCACACATGCTTACATCTTCAACCCATATCCTTGCTCCACTAGGCCTAACTGATAGGTTGAATGTGTTTCTCGCTTGAATGAGTCAGCTATAAGTGCATATTACATGGTTGAAGACTTATATTATTTACTAAATACCTTATTAGAGTTTTTGAGGTCATTTTAAATCATTTATACCTATCCACATCATGCTTATGTAATACCAATACTCATAGAACCACACTTTTTGCTCATTCTCCACCACAGTCAGCTACAGTTGGCCATCTTACTAAAAAATAAGGGTCCCAAATTTGAACCTTAGCCTTGGAATTAGTGACACATGATATATTATACAATTATAGGTATTGAAAGAATCTATGAGATTTTAAAATGTTCATGTTTTTAGGTTTCCATGCTTAAGCTCACACCATGGACATGTGATACTCCAAAGTCAACTATAGTTGAGTTGTCTCAAGGAAAAGCACAATTGTATTTGTTAATAGGGTCAAAACCTGGTGATCTATCCTTTTTTGACACTATTTGAATCATAAGTGTGTTTATAAACTCAATAAGACCCTTCAAACTTGGGTATATACCTTACATTTCCACTTTAAATTATGGATATCTTTTTAGGTACAAAACCTTTAGACATCATTGGATGTTTGTAATGACCAAAATCATGACTTTGAAACTCTATAACATCCTCCCTAATTTTCCAACAAATATATAATCTTGTAAAGCTCTTATCCTATGATAGGGATAAAAGTTGGAAATAATTGAATTGATCATTAGTCTAAGAAGTATTGTTATATATTACCTCCAATAGCATTGAGGACTCTATTTTGGATCTTTTAGGGACTTTGTCCCTAAAGCTCATTCCTTCATTTTGAAGATGGTTTCTCAAGGCTAAAAACTAGTCTAATTATTTTCTTATGACTACCAAAGTATCTATAACATCCAAAACCTTCATTGGAACCTCAAAATATGTTAATCTTTTCCATGACCATGCTTGAAGTCTCTGTGTATGGTCACCCGTAGATGGACATCTCATGTTGCAGGGCAGTTAAGGTGAAATGGAAAATGTGCATGATGTGTGATTCTTCAAACCAATATTATAATTTTACATGTTTCTCAAATTAATCTTTAAAAACTAAATGACTTAAAACAATCTTCAATTTTCCCATTCCAATGTGGTATGTTTCTTCTAGGCACCTATAGGCATGCATTAATATTATAGGCATGTGTATGTTTAAGAACTTGTTTCCATAATTAATAATGTGGAACTTGGGGAAGTCTAACTTGTTTTTATATATATTAATAATTTTTTCATCACATTTAAATTCTTCATACGCCTCCATGAACGTCTGTATAGCTTCACACACCATGGATACAGATATAAACTTGCAAGGAGTTGATTTTGAGTTTGATAGGAATGTGTGTTTGATAAATGTATTATATTTTAGGACCAATAGTTTAAATAATTATATGTTTATGATATTAAAACATTAATAAAAACATATCACATACATAGGATACCCTTGTAGAGAATCAAACCTTCTGCAAGTAGTAAACCCTAACTGCAACTTTTATTTGTGATGTCCTCCTAAAATTTAGATTGTTTAACTCATAAGAACATTTCCAATAATGAAAAAAAACATATTAAACATTATATAAGGAATCTAACAATATATATAATCAAATTCGTAATATAAGTTGTATGAACTAGCTCCAATAAGAGCAAAACCTACAGGGTGTGGGAAACAACAAGTAAAAATGTACATTCAACTTTTTATGTATGGTTCATAAATTAAAGATTATAAATAATTG
Source organism: Torreya grandis (assembly GCA_037957365.1). NCBI lineage: Eukaryota > Viridiplantae > Streptophyta > Pinopsida > Cupressales > Taxaceae > Torreya > Torreya grandis. Next base: position 660,564 of record JARHVA010005629.1, read on the forward strand.
AAATATTATAATGAAATTAAATTTTAATGAGTTTATTATCACCTCCCAAAGTCATTTGACTTGAAACTTCTTCTATTGGTTGTACTATTAAAAAACCAATTGGCTGGTTAAATGTGCATAGTGGAGTGATGGAAGAAAATAATGGTTTTAGCCAATTTTTAGCACTTAAAAATGATTTCAAACATTTAATTGAGTGCAAGTAATTTTATTAACCATCCCACTATACTCTCCCATATAGCACTCTTTCCCATAGGCCATATAACCTTGTAAACTCCCTCTTTTTCACTTCTTTTTTGGAATTTTTAGTTAGGAACATGCACGTTTTATTTAGTCCTAACATTTCTGACAAGCAATGTGACACATTTGTTGTTGGAATGAAATTTTAAGCACATGGAAACATTAAAAATTGTACCACTTCATTTAATGACCCATATATGACCCCTAAGTGACACAAGGACTAAATTAGACCATGACCAAGACTAATATTACATTAGGTGACATGTAATTAACTATAACACACCCTCTAAAGTGTTAATAGACCATTATATCAAATTTTTGACTATAAGGGGTTTTCTCATTTTGACTTGTGGTTAAAATAATCAACATGTCCTATTATAAATTATGGATATCACCATTAATGGTGTTATAGTGATTTAGATGCATGACATGTTTTTAAACGTCTAGTAATTCATATCCATAATTAATGGTGTTATCTCTAATGCTTTCATGAGACATGTAACGATTGGTTTTAATGGATGTGTGTGCTTAAAACCTAACATCTTATCCTTATCATTGAGTTCTTGGTATACCTTATATGTGTTCATTAAAAAGAATAAATAATCTTGGAATTGGGACAAAAATTTAGTAAGTGGTGGAAACCTTAAGGATTATACTCGGTTATATGAAGTAATAGTCCATTTTGACAATGATTTGATGAATCATAATATGCCTTAATAAACACATAAGTTAATGACAAAGGTTAATTAAGAAACAAACTCTTGCATGATCATAAACAAGCTAATTAGATGGTATGAATGCATATGTTATTAAATAATAACATATGATAATTAGAGGTAAGTAACATTTATGTGTATACCCTTATAGTTGGCTTATGTGATTGTATTCTTGGATCACAAGAAGTAATTGTTTCTTAATGCCAATTGTACAATTTTTCAATATGGGGGCTCCCTTGTGTGATGAAACGCACCTTGATTTTAGTATTTTTCATCTCATCTAATTTAAGTATTAAAAATTATTTCTTCATGGATTTATAGCCTGTGTATGGCCTTAATCAATTAGGGAAACATTGGTGTAAATCTCTCATAAGGGATGTTGGATCATGATATGGTGATTGATGGGGGTAGGACATAAAGTGGTCATCACTTGGATGATTCCCAAAGGCTTTAGGACTCTTATTCTTATGTCATGTTTGATCTAATAATTAATTAGAAACCTCTACCTATTGATCTCATGATGTGATAATACTTGCCTAAACACGATTGTGAGATAAACTTTGTTTTTGATAATTTGGATCCCATGCTTAAGTATGGTGCTCTTATCATATCTGGGTTGCCCATCTAGTAATTAGATAAATAGACATTTTAGGATGTGCTCAATTCCATTTGATAGGATTGATCAATCCAATAGATGATGACCTAGTAAGAAACATGAAGTATGAGAGCAAGTTTATGACAAAATAATGGCATTAAAGTAGATTTTACCTTGAATAGAGTTACTAAGTGGTGAGTATCACACCAATTTGTAGTTGATGTTGTCAACACCAACATTCACCTTAACAAGTTATATTAAAGACAATGTGGTCCTATCGGGCATGCCAAAACTATTGACACCAATTATTTTACCTTAGAAGATGGTGTTTAAAACTCTTATATATTTTGGAAACATGGGAATACTTTTAGGTATGTGGGTTTACTTATAGGTAGAAGTAAACCTTTATATTTAAGGGCCATCTCCTCGAATATACCTTGAAATGCTTATCACTTAGCTAAATAGTTACTTATGGGGAAAATATTTAGAAATTACATGAATTGAAACTAATATAATGGGGTGATACACCAATATGATTTACACATGACCAGAATACCTCTTTCACTAAGGAACAAGGAATATCAACTAACTTGTAATTCCTAAAAGGTTCTAACATAAGTGTTTCATCATAGAGGTGATGTGCCTAAGAGAACACAAGGGAAGTGAACCATAGGGTATATTACAAATTATAAGGATAATTATAAACTTTAAATTAGTCTAAAATAGTAGATACATTTTGTGTGACCTATTATAATAAGAAATATTTCATAAACATGAAAGGATAAGGCAAGCAAGGATATAAGATTATCACTAAATTCACAATACATCACATTACACACTTAGAAAAATGTTAATAAACTCACAAAAATATTTTCATTAATTTTTGAAATCCAAAATTTAATGACATTTGAATAGGGATTCACCATATATGGTGTGGTATTAGATTACAAAAAACAAAATTACTACTACTTATATAATTAGAGAGAGAAGTGAGAGGAGAGAAGTCTAAGAGTCATAAGAATATTTGTCAAGTAGAGAGGAGAAACTAAACATGTATGACAATGAAATAGAAGATATACCATGCAATGTGTCATAGGACAAATGTCATTCAAAGTCATGAAACTCTTTAAATGTGGCATAGAAATATTTTTTACTTGCTCAAAAATTGGCCTCAATTATTTGGCCCTATAGGAACATCCCACTACTAAATATGGATAGATATGATTATTTAACTAATGGGTAGTGGTTTATTACATGATATAACATGCATTGGTTTCATCCCTAATCATTATGATTCTTTTAGAGATGAGTTATCACTATCTGTAGTCCAAAAATCTCCTCTTTCATTCACCTCTCATACTTGGCAGCAAAATTTCCTTCAATTTTCAAATATGATCCATAAAAGGTAGTGTATAAAAATTTTCAAGAAATTCCATGTCATTATATTCCTTAGGTATACCATAAAAGTCTATCCACTTAAAGTTTTCAATCTCTCACTAGCTTATTTAATGTGCCAGTTTAGACTAACTGAGATGAAGGCACTTGCATAAGCACTTAAGAAATATTATGCTACAATAAATGAATAATTTAAGTTATTTTAAGTCCAAACCTCTATTCCAAATTATATTTAATCTCTTTTAATCATTATATACCTATAAAACACCAAAATTAATCAATAAAATCCCTTTTTCTACATTATCCATATAACTAGGGAATAACTCAACTTGATGAAGATGAGCCCTAGACAGTCCTATAAAATATAAAATCATCTCCCAAGGCATTCCATGCCATTTTTATTCATCTCCTACTCAATCTTCCCAATTTGGTCATTTTCTAGGGTTTTGGAGGGTTTAGAGTTATTTCCACCCTTAAGGATTATTTATAAAGACCTTACATTGAAATCATGAAAAAATATCACAAAATTCATTCTTTTTAATTTATTAAACTTGTCATTACTCCTTGATATCCCATGCAAAGTGTCCATGTGGGTATGAGCTCCCAAATTTGCCATTTGAGCTCTTCTCATGCATTTTGCACACCCTAAATTAGTTTAAGCCATGAAATAGATTTGATGTTGTTTTCTCTATATTATAATAGCTTTAAAACTTTTTATATTTCATTAAAAACCTATTTTATGTTCTATAATTCTCTCCTAATGCTATAAGTGGTGGTAGACCCCTAAATGGGCAATAGGCTTAGACTAGACAAAGTAGGTCTACATGCATCCTTGAAGGTTTAGGTCACCTTGATGAGTTCTTAAGACTTACATATTTTTATCCCTATGTTTATACTTATATCACATATTTAAACACCTTTATCCATGGTTCTTCAATTTTTCAACTCACCTTATCAAGTTCTTTCTTCAAATCTTGTAGGTTTACACCCTTAGGGAGTGCCATCTATCTGAGACAAAATAAAAGGCACTTCCCTTATTAACATAGAATAAATGGTGGTATGATGAGTTTCTATAAGTTATTTGGAACCTATATCTTGAATTTATATTCTTGGTTTCATGTTTTTCTCCTTCAACTATCTCAAAATCTATGACAGACTCCTGGGAAAGTTCATTGTGTGCAGTGTCTTGAATGTGGAGTATGTGTTGCCTTTGAAAACCTCTCCATTCCTATTTTCACTGATATGAGAGTTTAATTATATGAAAATTATCATAATATAGGTGTTTTAAATGATCAAACACCTCTTATCACCCATGATTACATCTTCAACCCATTTCCTTGCTCCACTAGGCCTGACTGATAGGTTGAATGTGTTTCTTGCTTGAAAGAGGCACCTATAGGTGCATATTACATGGTTGAAGACTTATATTATTTCATAAATACCTTATTAGAGTTTCCAATGTAATTTTAAATCTTTTATACCTATCCACATCATGCTTTTGTAATACCAACACTCATAACACCACACTTTTGCTCACTATCCACCACAGTCAGCTATAGTTGGCCATCTTAGAGAAAAAATAGGGTCCTAGATTTGAACCTTAGCCTTAGAATTAGTGACACATGAAAAATTATCCCATTATAGGTACTGAAAGCATCTATGAACTTTTATAATGTTCATGTTTTTAGGTTTCCATGCTTAAGTTCGCACCATGCACATGTGATACTCCACAGTCAACTATAGTTGACTTGTCTCAGGAAAAGCACACCTGTATTTGTTAACAGGGTAAAAACCTAGAGAATTATCCTTCTTTGACACTATTTCAAACATAAGTGTGTTTATAAACTCAATAAGACCCTTCAAACTTGGGTATATACCTTATTTTTCCACTTTAAACTATGGATATCCTTTTAGGTACAAAACTTTTAGACATCATTGGAAGTTTGCAATGACCAAAATCATGACTTTGAAACTCTATAACATCCTCCTTACTTGTCCAACATCTATATAATCTTGCAAGGATCTTCTCCTACAATAGGGATATAATGTGGAATCATTTGAATTGATCATTAGTCTAGGAAGTATTATTAAATATTAACTCCAAAAGCATTGGGGACTCTATTTTTAAGCTTTTAGGAGCATTGTCCCTAAATCTCAGTCCTTCAATTTGAAGATGGTTTGTCAAGGATGAAAACTAGTCTAATTCTTTTATTATGACTACCAAAGTATATCTAACCTCCAAAACCTTCATGGGAACCTCAAAATATGTTAAACTTTTCAATGACCATGCTTGAAGTCTCTATGTATGGTGACCTATAGATGCACATCTCATGTTGCAGGATAGCTAAGGAGAAATGATAAATGTGCATGATGTGTGATTATTCCAACCAATATTATAATCTTCCATGTTACTCAAATTAATCTTTAAAAATTTAATGACTTAAAATAATCTTCAATGTTCCCATTCCAATGTGGTATGTGCCCTATAGGCACCTATTGGCATGCATTAATATTATAGGCCTGTGTATGTTTAAGAACTCATTTAGATAATTAATCATGTGGCACATGTGGAAGTTTGACTTGATTTTATCTATTTTAATAATTTTTTAATCAAACTTAACTTCTTCATAGACCTCCATGAATGTCCTTAGACTTCACACACCATGGATATATATATATATATATATATATATATATATATATATATATATATAAACTTGAAAGGAGTTGACTGTGAGTTTTACATGAATGTGTGCTTGATCAATGTTTTATATTTTAGGACCAATCATGTAAATAAGGGTATTTTTATGACATTAAAATATGAATAAAAACATATCACATCCATAGGATACCCTTGTAGAGAATCAAACCTTCTACAAGTAGTAAAACGTGACTACAACTTCTATTTGTGATGTGTTCCTAAAATTTAGATTTTTTAACTCATAAGAACACTTCCAATGATAAAAAACAAAACATATTAAACATTATAAAATGAATCCAACATCATATAGAATCAAATTCATAATATAATTTGTATAAACTATCTCAAATAAGAGCAAAACCTACAGGGTGTTGGAAACAACAAGTAAAAATGTACATTCAACTTTTTAAGTATGGTTCATAAGTTAAAAATTATAAATCCTTTACATATTATAGTTAAAATGAATTTTAATGAGTGTTTTATCACCTCCCAAAGGAATTTGACTTGAAACTTCTCATCTTGGTTGTACTATTAAAAAATCAGTTGACTAGTTTCATCTGCATAGTGGAGTGATTGAAGAAAATAATGGTTTTCTTTTCCAATTTTTGGCACTTCCAAACCATTTAAAGAATTTAAATGAGTCCAAATAATTTTATTGACCATCCAACTATACTCTCCCATAAGGAACTCTTTCCCATAGGCCATATAACCTTTTAAACTCCCTCTTTTTCACTTCTTTTCTTGAATTTTTATTTAGGAACATGCACGTTTTAGTTAGTCCTAACATTCCTGACAAGCAATGTGAAAAATTTGTTTTTCGAATGAAATTTTAATCACATGGAAACATTAAAAAATTTACCACTTCATTTAATGACCCATTTATGACCCCTAAGTGACACAAGGACTAAATTAGACCATGACCAAGGCTTATATGATGTTAGGTGACATATAATTAACTATACCACACCCTATAATGTATCAATAGACCCTTATATCAAATTTTTGACTATAGTGGGTTTTCTCATTCTGACTTGTGGTTAAAATAATCAACATGTCCTATTATAAATTATGGATTTCACCATTAATGGTGTTATAGTAATTTGGATGCACAACATGTTTCTAAAATTCTAGTAATTCATATGTTTATAATGCAACTCTTGATTTATGTCAGTTTGATATATTATCTCTAATGCTTTCACGAGACAACTAACCATTGGTTTAATGGATGTGTTTGCTTAAAACTTAACATCTTATATTTATCTTTGAGTTCTTGGTATACCTTATATGTGTTCATTAAAAACAATAAATAGTCTTGGAATTGGGACAAAAATTTAATAACTAGTGGAAACCTTAAGGATTACACTCGATTATATGATGTAATAGTCCATTTTGACAATGATTTGTTGAATCATCATATTCCTTAATAAACACATAAGTTAATGACTAAGGATAACTAAGTAACAAACTCTTGCATGATCATACACATGTTAATTACATGGTATGAATGCATATGTTATTAAATTATAACATATGATAATTAAAGGTAAGTAACATTTAGGTGTAGACCCCTATAGTTGGCTTATGTGATGGTACTCTTTGATCACAAGAAGTAACTATTTTTCAATGCCAATTATATAATTTTTCAATATGGGGGCTCCCTTGTGTGATGACACCCACCTTGAGTTCAGTAATTTTTATCTCATCTAATTTAAATAGTAAAAATTATTTCTTCATGGAGTTATAACCTATGTGTATTTCCTCAATAAATTAGGGAAATGTTGGTGTAATTCTCTCATAAAGGATGTTGGATTAGGATATGGTGATTGATGGGGGTAGGACATAAAGTGGTCCTCACTTAGATGATTCCCAAAGGCTTTAAGACTCTTATGCTTATGTCATGTTGGATCCAAAAATGAATTATAAACCTCTACCTATTGATCTCATGATGCGATAATACTTGCCTAAACATGATTGTGAGATGAACCTTATTTTTGATGATTTGGATCCCATGCTTGAGTATGATACTCCTATTATATCTAGGTTGCCTATCTAGCAATTAGATAAATAGACATTCTAGTTTGTGCTCAATTCCATTTTGGTTGATTATATCCTTATCCATTTGATATAATTGGGATGTTGGTTGTGGGATGCTAATATTACCTATACATTTGTTTAAATGCATTGCACTACATTTATTTTTATGCAGTAGGGGCCTTTGATGTTTCATTGTGTATTTTCAAAAAAAAAATTAAAAAAATGGCATTATTTCAATATATTGGAAACTTGAAAAGGGCTTTATGCTTTCATTCTACATACATAGCAAATAAAAATATTTTGGAAAAAATGTCTTTTTTAATTTATATCAATGTTTTAGATCACCACACATCATCCTTCATCAGGAGAAAAATGGATTGATGATTTAACAACCAAACTATGCTAACTTAAATTGTGTAAAGGACAATGGTCACCTGGGGTATTAAATATGAGGGTATCTATTACACCTCCCTTCTTTCCAATTGTAGACATGTACCCAAAAGTGGTAGAGGAATGAAAACCTCAAAGTTCAATAAAAATAAGAATTTGCAAGCGCTAACATAATAATTAAACATGATTACGTGCTCAAGAAATAAATAAATTAAAAGTGGCTTAAACATATATTGTTATTATTTTAATATATTGGAACCTAAAAAGGGTTTTATGCTTTCATAGTGCTTAGAAATAATTTCAAAAAAAAAGGGTGGCATTATTTCAATATTTTGGAACCTAAAAGAGATTTTATGATCTCATAGTACATACATATCTAATAAATATATTTTGGAAAAAATGTCTTTTTTTATTTATATCAAAGTTTTGGATCACTAGCCATGATCCTTCATTAGGAGAACAAAGGATTGATGATTGAACAACAAAACTATGATAACCTAAATAGTGTAAAGGATAATGGTCACTTGGGGTATCAAATATGAGGATATCTGTTGCATCTCCCATCTTTCCAATTGGAGGCATGTAACCAAAAGTTGTAGATGAATGAAAACCTAAAAGTTTGGTAAAAATAATATTATTCAAGCCCTAACTTAAAAATTAAAATTGATTAGGTTATCAACAAATTAATTAATTAAAAGTGGTTTAAACATTTATTGGAATTGTTTCAATATATTGGAACCTAAAAATGGTTTTATGCTTTCATAGTACATACATAGTGAATAAATAGATTTTGGAAAGAAATGTCTTTTTTTATTTATATAAAAGTTTTGGAACACCACCCATAATCCTTCATCAAGAGAACAAAGGATTGATGATTGAACAACAAAACTATGCTAACTTAAATAGTGTAAACGACAATGGTCACCTAGTGTATTAAATATGAGAGTATCTATTGCACCTTCCTTCTTTCCAATTGTAGGCATGTACCCAAAAGTGATAGAGGAATGAAAACCTAAAATTTTGATAAAAATAATAATTTTCAATCCCTAACTTACAAATTAAAATTGATTAGGTGCTCAAGAAATAAATTAATTAAAAGTGGTTTAAAATAGGGATAAATAATTATTAAGGTAAGAGTAAATTTAAGTCACCTAATATAATTACTAAAAATGATAAAGTGTTGTAAAATTATTAAAATATTTACTAATTTTTAACATGGTTAGAAGATTTATTAGGATGAGAGTAAAAATTAAAACACATAATATAAATTAATAACAAGGTAAATGTTTTTTCAAAATAATAATGATTTAACTAATTTTAATTCATTTTACAATTATATTAACACTAGAGAATAATAAGTGATCTGAAGTAGAAACTGTCAATGGTTAAGTTAAGGGAGCCTAGTATAAAGGTTGTTGACAATGGATTAAAATAAGGTGTAATAAAAGACACTACTAGTCCCTCTTACACTTCAAGACACACTTCACAAAAAATACACTTTATGAAACCTATTAGAAGAGATATTACTCACATAAACATGCAAGAGCAAAAATGGAAGTAAGAAGAGCATATTCATCATTTATCAACCACACAAACCACTTAACACACTTAGGAAAGAGATTATAGATGATGAATCAACTTAAGAAAACTTTATTCAAAGGAAAATAAGTTGTCAAAACTAGAAAGGCTTCACCATACCAATTGTGGATCCATTACAAAGCCAAAAAGGGTTGAATATATAGAGCATATGAGAGGAGAGAGAAGAAGTGAAGATGATAGGTCACAAGACCATGTGTCGAATATTGATAACTAGTTACAATTTAATAGAATGAGATGTAATAAAGGTTATAGTGTTTCCATAATTATGTTTCAACATGAAATAGAGCACTTTCCTCAAGTTAGCATAGGACTCTTCATTGTCTTGCTTTGAAACTGCCTTCATGATGAGTCACCCACTTGACTATATAAAACTTCCATAAGAAGCCTTGAAACATATGATCTATCATGGGAATGTGGAAATGAGTTTATTGAAGGTCATCTACTACACCCAAGCTAATAAATTCATCGTTGTCACTTGTCATTCACTACCTGCAATCAATCATCACTAGTCCTTTAGGTCTATTATCACACTTGTCCCCTGAGTGGCTTGTAGTTTCTCATGGATATCCATTTAAAAGGATGTAGGACACTTTTCTATAACCTCCTTGCCTTGAAATCCATCATGAAGACCTCACAAATTTCCAAGTTACCCTTATCACTATCTTACTAGTTAGTAAATTTTCCTTTTCATTATCTAATTTAGATTACCTATGATGAAAATTGTATAAAATATGATTTCATTCACAACCATGGTTATAATTATGTTTTTTAAGTTGTAACAAGTCCCTACACAGCTCCTACAATGATTCTCACTAATCCATTCTCCTCTGTACATATAACACACTTCAAATCTTATAAAAATAGACAATTAAGCATGTTTGTACAAGTGATGGTTTGGAAAAAGTGAATGTCATTGAGCCTAGGATAGTATTAGACATTTTTCAAATACTTTCATGTCCATTTTACCTTTTGTGAATGCATCATTCTCTATATCATCTCCACTAGGTTCAAAGTAGGGTTCTAATAGGGTTTTTGGTCATTTTAATTCTTAGTGACAATTCATAAAAATAAGATGGATAACTCCCAAATAAGTTTAACTAAAAAAAAAATTAGATACCCCCTTCAAATATCCTAAATCCTTGATTTCTCATACAACTCAACCATACACATGTGTACAAATGAACATGGCATCTCAAGTTCTTGATTGCATTTTGAGTATGTTTGAGTCAAAATGACCGATTTTAGATTATGTTACTCAAAAAAATGGGTCTAATAAACTCTAAATTATCTTATTCAAGTTATCACATGACTTATAAAGTTCGTATAGTCATATGGACTACTAGGCACCTGTAAGAGTTAGGCCTAGTTATAGGCCTAACTATATCTTCTATGGATATATCAATTTATGAAGTTTATAATCACTATAGGTTCCTATTAACACTTTTTTAATATCAAAAACAATGTTTCACATCTTTACATGATGTAATTAAGGATTTTCCATTCATCCATTCAACATTCCTATGTTAGGTCTACAAATTATTCTACTTGTGGAGTGACATCTACCTGAGCTAAATTAGAGGGAATCTACCTTTCTCATCAAAATAAATTGAGACTATAGGTGGATTTATTAAGTCTTTAACACACCTTGTATTATTTTTCAAAACTTTACTATTCTCCTAGATGTCTCAAACATCAAACATCATAAAACTAGCTTTCTAGCTCTGTATACTCTAGGTAGGATTTACTTGACTATAGGTTAGGGTTAAAACCCCAATAATTCTTATTTTTAGTATATATTTAAAGGTCACATATAATATGATATATCCTTATGAGGATATTTATCATGGTTATCTACATCTTACCCCTTTCCTCACCTTCACAAACATGGATTCTCCATTGGCCAAGCTATTCTATAGATTGCATCATAATATTAGGTAGCCACTCAGAATTCTCAAGGTTCCTATTGGTGTTCATGTTTGTTTGAGGACCACATATAAGTGTGAGGTTATATATTTGATAGTTATCATTACACCTTATAATATTATTCTACCAAGAAATATTTATATTTTACTAGCCTAGTTAGTCTACTGACTGTATCACCTATAATTAATCATTTGGAGAATCAAGAATTCTTGTATGTGGAAATTTTATTGTTTGAACATTGAGATTGAATCCCTTCATTATATCTTGAGGTTTTCATGGCCATTTTACCCTTTAATCTACATATTTCTTTCCATCAGACCATACAACCATTCTCACCATCAACATACCTAGGATTACAAGTTATAGATTCATGTGGGATTTTCACATTGTGGCTCACTGACTATCTACAATGAAAACTTTATTGAGTTTAAATATCATTCAACCCTAATCCAATAACTTGGTAACTTACTTTCATTTTTAGGAGTAACATATCCATCTAGGATGCAAGATTTAATGATTTGACTTGCTTAAACCCCATCAACTCTTACCCACAGGTGACCTCTTGTAAGAGATAAAAACTCATTCAAAGAAATTAAGGGAAGTTTAGCTCATTCGTTACTTTATCACTTTGGTTGACTATAAGGTATAAGTTTAATGCAAGATCTAAACTATAAACCCTTCCTAGACATGAGAACCTCCTTTCATGTCTTGGGAATGTACACAACCTTTTACTTAGGTTTTTAGTAGCCTTATAATCCTCTATACACATCTATAGGTAACTATAAGTGACTGTATACATCAAAGCTCTTATCATTCTTAACTTATTTCATTAGAACTCCATCTCAATCAAATTTTAGGTCCCTCAATGGGAAACATGGACCATTTTGATATACAAGAAGAGAAAACAACATATTAGAATTGACTTTAAATCATTCATAGGAAGATAACACTTTGTAATCGATAAAATACTATCCTACAGACCATGATGTGAACCTATATCTCAATGAGAGTGGTTATACTCATCCTTTCACATTCATTCATTTAATTTTATCTAAAAACAATAATACAAGTATGATTATGCTCTTAATTTAGACATGCATCACCTAGTTTGCTCAGATCAATGCAAACAAAGAAGAAAATTGGAGCCAATGGGAATGTGTAGGTAGATTAGACTCACTAGAATTCTGAAGGATAGTTAATGAAGCACAGCCAACCATTATTAAAAATATTTCAATGGAAAAAATTTTCATGAACACTAATTTCATTTACCAAAATTATCCATCTCAACTCCTCCACTCCTGTTTGTACTGAGAGTAAATTGGTTGACCTATTTGACGTTGTCTATGAGAGTGATGAAGGAGATGTACTGGGTTTTTATAGGTTTGTAACTATTAATATATTCTCAATCATAGAAAATAATTTTTAGGGCCTTTATATATCATATTGGATCCTCCCCACCTACCAAGTATACCTTTCGAATTGTACAACTGCCTCAAGTTGTCTATTGGGTAGTTATTTTCTTGAATCCATGTTGAACATGCATTTATTTAGTTTTAAATTGAATATTAATACTAAACTAAAATATTGGATTTTAAGGTATATTTTTACATTTATCATTTCATTAAAATTATTTACACCTTCCCCTAGAATGACCAAAAAATGACCTAAAGGAAAATTAGGACAATGACACAAATGACTAAGGTGAAACATATTAACTAACCTAAAACATGACCATGTATACATTTTAAGACTTATAAAGACCCTATATAAAGTTTTAATATAAAAGGTTTGACTTAATTTGACCTAGTGTCAAATTTTGTCAACATTTTGATGATTTTCTAGGGGTAGAAAACCTATTTTGGTAAGGACTAGTTTCCTTCTCCTATCCTTAAGAAATGGAGTCACTTATATGTTATTCTTGATATTGATAATCCCCTGAAAGGACAAAAAACACACCACACACAATAATGAATCAATCACACAAGATAATAAATAAGACACATACTTGTGTTCTTATGAACACTTAGGGAAACACAAATCAAAATAAGCAAAGACATACACCTATTCCTAGTATGTAAAATTCATCAAAACTCTTGATGTGAAAAACCACTCTTCATTGCTTCAACCAGGGTCAAGGATAATACAACTTGCATCACTCATACTCCAAGAAAATAGATCCTTATATGATGCATACTTGTTAATAGAAACTTACTTGTGGAGACAATCTAGTGACTTACCATGGTTAGGTCTTCTACTGATTGTAATTTTGTCATTTAGAGTGCTCATGAACACTAGATCCAACTCTCCAAGAAACTTTTTTGAGTGGGTAGCTTGCTTAGACTTTGTAATGTTCACTACATAGTTTTTTAATATGATCATTTAAAATCATTAAAGCTTCTTAAACTTTAGATGCACTTGAGACAAAATATGTCTATTGTTTGGAATCCTTAAGGTTGTCTTATTGTTCACCAAACACTAGTGGATCTTTCAAAGTTGTTCCTTATTTGGCAGAGATCTCAAGATTTTATTTTTGCTCATCAAACACATGTTTAATCTCAACATTAGGTTTATATTGTTTCTAAATAATTGTAGACCTACTCAATTCTTCAATTTATTATAGAATGGCATGTAATTGATTCCATGTGTCATATGCTTCCTCTTCAAGTTATTTCTCATGAGTTTTCTCTTCCTTTATAGGCAAAATTGAGTGTTCACCAAGATTATCACATTTTCTCATAGATGGGATGTTCACATCATCACTCATGTGTACAAGATAGTTTCCCCATGTAAATTGTTATAGAATGTTATCAGGATATGCCTCAAGGACTCCATCATAATCCTCATGAAGTATGTAATTTCTAGAACATGTTTCTTTAAATCCACCTTGCTTATCTCCCCATTCATAAAAAAAAATAAAATATGCCATCAAGGAGAGTTAAAGGTTCTTGATCACTAGGGTAATCATCTTATTCAATTAAATTGCAATTCATTTTATAAGTGTAAGGAATATAGGGTTCAACATGAAAAATAAAAATAGGTTCTATATTTATTGTCAATTTTACACCATATCTAATCCTAAACCCCATATAGAACTAGTCTAAATTCAAACAACCTCCAATTTAGCAATGAACTCTCTTTACAAAAAAAGTGCAAAATGAGGAGGCACATCTACCACTAGAAAATCTTAAGAAATGGTGAAGGTATGATAAAGATGAAGAATCAATTGCAAAACTGTGATTATGCCAATGGTCTTGGTAGCTAACCCATCTAATTATAGCACTCTTTTGTCATGAATCTTATACTTAAAATTTAATTTGTCATCTACTTGCTTGGGCATGATGCAAGTACTAGATCCACTATCAATGAGAGAATTATATACCAAGGAATACAAAATAATGATTGATAAATATAAAGGAGTAGGTTTGTCTACCTTTTTAACTTTTCTTGACTTTCCTTAAATTGGCTTCCTAGTGTTTCTCGTCATTTCCTCTATTTGGCTAAACTATTTGGCTATCAAACTAAACATGGACATCTCCTTTTGAAGTATGTCTACTTGTCCAAGTATTAATAATTTATCCCACATTAAGACATTCACATGAGACCTCTTCATTTACTCCACAATGATAGTGAATGGACTACTAACTCTTTCTTGTCCACTAGGAAGAATGGTGATGCTTAAACCTTGAGAATTTTGAGGTATGAAATCACTTATAACATTGAGATATCCTTGACTTACTTGTGTATTTTGAATGATATTAGACATATCATCCCTTTTGCTTGTTTGAACATTCATTGAAGTACCATTATCAACCCCTTAAATGTCTTCAACTACCTTATTCTTACTCCTTATGTTTGCACTTATAAAAATCAAATCTATGCTTGACCAGCCTTTATGATTGACTAAAAGTGAGTCATCTTGTTGATAATTTCACAATACATACCCCACTTTAACATCCTTCCCATCAGTCACTCCTCTATTTGGTATTTCAGCTTGAGTCATAGCTATCATAGGTCCCAAATTTGCCATGAAGGCTTGATTGAAATACTCATTGACATAAGGATATGGATCACAAGGTTGATCCAATGAAGGTTCGCTATTATGACACATGGGATTCCCACACATCATTAAGATAGAACCTAAATATATATGAAGTCTTTAATTTCACTTGTAACCATTCAAGGGTAGATATATCATTAAAATTATTTATATCCATGTAATCCCATTAATTACCTAATGCACATGAGCCTGTTTAATGATCACTTGAACCCACTGATTCATCAAATACTTTGTACAATCCATTCCTTGGTCGAATCACACCTCACACATGAGAAATCATGTGTTGATCATTTCACTCTCTTTAAAAATTAGCTCAAATTCTCATTTCCAACTTGAAAATGGAAAACATCACATAATTGATCACTCTATATATCAATTACTCTTGAACTGATCTAGTTTCCAACTAATTAGTTTCTACATCATTATGTATTTACTTCCTAAAAAAGTTATATATTTATCTTCATATATTTAGCAATTGATTCATTTATAGGTATTTGGGTCCTTTTAATCTAATCATCTAACTATATTTTCTTCACACATTTATATTTAATTACTCAATACCAACCTTAAAATTTTACCCATTATGACATCTATATGTTATTTAATATTACCATTTGTAAATAGAAGCGAGCCTCAAAGTGCATATGATAAACATGATAATTATGGATATTTCCAAATTAAATGTTTTTAACAAATCTAAAAACTTGATACCAGCATTAAAAATGTCTCTTTACATGGATTATCTTCACATTTACACAAGCACATCAATTTCTTGGTGGAGGCAAGAGGGAAGGCACAAATCCAATGCACATTTGGTGGATGGAACACAAACAAACCTCCAATGCATGTCAGCATATTTAATGATCACACGATCCCACTAATACATCAAATACTTTGTTAAAGGCCTTCGATAGGAGAAATCATATGGTGATCAGATTTTGTCTTGGTGAATGCAATGGATAAATTGTTTTCATTACAATGGTATTCAAAAAATTAAAAGCAAAAAAGAGTACCTTGGAATTTTAGGTTCGGGATTTGGATAAAAATATGAAGTGGATATGGATACATACAAACAATATAAAGATTATTAAAATATGGGGACCCTTTTTTGTTTAGATCCTTATTAATTTTATTTTCTTTGAGATGATTATCCTATAGTCCTCCATCTATTTTTCTATCTCTTGGGTTGTGAGAAAGGTTGGCCGAATGGAAATTAGTCACATCTATCAAGGAGATTTAATAGGTAAGGGATGCCCTATTATTTATTCACTTGGCATGTACCTTAAAAAAGCATCATTACTCATTTCAACCAAAGCCAAGGAAAATATATAAACTCAATGTACTTCCTCCATATCAATGTCATTGCATCATTGATTCAATACACAAATTAGATGTTTATTCTTTCTATAATCAAATAAAAAATAGTCTATAAAATATTCCACCATACCGTAAGCTACAAACACCATTGTAGTGCGTGCATGGTATGTAAACACAAAAAATTACCAAAAGTTAGGGCATGTTTTTTATATGGGCCCTTAGTAGGTATAAAAATATTATCAACATAAATGAATATATGTCACATTATATACATTTGAACCTACCCTTCATGATATCAAATGTCCAATAAGAAACATCATGAGCCTTTAGAAGTCTCAGTAGAGGACAAAATGATAATTATTTGATTGAGATAAGGCTTTATGTATGATGTGATGCTCAAATCAATAGAACAATGTTTATTATATGGAGATAATCTATTTATATTTGTAAGCCTATAGTTAAACTTATGTTTGTCTTTTATTCAAATTATACTTCCATGTAGATAAATTACAAGTCCATAAATATCTGGCTAGTGGTGAAAGATTTCAATGTGAAATGTGAGGTGATGATGAGGGGAAATACTAGGGTGTTTCATGTCATCTTATACACTAGATAGATTGATACCATACACATGCATTGAAATCAAGATATTTATTATATTTTCATAGCTTACACCTATAATAAAGGGGTTAGTAGCTTGTAGTGTGGTGGTATATTTTATTGACAATGTACTTTTTTACTACAAGAAAGAATTTATGTCTAATGTGTGGATTGAATCAACATTGTAGTTACATTGATGTGGGGGAAACACATTTAGTTTTTGGAATTTTTCCTATTGATTTCATTGTGTGAGGGAGTGTTGAAGGTTTTGCAAATCATATGGTGTTCTCACTCTAATGACGTAGTTAGAATTATCTCTTGAGAAAAATGGGTTAGTTTTCCTCTTTGAAACATAATACGACTTGGTTTTTGTGAAATAAACCAAGGCTAAATGATTAAAATATTCATATTAATCTGAAAAGATTAATTATGAATCACGTTGAATTATTCTTTCACATTTATATGAGATATATTAGTCTGTATACTTAACAAAGGGTTTAGATGCTATGCATAAACATAAATAGTTAAATAAAGTAAATATTTTTTGGCTAGTTTTGTCATGCAATGATGCATTTCAAAATATTAAAGTATTATTAGAAAACATTTAAAAATGAATAAACAATACGTAAACTAACACTTCCATGAAAAATGAAAGAATGAGATGGCATTCATGAATCAAACTTTTTGGTTAGTAAATATACACTACTATTTTTATCTTATTAGTCTATAACAACAAAAACAATCACTTTATCTTATTATTTTGTAACATATATAAAAATTTTATCCACTAATTGCTTTTACAATAAAAAATTAAAAGTAAGTATTTAAATTATAAAAAATTGAAACTTTATAATAGAAAAATAAAATTACATTATATAACTACTAAAAACATGATGTATGAATAATACTATTAATTTAAAAAAATAAAAATGAAATTAAGCTATCACAATATGGATACATAATTAAATTAATGAAATAAAAGAACTTAAAACACCAATAATCTAGAAAAGTATCCAAGTTTGTGTAAAAAGAAATGAAATTCAGTTAATAGACATTCTACTTATAGCTAGAGCTATAACTTAACTAATAATTGATGCAATTATATAAAAATAATTTTTTTTCTCTACTAGATCTATCATATATAGATTAATAAACCTCTATCCAATCTTCCTACTCTTTATGCCTGGATATCTAAGAACTTGCAACCACTAATGCAATGTAATCAAAAATTTACCCTTGTGAAAAAACTTCATCAGAGTTGAAGTTATCTATATTAAGTAAAAGGTTTTGATTCAAAACTAGCATTGGATTGGACCATCACCCCTAATATTTAAACCATGGTTCTCACACTTAAATCCACTCATTCAACCAATCAATGTCCGACCCACATGTGTTCATCTTTCCCATCTCCATCTCAAATTCTCATCTAACCTTTGGTTCAAAGTGATATGCACTACCCTAGTAGAGTATCTATTCAATTACCGTAATTCTTATTCACTTTCCCACACTAATTTTGAAAGAATACTAGGAAACATAGACATTTATAAGAACCTCCATTCCAATAAAGCCCTAAAAATTGTAAATTGGTTATGGTCCCAAACACTTGACTGTGAAGGGTTGCATTCTCATCATTTATTTTGAGACAGGTCATTTATCCTCTGAATATAGAAATGTAGTGGGAAAAAAGGATACATCCTAGTTGAAGGAATTTTATTCTATTTACCTCATTCTGGAAAAGGGTGATTTGGATAGGGTAGGAACTAAAGCTTATTTAGAATATCTTGAACTCATTGTTCAAAATGATACACTTCCAGATGTGGAGACCCTCCATGTGCATCCAATCTTCGTACTTCATTTTATATATATATATAGATAGATAGATAGATATATATATATATGTGTGTGTGTGTGTGTGTGTGTGTGTGTATATGTATATGTATATGTATATGTATATGTATATGTATATGTATGTATATATGTATGTATATATGTATATATGTATGTATATATGTATGTATATATGTATGTATATATGTATATATATATATATATATATATGTATATATATATGTATATATCTATGTATATATACATGTGTGTATACATATATGTATATATATATATGTATATATATATATATATATATACATGTGTATATATATATGTGTATATATACATGTGTATATATATATGTGTATATATATATATGTATATACATATGTGTATATATATGTACATATACATATATATATATAGACATATATATATATACATATATATACATATATATATATACATAGCTATACATATATATACATATCTATACATATATATACATATCTATATATATATACATATCTATATATATATACATATATATATATATATATATATATATATATATACATATATATATACATATATATATATACATATATATATATATATATATATATATATATATATATATACATATATATATATATATATATATATATATATATATATGGGAAGAGGATTAGATTTAATCCAAATTGAAATATAAATTCCCCTTTCCCCTTATTCAAATTGAGAAAGTAAGGTAGGCTAAAACATGGTTAGCAGAAAGAATAAGGGTAAAGGCCCTAGAAAAGGGCAAGACATGAGAGATGATGAAGACCTAAAGAGGATGGATGGAATGTTAGAAAAAAACTAATGGTTTTTCCCGAATCTTTGGCTTACACTAAAGACAAGTGTTAGTTTTGTGAAAGTTTATTGTTTTTCAAGTTGGTTGGTTGTTGTTTGATTATTTTTTGTAGGAATATTCTAGTATTCTTATCTTATCAACCACTTTGTTTACCACTCATAGAGGCATTGCTTTCGAGAATTATTGATCTATCTTCTCCTCCTTTGTACAAGTATAGGGACCTTTCATAACCATATTTTAACACTATCTAATAAAAATAAAAATTCTAAATTTTAATAAAATAAATCAAGAGAGGAAAAAACACACATTAACATACGAATATAAGATACAAATTTGGTGGTGTATATCAAAATATTGATAGTGGAGATAAAATTAATTCTTCAAATCTAGTGTGATGTCATTAAATATTGAATATACTATATTTTTTTCATAACATCATCTCATGCCTTTTATACCATATTGATGATATTATTATGTGGAGAACTATTTAAGACCAACAATGATAAGCTTAGTCATAAGTCTTGTAAGACATACAATAATTTTGGGCTCAAGATTTCACCTCAAGTCTTTCGGAGATGTCTTGGGTCTCAAATGGATTTGCTTTGAAAATTTATTGGAATTTAGTCCCACATCAACTAAGATGGAGGTTATCCATGTGTTTATATAAAAAAGTTGTGAATATAGGTGATAAGGCCCCCTTCTCAAAAAATGGGGACCCAAACATGAGCATTCTGCTCTGCACAAAGATAAATGAATGATAAGGATAAAAACCCCAACCATCACAGTGAAATAAGGAGATCAAGACCATATTTTTGCTAACATGTGATAATATATACTTTTAATTATTACATGATATTATGTATACTAAATATTATATTATATTATATTATATTATATTATATTATATTATATTATATTATATTATATTATATTATATTATATTATAGGTAATATAAAATGTGAAATATATAATATATTTTTCAATATATATTTAGATGAAATATTCCAAAATAAGAAATGTGTCACATACACCCTTCATGCCACAACACAAACATCTATTGAGCTTCTCATACAATACCTATTGACCTGCCTAGCTACACAATAGATATGTGTATGGTGATTTATTCACCAACACTTCAACCACCAATCTCCATGATGCCCACCCCATAACTCTACTAATTAAAAAGAAACATCTTATAAGAAAATATTCAATTTTCACATAATTTTTTATATTTTTCCTTTTTTATTTTTATAGCTAACTCATCATGAAGATGTTATTTGAAGGAAAGACAAAATGTGTTAAAATATAGAATTTTTAATCTCATTGTCTTTTCTCCATATATGTGGAATCATAGTGTTGAGTTAGTCACACAATGAACATGGAGCATTACCATAATCAAATAAACATCATGTTGTTTTAATCAACCCTTCACAATAGACCTTGTCCATTGATGTTGATTTTGGCCAATTTTAAAATAGAATGAATAGATAAGCATCTAATTTCTCTTATATGAGGTGTTATAGCATAGATGAAATGTTATTGTTATCATTAAAGATGATCATGTGCATTGGGATGAAGTTTTCATTCCATCCACCAAATGTGCTTAGGACTTTTGTCTCCCATCTTGCCTCCACCAAAAAGCTTATGTGCATGTGTAAATTGAAGGAGAATCCAAGTAAATGGACATTTTTAATGTTTCTATCAAGTTTTGATAAGTGTTACCAATATTTAATGTGGTAGTATCCATGAGTCACATGTTCTCTCTTTTATATTTATAAAGGAAAAAATTCAAAAAATTGTATATGTCACAATAGGGATAATTGTAATATTGGTATCATGTTTTTAAACATGTAACAAACATTTAATGTGAAAGGATTCATGTTTATCATGTTGTGCATTTTCACACCTAGGATCCCTTCTATTTGCAATTGGGAAAAGAAAAGAATGACTATATGGCACAATGTTTTGTTTTATGCATTGGTTGCAATGATCAACTGATTCAAAATTGTATTTATGTGTTTCAATGTTGGGTTTTTCCAAATTAATTTAGATAAGATCATATCAAAATTTACCCTAACAAGTACATTTATTTGACCCTTATCTATGTCTACAAAACTAGACCACTATTCAAGAACCTAATGTATTATCATCTAACTAACTAATTAGGGATTTTATGACTAGATATGATAAACTATCCCTGTATTCATCATATTTAATGAATATACCTTTAGATATGCTCACATTTATTAATGTTTCCTCATCCACTTACATGATGTCACTTTTATATTCTGGGCATTACCTTCTAACATGTGATATGCTACTCATGTAGCCTATGTAATCAGTAAATTTAGTGGTTTAAATATATTTTTTTTGTCAAAGTCATGATTTTATATCATCCATTTTTTTGTTTTTTCCATTCATCTCAATGTTTTCTTTGATGGCCACCACAACCATATAGGACACTGGAAGAGGATAGTGAAGCTTCCTTATGTGAAATAAAAAATTTATTTGTTCAAGCTGAAGGTCCTCCTCTCCAACAAGAATGAAAAAATAATCATCAAATGCCATAGAATCAACATCATAGATAATGAAACCTATCCTCTTCGGTATGAATCATTACACTATAATAGGTTCAACATATTCAATATTGTATTATTTCAAACACAAAAATAGTTGATGCCATTATTTCATGATAGATTAGCTAAAATAATAAAAAAAGGAGAATTAAAAACCTCAATGCAAATATTTTTAGGATGGGTTAATTACAACATGCATTAATCAAGAATAGTTAATTCCTGAGACATTTGTTGATTCATTTGCTACATGTCATATGTGGAGGTATATTGCCTATGTTTTTCTTTATTTTATATATATATATATATATATATATATATATATATATATATATATATATATATATATATATGTTTTTTAAATATTTTACTTTAGGAATACTATACAAATTTCATTTTTTTATATTTAGTTATCAAATATTATATTAATTATACTTGAACATATACATATACATATGCACTCATACATACATACATATAAATTATAATAAAATATAAAATATAAAGTGAAATATTTTTTAAATATTTTACTTTAGGAATACTATACAAATTTAATTTTTTTATATTTGGCTATCAAATATTATATTAATTATACTTGAACATATACATATACATATGCACTCATACATACATACATACATGTAAATTATAATAAAATATAAAATATAAAGTGAAATATATATATATATATATATATATATTTCACTTTATATTTTATATTTTATTATAATTTACATGTATGTATGTATGAGTGCATATGTATATGTATATGTTCAAGTATAATTAATATAATATTTGATAGCTAAATATAAAAAAATAAAATTTGTATAGTATTCCTAAAATAAAATATTTAAAAAATATTTCACTTTATATTTTATTATAATTTATATGTATGTATGTATGTATGAGTGCATATGTATATGGATATCTTCAAGTATAATTAATATAATATTTGATAACTAAATATAAAAAAAAGAAATTTGTATAGTATTCCTAAAGTAAAATATTTTAAAAACATATATATATATATATATATATATATATATATATATATATATATATATATATATATATATATGTTTTTAAAATATTTTACTTTAGGAATACTATACAAATTTCATTTTTTTATATTTAGTTATCAAATATTATTTTAATTATACTTGAACATATACATATACATATGCACTCATACATACATACATATAAATTATAATAAAATATAAAATATAAAGTGATATATATATATATATATATATATATATATATATATATATATATATATATATCACTTTATATTTTATATTTTATTATAATTTATATGTATGTATGTATGAGTGCATATGTATATGTATATGTTAAAGTATATATATATATATATATATATATATATATATATATATATATGTTTTTTAAATATTTTACTTTAGGATTACTATACAAATTTCATTTTTTTATATTTAGTTATGAAATATTATATTAATTATACTTGAACATATACATATACATATGCACTCATACATACAAACATATAAATTATAATAAAATATAAAATATAAAGTGAAATATATTATAATATAAAATCATATATTAAGTATTATATACTATTAAAAAATATATATTATATAACATATTATATATGCATATATATTATATATGAAGTATTAAAATATATAATATATTATAAGAATACAATATATATTGACATATACTATAATGTATAATATAATAAATAAATAAAATATAATTATATTATAAATAATATATTTTATTATAATTTATATGTATGTATGCATGCATATGTATATGTATATTTTCAAGTATAATTAATATAATATTTGATAACTAAATATATAAAAATGAAATTTGTATAATATTCCTAAAGTAAAATATTTAAAAAATATTTCACTTTATATTTTATATTTTATTATAATTTATATGTACATATGTATGTATGAGTGCATATGTATATGTATATGTTCAAGTATAATTAATATAATATTTGATAACTAAATATAAAAAAATGAAATTTGTATAGTATTCCTAAAGTAGAATATTTAAAAAAAAATTCACTTTATATTTTATATTTTATTATAATTTATATGTATGTATGTATGTATGAGTGCATATGTATATATTCAAGTGTAATTAAAGTAATATTTGATAACTAAATATAAAAAAATGAAATTTGTATAGTATTCCTAAAGTAAAATATTTTAAAAACATATAAATCAAAATATATATATATATATATATATATATATATATATATATATATATATTGATTGATTTATATGTTTTTTAAATATTTTACTTTAGGAATACTATACAAATTTCATTTTTTATATTTAGTTATCAAATATTATATTAATTATACTTGAATATATATATATATATATATATATATATATATATGTTTTTTAAATATTTTACTTTAGGAATACTATACAAATTTCATTTTTTTATATTTGGTTATCAAATATTATATTAATTATACTTGAACATATATATATATATATATATATATATATATATATATATATATATATATATACATATATATATATATATATATATATATATACTCATTCATACATACATATAAATTATAATAAAATATAAAATATAAAGTGAAATATATAATGATATAACTCACTCTCTCTCTCTCTCTCTCTCTCTCTCACACACACACACACACACACACACATGTTTTTTAAATAATCTACTTTAGGAATATTATACAAATTTCATTTTTTATATTTAGTTATCAAATATTATATTAATTATACTTGAACATATACATATACATATACATATGCACTCATTCATATATACATATAAATTATAATAAAATATAAAGTGAAATATATTATAATATAAAATCATATATTAAGTATTATATACTATAAAAAATATATATTATATAACATATCGAATATGCATATATATTATATATGAAATATTAAAATATATAATGTATTATAAGAATACAATATATATTGACATATACTATAATATATAATATAATAAAATATAATTATATTATAAATAATAAATTTAATTTGAAAGGTATATAATATAGAATGTGTGTGTGTGTGTGTGTGTATATATATATATATATATATATTTAAAAAAATGAATATGCATTTATCAAGTAGGTATCCAATCATTGGATGTGGTGAGTTAAATATATTGATGGGAGAGAGATGACATGGATATAATTGCTAATATAGAGATAATGTAGATGGAACCTACTATATGAATAGAACGTGAGTACAAAAAAATAAACAAGGGTAGCTATCTAATTAAAATTATTAGTCAGTGTTTATTTTCACACTAATAAGTTCTTAATTTAAAAACTATGTATTATCCCTCTATCTGCATCTCTACTTCTCTTCACTACACGTCAGCTCCTTTTCAAGCCCATACCTAGGGCTTAACTCTTTACATGCCTTGTTCTCAATAGACTTACCTTGTTATTTCCATGGGATCTAATGGCTTTGGTGGATATTGGGCATATGTTTTACTTCATTCTAACTTTTTTCTCTCCATACTTGGTGTAATCCTGAGCTTGCTTTGGTTCAATTCCATTTTTTGTCATTGGTGTTTCTAATTTATATTTTAGGTTAATTTAGTGGTTTAAATGGGTTCTAATTTAGTACAATCTATGTGAAGTGATCTTTTGGGTGCTCTAGGGTTCTCATCTTTCTCCTTTCCTTAATTATTTACTGTCGAGGTTCATTTTTTAGCTTCTCCTCTTGACCTAAACACTTTAAGGGAGGTCTTTAATATTCCTTTAGTTGAGTTAGCTAGTGATATTTTGAGGGAGGAAGCCTATTTTTATTTTGTATAAAATATTTTTAAATTTTATAAAATTTAGTCAATTATAGTGGATTTATAATTCTAGATCTCTGAGGATTGGAAACCTCTTTTGATTGCTATTTATGTTATTCATCCCTATGCTAAGGTTTTTTTCATCATTGTCTGCTCTTCCTCTTGAGATAGAGATTAATTGATGCATTTAGGACCTTGAACTTTTGAAAAAATATTTTCTATCCATGAAACTATGGTTCTTTGCCCTCAACGCAGATACTTAATCCTTTGTTATTTCTCAAGTTTCAATCAGATTGCCTTCTTTACAACTAAAATTTTGGCAGGCTTCTTCTCTTCAAATAATTGGTAGATTTCTTGAGGAATTCATCTCCCTCACACCAAAGAATGAATCCTGAATGTGAACTACATTTTATCGAATGTGTATTGCCATGGATTTATAAAAAATCTACTAGATGTTGTTAAGATTAAGGTTGGGGATAGGATCTAGACTCAAACATAGGATTATAAAAGAATAAATTTTAGTTGAAGGAGATTCTTTGATTTTGATCACTTAGCTAAAATTTATCTAAGAATTTTGTTTGTCAACATAGGTTAAACAAGTTTAATTTTGGTAATTATTAAACATGGTGGAAAGATGATGATGTGGATCATCCAATTCTCTTTTGTAAGGACAAGGTAATAGATTATAGAGCTAAGGTTGATCCTATGCACTTAATGAAATTTTCCTCTCCTCTTTTGGTGGTATCTTTTGAGTTATCCTATTCTTCTTTTTTTTAAAATGAGGTTTCTTTAGATAAATAAGTTTTTTATTTGTTTTTTTTAAATTTCTCGCTCCCCTAGAATCTGTTAGAATGCTCTTAGCAGGTTCTGAGACCCTTCAATTTAGGGGATTATTCTATAAAATCCTTGGATTCAATCTTAGTCTCTCCTCAGTGGGATACTTTAGTTGATGATTATAAAAGATGGTTAAATTTATCCAATAGGAAAAATCATGTTTTTATAAATAACATGTGTCATGTGGAACTTCACTCACATAAGAAACCAACAGTCCCCTATATTGGGTGTGTTGAGATAGTTTTTTGTTCATTTTAGGTTGGATCATAGCTTTATAAGCCCATCAAGTGGTGAATGTTATTGTATATTGATTTGGTTGCTTTTCATCATTATCATTTGGCTAAGCTATTTTTAGTGGCTTTGGTTTTATTGATGGCATCGATAAACTAATCTATGTTGGTTTTTTGAGCTCTTTATTGAGATGGGGATTCATTAAACCCCATCCTATATCAAAAAGATAATTAGCAGTTGGCTAGAATAATCCCCTACATGTCACCCACCATGTAATGTAATTGATCTTTTCTATCACTTTATTCTTTATTTTTAGGCATAGTGTCCCATACCATCATAGGTAGGTTTCCCTTAAAATCAGTACCTTGCATGTGAGTTTTTATCATAATAGTAACACATGGGACATGACACCATTGAGAATGGATTCCACACTAGCTGTGGTTTCCACATATACAATATTGCTTTTTCACATTTTGATATTTATCTATGTTACTTTCATTTTGTATTTTTATATTAGGACTATTGATTCTCATGATGTGAGAAATTAACAATGTAGGATTAGGGTTTCCTATTTATGTGTAAAAATTAATTATTTCCACTATTGATTGCAACTTTCATTGGTTTCCTACTGTAATTGAATTTTGAATAATGGAATCTTGAATAATTGAAATAAGAGTTTACACACACACACACACACACACACACACACACACACACACACACACACACACACACACACACACACACACACACACACACACGTATGTATATGTATATGTTAATGTTTAAAAGCTCTTGCAAACTAATGTTCCATTTATTTGAACCTTACCCCAAATTCATTAGAATGAAAAATATTGATTGAATTATATGATTAAAATATCATTCAAACTAAAACCCCATTTACTATAACCTTACCCTACAATCAACATAATGAAAAAAAATTACTTCCTGTCTCTGTTTGTGATCCACCTAGATCATTGTGTGTGTGTGTGTGTGTGTGTGTGTGTGTGTGTGTGTGTGTGTGTGTGTGTGTAACAAAGATCCTATCATTTCTCAAAAAAGAGTTGAAAATAAAATTATATTAAAATAAAAAATGAATTACAAGTGAAAATGTTATTTCATATATATATATATATATATATATATATATATATATATAAAGAAGATCCTATCATTTCTCAAAAAAAGTGGAAAATAAAATTATATATAAAAATAAAAAATGAATTACAGGTGAAAATGTTATTTCAACAAATAAGAAATAATCCAACTCAATATTTCACTATACAACAAATGTATTTGGAAATGCTTGAATCCTTAAACACTACAACTATAGTTTGTAAAGCTAAATAGAGGAAACCTATAGAGACATGTCGCAAAAATGATAATCAACTTGTTTCATTGGTGCTCCTATGGACAAAACATAAAATCATGCTAATAGAAAATCTATGGGTAAAAGAAGGATTGGTAAATGGATCAATTAGCAAAATTGTTTACATTTTCTACAATCTAGAATCGAAGCTGCCATCATTAACAATGTACATAGTTGTTGCATTCAAAAAATAATTCAGTCCATCATGGGATAGTAACAACGCTTTGCATCTTGCTATCCCCCTATTACATAGGTCAATCATAGTCAAATACCTATCAAAATGTCATGGGACCTAATCATACATAACACACTCAAAATGACTCTTGATAAAATAACAATCTATATTGGCAACATAGATCACCAAGGCATGACAATCACTGCTATATCAAGAGTATGCTCCCTCAGTCTCACACACACACACACACACACACACACACACACACACACACACACACACACACACACACACACACACAAAGATAGAGAATTGCATTTTATACTTCATTTGTATTGGTTTTAACCATAACAAATCATCCTTTACAATTATTGAATGAAATCTTACAAAAATAAATGATTGTGCTCATCTTCTTTTCTAAGCCTTTGTATAGTTTTATATATGTGATTTGGCAAAAAAATGTTTGTAGCTGAAAATTGTTTCCTAATTGAATACTAACTTTTTTTTAAAGTGTGCATTCCCAAAGTTCTTTGAGTCCATCGCCCTAAATGCCTTGCCATCAACCCTGACACAATTTAATATTACCATTTTTAATTTTTTATGTACACTTGTTATTTATCTATTTTGATCAACTACTGGTAACATTTTACCTATGCCCTAAAAAATGTCGACCATAGTTTCAACTTACAATGAATGTTGCCAAAAACACTGTACAAAAATATATATTGCTGCATACTCGATGCTAAGCCACCCCTACAAATCTCAACATCAAACCATATGGTACCATGCATCTGTAATACTCTCTATGATTCCTTCTGACATTGTTTTCACCCTTGGGGCAATTTCTAGTTTAATTATTTTATACATGTTAAATAATTTGATCACTTTATCTTACATTACTAATTAATGTAATATATATTTTATTTTATTTTATCTATGTTTATAATAAAATGAATACTATATTTTATAAATAATATTTTATATTTTTAATTTATATTAAAATAAAAAATTATTAATACTAGTATATTTATCTTAAAAAATTTTATATAAAATATAGTAATAGATATCATCCTGAAGATGCATAATCTCCTTATGTCACAAATCTAATATAATATTATATCAGATTTATCACATAAAAGAAATAAACATTCTTAAGAATAATATATATGTAGGTTTTTTCATGTATTTATCTAAGATATGTATAAAACTATATCTCCTACTTTTACAATAAAGTGGTGGGCGCTAATCTGATTTAAACTTTTTACTCTCATAATGATATAAAAAATTATTTATTATAAAATTTTTGTAATTCCAAAAAAATTGTTTAAATATCTTTAAATACATGTTTTATTAATTTATAAATATATGTTTAATTAGTTAACGTTGGATTTGTTTCTTCAATATATTTACAAATTACTCTTATAATTCTAAATTATTTAATATTATAAATTTTCTAAAATTAGTTATGTAAAAATTTAATTATCTAAAAGAAATCAATCTTAAATTTAAAATAACTATTCATTCAAAATATCCTAGCGATAGTTATTAGTTGTTAGTTTCTCCAACCCTTTGGGGCCCCACCGTTTCTTCAATTCAAGTATTCAATATCGGTGTCATATGTTCACAGTCCTGTCGCGAAGCTAAACCAATAGCAGAAATTTAATACATAAATCACGTTCAATCTTTTAATATATAGCTTATTTGAGAAAATGAATCTCAGATAATTCTTATGCAATAGATGTCCTCAAATCTTTAATGAATACCAACAGATTAAACATTGTCGATTCTGTGCATAGATGACATATGGAATAGCACACTTTCCTTCAAGAAATATATTGGCAACATAAACAAGTTGATCCACTTTGGCCTCCTTGGAATCTTACCGTTTATAGCATCAAAGTTAGATTGCCGTGCTGCTTCCTTTCTGCCATCCTTTTCAGGTTTCTTTGGTTCTCCTTGTGAAACTCGCTTCCGAGCATCCATACCTCGGTTATCCTCTTTGGCTCTGATCCCTCCGGATCACTCTACTCCGCTCGTTCGTGCTCCTTTTGTTCGCTTCCAGTCCTACACTACAACTCGCCATCTATTGACCTACTAAATTAATTATATATATATATATATATATATATATATATATATATATATATATATATATATATAAAGGCCTATTAATTTATTAGTTATATCTTTAAAATGTTTAGAAGATGTAAGTATATCTTTATATCACCCATATACAGGGACGGCATCATAAAACCTTTAGATATAATAATATAAATCAGATAGGTGACTTATATTATTTTTAAATGATTTTAACAAATTTAAATAAAATTTCATAAATATGAATAATTTTATTATTAATTTAAAAAAATATTTAAAGACTTAATATTTGTTTTCTTTTAAATAAATTTATATAATTTTTTTTTTAAAATATATAAAAGGAGTAAAAACTTTATTAATTTCCGGAAAAAGACAATACAACAAAGGCTCAGAGCCCCAACAACCCAAGAAAAACGAAGAAACAAGCACTAAAAACCATCACGATCCAAAAATATTACTGTCCTCTCTAAGAATTATATCAAAGTTCCGACTCACCTCCTCCGGCAACATCACCTAGTCGTCCACACTGCATCCACCAATATTCTCAGAAGCCTACTTGGCCAAGCAGTCAGCCGCCCCGTTTCATTCCCTCGGGATGTGAGCAAAGGAAATAGAATCCATAAGCGAACTAATCTGAAGAATCTGCTGCACTACCAAAGATAGTTACCAGCTTACATCATTGTTTTTCCTCTCCCGGATCATATTAATCAAGATTTGCGAGTCAGCTTCACACTCCACCTTGCGCCAGCCTAACTCATAAGCTCTCTTCAAAGTATCCAAAATAGCAACACCTTCCATCATGTTCATCGTCTGTTCTCCCATGTGGGTAGATAAAATTAAAACAACAGCTCTAGAGGGATCCCTACCAATCCCGCTAATCCTAGCCGGGCCAGGATTACCTCTGGCAGAACCATCCGTGTTAATTTTTAGAAAACCTTCAGGTGGGGCTGTCCATTTCCCACTCCTCTATATTTTATGCTTCCCACCACGGCCATGTCTAACACAAGCAACGACTGGAGAAATGTTTAGGATGCCAAGCCTTTTAACCAAATCAGTATCCCCCTGCGCCAATGGCAAAATAATTTTTTGTTTAGCTTCCACAGTTTCCTGTATCATCCCAATAATCCTGGTCCAAACCTAGTTGGTCACCAAATTCTCCTCAGTAAATATTCAGTGGTTCTGCTCCAGCCAAACTTGCCACATCAAAAAAATTAGACCAGCGTACCACGCCTCCTGAAAAAAATGCATAGCAGAAGGCAGCTTGCCCAATTCAGACCAGAACTCAACCAAGGAAGAGGCATGCAAGCATTGACATCTCCACGTGTCCCACTAAGCGTGCCACAGATGAAGAGTGAAGGGGCAGCTAAAA
This sequence comes from Torreya grandis, assembly GCA_037957365.1. Lineage (NCBI taxonomy): Eukaryota > Viridiplantae > Streptophyta > Pinopsida > Cupressales > Taxaceae > Torreya > Torreya grandis. The sequence goes on from JARHVA010005629.1 coordinate 693,294, forward strand.
AACAAGTGAGATGAATCCTCCTCCACTCCATGACATAAGACGCACTGTGAAGGGCCAACAAAGCCTCTTCATCTAATATTCTCCCAGGGCAAACAACGATTCCATGTCAAAGTCTAGATAAAAAACTTGCACTTCAACCAAGATATGTTGTTCCACACTTTTTTTGACCAAGGCACTTCCCCACCATCACCCCATTGTTGTGCTATTAGCTCCTGGTAACCCGCAACAACTGTGTATTTCCCTTTGGGATGAGGTGACCAAGCCAGCAAGTCATTTCCCCTTAGAGCACAGCAGAACCGATCAGCAAGGATCTCCTTAAGCTCAATGCACTCAGCCACCATACCAATAATCAGCCAATCTTCCTGCTCCTTCCACCTCACCTCCGTCAGTTGATCGTGAAGAAGGAAGGATTTGTAATCACCCACCTTAACCCAACCTACCTCATTAAATCTCTGTACAAGGCCCTCGAGATGTGGGTACTGGATAACTAGATGGTAAAAACCATCCCACAAATCATACTAGAATTGTGCCTCATTTCCCCCCTACAAATCCAAAACAGTCCTCTCTTAATCAAAGCCGCTCCTTTCTTGAGAGTATTCCAAATAATCGATCCATTACCCGACAAGCTGTATCTAGGGATATCTCTCACAGGAATCCCTAAACAATACTTAAAAGTCACGACCCTAGCCCAAATGTGATCTTGTTCCTCACACCATCTCCAATACCGCTTGGTAGCCAAGGTTGTACTAGTGAAGATAGACTGCCTCAGTCCCAAGCCACCCAGCGTCTTTGGGCTGCAAACAACCTCCCACCTAATCAAGCTCCATTTTATCGAAGACAAGTTGCCGGCCCATAATAACTATTTTGCCAAGGAATCAAGATCCTTAACAAAGCCCACTGGCACCACCTAGAGCATACACCTATATATAGGAAGTGCTTGCACCACCGACTGAATCAGTTGAACACGACCCGTAAAGGATAGCCATCAGTTGGTCTAATGATTTACTTTGGCCTTGAATTTGTCCAGAATCCCGTACCACAAATACTCATATTGTCTCCCAACAGATATCAAGATACCAAGATACAGGACTGAAAGGCTACCAATTTGAAATCGAAGAGTGTCAGCCACCCTCCTCTGTATAGGTGGCGGAGTGTTGAAGAAAAAAATAGATGATTTATCCTCATTAATAACCTATCATGTGGCAACTAAGTAGGTATCAAAACTACTGTGAATGTTGGCTGATCCCCTCATGTTAGCCATTCCCATCATAGCCACATCATCCACAAATTGAAGGTGAGAAAGAACTGGAAGGTTACCTCCCCACCTCCATCCCTGAATTGCACCTATGCCAATCTTATTTTTGATTAGCCATCCAAGACCTTCTGCCAGAAGAAGAAACAAATAGGGAGATAATGGATCCCCTTGCTTCAAACCACGCAAAGCTCCAAAGAGTTTTGAGTGCTCCACATTCAACAGAACAGAGAATGAGATGAAATTCACACAACTCATAACCCATCTGATCCATTCCTCCCCGAAACCAAAGGCAGCCAAGACCTTCTGCAGAAAGGACCACTGGACCCTGTCATATGCCTTAGACATGTCCAACTTCATAAACATCACCTTCTCCCTGGATTTGGACATGGAGTGAATAGCCTTAGTAACCACCACAATTCCATCAAGAATCTGTAGCCCCTCCACAAAGCCTCTTTGTTCCTCGGAGATCAGCACCCCTAGCCATTTTTTCAATCTTTCAGCTATCAACTTTCATATAATCTTATAGACAACATTACAGAGAAAGATCAGCCTGAATTGACTTAGGCAATCCGCGCCTTCTCTCTTAGGAATGAGCGCCAAAAAGGTTGAGTTTAAGGCATGAAGCATTTGTTTGTTGATTTGAGACTCTTGAGCCACAACCAAAAGATCAAGTTTGATGATTTCTCAAAACTCCTGAAAAAATTCAATCAAAAATCCATCTGGACCAGGAGCCTTACATTTTTTCATCACGAAGACAATCTTTTTAAGCTCCTCAAGGTTGATAGGGCGCATCAGCTGCTCCATCTCCCGAGAAACCAAGTTGGGAATATAGGAGAGTATCTAATCGTCAGCAGCAGAACCCCTCAGTCCTTCTTCACTAAAAATAGAAGCAAAATGCTGGATAGCTTCATTACACATAGCTCTCATGGAAGAGATAGTCTCTCCGTTGTCCAAAACCAAAGAAGTTATCATATTACCATGCTGCCTGGCTCTAACCGAGTTGAAGAAGAAAGCCGTGTTCCTATCCCCCTCCTGCAGCCACTCAATCTGGGCTTTTTGCTTCCAAAAAAATTCCTCTCTCAGCTCCCATTCTTCCACCCTCTTAAGAGCCCTCGCTTCATCTCTTCACAAGGATTCAGATAGCCCCTCTTCCCAAATCATCCTGGTAATCAGATTTAACTCTTCTTGCGCCTCTTTCTTTTCCTAAAAAATATTCCCAAAACTCAAAATATTCCACCTTTTGAGCTAATATTTCACAAACTGGAGTAGCTTAGCAAAAGTATACATCGTTGTACCAGCCATTAGTCTCCTAATTCTCCACCAATTAGCAACTCGATCAAATAAGGCCTGATCCCTGAGCCACATTAGTCAAAATTTGAAAGTCAGTTTCTTCTACAAACAATTTGAAGAAATGTGAAGCTTAATTGGCCAATGGTCAGAACCTCTCCAATCCAGGATCTCAAAACTCAAAGACTATAAGCCACCCACCCAATAGCAAGAAGTCATGAACCTGTTAATACGCTCAGTAATAAAGTTATCACCCATCCTCTTATTGTTCCAGGTGTACCACCCATTGCAAGGCTTAATATCCACCAGGTTGTGCTCCAAAACCTTGTCTCAAAGCAAATAGGAAGATGGTTCCAATCTAGCATTACCTCCCTTTTTTCTGTTAAGTCCAATATAGCATTGAAATCACCAGCCATAATTCATGGCAAATATGGAAAGCCCCTTCAGACTAAATGAATGTTATTCCAAACTTGAAGCTTACCTTAGAAATCAGTGGGAGCATAGACATTTGACAAAAGGACGTACTCTCCCAATTCACTGCATAAGGAGACCAAAGAAAGAGAGGACCTAAAAGCAACACATGACACCGGCTACACCTTGCATGGATTCCAAAGAAAAGCCACGCCTCCCGCAGACCCATGTGCCCATATGCATTGACAAGATCCATGCTTCCAAAGCTTGGGTGTAAGACTCATCATGAACTCCACTGAAACCTTAGTTTCTTGAAGAAAAAGAACATCTGGACACTAATTCCTAATCAACTCCCAAACAACGTTTTGTCTAGGGCCGCAGTTCAAGCCCCTAACATTCCAAGATATAACAATCATTTTGGAGGAGGCAAGAAATGGGAGTCTAAGGTCTTGACCACACCTGACTCAACTAGATTTTCCCCAATCATCTTCATCCTCTCTGTATCTTTCTTTCTCCCTAGTTTAGTATTTCTTTCAAGAGCTATTTTTTTCCCTTCCTTGTGCAGAATTCCTAAGTGAGAAGAATCCCTGCCTCTCTTCTCCATCTCTGACGTCCCTACTTGTATGGGAAGAGCTATGGCCTCAATTTCTATACCCATATCAATATTTGATTCAATAACCTGCTACTCCTCAATTTGCCCTTCCAAAATCATAGGAAGGGCAGCATCCACAAGAGGCATTCCCTATTCCATGGAGGCATCACCAACCACTCCAGAACCTCCCACAACTTGCCCTCCATTGAATAAACCTATGCAATCCTCTTGCTGTCCTGGTTCATCCAAAATTCCAAACCTATTAACCAAATCCTCCTCCAGGTGTTCCATAAAGGATCTCTTCTGGCCCCTATTTTGGCCTCTAGACTTGACTTGTACAAAGCCTTTAGGGTCCTTGCCAGTACTAGGTCCAATCTTTTTCCCTTTGTCCATACCAGCAACGGTACTCGATGGAGGTTGGGGCGAAGCCTGCTGATCATTCAATTTTGCCTTTGGACATCGTCTCACCAGGTGACCATACTCATGGCATAAGTGGCATCTGAATCAGAGCGTCTCATAGTCCAACTGCTGTACCCATGAGTATGTACTTGCACATAGCTCAACTGCATCTGGCAATGGCCTACTTAAATCAATCTCCACACAAATTCAGGCAAAGGTCATGATTTTCTTACCTAAAGTTTGTGTGGAAGAACCCACATGTTTTCCAAGCATTGAAATAATCATCTGGAGAACATCCTCCCGGTAGCATTCAATAGGCATTCTGGGCAACCGAACCCAAACTGGAATTTTATTTGGCAATTCCTCCATGGGGTTGAAGCTAGCATGCCAAGGTTTAACAAAGAGCCCCACTTGATTGTAGAAATATGGACCTCCCTCAAATACCATGTTCCTGTCAGCCAAACACACAAATGTGACCATGAAGAAATTATTGGCCAGCAGCGTAACCTCCATCTCACCCTCTGGCTCCCACACACGTCTGGCTCAATTTTCCAAGAATGGAAGGGAGACACATTATCCCAAGAATTTACAGTATAGTGAATGTTTGGAGTAATACTCCACATCCTCAGCAATCATCTCAAATGGAATAACCAGCTTTGGTCTTTCCTGACAGCGCTCCAGGCAGCCATTTACCTTCACAATTCTCAATCCTCCAACTGGGTTAGTGGCAGATGGTCCTGGACCCTGGTTAAACTCAGAATTTGCCTCTACTCTAGGGGCCATCCCCTGTCTATTCTTCCCTACCGCCTCACTGTAGTTCTTCTCCAATTTGTCCTGAGTCAACCCCTGTAAAGCCATGGTCGTTGAAGCTAGCTCTACGCATTCCCTGTTGAGACCTCATGCTGTTGTTGTTTCCAAGTCGCCTCCACATGCCGTGGTACCCTGCGCAGTCCACCAAAGTGCAGAAACAAGCTAGGGCCCGACGCCCTAGCTTGGCTACTAGACGCCGAAACCTCCCGTACGCTCCCAACTCCCGTTTTTCATCAAATAAATTTTTTATTGGGTTCATCATAAATTTATATAATTTAATTAATTAAAATCATTTTAATTATTTAAATAAAAATAATAATTAAATATAAATATTTTCCTCAAACATTATATACATAATTATATGTTTAATCTCAAAATATTTTATATTTATTTCCAAATAAAACTATTCTAAGTTTCATTTAGACAACATTTTTTAATTAAAAATAAAAATATATTATATATAAAAAAATGAAAATAATTACTAAAACTTTTTCTCAAACTATTTTATATTTATTTTCCAAACGAAACCATTGTATGTCTCATTTTAAAGAAAATTATTTAATAACTTTTTCATAAAAAATAAAAATAAAAATAAAAATAAATTATATATATATATATATATATATATAAAATAAAAATTTAAAAAAATATAATTAATATAAATTTAATATTTAATTTTTAATTTAAATTAAAAAAATTACATTTCATGAATCTCAAACAATATTTTTTATATTCTTAGAATCAAATTTAAATTTTTAGAATACCTCCTACAGCTATTCCTTACTTATGTCAGCTTCTCTTCCGTATTCATATGTTTTTTTCCAGTACATCCGATACCTACATCTTAGACGCAAATTTGTGTTTTTGATTTTTCTATTAAATATTTGTGTTTTATATGTTTCTATTGAATTTATGTAATACTCCAGAAAATGTAATCGTTAAGGCTACTGTTCACTAATGATATTGAAAATAGAATCTGGATTTAAAAAATTAGGAAAGAGGCACTTTAAACTAATCGAGATTTCTAAATTGAAAAGAGAACGAGACAACATTATATTTTGGCTCATCCTACAGATATTCCTTTTGTCATTTATGCCATGTCTTTGGTATGTCCGCTGTTCTAGAATTCATGAATTTTGAATGTCAAGTTCTTTTCTTTGGAACAACGGATGTGACGGACGTCTACTGCAGGGTACGCCACTAACAAAGCAGTTACAGCACAACATATATGCAGTAGGAACAGCAACGAAAACCTACAGTTGTGAATTGAAATTGGGTTGGCAAAATGTTTCGTGTATATGGAGACTCAAAAGCTGGCTGGCAATAAAATGTAAGGAAATCGCGTCAATATATCAGATAAATTTATTTATTAACTATTTATTTTTATTATTTTTAGGGTCTTGTCAGAGCTATCGGGCGCTTCACTCTTAATGTTATATCTATTAATATTCAATGTTTTTTAAATAAATAAATCAATAAAATCATAAACCAATTTCATTTATAAATTATATCACTCAATTGTATATAATTACAAATATAAGAAAAAATAATTAAATTATATAATAATTATTAATTTTAAATAATTGTTAAACAGTATTGTAAATATCTAGGTTATAACATTTAAACTTTTTATTATATGTTTTTACAGAAATCATGTGTAATAAAATGTATGTTTTTCAGAAGTGTATTTTAATAATTTAAAATTGCTGATTTCTTTAATATTTTATGTGATCAATTTTTTTTCTCAATAATATAATTTTATATAATTTAAATGTAAATTATTTTTTCTAATTTTTTTATTATGGTGTATTTATGTTATTTTTATAATTCATTAATATTTGAATATTTTATTGTTGGAACAATTTAATATAGTTATTATTAATCAAATAATAATAAAAAATATATATATAGTAAAGTAGTTGTTTAGTATGTACGGTTTAGACTCCCTGTTAAATGAAGATGTTAGTGTAAAACATAGCACAAAAAAATAAATATCACAAAGTTACCAGATGAAACACAATACCAACATAAAATTCTATATATTTATAGCACATATACAAAGAATTTAAGCATGCATTCGAATACTAAAAGGAGGAGGTGGAGGATAATCTTTGGATGACAAAGTGAAAGGCTCTTTTGACGGAGGATCTAAAGCAACCTAGCTATCTACGGGCCCTAGGAGAGACAAAGAAAGGGTCCCATCCATCAAAAAGCTCCATCACAACTTCATAAAATCATTGAATATTTTCAAAGTGTCAAAATTTGTCCCTTATAAACCATGTGTCACATCTCCAAGATACCACACGTGTTTGATGCATTTGGAATTGGACCGTCGATGGTTAGCATAATCTTTCCACTTGGTAGATTTTTATAAACTCACATCCTCACAAATTTCAAAAATAAGTTTGTCGATCACAAACACTTGTAGGACTCTTAATTAATCACAACTTTCGAGTGCTGAATTTGTAACTCATCACATATTTGGTGAATAGATGTTCAACACCCCCAATCCATGTGTCATGTACTCATAACTTTACAACATTAAGATTTAGTCATGGGTTTAAATCAACAATTGAAGTTGTGAAGGGACCAAGTCATCACTCAGTACCAGACATCACGTTCTCACATTAATACCACTTTGTGGCTTATAAAAGTAAATTTGTGGTGACCAAGGCTTGGAGGACTAACAAGAAATAACCAACTTCAAGTGACCTGTTTTCCCTCATTTGCACCCTTGAAAAGAGTCATAAGCATCTTCAGTAATATTATACCATGGCCCTGTAAAGAAAAGTGGAAAGACCCAACGAACCTCGCTAACACAACTATCCAGCCGCCAAAATTCTGGAGTATGACTCAATTGGTTCATTCTACTTTTCATCGCTATGTTGATATGCAAACGAGAAGGGGTAGTGTGTTGAAAATCCAAAACCAATGCCTCAACGATGCGAAATGTTCCCAAATGGGAATGATGTTGAACAAAGGGACACAATCGATCCTAATTGTCAAAATTTATGTCCATTTTAGACCAATGAACCAAAGTCAAATCTGACAGCCATCAAACCCTAACATACACAACAACATGTAATCATCCATTGTTAAAATTTATGGCATTGTAAAATGGACGGATTTATCGGGCATGGATAAACAATTCTAGCCTTGATCTTTGTTAAAGGTAGGTCTGGATTTGAAAGAAAATTGAATTTAGAGAAAGAAAACATTTATTAAGAATAGAACTGACATGCTTGCCTTTAATTATTTTTTCACAAGGGTCCAGTAACAATTATATTTCGATAACATTGTAAATAGAGTAACAAATTATATTAGAAGGGATGAAAACTAAAAAATTTGGAAGAATATTCATAAGTTCTTTATTGTTTTAATTTTATTAAAAACTTCTGAATTATTAGTATGGATGTGGTGAATGCAATTTTTTTTTTGGTTTAATATTATATGAATATTGAATGAATTTTATGTATTTTACAAGTATATGTGAATTACTAACCTTGTTATCTTATTTTTTCATTGGTTATGACAATTTTATTAGGTTATGATGAATTTATTATTTGTAAATGAATGTGTTTTAAAAATTATTTTGCATTGATTTGTATTATTTTCATATTTTGAGAGGATTAAATCCATTAAAAACTTTGCCATAGACTCCTATTCATGTCTGATTTTGTTCAAGAATACTCTAAGCTACAAATATATAGTGAAATGTTGGTCATATTTAGAAATGTTCATGTAAACATTAGTATTTCCACTAAGTCTGAGAACCACCATATTTTTTCCCCTACCTTGATATCCGTTTTTATGTATTTTATCACACCTTCATTTGGAAGTTAGTTGGCATTTTGAATATTCATCTTACAGAATTGAAAAAATTTCAATACATTATTTAATTTGAATGTATGATATGTTTCTTTTGGTGGTATCATCCATGTTACTCAAAATTTCATTCCAAGTAGACTACGTAAGAGGGTCAAACCCTACAACTCATGTCATAGAATATAATTGATTATCATAAAAAGAGAATAATTTTATCCCATGAAATTCATATGGAGATGTGCATGAAACGCACACGAATAGAGATAAAAGGTTCACACTAGATGGAAGGCCTTCAAAAATTATTTGTTGAATTTAAATGCCATAATTCCTATATAGTTATTTGATCTCGAGGCATCTTGGATTATCCATCATACATAACGAGGTCTAATATTGAATTTGTTATTTTTATGTTTTATTCCTGCCACTACAAACGCATATAATACCTAAGATCACCATAGGAATACCTATAATATACATACGGCCCAGTCTAGTTCAATGACACATTGTAGTCCTAATCTATTCATAACAATGGCTTGGTTAGTAGGATCAACCATGAAAATTGTTAAGGTTTTTCAAATTATTACTTGAAATCCTTCCCATGGTTGATACCCAATGGACGACACAACACTAAAGAGAATATAAAATATTATAAGATAACAAGGAATAGGCTCCTCCCATTTACCCCATAAGATGATGCATATTACTATTTTTATAGCCTAATCAAGGATTTGATCTCTAAATGAGACCAATTTCATAATATTTTTTTGGTTCAGTTTTGGATAATCTTTGATGCAAGTGTGTTATACCAATAATTTGCTATCAAGAGAAGGGAAGACAATGATCTACTAACAATATTTAATGTAAGATTTTGAAAGGTGTAAATCCTCATTACAACATTATACAAACTTCAAAACTACCTGGGACTCTAAATGTATATCAATTCCCTATATTCGTGGAAAACAATATTCCTACAAAAATATCTAATCATTCTATATTTACAAATAACATAAAATGAGTTATCAGATTAGATTGAAATATGTATGTCTATGTCTATATTTTATCATCCATATTCAATCTCATCCCAAACTTCACATTGACGAACATCATTACAAATTTTAAACAAAACATTCCAAATCTAAACTAGTCCTAATTACAAACCAATTACTGCTAGTACAAGTAACATCCGTTCAACCCATCAGCATTCTCAATATTGCTAATCCTAAATTAGTAGTGCAAGGGTATATCCAAGTTTTAGTACCAAGTTTTATAAACACCCAAAACATACCTCAGGACTCCACTAAAAATTATATATATATAATTCTTAGTGGAGTCCTGAGATAACTATATATATATATATATATATATATATATATATATATATATATATATATATATAATGTTTCTTAAGCTCAATAGTGATTTCTTGGGCCTTCATACACAAGTTAGGAGCACTAGTGCTAAAAATGGTAACCAAAATTTATCATACCAAATATATAGTTGTCCTTTAAATCATCCTAGTAATAGCCCATATACTTTAATAAAAAATATAGTTTATATTAACATATTTTATCTCATATTACCAAATTGATGCAAAGTGCACAACATGGCCAAACATGGAGAGTTAGATTGTATTGAGTTAAGTAATTCCTTTGACATCTTCCAAAATGAAATGGATGGGTATGAGGTAGTTCTTGGCCACCAAAACACAACTAACATGTTTAAATACCCTATAACATCTAAATCCATGAGTACTACCATGGTGCTTGAGACCTTTGATTTACCCAATCAAGAAGATAATAATCCTAAAGAAGCCACAAATGAGATTCATGTCTTGCAATAGTACTATAGAAAAAACTATGTAGTAAGGAGTAGGATATGAAAAAAATCCTCACAGCATTTTGTATGCTAATTAATGGTGTTACTCCCCCTTATTTAAATTCAAATAATTACCCCCTAACCCAAAAAGGTTGTGGTCAACATCCAGTCACAAAAATGGAACTTGCCCTTGTTAAAAATTGTTATAACATAGTTGAATACATGAATAAAATAAAGTCTATTATCACACTATGTGATCTATCCAAAGTCAGACACCAACATGACATGCCTTTGAAATATTCAAAATAAAAACCAACTCAAACCAAACAAAAGGTAGTGCACACCAACATAGCGATTTATTAAAAATAAAATAGAAGTACTTCCTTTTCTTCTTACTATTAGGACGTTTAGAAACAACTTGCATAATTTTTTGGTATATTCATGGACCTAAGCTAAATTCATGCTAGTAGGAGTTTTTAGGAACTTAGGTCTATCCCTAATTAAGTAGTAAAAAATATTTATTAATTTCAACAAATCAGAGGTTGAGGTATTTAGAAAGTTATTGAGAGCTCATATCTAATTAAAATATGAACCAAGAGTTTAAAAGTTCATCGATATCTAGATATATGAAATAGTGATCGAGATTCATCAAAAATGTTTAATGGATATATATCCACAAACTTCTCCCACATGTAGCTACCCTAGAGGGGTGTTTTCAACTATACTCATATCGATAGAGAGCCAATAATGAAAAATATGATCACTGATTATAATTATGTAAATGATAAAATAGTTGGTTTGTCTACTAACATTAGAATTTATACTCTTTTTATTGAACCCAATGAATGAAAAACATGACATAACTAATCACCAATCATTTTTTGTTTTCGCTACTATGATGGACATTTCTACCTAAAAGGTTCACGATCTAGAGTTATGTTATTAATTCCATAGGTAATATGACACTTTTTTGCCTCTAGGATGTAATTCCCCTAGACTAATAACCTTATAGAGTACAAATTCCTAATCCAAGGTTTTTATTTTTGTATAATGCATAAGGTAAGATAATTACAACTGTTTGGGGACTTAAATTGGTAATAAACCAATCTAAAATTAGGTTTTAGTGAAAAAATTAGTAATTAAGGAAATCTAAACTCGTAACATGGGATTTGATTGAAACCTTCAATACCTTTAATACTATCACCATACCTCATAAATGTAAATAAATAAATAAAATATTTAAGGGCATAAAATTTGTATGTATCTAGCCCATCTAAATTATTCTAAACTACATCAATTTTCAATTAGATTAGTTAATTTCACCTTATTCCCATTAAAGTTTTAGTACTTCCATGTTTTTATGAATCCCAATGCATTTTCAAGTTTATGAATGATTATCAAACCATTGATTCACAAGTTTTTGACTTAAAAAATGAAATGATGACTAGGTGAATAATGAATGTGAAATTGATGTATTTTTGAACTTGATAAAATGCCACATACCCAAGTCTATGTTCTTCCTTGAAAATAAGTATGACATGGATAAATTAGCTAAAAATACAAACTAACTAAAATTCAAAACACATTTATCAATTTTCTACATTGGTCTATATTGCATGGTGTTTGAGGTAAGGAAGTTGAAAACATTAATTCTACAATATTAAATGTTATTTGTTTTCCATATGAGTACTTTAAGACCTTTTACCTGAGAATTATAATACACACCATCCTACTTAATATAGTAGGAAATTAGTTTACATAGAGGTAATGAATTTTGAAACCTATTTTTAAACCTCTCATGTATAAAGAAGTTTGAAATTTACATGCAACAAGATTTGTCTTTCTAATTCATTTTTATACATGGGTAACTAATTTGGTTAAAATACTTACTAAAATTTGATAAATCATAAATTGTATCTATTTATGGAACTTGAATAGAGAATCAAACAAAGATAATTATCCTATAAAATCCATTGATGATGTAGTTTATATGGTTATAAGAGTGAGATCATGTCTTTCTCCAATGGATTCTTGGGTTACAACTAAGAATTAGTCAACTAGCAAGATAGAACTAAACAACATTAACCACTAAATGGGAAACCTTTTTGTATAAAAGGATTCCTTTCAATTTGATCAATATAGTTACCACTTTCTAGTGAGCCATGGATTTAACCTTTCAAGTCCTAATTAGTAGGTGTATAGTTATTTATATGGATGACTTAAATTTTTATCCAAACATAAGTCATATCGCATGCTTAATGTTTTCCAAAGATGCAAGAGTTACTACATATATCTGAACACCAAGAAAAGTGTTTTTGGCATCACCAAATGTAAAATTTTGGGCCAGACCATCATGAAGGAATGGATTTCTATTGACCCTAAAAGATATATATAAATAATGGAAATACCTCTTTCTAATAGTAAAATTAAATGAAGTATATTTATTTGGATTTGGTGCACATTAGGGAACATTACAAGTTAGTCTTTAAAATTTTAGGATAGCTAAAAAAATATTCATTCAAAAGCATTAGTTATGGTTTATTAGGTCTTATAAATAACCTATTGGTTAAATAACAGTGAGTAGAATAGTTGTTTACCAAGGTTGGTTAAGATTTGACATGATTTTAAACCCACTTCTGAAGGGTAAATTGATGATGAATCCATATTAAGGCGGGTACGATAAAAATAGACTTGAAAAATAAAGAAAATGAAATATACAATTATATATAAAGTGAGAGAGATATATATTTTTTTAATAATTATTAAATGTATTTGAATTTCATCATATTATATAAGTTTATTAATTTATTTTATATTATTTATATAAATGAAAATTTTCATTTTAATTTATATATAATAATTTAATTTAATATTATAATAAAACAAATAAATATAATTTATAAATAAATATAATTATAAATTTATTTTTAAAAACTCTAAATCGTAATACATATAATATTACCATAAAGTGAATCAAATGGAACTTATGATAATGGTTTGTCTCCATTGATCCTACCCCCATCCCCGCTATACGGATATCTAAAACAAATGGCCTTATATTTATATTTATTTTTATTTATATATATATATATATATATATATATATATATATATATATATATATATATATATAATTTAAGAAAAAAAAAACCTATCAATCTTGAAACATACAATGTTATCATAAAATAGATCAGGTGAAACACGTGATAGTAGCATGCCAGCATTGCCCGCATTCGTCCCACCCCAATCCCCGCTACAAGTATGTCTTAAGAAAAAGGACCTTACATGTAAAGAGGACATACAAAAGGAAGGACATAAACTAGAAAAGGAATATCTGTAAGAAGAACCGAAAAATAAAAACGAGATCAGCAAAGCGATCCTCTAATTATTGATTACTTTAAAGATATCATTTTCTCAACTTTTTTATCCAACTCTTTTTTCCCACAGAGTCTATAAACATATTTGTTATTCTAAATGGGAAAATGGAGTAGGCTTCAGAAGGATTATATTCATTACAAATATCAAAAACATAATTATACAATGTGGTATAGGAGATACTGGAAAAAATCACGGGGTAGGTGGAGAACCGATTTCTCTATGACTTGGATTGATCATTTCGTCATTTTTCATGTTTATTTCTAAATTAGTGTTTTGTTTAAAATTAATAAGTAGGAATTAAGTTGATGAACAAAGCGGGGACTAGGGTTATAGGTTTGTCTTTTGAAATTCGAATTGTAGTGTTTAATATTTACTTTGAATGTAATTTATGAATATTAGAAAATAGGAATTAAGTTGTATTGACGAATTTGTTTTTAAATTAATGTTTTATTCAATGTATTTTATAAATAAAAATTAATAATTATGTTTTATTGTTAAACAAAATTGTAAATTGGGAATATAGGTTTTAAAGTTTTAAATTTAATATTTAAAATTAGTGTGGAGTAAATTATTTTTTTTTAAAATTATGATGTAATTTTAATTTTTAAAATTTAATATATAATTAATTATTAAATATAATTTTATATATGTTAATCTAAAAATAGTATCTATGTATGTGTGAGTATGTATATATATGTGTGTGTTTTTATTTTTAAATTTATAATATTTATATTATTTTATTTTTATCTTAATTTTTTTTTATCATTGTTTTTTTATTTAAATTATTTAAATTATAAATATAATTTATAATTATTCTTAAAATGTTATTGAAGAGTGTTTTATGAGTGAAATATATAATAATTTTGGTTTGAATTAATTCATAAAATGATTTTGGAGGAAAAAATAATTATAAAAAATCTTAAAAGTAATATTTATGTTTCGTCAGTTTCCTTGTTTCAACCAATTAAATTTTGTACCAATTTTTATTTTTAATTAAAGTTTATTATTTATTTTTTATTTAAAGTTTTGAAATAATAAATATTTTAATATTTTTATGAACTATTAATTATGTTATTAACTTTTATAAAATTAAATTTAAATTAGCTATAAAAATGACATGTGTGAGTAGTCACGCATAGTAATGAAATAATAGGATTTTTTTGTTGATATTTATATGTTCAGTAATTATTATTGGATTAGAGATATAAATATATTTTATGTAAATAATGTAGAGTTAAGAGTATTTAAAACAATTTTAATTTTTTTGTTAGATCTTTAAAATGTTATGATTTATGTTCTTCTTTCAAATTTTTTTGTAGAGGTATTAAGGCAAGGAAGGTTTAAATTTTAAGGAGTTTGGTGAAAGATAAATGAGTTTAAAATATACTTGGATGTAGTTGGATTAAAGAATACGAATGTTTTGTCTATAGCTGATAAAAAACACTCATGTACACAATATCTATTCAAACATGGACAAACTATCTTCAAATATGAATGAAACATGATATTATAGAGATTAAAGACATGTAATAAATGATGTGATGAAGGAAGGAAATATATTATTCCTCTATCACCACAGTGATAAGTTATAAATTGCATTTGGATTGTTAAACACACCCCCCAAAATAACTATTAGTCATCAAGAACCCTCTAGTATTGGTTGTTGGTTGATTGTGACATTGCAGCCAAGTTTATCTCTAGGATTATTGCATGACAAATTGTTGTGAGAGATGAAAACCAGTTCAATCTTTATAAACAAGTACAATGTTTTTTCCAAGATTATTCATGATGCTAAGTGAGATGGTTTGTAGACATGGGATTGCACTCTAACAAGATGCACCTCATAAGACTTATAGTGATAAATAAAGGACCATTTTGAGTAACAAGATAGACTCCATAACCTTAATGAGTTTCTCCCACATTAATGACATTGCATTGTTGGTTCAATATGAACATCAGACTTGAATTCCTTCTGTAATTAAATATAAAATAATCAATAAAAGATGCCACCACCCTACAAGTTAAAAACCCTTTGAGAATGGGTGTAGGTCATGTAAATATAATTATACCATGAAATCCGTGCATGTTAATGATATAGGATCTCTAGTGTACAATATCACTTGAAAGACCCTGCCATTACCCCTCATCATCATTGTTCAACTCACTTAAAAATATTTCACCACTTGTATGTTTTGTATGGCCTTACCCTTTATTCCATGTGTATGTGTATGGTGTTTTGTGTATATTTTTAACCATGATATAATTTATTTAAGTTTCAATATATTTGTCACAGGAACAAACATAAGTTAAAATATATACTTTAGAGCCTCAATGTCTTATCTCTATGTTAACAAAATTATAGTTTTGATTTGAGTCACACATCTGACATGGAACCTTCTCATATTTAAATCATATTCATTTTGCCATTGTTGACCCTTGATAATAGAAAATGTCCAATCAAATAACCTACCACTCTAAAAACATATGTACCCCTTTACAATGGTTTCAAGTCATGTAAATCCAATAGCTTTGATAAATTTCGGTCAGGTATAGGATATTATTTCCCCTCACCATCAGCACCCTCATCACCTAATCACACATTAGCACACCATAACAAGGAACACACAATCTCATTTTCTACCATAATATTGACTATAATATAAAATTTAATTCTTACTAATGCTTCAAGAACAAAAGGTGAGATGGGATAAATGGTGATTGGTTTTAAGTGAAGTATGACTACTAACATCTTCACAAAAGAATTATATATTTATGTTTATTATTGTATATTATATTTTATAATATGTTATTATATTATACATAGTTATATATTAAGCTTTTAATTATCTTTTAAAAAATATTGTACTCTAAATTTTAATCTATTTTATTATCATTTACTAAAAATGGCTTTGTTCATTTTGGAATCTAAGCTTATAGAAGAGCGAAGTGATATAAATTTTATGACGAGCATAAATTCATATCTTATAAATCATATTTATGATAACCTAACATGTTCCACCATTTCTCTTATGGTTTCTTCCATACATACTAGAATCCTCTTTATTTACATTATATCATGGCATGAAACCATTCCACATTCCCTCCATCTAATTATATCTATTGTTCTATTAGATGACATTAAATTCTTAAAAATAAATATTAGGGAGTTGGTGTGGCATTATACCAATAAAGATTTTTCTCTATGGTGCCCACATCATATCATTAAAATATACACCAAAGATACATTCCGTCTAGTGTAAATTGAACCTCAAAGTCACCTAACACACCTATTTATATATACTACTTTTCTTCCATAAAATATGACAATAAGATAAAATTTAAAACATCAATTTATTACATTGAATTAAACATGGAATTCTATAATCATAATATTCAATAATAGATCCCACCATCCTCTAAGATACAAACCCCTTTATAATGGGTATAGCTCATATAAATCCACTAATTGCCATGAATTTAGGGTATGTGTATGATATGGGCCCTCTAGTGTAAAATATCACTTGAAATACCTTTTCATTTCCCCTCATCATCACCCCCTATCATCATTACCACCCAGCTCACTTTTCAATATTACACCACTTAAAATTTCTATATGGTGTTATATTTTATTCCATGGGTATGATTTTGGTGTCTATAATGAACTAAAAAACTAACAAGAATATGAGAGTTACCAATAGGCAAACATCTTGAAGTAATACTCAAAATTGATTTGTATTGATTGCTTGAAAATAATTAAAAACACACACCATACTTAAATAAGCCTCAACTCAAAATTTAGAGTTTACATACAAAATTTTAAAAATAAAAAACTAAAATATAAAAAAATTCTACTTATAAAAAGTCTCAAAATATCCAAAAATATCTCAAAATATCCTAGACACTATAATTGGAATATGGGATGAAATCAAACTTGAGTTGATGTTTGATTCTAAAAATATATAATTTAAGAAAAAAACACAAAAAAATTATTAAATCATAATTTTAGACCCTTAGATGATCATGTATGGCCTCTAAAAAATATTAAAAACATTCTTAGCCAGGTATAACTTCTAAAGGATAGCAATGTACTTTCAGATACATTCATTTTGGCATGTGAAAGATATAACATAGAACTATGAGTCAAAAGTTATGGCCTCTAGAAGGTTGGTCTATTTTTTCAACATCATTCTCCTCTGGTTGAGAATAACTCAGCTCCTATGAGTTGGCTTGATTACAGTGCTACCACTTTTCCTTGTCAATCTTCTTCAACTCCCATTATATAATCCAAGTGTTGCCTTCTTGCTACAATCCTTCCCACTGCACCAAATACTTGTTATAATTCCCTTACCTTGTGTTCATTGTTTTCATATCTAAAAATTGTACTATTTTTTTCATTCTTCTTCTTTATAATGTACTACTCCCAATATCTTCATCATCTTTGCCATATTATCCATGGAATTCATATCAATTTTAAACATTATATACTATAGATATATCAAAATTATGTGTTGAACTCACCTCATATGCGTTATCATTGATTTTCTTCACAATTTTTAATGGTTTGATATTTTTGTATTTCAACTTGTTATATGTGCCTTTTGAAAATATTTATTTCCTCAAGTAAACCATTGCCAACTCTCCTTCTTCAAATATTTTGGATATTCTTCTAACATCTGCTACTACTTTATATTGCTCATTACTTTCCTACAACTTTCTTATTACTCCTTACAACTGCTACATATGCTCTACAATTGCTTTTGCATCATCACTAATTTGATCTAAAATTGACAATTCTACCAAATCTAAAATACCCATAGGATTTCACTCATAAACAATTTGGAAAGGTGTATTTTATATTGATCTATACAATGAACTATTATATGCAAACTAAGCTTTTGGTAAAGCCATCTCCCATTGCTTTGGCTTTTCTCCCACTATGCATCACAATAAATTTCTAAAGCTCCTATTCACAACTTTTGTTTTTGGGTGATATGAAATAATTAATTTTAGATTAGTACCCATCTTATTCCTCAAATTCCTCCCAAAATGACTTAGAAAATTTGTGTCCCTATATGAAGTAATAGATTTTGGATCACCATGCAATCTCATAATATCCATAAAAAATAATTTGACAACTCTAGTGGCATCATAGGTTTTATAATATCAAATAAAATGAACCATTTTATAAAATATATCTACAACAACAAAAAATGAATCATTACCTCTCTATGTATTTGGCAATCCCAACAAAAAGTCCATACTCAATTCTATCCATTGTCCTCTTAGAACTAGTAATAGCATGTATAGTCTAGTATTCTTTGCATGTCCTTTACCCACCTGACATATTTTACACCTTGAAACATACCTTGTCACATCTCTTCATCTTTCGCTAAAAATATTTTTCCTCCACCAAATCTATTGTCTTCGTCTTACCAAAATGTCTAGCCAAATCACTACTATGTAATTCTCATATTATATTGTCTCGTAGAGACCCAATTAGAATGCATAATTATTTCCCTTTGAAGAGATAATATGGCTATATAAGATACTCATCATGAATATCATCTATCTCACATGTTAATGGACTCCTATACTACTCAACTATCTTTCCAAAATATGGATCGATGTCATATAACTATTTGATAGATTCAAGTCTAACTACTTCACTCACCATAGTAGTTAATAACCCTACCCTCCTACTAAATTCATCATCTACGTAATTCTATTTTCCTAATTTATATTTAAAAACAAATGTATATCCCTACAACAAACAAACCCACTTTTCATGCATATTATTTAACTTCTTTTGTGTATTCACATACTTCAAAGACTCATGATTTGTAAATAGTATAAAATTCTTACGCATTAGATAATTCTTCTAATGTATTAATGCTTATATAATTGCATAAAGTTCAACATCATAATTATAATACTTTATTCTCACCTCATTCATTTTTTCCCTAATATATGCTATTGGTTTTCTTTCTTGACTCAGCACAACACTAATTCCCACAAATGAAGCATCACAATCAACCTCAAACACTTTGTTAAGATTTGGTAATGATAAAATTGGCCTTTCAATAATATTCTTATTCAAAAATTCAAAGCTTTCTATGGCTCCTCTAGTCCATGCAAATTCTTTCCCTCTCATGCAATTTGTTATTGGTGCTACAATACTACTAAAATTTCTAATAAACTTTCTATAAAAACTTGCTAAACCATGGAAACTTCTTACCTCTGTAATAATTTTTGTAATAGGCCACTCAAAAATTGCTTTTATATTTTGTTCATCCATTTTCACACCATCTATTAAAACTACAAATACCTAAAATACCAAACTATTCTGCATAAACTTGTACTTCTTCAGATTTACATACAACTTATCTTTTCTTAACAAATACATTACCATTCTCAAATGGTGTAAGTGTTTATTATTATTGAATATCAAAATGTAATCAAAATAAATAACTAAAAACTTACCAATATATTCTCATAGCATTGTATTCATCACCGTTATAAATGTGTTAGGTGCATTAGATAATATGAATAGCATCACCATCCTCTCATATAAGGCATCCCTAGTCTTGAATGTAGTTTTCCACTCATCTTCATGAATTTGAATCTGATAATAACCACTCATTGTATAAATCTTGGTAAAATAATTTTCTCTTGAAAGCACATCCATCATGTCATCTAAATAAGGTATAGGAAACATATACTTTATTGTAATTTTCTCAATTGCTCTACTTTCCACACACATTCTCCATCCTCCATTTTTATTTGAATTTAACAACACTAGTGTTGCACATGGACTCATACTCTCATTTATTACTTTATTCCTTATAAATTTAGTAACCTATTTATTTAATTCTACATGTTCTATTGGACTCATCCTATAAGCCACTTGATTGGATAAAGATGATCTTGGAATTAAATGAATGTGATGTTGAATATCTCTCTTCGGTGGTAAGGCATCTAGTAACTCATCAGGCATAATATCTACATATTGTTTCAACACTCTTGCTACTTTTATTGGTATTGGCATCATTTTTATTTCTTCATTATTTTTTATTAGTACATAATAGCAACTTGATACCATCATATCTTGGATAAATTCTTTAATACAGAGCATGCTTTCTATCTTCTCATCCTCTTTGAGAGGTAAAAAAAAACTACCTTTGTACCACATTTTCAAAAAGTGTATGAGTTATTTGCTCCATCATGAACTACTTTCCTGTAAAATTTCTATGGTCTCCCCAATAACACATAACTTGCATTCATTGATATAACATCACACCATATTTCATCATTATATGTTTTTCTTATAGAAAACTTGATTAAGTACATTTTATCTACCATAACCTCATTTCCTTTCTTAAACCATGAAATCTGATAAGGGTTTCACATTTCATATTTATTCTCTCAATCATTTCTTTAGAAACCATATTTTCACAACTACCACCATCTATAACTGCTTTGCATACCTTTCCACTTGAAGTACATCTTGTTCAAAAAATATTTGATCACAACCATTCATCACCACCTTCTTTATTCTGCACTTGATACTTCTTTAGAATGATCAAGATTCTCATCATGAGATTCTCTCCAATGTCAGCTAGTGCAACTTTAGTACTCTACTCTTTTATTTCAGCGTCAACTACATTTATTCTAAGATGATCTTCTTTCCTACTTTCTTGATCTTGATAGTTTGGAAACTCAAATGATATGAGCCCTTCTTCTCCACATCTATAACAAAGATAAGATCTACATTGATTTAGAAACCATCCTCTACCACCACCATAACCTCATCCTCTCTAAAATCTTCTTCCTCTTTGTTGGTATTGAAACCCTTGCCTATTATCAACTTATCTTTCTACACCATGTGACAATTCACTTTTATTGGCATTAAATCCACCTCTGGTGGTATTAAGCTCACCTTGTCCCCTTATTAGAGGGGTTCTACATTTTTTTGGACCAATAGATGTCCTTTTGAAATTATATCTATTTTTTTTTTCTTCTTCCTTCAAAGCTAATTGATAATCTTCCTCCATGTTAAGTATTCTATGCATACTTAATTAATCTTGAATAGAAAAATTTAAACCATTTATATACCTAGCAGCTATCTGCTCTTTTGTTTCATCATGATCTACTTGTATGGAAAGTTTATAAAATTTATCTATGTACTCTTGTATAATATGATCTTTTTGCCTCAAATTCTTAAATCTTCTGTATAGGGTTTATGCATAATCCATGGGAAGAAATTTCTCATTCAAATTCTTCTCCATCTTTTCCCATAAATTAATATTCTCTTTATATTTTCTCTATCTCTCTTTCTATAGGTGATCCCACCAAATCATTACATGACCTTTCAATTTCATGCATGAAAACATTACCTTCTTCTCTTCTCTCATAGTCTTCTACTCAAAGAATTTCTCTATGCTATTCATCGAATCTATCAACTCCTCTAGTTTTAAATTGCCTACATAATCTAGAACATCAACCTTGATTCCTTCATTCCTTCCTTCTAAATCCCGAACCATCCTCTCTTCCATTTATGGTCACTACTCTTATTTTTATTCTTCTTGCTAATATTCTTGATAACAATTTGTGTCTTCCTCATCACAACCTTGTCTTTTTTTTTTATTTGAGATAACCTCTGTTAATTGTTGAACTTGCCTATACAACTCTTGTATAATTCAATTCATCTGTGCAACACCTCCTCATCCTCTCACCATTATTTACTCCTCCAAGATTCAAACTTGATCTGATACCAAATAATGAACCTAAAATTAAATAAAAAAAGAAATTTATTAATAGGCTAAGATCTTGAAATAATAATCAGAATTGATTCATATTAATTAATTGAAAATAATTACAAACCCACGCCATGCTTAAAAAAGATTCAAATTAGAATTTAGAGTTTACATGCAAAATTTAAAAAAAAAAAATACTAAAATCTAAAAAAAGGGGTCTATTTTTAAAAACTTTCAAAAACTTTCAAAAATATCTTGAAATATCCTAAACACTATAATTAGACTATGGGATGAAATTCAATTGAAGTTGATGTCCTATTCTAGAAATTTAAAAAAAAAAAAAAAAAAAAAAAAAAAAAAAACCCAAAAAATGAAATCACAAATTTGGACCCTCAGATGATCATGTGTGGCCTCTAAAAATATCAAAAACATTCTTGGGGAGGCAAAACTGCCTAGGGATATCAATATACTTTTTCATATGGTCATTTTGGCATGTGGAAGAGCTCAAACAAAGCTACGGGTAAAAAGTTATGGCCTCTAGAAGGTTGACCTATTTTTTCTATATCAGTCTATATATTTAAAATGTTGATGAACATTTGTTGAAATATAGACTTTGAAACATCAATGGCTTATCTCTACATCAACAAAATTATAGTGTTATTTTAAGTTTCACATCAAACATGAACCTTATTGAAATGAAAACATCCTCATGTTTTTCTCATCAACCCTTTACAATAGCAAACATATAATTAAATATTTTTTCACCTTTTTAAGGTGTGTACCCAATTCCAATGGGTGAAAGTCAAATAAATATAACAAATACCCTAAATTCATATGCATTGTATGATATTATTTCCCGTCTCCATCACCACCTAAATCACATCTTCACACATCATGCCTTAGTTGTAGAGGATTTTGTGGAGGTTTTCATAGTGCTTTGGGGAGCATCTTTAGGTTTAAAAAAGGCATTGGTGGTAGTTCAAATGGCGGGTTATGTGGTGGTATAAGGATTGGTTATAGTTTAGATGGCCTTGGTTATTGTAATGGGCATGGTGGTGGGGTTAGCATGTGTGCTGAATATTTTTATTTACAATATTTTTTAAATGTTTTTTCATTATTGGAGTATATTTTAATTTTAACCATCTGATGTGGATGCCCCCTAATGCATGAGAATTAAACCTACCAATCCTACCTACAATATGGGATCAATCCAGTTATAAACCCCTTTATGATATGTGTATGTCATGTAAATCCAACAACTATATTGAAGTTAGGACATGTTTATGGTATAGGCTCTATGGTATATGGTATCACTTGAGATATCCTATTATTGCTCCTCATCATAGTTGGCATGTAATTTTAGGTGTAAAAAACCACTTAAAATGACTTGTCTTTGCCCCTCATCATCACAATATTAAAGATGATTAGGAAATGGTGTTAGTTTTGGTTTGGGATGTTGCATCGGATTTGGTAGAGGCTTAGGTGGTACTATTAGGATTGGTGGATGTTTATATGGCCTTGGTTGTGGTAGTGGCAATGGTAGTGGCATTGCTATGGGAGCCAAAGATTTTAAATTTTTTGGAATTTTTTGTAAGTTTTTTATTTTTATCATAGGATTATATTCCCATTTTAAATATATTATGTGGACACCAACAATGAAAGAGATCATTGAATAAGGATCTAATAGATCGAAACTTTTCACCCTTAATGTCAAATTATAAATTTGTTGAGTTACTCACATAACATTAGTTGAGTTGGTTAGCCTAACACATGTTGTAATCTAATGATTTAGGCAAGAGATTAAGGAATAAGACGAACCCAATAACCACAATTCATTTACCCCACATCAACATCATTACATTACTGATTTGATCCACACATCGAATGTTTAGACATTTTGTAATCAAATATAAAATAGTCAATAAGAGATGCCACCACTATCATGAAGTCCAACCTCATGTGTATGAAATGGGAAATCTAGTGTACTATAACACATGAAATACTTTGGAATTACCTCAAATCATCACTACCAAGATCACATTGAAATCTTTCACCCCTTGCAAATTATGTTTTGCCTCGCTATAATTTCTCAAACTTATTGATATAATTAAATATTATTATTTTGATATTAATATGAATTAAATATCTTATAATAATAATAATAATAATACTATTTACCTATATATAATATTTATAGATAATAATAAATAATTTTAATATATAATATACTATTACACATATGAATAATATATTATATATAATATTATGTACTATATTATATCATATTATTATAATATAAAATACTAAAATATTAAATATTATTGTAAAAATTACTAATATATAGATAGCTAAGCAAAATCTATCAAAAATGTGTCATTGAATCTTGACCATGTGGGTTGTTGAGAGCAATTATTTTGGTAGTACCACTTAACATTGTCTAATTTTGTCACACTTCCTTCTCATTTATTGTTTTCTCACAATGCCAACAAAGTTTTTCCCTTTGATGATATATTTGTTAGGTAATTTTTAACTCAAAATAACATTTTTCACTAAATTGTAAATATTGATTCTATTGAATTCACTATATTTTTTGTCAAAAATTTGGATACAATCCTTGAATTTGAAATTGATTTTGACTTCTTTTGAGTTTTGAAATTAGTCTTCACTATAAATAAGTTTGTTTCATATGGTGTCAAATTATTGATTTTTCTAAACTTTTGAATGTTATTTTAATTCCAAGGCTTTGATTGAATCTAGATTAAATTTTATGATGGCAAGAAATCAAATTCATCATTGTTAATTAATCTTAGAATGTTCACTGCCAATTTCTCTTTTAAAGATAATTCATAACCAAATCACCCCTTAATTCCATTATGCTAGTGCAGTTTTTTTAAGTGGATATATTTTTGGGGTCCGAAGGTAATACATAGTTGAATTAGCCTTTATTTTAATGTTGGTACATATTTTATTAGGAATTGTTTATCAGGGATTTATGAAACATGGTAATGAGTAAACCTTTCTTGTAGATGAAATCCATCCTAAGCTTTGTAGAGATTAGGGGTTCTATTGTTTCCCATTTGAACACCTCTTTTGCTCAGACTTGCATAGTTGAGAAGAATGATAAATGTGGATGATAAACCTACTAATATGTCATTATATATGGGGAAGGGTTTAACATAGAGATGGACTGAATGCAGACAATGACTAGGAGACACCAATAGAGGGTATGGATAGCTCCCTATTAGTTCCAATATGGATAGCTTTCTCACATGGAGAGATTTTACGATTCAATCTCCATGTGGATTTTTGTCACAATGAAACCCAAATATGATTATGGCATAACCAAACTTGTTCACTCCACCTGGGAAGGGTTATCACATGGAATGCATAAATGTTCTAGGTCACGTACATGCTATTGAAGATAGATAGGGGTATTCATGCAACCTTCATTCTATAGAATTTTTAATAATTAGGGGTAAAATGGGAGATTGCAGTGATGAGATTCTAAGAAAAAAGTACAAATACATTTTATATAGGAACTATTTTAGGCATTTTTAGGCAAATAACACTTAAAATATTAAACAAGGTGTTTTATTTTAGGGTGGCACAATTAGGTAATTATAAAGTGTGGGGTACTAGTGGTTTTCAAATCATAGGGATTCCTTCAACATTAATTACATTATTCCTTTGTAAAAATGCAAAAAACCTATATTCAAGCTAAAGGAAATATCACAAGTGGTTTTTATTTATTGTTGTCAATGAGATATGAATACCCAAATGATTATTTAAACCCTTGAACATACAATGATGGCTTGTATTATTTATGGTAAGATATGACCCCTTTTACTAAAAATTATGTGATAGATTGTATTTATATCTACTGACATTGTGTAAATGTAAGGCAACTATTGGATTTACATAACATGATCCATTAGAAATGGGCAAAAAGCATTCAAGGTGGAAGGTTCCTTTATTGGATGGTTGATCTTATGAATGATCAATGAGGATGATGTGATGTTGATATAATTATGAGAAGGATCCATGTCCAATGTGTGACTCAAGTTAGCAATGTAATGCTAATGATATGGAGACAAGCAAATTAGGTTCTAAAGTCTATATTGTTTAATATGTTCATATATGGTGCTAATATATTGACACTTAGAGAAATTATGGCAAGGCCATGTAGAATTTACAAGTGTTCAAACATTTCAAAGTGATATGGGTAGTGATGCTAAGGGGTAACAACATCAAATTTCATCAGATATCATACATCATAGGTGATATATCATACACATTACACAATGACACTAATGTAGGGGAAATACATTGAGGTTATGGAGTTTGTTTTGTTCCTTTTATTTTAGTGGAAGTGAGTACCCATGTTTTTACAAAGTACATGCCACATGGATGCATAAGGGGGAATCATTCATTATATAATGTGAGTGTCATTGTAGAGGAGTCAGAAGTTGAGATAAAAGGTGGTTGACTAACATATGATCTTAAGTGATAGGGAGGGTTGATAAGTTTAATTTCCATGTATTAGGTGGTTCCCACATCATACATATTACAATCTATGATGTGGTCCAGGTGTCCCAGATGGCTTGGCCTCCTAAAAGACCCCTAATGAATGTAATGGATGAAGTCCCAAAGATAGATTAGACATATATGCATCACATGAATTTCAATAAATAATAACCTAGCCTTATGAGGTAAGAATTAATTATGCTTAAATATTATGAGACCTAAAGACCTATGGTAGTGGCATGTGGTGGCATCCTATGTATTTAGAACACAAAGTAAGTTGTAGATAATTCAAGCATGAAGAAGGCTATAAGCAAGTTGTGATGCTACCAACTAGTAGCATTTGGGGGACCTGGTTGAGATTCTTATAAGGCTCACTTCTATGTAGACATATGAGGACCCAAAATACTACATCAACTTCTTTACTATATAGTTGTGGGTGCCTTCATTGTAGATGGAATTCTACGATGGAAAACATGACTCTACGAATTCTATTGATGATAATGTTCCATGTGTATGCTGACTAGAATTTAATTCTATCTATTTCTATAATATTTGTGGAAGAGGAGGCCTCATTGCTTCATTAGATAATGCCACCTCCTATCTTCTTAAAAAAAAATTCTCTTACCCATGCGAGGCAATAATTAAC
Source organism: Torreya grandis (assembly GCA_037957365.1). Classification (NCBI taxonomy): domain Eukaryota; kingdom Viridiplantae; phylum Streptophyta; class Pinopsida; order Cupressales; family Taxaceae; genus Torreya; species Torreya grandis. The sequence continues at coordinate 720,989 of JARHVA010005629.1, forward strand.
AATGAAACCAAATCCTCCTTTTTGAAATAAAATGTTATATCATCCTCATTCTCTCTATTAAGTCCACATAGATAGGAAACCTTCCAAAATATTTCCTCATCCATGGGAGGAAAAGGCATCACATTCACAAAACTATATTTTTCCATAGGTGGAAAAGGGAGGCCTTTGACAAAACTTTCCTCTCTCATAGGTGGTAAAGGCTAGTCCTGCACGAATATTTCCTCTACCATAGGTGGCAAAGGAGACCACCTATCTATTTATGTACATCATGCATCATGTCTACAAGTTCCTTGAATATAAATCTCATGGGGCATAAAAGGTCTACAAATTTTGCTTCCTTAGATGGCATGCTCATGGGGCATGAAATATTGAAGAAAAATGTGAGAGACATATTGTTCCTCCCCACATCTTATTCCTGGCTAGTAATCATAAAACCTTGGTACTCTGAGATATTAGATTTGATTGACACATTTTGTTTGAAAGCCTTAAATCCTATTAAGGAAAACCATTCAGTACATATCATGATACCATAACATTTATTATACTTCCCTTAGCCATGGATTGAATGAGATATTTTTTATCGGGTCATCTAAAATCATGATAGTGAAAGGGTAGCCCAAATCAATGAGTTCTAGATACAAATATGGTAATGGATTAATGACAGTATAGTAAAAATAATAAAAAAATATGAAAAATGCAATCACTAATGTCCTTTGTGTGTGTTTTCCTTGACAATTTAATCTAATTTCCCATTTTAATGTTTAATAAACTTGGCTATCTCAATGAAAAAGATAATTTATTTGTGGACAATGATGCATTGAGATCCATGTGGCCACCTTTAGAGAGTGGAAAGAATTTGAGCAGCAGGGATGAGGATTACATGACAACTAGATCTTTAGAGAATCGTTATATGGATAAGGATGAGGAAGGGGAGGAAGAGATTGAAACTTCTCCTATGAAAAGGAGGAGCAGAATAGCACGTAAAGAAACTCATAAATTATGGCCTATGTTTAGTGCTTAAGGTCCAATGGTTTTATTTGATTTTCATCCCCAACTTTTAAATGTGACTCAACATTAGTCTTTCGCACTAGGCACCAAGATGTCTCACAAAACTGTATCCTACTAAACAATCCCTTTCGGCGTTACATGTACCTTTGTGTTAGTTTAAATTATTTTAAACTAGAATGAATGAGTTTTCATGACTTATATTATTATGTTGATATATTATATAATAACATGTGAAAAGAAGCATGTAATGTTGTACATTTACTCGCATAAAAAGAACAATTACTTATTACAATACCATATTTATATAGTATGCTTTATAGGATAAGTTTTCAATGATAGATGTGTTATATGGGTGAATGCTATATGATTTCCACTGACAACTGACATTCATTGATTTTAGTTACCCTCTCACCCTCAATATTTTAGATGACTTGATAAAAAAATCCCATTCAATCCATCACTAAGTGCATAAGAATAAATTGAATTTTATGGTCTTGTGATATGCGTGAAATGGTTTTATTAACTAGGATTTAAGGATTTTGATTGAAAGGTGTCAAGTAGATGTAATATCTCGAAGTACAAAGGTTACAGGTTTAATGTCCCAGAATAAGACATGGGATTGAATGGTCTATCTCTTATTTTTATCTTCAATATTTCATGCCCTGTGAGCATAAAATAAGAGGAATCATATGTTGTAAATATTTCATACCCCAAGATCTTAACATATCACGAAGCTAGAGACATGACACATGGTCTACAAAAGGAGAGAGGGAGTTGCATTTTCCACCTATGGTTGAGGAAAGATTTGTGGAGACCCTACATTTACCACATATGAGAGGAAATATTTTTCTAAGGCTTGCCTTTTACACCTATGGTAGGGATATATTCATGAAGGTGATGACTTTCCCCTGGTGGTTAGTCAAAACCTTTAGAATGTGTGTTAACTATGTGGACTTAATGGAGAGAATGAGGATGCCTTGACATTTTCTATCAAAAATGAGGAATTAGTTTAATTATGACCTATTCACTCCCATGGGGAAGAGATTAATTAATGAGAAGATGAGGTGGCATCATCAAATAAAATAATGACGTGTTCTCTCTACCAAACACATTTTATAAATACACATAATGGAATTTAGATCATTGTACATGGGACATGCCATCGACAGAACTAAAACAGTCACACTTTGCACCATAAAATTCCATTCACATTGAATCATGAAGGCACCCACTATTGGATGGGAAATAATTTAATGTAGTATCATAGGTCCTTAGAGACATCCGTAAAGGTGAGCCCTTGTAGCATCCTAGGTAGGTCCCTTAAATGTTTCCACTTGGTAGCATTATGACTTGATTATATCATTTTTTATGTTTATACATTGGCATGATTGAGTTGAATTTGGGCCTTCTAGATACTTGGACTATTTTATGCTTCCTCTAGGATCTTAATGCATTGGATGTCATCATGTGTTAGCTTCATAAGCCTTTGAGTCTTGTAGGCTTTAGGGATAACTGCTTGATCTCCCATTACCTTGGGTTACCATTGATTGAAATGCATGTGATGCCTCTACTTCTGATCTATCTTTGGGACTTAAACCATCATGGTCACTGGGGTTCTTTGCAGAGGAGATGTCATTTGGAACTCCTAGTGCCCACCATAAATTATTTTATATGTCATGTTAGGAAACTCAATAGTTGTTCTATGAGAAACTCAACATATGTTTTTTGTGTGGCATTTATGCATTGTTGTATTTTTAAGGGTCCATTATGATTTTTAGGATAAATATGTATGGTTAACCTTCCTCTTTTATATAGTCCTTGTAATTTTTTCTTACTTTCATTTTATATGTATAATTTTTGGGATGTTTTTGAGTAAGTGATTTATTTTCATTTATGAAGTAAATTCCCCTTTATATTGTAAAATGTTAGAACCTTTAATGATTGATAATTAAACCTGCAAACCCTTAGTACCACTTGTGACTCATCAATAATCGACCACCTTTTCTCTTAACTTGTGATTCTTCTACCATGACATTCACATTGTATGATGAACAAAGTCCCCTTATGTACCAATGTGTCATAAACTTTACAAACACATCAGTACTCATTTCAATCACAATAAAGTAAACTAGATACATTTGATAACCTCATTGTACATCCACCATGTTAGCGACATTGTTGAATGTGTATGATATGGGACCTCTAGTGTACAATATAACCTTAAGTACATTTTCATTACTGCTCACCATCACCACCCAACTCACTTTGAAATATTTCACCACTTGTATGTTTTCTATGGCCTTCCCATAATTTATCTAGGTTTAAATATATTGGAAACATTCCCAATTACATGATTTACACCCATTAAAACTGGGTTCAAAACTTTATATGTGTCAACATATTTGATTGGCTATTTTATATTATCAACAGTGGTGGAGGAGATCCTGAGAATTGATTTGATAATGGAATATCTTCAAATATGATGTTTATATCTAATTAGTACTACAAAGTCTCTAGGCTTGTAATAAAATACTAAATTTTTATAATATCACAATGTCTTTGATGACAGACCTTTGTTCCACAAATGTTCCATGTCTTCTAATGAAGAAAACTAAACCATGAAGAATCCATTTCTAACCAAAAAGACCCTGAATATAGACACTGAGTGCTAGGAGGATTTTATCCAATCCATTAATATTTCAAAATACAATCACTTGACCAATAAACAACACACCCAAATTGCATTGATAAATGTGACAAGTCACTAAACTTTGAACATGTATCTTCTTAGGGTTCATCAAGTCCATCACATGAAATATGCTATCATTTTCGCTCACCATCACTACCCAGCTTACCTTTGAATATTTATAAATTTCATTCACAATGAGATACCTATTCTCATCGATAATATGGTACCACTCATTGATTAAATAAATACTTTAGGAATTCATTTAGTTTATAAATTATTTTATTAATTAAATTAATAAACTAAATGATAATATATTGAGTAATAGTAGTAATAATATTATAAATATATATTAATTATAATATATATTAAATATAATAGTGTTATAAATTATTATATTATTATATTATAATAATCCCACATAATAATAACATAATATTATATTACATAAATAAATAAATATTATAAAAATATATTTTTTATTTTATATGTTAAAGATAGGTTAAGGGTCACCTATACAATGCATAAAAGACTGAAAGATATGCAAGAAAAATCAATAAAATAAAAACCAACAAAGTACAAAGACTCATAAATAGGCCACAACAAGGAACCACCAAAAAGCAAGGAAGATTCTACCAATCATTAGATTCCATGAAACTCACATACAATAAAATGTAATAGCCCTCTCCTGAGAGCCTTGTGGGTGAAAATATCATACAGGTATAGAAACATGTCCAAAAAAGCACCATACATGTCTTACTGATATCTTCCACATGAACAAAGTATAAAAGGCACAAAAGTTCAAACACTAGCAATACCCAGATAGGAAACAAAGAACCTTCCACCAAATTTTTGCTAGCACAAAATTATCAAACAATACGTCCATGGTTTCCATACAAAATAGAGATCATGACTTGTCTTTTTTGTGGGCACCCCTAAATAGAGGGTCATGTTAGACTCTAATCTTTTACCACTTTTCTTATTTTGCACTTTAGTCCACTCCTTATCTTGTACAGAATATGTGGCTAAAGGCAGTATAATTTCATAAGATTTTAAGGGCTGAGATTTGTCTACCATTGATTCCACATCTAATGGTTATACCCTTTCTGTAACATAAAGACTATTAACGACCTTAATAATAAATGGAGTAGGGGTTTTAAAAACTGAAACTAACCCCCTCACATTTGAAGTTATATGATCTACCTTGTGCTCCCCCTTTGTGTCTTGTGAATCAACATGATCAACATTAGGGGGCTTAGTCTCATTTGAAGATGAATTTGAATCATCATTCTTAGAATTGAGGGCATTCATAGTGAGGTGGGTGGGGAAAAAATCTGACCACCAAGAAGATTCCTTCTTTTTTCCATGATTCTTGCAATCTTTAGTCAAGTGTTTTGTGTTGAAATAACTTAAATAATGGAACAACAATCCTTCATAATCAAGTGGTTGGGACCAAAAATGGTTGCATACTTGTAGAACAAGTTTTTGGGGTGGATGCTTTGAGATATCAACAATGACCAATATTCTAACAAAGGTGATGTGAGAAAAAATAGTAGTATCTAGGTGTGTTTGCATAAATTTGCCCAGGGAGTTGCCTATGGTTTTAAAGCGAGGTTTAGACTAGAACTAGAAAGGGAGATAAGGTAGGCAAATCCAGATAGGTATTTCATTTAGATATTTAAAAAGGGGTTTAAAGAAAGGGGACCAAGGTTTTGTAATCAAATGATGGAGATTCAAACTCCATATCTAATTTTGAATCAAATCCTTGTCCTTAAAATAGTAAAAAAAACAATAAAAAAACTCTTGGCACTAAGATAAATATCGTGTCTACCATGGATGGAGATCTTGGAGTTAGACCATAGATTCACGAATCTATAGAGGATGCCATGAGACAGAAAGAAGTCTTTTAAAAATATATTAATTATAATATTATTTATTATATTATGTAGATCAAATAATGAATATTAAAATTTAATGCATGAAAAAAAAAATTGATATACATTTTACTCATGTGTTCAGTCTGGTGTATGATATGGGCCACTTGGTGTACGATATTTCTTGAAATAACTTGTCATTTCCCATACCATCAGTGCCTAGATAACCTTGAATTCTTTATTTACTTGAATGTTTTGTATGGCCTTGCCTTTTATTTTAGGGGTCTAAGTATGGAATTTATTAGTTTTTTAAGTCTGATGTAATTTCTCTAGATGTTAATATATTGGCAGTATAGGCAAACAAAATCTACAAGATATAATTTGAGACCTCATTGTCTAGTCCGCACATTAATGATATTGCAATGCTAATTTGAGCCACACATTGGATGTGGATCCCTGCCATAATCAAATTAGCTCTCATAATGTCATTGTTGACCATTAACAATAGAAAATGGCCAATCAAAGATGTCACCATCCTACAAGCTATATACCCTGTTGCAAAGAGTGCAAGTCATGTAAATCTAAACATTACACTGAAATCAAGGTTCGTCTATGATATGGGCCCTCTGATGTATGATAATAAATATCATATAATATAGGTTACCCTATATTATAGAATTATTAAATATTATAATAATATTTTTAAATACATATTAAATATCTTAATCAATGACTCCTCTATCAAAACATTTACATTGAATAATGAACGATGTCCCCTTATGCGTTTATACTACATGCACTTTGCAAAATATTAGGTACTCACTTCAAATGCAACAAAAATAATAAGATACACTACAAAGCCTCAATTTATTACCCCCACATCAATGCAATTTCACTATTGATTCGATTGCAACATCGGACATAGAGTCGTTCCACAATAAAATATAAAATTGTCAATAAAAATATCACCACTTTACAAATTGTAAACCCATTTGTTTTTGTTGTAACTCATATAAATCCAACCACTGCCTTAAATTCAGAGCATATATATAATACAAACCCTTTAATAAATAAAATAACCTAAAATACTTTATTATTACCCCACAACATCACTTCCCAACTCACTTTGAAATCTCACAACACTTAAAATTTTTATATCATCAATTTATATATCTTTATATTACATACTAAATAATATATATATATTTATTTTTATTATTTAACTACCATGTTTACTTTACTTTAAAAGGTGGGCAAGATGTACTGGATGGTGAATCGGACAACATAAACACGTACGAGAGAAACATGTATCTGTTATCATAAAAACGGTAAAGCTTGACACCAGTAATGTCCACAGACCAACCTTTACATTGTTTTATTACTACGTGTTGGAAGAAAAATATGCCCGTTGCCATCTCATATTCCGTTTCTTCTCTCTCTATATACTATGTTTTAACTTTCTTTCCGTTAACCTTAAAAATGAAGATGAAGCAGTTGTGCATTATTCTCGTAACACATTAAATTTTGTAGAGGCAATCGCCGTCTAAGTTAATGATTTATAAATATTGATGTTTGTGGGAGTGGGATTTCTGACCTGTGTGTAGTGCAACACACAGGACAATCTGTGCAGGTGCAAGATGGTTTGTCCCAAGCTGGGGTTGATCTTGGTGGTTGCCATCGTGGAATGGCCTGTCGGGGATCTGGTTTACTTTTTCTGCCATACTGTTATTTATCCTCTCGTAACCAACGCTATTCCGTTTTGATCATTATTCCATTCTTGGTTTGTTGCTTCCTCTCTTTGTATTATTAAATCGGAGGTTTATTAATGTAACTTTAAATGAATGTAATAAGAACATTTTTTGATTATCAATGGACTCTCGGTGCAAAATAGTTTACAGAATCGCAAACAACAACAATGTTTTTTTTTTTTCTGTTCTACTTGTTTTTACGATGAATCCGACTTTATAGGTAGCCTTTATAGTTTTTATTGTTACAAGTGTTTTGTCCTGTAACTAATATCAAAATTTCGTGCAAAAAAACAAATGTCCATCCCAACAAACCGTCTCTTGTTCATCGACATTAGATTCCCAAAGTCAAAAATAATATAGAAACACTTTAATAATATAGAGACCTCTCCGCATGATACAGTGCGCTCATGGACGGGATCATCCAAACGCCACAACCATGAAAACATGGGTGGACGGGATCATAAATAGCTTTTCTCTATCCTTATTTTAAAAAACAAATGAAATGAACTAAAACATCTGAAGCCATTGACAAATCACAATCTACTGAAGAGGAATCACTGGACTTAATGCGTTTTAAAACAATAACTGAAATTGACAAAACATAAGGTAAATAAAAAAAAAGAAAATCATCCCACGCCATTGAGAAATCATAATCTATCGAAGAGGAATTATTTGGACCCAATACGCTTTAAAACATTAAATGAAATCGACAAAACACAAGGTAAATAAAAATAAATAAATCTCCCAACTCGTTCATTCTCTATAGAGAAAATTATTGATTGAATCTATGAAAATGCGGGTTAGTTTCAGAGCAGAGGAGAATGTTCTTTTGTTAAAAAAAATAGCTTTATTTTTTTAATTTTACGGAATAGGTTTAGGGTTTCCCCAAATGTCTGGATTATCTTATCATTTTATTAGGTTGTGTTTTTCGATTGTTTTATATAATCATCAAATTAAGCAAAAGTTTTATATAATCAAGAGTTTTATTAAATTAATAAGATTTTTAAGCAAGAGTTTTATATAATCATCAAATTTTATTAAGCAAGAGTTTTATATAATCATCAAATTTTATTAAATTAGTAAGATATTTTAAACGAGTTTTATATAACCATCCAATTTTTTAAGGTTAATGAGACCTTTTACGGTATTTTTTTTTGAAAATTAAAACAATTTCATCTTGGGAGGTCTTTTGAGACATCAATAATAATTTTATCTTTAATCATTTTATTTATTTAATTTTTTATAATAAAAATTTGATTTTTTCAAATTTTTTATTTTTTATAATAAGAAATTGACTTTTTCTTTGGAAATAAAAAATAATGCTCATTTTTTGAGTGAAAAAAATAATGCTCATTTTTTGAGTGAAAAAAATAGGGCTCTTTTTTAGGATGGGATGAATAATTAAGAATAATTAGGAAGAAGTGAAAATCACACTTTCTGCATGGATCGCTGTAAAGAATTCTATTGTACCTAGCATCTTCCAGTAAACGATCTGCCATTGTAGATTCTATAATAAGTAATTTATTTTTTTCTTATATTTATTTATTAATAAAATTTACAATATTTTTATATTAAAGAAATATACAGGTTTTAAAGAAGAATAGAGTTGATGAAAACTTTAAAACCCTAATACCCATAAAAAATTAACAGTTAGAATCATTTTTGGTTGTTGTAAATGAGGTATAAGGATATAATCATATTTTTCAATAAAAATGGTGATATAAGGGTGTAATAAGAGTTATAAGGGTATTTTAAAAATCAAAATCTGTTCACAGGGAAAGGCCAAATCCTAATAGTATTCTTCAATTCTTTTTTGTTACATCAAAGTTAAAATTGTAAGTTTAATCTTAGAAAGTGGCAGATTAACTCTTAAAAATTATAAGGAGTGCAGCATGAACATGGAAAATACGCTTTAATGATTTATGAGAAATAATAAATAAAATACCACACCACCCATTGAACCCATAAAGTTGATTGAATACAAAAATGTAATAAACAAACAATCAAACTACCAAAATCATCTTTCATTGCACGTGATTATTCATCTTGATGCTATTAAATCTAGGGCATGGAAAACATGAAAAAAATTAAAGGATTTATATGAAAAGCAACATGCATGCAAAAATATTGACTTTTTAAAGCATAATTTAAGCAATAAACTAGGAGAAGATGAAGATGTGTCTGAATATATTTCATCCATGAAAACTCTAAAACAAGAGTATTGTACTATAGGGAGAAAAATTGATGATGACATGTTGATTTCTATCACATTGAATAGGTTTAACTACATATAAACTAGTTTTGCTGAAATGTTACAACTTAGTGATAAGCTTACTGATGCCACATTTGAATCTATCTGTGAGTTATTGATTCAACATGAGAGATAATTTGCAAAGAGAAAAAATATACCTATTTAATAAGCCTACTATATGAACAATAGGTCCCAACATAGATATCATCACCATGTACAATGACAGTTCCAGAAGTATTCTCTGAAACACTCTCAATGCCATTCTCCACATCTTTCTCGACAGTCTCCACAACATTCACATCAACACCCTCAAAGTTCTCCAAAACACAAGCATCACCATTGACATTCTTATTACACCTAAAGTTCTTCCCATGAATTAGCTTCTTCTACATATTATTAACACTGAAAACAACCACAATGTTTAAAATGTGGTGGTATTAGACGTCTTGTATATTTTTATCTTTCTCGATGACCCCATTCTCTACATAAAAAGAAAATTGAGTACAATTATATAGATCATTCTAGCATTCAATCTTTTAGTTACTCTAATTATTCCAGTTATTCCGACACATCCATTGCTTAGGAGGCATCCTTTATGCATGTCTATGGCCCTAATGGACCTGCCACCATCTTTTGAGTACTCATTGATTTACTCATGTTGTGTGAGCTACTGGGATCAAGACGGGGAATTATTGTAGTAGTATTTTTTGGATTATGTTCTTTCTTTTAGTTCCATTTTTTGCTTTTCATACATGATATTCATGTCACATATTAGACATGATTGTTTGATTTTATTTCTCTCAATGCACAGCTTCTCACTTCTTTCCTGATAGGGAGAGAAGATATTGCATTTTTTGGTCTTCAATAAATTTTTATTGACAATATGAGTTGATAAGGTTTTTTATCACCTTTAGAATTATAAAAGTTCATCCATATTTATTTTACATTAAGAAGATATGCCATACACAGTACATGTTTGTCACTTAGACGTGTTCTTGTGTGGCCTTATGTGGGTCGATGTAGTTGGATATGCTTGATTGTGTTCCACTATAATACAGTATGATGATCATCATGGATGAGAATAATTTGATCACATTCATATACCATTTTTTACCATAGCTCATACTAGTAGGATTCTTTATGAAGTGGCATCAGTTATTTATCAGTGCTAAAGGTACAATGCAACAGTTGCAGTTGTCAAAGAGATCTTTTAATGAATTCAAGGTTATTAATCTAGATCTTTCATACCCATTTAGATCAAGGGGGATTTTGTTGGGTTTATGGTCCAATTAATTTTATTGTCTAGTTTTATGGTTTAGTTATACCCATCAGTTGGTTTCCTTGAACCAAATCTCCATAAGCTTTTTTAAAAAGCTTACATTGCACAAAAATAAGATATGCATATTTCCATTGAATATTTTGTTGAGTCGATCATTATTGCTACTAATCTTGGTTGTATCACACATGCCATACAATACACAAGTATTATATACATTGCACTGATTCTCCATAGCTTGCCATCCTGTTATCAATATCTTTGTTTCTTCAACCCAAAAATACATTCTAAAGTTCTCATCACTATCTAGTCTCAAATTTCTTAGGACCACAAATTGGTTTGTGAAATATCCACTATATCTAGACTAAACCACTATTTTCTTTTCATTAAATAGATCCAAGACCCCATTCCCTGCAAAATTTATCTAGTGAGAACATAAGATTTCAAAATAGGAAAGCTTATAGATGCCCCTATTATAATTACCCAATAAACCACATTATCACACCATCTAAGCAGCAAATTACCAGACTCTTACATTTCAAGAGCATAGTAACTTGCCATTGAAGTTTTTGAAGAAGCATTGAGAGTTTGAACAATATCAAAGGCTCTATCCTTCAAGCAAAGTATTTATGGCTATTTGAAATCTTTCCCACACTATCCTATCTTTATTATCAATAAGAATAAAATTTCCATTATCAAAGAAACATGCACCAACAACACCTATATCACTGGTTTTGCTAGTCCATGTAGGGGTTCTAACCCAATGATAAAAAACAATTAAATTTCCATTAACACATAGCTCAAATTTGGAATTGGGGCTCACTCTAAAATTTTATATAGCTATCCAAACCACTGCCTCTACCTTATTAGGAATGGAATTGTACCATATTGCTAGACTGTAATTCCCATTCAACTCTTTTGAGAAAAAACCATTCTAAAGGTGCCATTTTGGGACACCCAAAAGTCATCATATGGAGTAGATAACTTAGAACCCAATGTAATAGTGGCCTAGATGTGATTCTCCTCTAAGCTACATATAAACATTAGGATTATAAAAATGACTATAGATACAAAAATGACACTCCAAAAACATGAAACCCACATAGGATTATATGCCAAACTAACCATTTTTTATGTCTGAAAATATTTAAAATGTGGATTTTGTTTCTGAGATCATGATTCTTACTTTTCTTGTTTTTTAATTTTTTGTAATTTCATCATATTAATTTTATTTTAAATGTTTTAGGTTATGACGTGAATGCAATTTTTTGGTTTCCTTTACTATACAGGGCTTGTTTTTACTTACAGACTAATTCAAACACAGATAAATTAAGAGTCATTCGCACTGAGTTTTTGAGAAATAGATGTGGAAAATTTTAGAGTATTCAGACCATCGTCTCTGTATACGGCAAGGGTGAGAGAGAGTAAACAAAATCTCGAGTTTGACTCTTCTATAAATTTTCAAATCTACTGTATTTTATGGAACCATTTTTATATATTGTAACTAAAATTATATGGATGTTTTTATGTAATAAGAACATGCTCAACAAACATGCCCTTCTCATGGGTTTAAATGGCTACCTATGGCCTATAAGACTATGTATTAGTAGTGGCTTTATAAATTACAGAAAATGGTGGAAACATTTTTATTTTATTTTAATCACTACTTGAATGCTAGAGATATTATTATTTTCAAACATATTAGTCATATTAATTTTCTTATCCAAATTTTTGGACTCAATGGATATGAAAAACAATGTATTAAAGATAAAAGTCCTTCCAAGGTTTATAATCAGAGGGGCAAATCCTATTATTGCCTTAAAATTATTTTTGTTTGAGAGGAGAATGAAGAGGACAATAGGATTATACTTGTCAGAGAAGAAGAAGACCTCAACCAAGAGTTAGCATACAATATTGTAGCTATGGAGAAATTTAAAGAACCTGTTATAACTAATAACAATATTAATCTATGATGATTAATATTTATTTATTATACTAAAACATTTCCAAGTAGTTGGTTCAAGACCTTATACTAAAACATTTCCATGTTGGTTCAGGTCTTGCAATTGAAAAATGACCCATAGATTCTCAGTTATATTCTTCTTGCACAATGAACAAAAGGAATCCAAATAAAGTTTAGGAAACAAAAAAATTTCTTCCCTTTATAAAAAAAATATGAGATACAAAAATTTTTCTGATGAATTTACAAATTTTGTTGTAACAGAGAATCCCATGTTTAGAAAGTGTATGGAAGAAAGCTTAATTACAAGTCTATACAGACTTGTTAAGTTTTAGTCTTTCCCTGTCCCTAGGTATTTTATCAAAAAAAGATAATATAAAGTATTTATACATACAAGGGAAATAAGCATTTTCAAAAAATTGGCAGCTTATGTGCATTAAACAATTGAGCTCATTTAGTCAAAAAAATGGAAAACTATGATTTCTTTCAATCCAGTAATACATTCTAACGTTCCCATCACCATCTAGTCTCAAAAGCCTTAGGGACACAAATTGGTCTATGAAATATCCACTATATCTAGACTAAATCACTCTTTTCTCTTAAGTAAACATCTCCAAGATTCCATTCCATGCAAAAATTGCTCCAGTGGGAACATCAAATTTTGAAAGAGGAAAGTTTTAAGATGCCCCTATTCCATTTTCCCAATAAACCACATTATCTCACCATATAAGCACTAGATTGCCAAAATATTATTTTTTAAGAGCATAATAGCTCACAATGGAAGTTTTAGAAGACGTTCTAGAGAGTTTGATCCATCTCAAACCTTTGTCCTAGAAGAAAAGTATCTACATCTTCATGGAATCTTCCCCACACTATTGTGTCTTCATTATCAGTGAGAATATAAATTCCATTTTCAAGAAAACATGCACTGACAACACCTTTCTTAATGGTAAATCTAGTCCAAGTAGGGGATCCAACCCAGTGTTTGAAAAGAATTAAATATACATCAACGCAAACCTTAAAGGTAGAATTAGGGCTAACTGCAACATTTTCCCCTAATGTCCAGACCATGTCTAGACCACTGCCTCTACCTTCTTGGTAATGGAATTGTACCATATTCCTAAACTATAAATCCCATTCAAATCTTTTGAGAAAAGCTTTACAAAGGTGCCATTTTTGGACACCTAATAATCCTGATCTGAAGCAAAAAGTTTAGAACCCAGTGGAACAATGGCCCAAATGTGATTCTCTTTTGAGCTTATTTTTGACATTAGTATCATAAAAATGACTATGAATACTAAAATGTCCCTCTTAAAAATTAAAATCCAAGTAGGATTAAATGCCAAACTAACAAATTTTTATGTCTGAAAATTTTCCAAATGTGGACTTTTTTCAAGACCTTAAACCCTTTGTTTATTTTTTCAAGGATCCTTCTATACATTTTCAAAACTATTGTATTTTATGGAACCATTTTGGATAGTGTATATATATTTCCATGGACATTACCAATTAGTATGGACAACCTCATCAAAGATTCCCTTCTCATGGAGTTAAATGGCCTCCTATGGCCTATAAGATAATGTATTAGCCATGGCCTTGAAAACATCATAAATGCATGTAAATGTATTGTTTTTTGTCACTATTGGAATGCTGAAGATATTGTTGTTTTTAAACATACTAGTCATACTGATTTTCTTGTCCAAATTTTTTAACCTAATGGCTACAAAAAGCAATGTGTTATAGAGGAAAGTAATTTCAGGGTTTGCAATCCCGATGGGAAATACTATGCTTGGCTTGAAATTATTATTGGTGAGGAGGAGAAAAATGATGACACTAAGATTATAGCTGTCATAGAAGTAGAAGACCTCAAGCTAGAATTAGCATATAATCCGACATATGTAGACAATTTTATAGAACTTGGTATATTTTATAACAATATTAATGTAAAGTTCATGTATGGCTAAACAAATTTTATTTATTATACTAAAACATTTCCAAATAGCTGGTTCAAGACCTTGTACTAAAATGTTTCCATATTGGTGAAGGTCTTGCAATTGAAAAGATACCCAAAGATTCTCAATTATATTCTTATTCCATGCAAAAATTTCTCCAGTGTGAACATCAAATTTTGAAAGAGGAAAGTTTTAAGATGCTCCTATTCCATTTTCCCAATAAACCATATTATCTCACCATATAAAAATTGCTTGCCACAATATTTTTTTTTAAGAGCATAGTAGCTCACAATGGAAGTTTTAGAAGATGTTCCGGAGAGTTTGATCGATGTCAAGCCTTTGTCCTAGAAGAAAAGTATCTACATCTTCATGGAAGCTTCCCCACACTATCGTGTCTTCATTATCAGTGAGAATAAAAATTCCATTTTCAAGGAAACATGCACTGACAACACTTTTATTAATGGTAAATCTAATATAAGTAGGGGATCCAACTCAATGTTCAAAAAGAATGAAATATACATCAACACAGACCTTAAAGGTAGAATTAGGGCTCACTACAACATTTTCCCCTAATGTCCAGACCACATCTAGACCACTACCTCTACCGTCTTGAGAATGGAATTGTACCATATTCCTAAACTATAAATCCCATTCAAATCTTTTGAGAAAAAAACCTTTGCAAAGGTGCCATTTTGTCACGCCTAATAATCCTCATCTAAAGCAAAGAGTTTAGAACCCAATGGAATAATGGCCCAAATGTGATTCTCCTCTGAGCTTCTTTTTGACATTAGTATCATAAAAATGACTATGAATACTAAAATGTCCCTCTTAGAAATTAAAATCCAAGTAAGATTAAAAGCCGAACTGACCATTTTTTATGTCTGAAAATCTTCCAAATGTGGATTTTTTTCAAGACCTTAAACCCTTTGTTTATTTTTTCAAGGATCCTTCTATAGATTTTCAAAACTACAGTATTTTATGGAACCATTTTTAGATAGTGTAGCTATATTTCCATGGACATTACCAAGTAGTATGTACAACCTTATCAAAGATTCCCTTCTCATGGAATTAAATGGCCTCCTGTGGCCTACAAGATAATGTATTAGCCATGGCCTTGAAAACATCAGAAATGAGTGGAAATGTTTTATTTTTTATCACTGTTCGAATGCTGAAGATATTGTTGTTTATAAACATACCAGTCATACTGATTTTCTTCTCCAAATTTTTGAACCTAATGGCTACAAAAAGCAATGTGTTACAGAGAAAAGTCCTTTCAGGTTTTGCAATCACGATGGGAAATCCTATGCTTGGGTTGAAATTATTATTGGTGAGGAGGAGAAAAATGATGACTCTAAGATTATAGCTGTCATAGAAGAAGAAGACCTCAAGCTAGAATTAGCATATAATCCCACATATGTAGAGAATTGTACAGAACTTGGTATACTTTATAACAATATTAATGTAAAGTTCATGTATGGCTGAACAAATTTTATTTATTATGCTAAAACATTTCCAAATAGCTGGTTCAAGACCTTGTACTAAAATGTTTCCATGTTGTTGAAGGTCTTGCAGTTGAAAAGATACCTAAATATTCTCAATTATATTCTTATTACACATCGAAGAAAAGGAAGCCGAATAAAGTTTAGGAAATAGAAAAAGTTATTTCCTCTAACAAAAAGAAAATGAGCTCCAAATTTTTTGCAGCAGAAGTTACAAAGTTGGTTGTAATAGAGAATCCAATGTTTGGAAAGTGTATGGCTTAAAGCTCAGTAAGGGATCATGCAGAATTGTATGTTTTAGTATTTCCTTGTCCCTAAGTCTTTTATCCTAAAAAGATAATACAAATGATCTATACTTGAGAGGCATGTAAGCATTTTCAAAATACTTACACCTTACGTGCATTAAGCCAGTGAGAAGATATAGCTAAAAAAAGTGGAAAACTACGATTGCTTTCACAATAGCGTTTTGGGTGGGTCATGTTAATAATTTTTACTAATAAAAAAATAAAATCCCATGGGATTGTTGTAAGAGAGAAATCGACCACCGTTACTTATTATGCTTCTTCTATGTGTTTGTGTCAAGTTGAGCTGAATATGAGCACTATAAAGCATTAAGTATGAGTGCAATCTTGGACTAGGAACAATCATGTATGATGAAGGCCTCTATAAATAAATGATTAAGTATTTAATATATATTTTTTAATAATATGATTCTAAAATTTAGTGTAATTTTTGTAATCCATTCTATCATTTAAGCCTTTTTAATTTACTTGTAGGGATGCATTGGACATACATGTAGAGTGTACCCTTTTGCCATGGGATGGTTTTTAAAACAAATAATAGAGGAAACATTGCTTCTGCTATTATATTGTCAAGTAAAAGTTGTTATATTAGAAAAGCTTTTGTTTCGTATTGCCTGGTTACTTCTAATTAAGGTCCCCATGGAAGTTTAAAAGTAATAAAGTAATGATATAATTTCTGCCTTACACATCCTTGAATCGAGGATTTAATTTGAGTTTTTTAAAGTTCTATTAAAAAATTTATCTTTTTAAAAGATGTATTTTCATTAAAATGACAACACATTTTTTTTTTTTTGATATCGTGGGTTTTGCTATTTCCACTAACTATTAGTGCACTTAGTACACTATATTCATAGTTAATAGTTCATGTTTAAATTCATATTGAGGCGAACACTTTCTCCCTTAATAAATTCTATGCTTAAAACTGTACATGAATCTGAACTAACTTCAATGGTTAGTAAAATCCGACATGGTTCAATTTATAGCCTTCTGATATCATATGTATTGTTAGACTTTATATCAAAGAATTAATTTTGCATTGGCTACAATTATGCAGGAAACCGTTTGGCTTATTAGTTTAAATCACTAAATGATTTTACAAATTAGTTTTTTTTTTTTTTTTTTTTTTAAAGTAATTATTGCTTTTTGCGGTTGTGTGATATATTTATAGTTTCAAATTATTAACTATTATTTAATTAATAAGTAATTAAAAATATTAAACATGAATTCAAACCACTATTTTTTAATGTAATGAATGAATAAGAATATTAATCATTTTTTTAAATCAAAAAATATATAATTTTAATTAAAATGAGGCTACTAAAATGAAGTTGCTAATTGCCCTATACTTGATCATAATATATTAGTTTTTTTTGTTTTCACAAACTCCCATAAACTACCTTATAATTAATCATAAGCCTTTATCTTTCTTTGTTGCCATAGACTATGTATTTGTTTTCATTTTTTTAATTTACATAACAGTCACTGTATCAATAGATTTACATAGTAATTTCACCAAAAAAAAAAGTGAACTATAAATAATTTCTACTATTAAACAATTTTTACCATAAAAACAGGGACTAAACACTATACTACTTTTACTATATTTTACTCTGAAAAACAATTTTTTTATTATACAAATTTTTTGTAAAAAAATATGGTAAAAAGTTTAATGATTTAAATCATTAATAGAAATTTATGAAATTAATTATTAACTATTTTAAATTTTTAATTATTTTATAATTTAATCACTTTTTCTTACATATTAAATTAATTTAATATATATTTTTTATTATCATTAAATTTATATTTATATTAAATTGAAAAATATAATTTATAAAAAAATATTCTATAAATTCAATTGGCTTATTTTTTTTAAAAAAAAACATAAATAATAATAAATATAAACATTTAGAGGTAAAGCGCCCTATAATTGTGACAATTGTAAATTAAAAAAAAAAAAACTACAACACATCATTAGTGACTGGATTTCTTTACAATTAGTCGGCAGCTGACTTTGGCCTTCTCCATATGCACGAAACATGTTTGCTGATCAATCTCAACTCACATCTACAAATTTTCATTGTTGTTCTTCGGCATATATGTCGTACTGCACTGCTCTGTCAGTGGCGTACCTTCATCCAACAAAGACCCACATTTCCGCTATTACAGTATTTCATACGATCCCATCCGTCCTCAAACGAAAAGCAAAGAAAAACACTTGACATACAAAAAGCATGAATTCTACAAGAGAGGACATACCAAAGCCATGATAGAAATGACAAAGGGAATATCTTTACGATGAGCCAAAACATAATGTTGGCTCGTTGACCTTTCAATTTCGATATCTCGTTTAATTTAAAGTGCTTATTTTCAAAAAGAATTAAACCACCTTTTATTTGCAAGAATGATTGAATTAATATATATTTTATTTTACATGGCAAAATGGAGTAGGCTCCACGAGTACATTTTCTCAAGTATTACAATAATTCACTATAAACATCAAAAACATCGATGAAGCAGTTGGTGTATCTTTGGAATGGTTCCTTATCATTTTCAACTATTTTCGTGTAAACTTTTATTCTAAACAGCTATTTAGTTTGAAAATAATTACTCTGTGTCATATGTTAATTGAATATTTTTTTATTAATAAAATAGAAATATTGCTTGATAGAATTTATATATTTTTTATATAAATTATAAATAAAATTTTAAATTTAAAAGATTTTTATTTTTTTATTATATTTAATTAATTTTAATATTTATTTTATTTTATATATAAAAAGTTAATGCAATATGTTGGATTGTTGAAACATATAATGGTTTGGTTAGGTAAATTTGAATACAAAGCACAAAAAATGTATGTGATGTTTTGAAGAAAATATTTACATTTAATTATTTTTATTATTTAAACATTCGAAATATTTTAACAAATTATATTGTCTAAAATTTATTTTATTAATTTTTTTAATTATTTAGAAAAAATAAATAGTAAATATTTGAATGTTTTATAAAATAATTAAAAAATAATAATTTTTATGAAATTATATTTAAATCTTTTTAAATTATTAAAAAATAATATAAATAAATTATCATAACATATATTATTATGTGGAGATACATTCTAGAATAATAATAAGAGAAACTAAACATATGATATTTTTTACAAAAAGTATAAATTGAAACGAATCTTAATTTTTATTTTTATTCACATAAAAATTACAATTATATTTTATAATACCATATATTTTACTAGAAATAAAAATTAAAGTGACTCCAAATTTTTATTTTTATTTACACAAAAACTACAACTATTTTCTATAATACCATTTATATGGTTTGGGTGGGTTATACAGGTGATTTTTTTTAGTTTCTGCATTTCAATAAATTATATGAATCATTTAAAAAATAATTTTTAGAAAATGAACCATTTAAATGTAAGAATATTTTCTTTAACTAAAATTTTAATTTAATTTTTAAAATTTTTAGGCTTCCTTTTTTATTAATTACATGATAACTTTTTGATGTTTTTGCAATACCTTTTTTTTCAATTTTTAAAACAAAAATTTAAAAAAAAAAAAAAATGTACATAATTTTATAAATATTATAATTAAAAAATAAGTGTATATCTATTTCCCTATAAAATTGGCACTTAACCAATAACTCCTGCAAGTAATAAAAGCAATATTCCTCTTGATTTAATACATAAAAATTTACAATCTCTTTTAAACGATAAACAATAATTAAAATAAACACTCCTCTCTCAATTCATAAAAACCTGCATTGAGTCCCACGTACTTCCACACAAGCCGAAATCTTTATATGCATCTATATTTCCACCTATCATTCTGTTTTAATTTTTAGCTCTATATACAACTGCTGCTCAACACAATAACAGTTTCCATTTATTACCTGAAAAGTTCCAATTTGAGAGGAATTCGTGTATTCAAAAAATTTCATCTTTCTGAAAAATACAACGGCAGTATTATCATTTAAAAAAAAATTGTTATGGATGTGGTAGAATTTTGTAAAATAGAAAGAATTAAAGATAATTTTAAAATGAAGACAATTAAAAAATAATTTTAAATATATATTATTTTAATAAATTTAAAAATTATCAACAATTTTTTAAAGAAACTTTTTAAATTTAACATTACAAAAAGAAGATATATCATTTTTAATATCTTAATGAAGTTAACATTATTTTTAGTACTATTTAATTTTTAAAATCCAAAATTATTAGTATTTTTAATTCTCTGACCATAATATTTCTTTTTATTACCTAAAATCAAATTTTTTAAATTTTATTTAGATTATAAAATATTATTTTATTTTATTTTTAGTTTGACTAACAAAAATGCAATTGATCTTTTTTTCTATCATGTTAAAAATTCTACATACTATATGATATACAAAATTTCTTATTTTAATATTATTATATAATAATAATTGACTGTTTAAACTATTATTGTAATACATAATCACACATTTAATTGAATATAAAAAATAAATACAAATCTAAACATAAAAATTTTAGATTAAAAAATGAATTATTAATAAATCAAATATATGACCACATCACATCCTAATATGATATATTATAATATAACGAGATTGTAACTATAATATAAAAACACTTTTAAAAAAATTATAAATAATAATTTATATAAAATTATATTATAATAAAAATAATTTGTGATATATATAATAATAAGGTTTATAGTTTTAAATTATCAAAATACATTTAAAAAACATGGCATTATTAACTAATTTTTTTGAACAAATATGATATATATAAAAAGAAAAAAATATAGTTTTAATAATATTTATTGATTATTTAAATTTTTAAAATATTATTCTTAAATTATTTATATATATTTAATAAATTTATATTTATAATAAATAAATATTTTATAATTAATTTGTATATATATATTTTAAATTATAAATATTAATAAAAATAATTTTGATAAAGTGGATCGGGGAAAGCCGCCGTTAGTTGTGTGACACTTATAGACGAAACGTAAAGAATCCACATAATTATTGACTGGATTTCCTTAAAATTTGTTTCCACCTTAATTTTGCCACCTCACGTATACACGGAACATTTTTGCTGCGAAATCTCAACTCACAACTACAATTTTTCGTTGTTGTTCCTCCTCATATATGATGTGGTGGACCTGCTCTGCCTTACCCTCCCCAAAAAAAATGGTAGCCTTCCATTCTACAGACACCGAAATTCCCGCAATTAGAATACCTGAAACCATCTCATCCGTCCTCCAAAACAAAAACATTTGACATACAAAAAGCATGAATTCCAGAAGAGAGGACATACCAAAAGCATGATAAATTGAGAAATGGAATATATGTAGGAATAGCCAAAATATAAAGAAAGCGATACATCTGATAATGCTGGATCAATCTTCTTTCAATTTCGAAATTTTTCATTAGTTTAATTCTATTCTCGAAAACGTTAGTGAATAAATATATTTGTGGCATTGCATGGAAAATGTACTAGGCTCCACAAATAATTCTTTTTAAAGTATTAAATTAATTCAATAAAACATTTAAAAAAGAAAATAATGCACTCTAAAATTCCGGTGTAAGAGGTAGTGGAAAAATGATATTAGTACAAATATCATCCACCACAACACCACAAAAAAGACTCTAAAAATGAAGAGATGAAGGATATGCCCGTAATAAATAGTAGAACCAGTAATAAATAGAGAAGCCACTGCTGAACGGGTTGCAATAACTTTTATCAATTTATATATTGTTTTGTGGATTTCAATGATTGTATGTGACTGAATTTTTAAATTTGGGTTTGAGTATAGTGTGTATTCAATAAATTTTGAAAATTTTAGAGTTTTAGAATGAAAAGTGAATTCAAATGAATTTTTAAAAGTTATGAAAGGATTTTAAATGTGAATTTATTGTATTAAATTTCACCATCTTATTTACAGTGTTTTAAGGGTTTCAAGGGTTTCAGTGTTGGTATTAAGTTGAATTTTTAAATTTGAGTTTTATAATATAATGTATAATCAAATGAATTTTGGAAAGTTGTAAGAAAATTTTGATAATTAGATATGATTCATTTTTATTAAAAGAAAAATAGAAACAAGTTTTTATTAGTAAAATAGAAACATTATTTTTAATTGATATATATATATATATATATATATATATATATATATATATATATATATATATATATATATATAATATTTTAAATTTATAATATTAATAATATTTTTATTTTTATTATAATTTATTTTAAAATAATTTTATTAATTTTTTTACAGAGACAATTTATAAAATTTATTGAAGAGTGTTTCATGAGTGAGACATCAAATGGTTTTTGTTTAGATTAACATATAAATTGGTATGATAGAAAAAACAAAAATATATATTCTGTATTGAAATATATGTTCAGTTGTTTTTGACTCATTAAATAACTAACATTATTTCAACAAATTAAATTTCTTAAAATTTAATTTGTTTTTATTATATAAATATTTATTTATGTAAAATAAATATTTAAATAGTTCTATGAATTAAAAATTAAGTTATTTTTTTTTGAGAGATTTTACTCGTGTTTATTTCAGTCATTTAAAAAAAATGTGAATAGTCATAGCTTATATTGATAATAATTTTGAAATAAAGGAGAGCTATTAATTTAAAGATAGTAATAAATTTAAAGACATTAACTTCAAATCAAAATATATTATTATTTTTATATATTAAAAAAATTTAATATTTATAATAATTAATTAATATATTTTTAAACATTAAAAAAAAATAATTATTATTTATCTATATTTTAATTGATGATCTAAAAAATAATAATATTGGGGGTGGAGTGTGGTTCAGTTGGTTAAGTGGATTGAGGGCTTCGGTCGTGCTCCGTGAGGTTAAGTGTTCAAGTCCCCCGCCCCCCGTGGTACCGGAGGGTGTACTGACTCCCCTGCACCGCCGGTCACGTTAAAAAGTTTACCCTCAGTGAGCGCCTGGAGGGGTTTGTAGGTCCAGCCATCATCAAAACTGGCAGATAATAAAAGTTTCAGCGGAGGTAGGGCTGAGTTCCCCCCGGCCTTTAATAATAATAATAATAATAATAATAATAATAATAAATTAAATTTAGAACAATAACAATAAGAACTATCATATAGACAAAAATTAAAAAGAATGACACTAGGGTGTCGGTTTTACCATTATCAACCACCGAAAAAATATTTAAAAAAAAAAAAGAATTAAAAAATAGTGTATTTTTTTGGTTGTAAAAAAAAGATTTAGTTTTGACGGTTACTTTCCCTCGTCCGTTTCCAAATAGTCAATAAACTGAAACCTACTTACAAAAGTTGGAAACTCTCACGGAAAGGCCATTATAACGTAAATACATACCGATGTGCAATTTAAGCCTATCGTAAATACCATGCTTGCAAAGGGACACCGCACATGATTCTCTTTCCAAAACAATGCTACAAAGCCCACGCTTTTTAAGGCATGCTGGAACCGCCATTCCAGAGGACCCCGCACCGACGACCATAGCTCCATCCGTCTCAAATTTAAAGAAATTTTTATCCTGCAATTTTGTAAATTGATTTAAAAATTCACAGCAATATGCCCTTAAAATAAACCTTTACTCTTCCAATCTTACAACTCTGAAAACAATAATTAAAAATTTTCATGAAGAATACGCCATGAAATTCAGCCTTTTTCTTTAATTGAGCACACTGTTTAGGGTTTCGCTATTATTTTTCTTTTTCTTACGCTGCTTCTTCACGGATTTATCTAGCGTAATGAAAAGATGCAGTCATTGAGGTCTCCATTTAATTATTATAAATCTTGACGGAATGGACAGATCTCCTTGCTACCCTTAACATTCTGTCCTCAATCGCGGTGCTTAGAAAGTAGCGGAATAATAATAATAATAATAATAATAATAATAATAATAATAATAATAATAATAATAATAATAATAATAATAATAATAATAATAATAATAATAAAAAAAATCCTATTTAACTTTTCTCCTGTAAAACCTATATTAACTTTGTGCTTCAATATGTTGGAATGGTTATTTTTACAACAGTTCTATTGTTGTCCTTATGTGTACAAGATGTGTCAATTTATTAGAGATCGCTCAACAAAAAAGTCACTTCCAAATGTTCTGTGGTATGATGAGCGGCTAGACAACATACCTCATCAGCACTCCATACGTAGAGTACGCTACGAGAAAACAAAGCAAGAACTTTACTTTGAAAATTCACGTTATTCAGAGAACAAATTATTACGATGGAGGTGTCCTCTATGATGAAGACCTTCTCCTTTGTGGTTTTACTACTGTTAATTACCATCGATCTTTTGTTTGAGACCATTTAATCATTAATAAAGTGTATCTCA
Organism: Torreya grandis; assembly: GCA_037957365.1. NCBI lineage: Eukaryota > Viridiplantae > Streptophyta > Pinopsida > Cupressales > Taxaceae > Torreya > Torreya grandis. Next base: position 745,945 of record JARHVA010005629.1, read on the forward strand.
CGTTACATGTTTAGAAAATGAGGGGCTTGGACAGTACCCTTTTTTCCGTACATTAGGTGCCAACCCAACTCATAGTCACTATTGGTTTGAAGTTGTACATCTCTTTCATTCAGCCTTGCACACTTGAGAAAAATGGTAAACATTGATGACAAATTTGGTGATATATCATTATAGTTGGGGAAGGGTTTAACATACTTATAGACCATACACAGACAATCACTGTGAAGAACAAATAAAGGATATGGTTAGTTCTCTGCTACTTTCATCTTTGCCTTAACAAAAGTGAGAGGACCTAAGAGGTAGTTTGCTCGCATGGAGTGATACTACAATTCAATATCCATTGGGATTATTGGCACAAGGAAACACAAATACTACCAGGTTATAACCGAAAAATTTCATTCCATCCAAGGAGGGTTGTCACACAGAATGAATAAATGCACTAAGTCAAACACAATCTACTAAAGATAGATGTGTATATGCTTGCAACCTTCATTTGAATAGAAATTTTCAGCAATATGGGGTCAAATAAAAGCCTACAATGTTGGGACTTAAAGCACAAAATAAAAACACATTTTATGTATGCGTGTTTTATGCATTTGTAGGCAAATAACACTTATAATATGGAACATATGTATTATTTGTTGGGTAGGATAGGTAGGACAGTTAGATAGTTATAAAAAGGGAGTGGTGTGCTAGTAGTTTTCAAACAATAGGGATTCTTTCAATATTGGTGAAATTACTCATTTACAAAGATGCAAAACACTGAGATGCAAACTAATGGAAATATCAGAGGTGGTTTGCATTTATTAATGCCAATGAAATTCAAATACCCAAATGATTATTGAAAAACTAGAACATACACTGCAAACTGAATTTGATATACCTTTTCTTATTAAATATATAAAACTAGGGTGCCCTAAAAAGTTATTCAACAACATATTTTCAAATCAAACAGTAGAAAGGGGTTTATAATCTTAGATATATGTCCAAAATGACAACCAATGATAATCATTAAACCAAATATCCACTCAGTAAAATGTGAAAAATGTATTATTTCACTTCATCAATAGGAAAGAGTAAAAACTACAAGTATTATCATTAACTTTTCAAATAAACTTTACATACATCATTTTTACAAAATGTTGTCATGGTGACAAGCATGGTGGCTTTTCTCTTTTGATAGGAGAGACATAAACATGCTCTTAGAGCTTGCTAATGGATGTATATATGTAACCACCTTAACAAGAGAGACAATACATACACATAATAATGGATCCCAACATTTGGAAGAGCCTACACTTATAAAAAAATAACAACCAACAAATTTACAAAAGAGGACAAGCCCTCTTTTTATACAAATTTCTCACCACTTTGCAATGTAGGCATATGTGTTATAATTTACAATATTGCAACTCGTAAACAACTCTTAAATTTTTGCCATGATGTTTCTTAGTAGAATATGCTCTATATTGTGGCTACAATCTTCATGTCTTTGTAAGGAAAATCATTCGAGTAATTGCTTCTACATGTATTGATGAAGATTTGCAACAAACCCTTTGATTTTTTGGCTGGAAATGCATTTTACTTGAGTTTGAAGGAGAATATTCATTTTGGAGTAAAAACAAACCCTTTGTCTTATTATGCAACTACATAAACATGCCTTTGACCAATCATTAGCATAGATGGAATCCCCTTTTATAGTTGCCCTTCCTTTTATGCATGCCAAAGAACAACACTCGTTTGCAATGATTTCATGGCCATGTCAATGATCTTCCTCCAATGGTCGACATTGGCCTTGTAAACCTAAAATATTTCTCCAATGGAGGAGTTTAAACAAGAAAAATAATAGAATATGCAAAACTTAAGCTATTTTTACATTTTTGCTTTTTTGGCTACAACATGCTTTTTCCACATTTACTTTTTTCACGTTTTCTTTTTTACATTTTAATCTTTTATGCTTACCTCCAAATTTTTTTAATGCTTAAATGCATTACTTTTCCATTTTTATCTTTTTAGGGAAACCTGGGTCTCATTAGCAATTTTCACTTTTCTTTGTTTGGTGGAAATATAAAACTCACCAATATATTTACAAGTTACAAATTTGTAACTTATAATTTGTAATTACAATTCCAAAAAAAATTTCCTGCATGAAACTAGAAACTCCAAGTGCAAATTATAATTTGTAAATTTACAACTTACAATTTGCAGTTGCAGTTCCCCTCAAAAGTTCTTGTAAGGAACTGTGAACTCCAAGTACAAATTACAATTTATAAATTTTCAACTTATAATTTGCAGTTGTAGTTCCATTCAAAAAAATTCTTAGGGAATTGGGAACTTGAAAAAAAATTTACAATTTCTACAAATGCAAAGTTACAATTCCCCTAAAAAGTTCCCTCAAGGAACTAGGAACTCCAAGTGCAATTTGATCAAATAGAAAATTATAGTTAGCCTTGAAATTTCTACTTTGAATTGTGACCCCATGTTTAACCAATGTTGACTGGTGGGTTTGGGAGATCCATGTTAAGTTTATAATTTTTACATTTACAAAAATAAAAAAATTCATTATTTCATGAAATCTCCTTGGAGATCCACTTGATTTAACTTTTTCCACTTGCATTGAATGGTGGGATTGGGATAGTTGACTGGACATTACAACCTGCACTTTGAAGTCTTACATTTTGTAAGTTTCTTCTCCCATGAAGATCTCCCATGGAGTTTGGGAGCCTCATCTGTAACTCCTGAAACTTGTAATTTTTTGACTTTCACCCTATCTCCATTCCATCCTAGTTTGAAAAGTGATCTATAAAATATTTTTCTAGAAGCCTAGCACTTTCTCTATTTTATGCCTTAACTCAAAAATATACAACTTTTTGTTCACCATGCATTTCAATCTAAAGCATTTACCAATGACAATCTTATTTACCTTGAATAGAGTTACTAAATAGTGAGTATCACATGAATTTTTAGTTTATGTTGCCAAGACCAACATTCACCTTAACAAGTTATATTGAAGACAATGTGGTCCTATTGGGCACGCCAAAACTATTGGCACTGAATATTTCACCTTAGAAGATGGTTTCTAAGACTCTTGTATATTTTTGAAACATGGGAATACTTCTAGGTATGTGGGTTTACCAATAGGTAGAAGTAAACCTTTATATTTAAGGGCTAACTCCCTGAATATACCTTCAAATGCTTATCACCTAGCTTACTAGTTACTTATGGGGAAAAGATTTATAAACTACATGAAATGAAACTAATATAATGGGGTGATACACCAATATTATATACACATGACCATCATACCTCTTTCACCAAGGAACAAGTCATATAAACTAGATTTCAATTCCTAAAAGGTTCTAACATAAGTGTTTCAGCATAGAGGTGATGTACCTAAGACAACACAAGTCAAGTGAACCAGAGGGTAGATTACATATTATAATGATAATTATACACTTTAAATTAGTCTAAAACACTAGATACACTCTGTATGACCTATTATATTAAGAAATATTTCATAAACATGAAAGGATAAGGCAAGGAAGGATAGAAGATTATTACTAACTTCACCATCCATCACATTGCACACTTAGAAAAATGTTCATAAACTCAAAAAAATATTTTCATTAATTTTTAAAATTAAAAATTTAATTTCATTTGAATATGGATTCACAATATATGGTGTGGTATTAGCTTACAAAAAACAAAATTACTACTACTTATAGAATTGGAGAGAGAAGTGAGAAGAGAGAAGTCTAATAGTCATAAGAACACTTGTCAAGTAGAGAGGAGACTTTACACATGTATGAGAACTAAATAGAAGATATACCATGCAATGTTTCATAGGAAAAATTTCATTCAAAGTCATGAAATTCTTTAAATGTGGCATAGAAATCCTTTTGCTTGCTTAGAAAATGACCTTGATTATTTGACCCTATAGGAACATCCCACTACTAAATATGGATATATGTGATGACTTAACTAATGGGTATTATATTTATACATGATATAACATGCATTAGTGTCATCCCTAATCATTATGATTCTTTTGGAGATGAGTTATCACTTTCTGTAGTCTAAATAACTCCTCTTTCATCCACCTCTCACACTTGGCACCAAAATTTCCTTCAATTTTCAAATATGATCCATAAAAGGTAGTGTATATACATTTTCAAGAAATTTCATGTCAATATATTCCTTAGTTATACCTTAAAAGTCTATCCACTTGAAGTTTTCAATCTATCACTAGCTTGTTTACTATGCTAGTTTAGACTCACTGCGATGAAGGCACTTGCATAAGCACATCAGAAATATTATGCTATATAAAATGAATAGTTTGAGTTATTTTAAGTCCCAACCTCTCTCTTAAAATATATTTAATCTCCTTTAATCCTTATATACCTGTAAACACCAAAAATAATCAATAAAATCCCTTTTTATACATTATTCATATAGGTAGGGAATAACTCAACTTGATGAAGAGGAGCCCTAGAGAGTACTATAAAATATAAAATCATCTCCCAAAGCATTCCATGCAATTTAGATTCATCTCCTACTCAATCTTCCTAGTTTGGTCATTTTCTAGGGTTTTAGAGGGTTTAGAGTTATTCCCACACTTAAGGATTATTTATAAATATCTAGCTTTGAAATCATGAACCAATCTCACAAAATCCTTTATTTTGACCTTATTCAACTTTTAGTTACTCCTTGATATCCTATGAAAAGTGTCCATGTAGGTATGAGCTTCCAAATTTGACATTTGAGCTCTTCTCATGCATTTTGCACACCTTGAATTAGTCTAAGACATGAAATTGATTTCATGTTATTTTATCTATATTATAATAGCTTTAAAACTTTGCATATTTCATTAAAAACTTATTTTTATGGTCTATAAATATCTACTAATGTTATAAGTGGTATCAGACCCCTAAATGGGCAACAAGCTTAGTCTAGATGAAGTAGGTCTACCTGCATCCTTATAGGTTTAGGTCACCTTGATGAGTTCTTAACCCTTAAATATTTTTATCACTATTTTATATATATATATATATATATCACATATTTCAACACCTTTATTCAAGGTTATTCAAGTTTTCAACTCACCTTATCATTTTCTTTCTTCAAATCTTGTAGGTTTGCACCCTTAAGAAGTGCCCTCTATCTGAGATAAAATAAAGGGAACTTCCCTTATTAACATAGAAAAAATGGTGGTATGATGAGTTTTTAAAAGTGATGTGTACCCTATATTATAAATTTATATGCTTGGTCTCATGTTTATCTCCTTCAACTATCTCAAAATCTATCACAGACTCGTGGGAAAGTTCATTGTTTGCAGTGTCTTGAATGTGGAGTATGTGTTGCCTTTGAAAACCTCTCCATGTCCTATTTTCACTTATATGAGAGTTTAATTATATTAAAATTATCATACTATATGTTTTTTAAATGATCAAAACCCACTTATCACCCATGTTTACATCTTCAACCCATATCCTTGCTCCACTAGGCCTGATTGATAGGTTGAATGTGTTTCTTGCTTGAATGAGTCACCTGTAGGTGCATATTCTATGGTTGAAGACTTATATTATTTCATAAATACTTTATTATAGTTTCCAAGGTCATTTTAAATCATTGATACCTATCCACATCATGCTTATTTAATACCAACACTAATAACAACACACTTTTGGTCACTATCCACCACAATCAGCTATAGTTGGCCATCTTATAGAAAAATAAGGGTCCTAGAGTTGAACCTTAGCCTTCGAATTATTGACACATGATATATTATCCCATTATATGTATTGAAATAATCTATGACATTTTAAAATGTTTATGTTTTTATGTTTACATTGTTCAGCTCACACCATGGACATGAGATACTCCACAGTCAACTATAGTTGAGTTCCCCCAAGGAAAAGTGCACTTGTATTTGTTAACGGGGTCAAAACCTAGTGATCTATCCTTTTTTGACACTATTTGAAACATAACTATGTTTTCAAACTCAATAGGACCCTTCAAACATGGGTATATACCTTACATTTCCACTTTAAATTATGGATATCCTTTTAGGTACAAAACCTTTAGACATTATTGGAAGTTTTCAATGACCAAAATCATGACTTTCAAACTCTATAACATCCTCCCTACTTATCCAAAAACTATATAATATTGTAAGGATCTTCTCCTATGATAGGGATAAAGGTGGAAATAATTGAATTGATCATTATTCTAAGAAGTATTGTTATATATTAACTCCAAAAGCATTGAGGACTCTATTTTGGAGCTTTTAGGGACTTTGTCCCTAAACCTCATTCCTTCAATTTGAAAATGGTTTCTCAAGGCTAACAACTATTCTAATTATTTTCTAATGACTACCAAAGTATTTATGACCTCCAAAACCTTCATGGGAACCTCAAAATATGTTATGCTTTTCCATGACCATGCTTGAAGTATCTGTGTATGGTCACCTATAGATGCACATCTCATGTTGCAGGGAAATTAAGGTGAAATGGAAAATGTGAATGTTGTGTGATTATTCCAACCAGTATTATAATCTTCCATGTTTCTCAAATTAATTTATACAAACTGAATGACTTAAAACAATATTCAATTTTCCCATTCCAATGTGGTATGTTTCTTCTAGGCACCAATAGGCATGCGTTAATATTATAGGCATGTGTATGTTTAAGAAATTGTTTCCATAATTAATCATGTGGCACTTGGAAAAGTTTGACTTGTTTTTATCTATTGTAATAATTTTTTCATCACATTTAAATTCTTCATAGACCTCCATGAATGTCCGTAGAGCTTCACACACCATGGATACAAATATGAACTTGGAAGGAGTTGATTTTGAGTTTGATATGAAGGTGCGTTTGATCAATGTATTATATTTTAGGATCAATCATGTAAATAATGATATTTTTATGATATTAAAACATGAATAAAAACATATCACATCCATAAGATACCCTTGTAGAGAATCAAACCTTCTGCAAGTAGTAAACCCTGACTGTGACTTTCATTTGTGATCTCTTCCTAAAATTTAGATTGCTTAACTCATAAGAACATTTCCAAAAATTTAAATAAAAATATTAAACATTATATAAGGAATCAAGTTATATATATATATATATATATATATATATATATATATATATATATATATATATATATAAAATCAAATTCATAATATAAGTTGTATGAACTAGCTCAAATAAGAGCAAAACCTACAGGGTGTGGGAAACAACAAGTAAAAATGTACATTCAAATTTTTAAGTATGGTTCATAAATTATAAATTACAAATAATTGAAATATTATAATTAAATTGAATTTTAATGACTATATTATCACCTCCTAAAGGTATTTGACTTGAAACTTCTTCTATTGGTTGTATTATTAAAAAACTAGTTGACTAGTTAAATGTGCGTAGTGGAGTGATGGAAGAAAATAATAGTTTAAACCAATTTTTGGCACTTAAAAATGATTTAAAACATTTAAATGAGTGAAATTAATTTTATTAACCATCCAAATATATTCTCCCATATGGCACTCTTTCCCATAGGCCATATAACCTTGTAAACTCCCTCTTTTTCACTTCTTTTCTTGAATTTTTAGTTAGGAACATGCACGTTTTAGTTAGTCCTAACATTCCAAACAATCAATGTGACACATTTGTTGTTGGAATGAAATTTTAAGCAGATGGAAACATTAAAAATTGTACCACTTCATTTAATGACCCATATATGACCTCTAAGTGACACAAGGACTAAATTAGACCTTGACCAAGGCTAATATGACATTAGGTGACATATAATTAACTATAACACACCCTATAAAGTGTTAATAGACCATTATGTAAAAAATTTGACTATAGGGGGTTTTCTCATTTTGACTTGTGGTAGAAATAATCAACATGTCCTATTATAAATTATGGATTTCACCATTAATGGTGTTATATTGATTTAGATGCATGACATGTTTCTAAAAGTCTAGTAATTCATATGTTTATAATGCAACTCTTGATTTATGGAAGTTAAATATATTATCTCTAATTATTTCATGAGATAGGTAACAATTTGTTTTAATGGATGTGTGTGCTTAAAACATAACATCTTATCCTTATCATCAAGTTCTTGGTATACCTTATATGCGTTCATTAAAAACAATAAATAATCTTGGATTTGGAACAAAAATTTAATAAGTGGTGGAAAACTTAAGGATTAGACTCGGTTATATGAAGTAATAATCCATTTTGACAATGGTTTACTGAATAATTATATTCCTTAATAAACACATAAGTTAATGACTAAGGCTAATGAAGTAACAAACTCTTGCATGATCGTACACATGCTAATTAGATGGTATGAATGCATATGTTATTAAATAGTAACATATTATAGCTAAAGGTAAGTAACATTTAGGTGTATACTCCTATAGTTGTCTTATGTGATGGTATTCTTAGATCAAAAGAAATAATTATTTCTCAATGCCAATTGTATAATTTTTCAATATGGGGGTTCCCGTGTGTGATGACACCCACCTTGAGTTTAGTATTTTTCATCTCATATAATTTAAATAATTAAAATTATTTCTTCATGGAGTTATAGCCGATGTGTATGGACTTAATCAATTAGGGAAACATTGGTGTAATTCTATCATAAGGGATGTTGGATCATGATATGGTGATTGATGGGGGTAGGACATAAAGTGGTACTCACTTGGATGATTCCCAAAGGCTTTAATACTCTTATGCTTGTGTAATTCTATCATAAGGGATGTTGGATGTAACAATGAATTAGAAACCTCTACCTATTTATCTCATGATTGTATAATACTTGCCTGAACACGATTGTGAGATGAACCTTATTTTTGATAATTTGGATCCCATGCTTAAGTATGGTACTCCTATCATATCCTTATCCATTTGATAGGATTGATCAATCTACTAGATGATGACCTAGTAAGAAACATGAAGCATGAGAACAAGTTAATGACAAAATAATGGAATTAAAGTAGATTTTACCTTGACTAGAGTTATTAATTGGTGAGTATCACACAAATTTGTAGTTGATGTTGTCAACACCAACATTCACCTTAACAAGTTATATTGAAGACAATGTGGTCTTATCAGGCATGCCAAAACTATTGACACCAATTATTGCACCTTAGAAGATGGTGTTTAAAACTCTTGTATATTTTGGAAACATGGGAATGCTTTTAGGTATGTGGGTTTACCTATAGGCAAAAGTAACCCTTTATATTTAAGGGCTAGCTCCTTGAATATAACTTAAAATGATTATCACCTAGCTAACTAATTACTTATGGGGAAAATATTTATAAATTACATGAATTGAAACTAATATAATGGGGTGATACACCAATATTATTTACACATGACTAGAATAGCTCTTTCACTAAGGAACAAGGAATATAAACTAGCTTGCAATTCCTAAAAGGTTCTAACATAAGTGTTTCAACATAGAGGTGATGTGCCCCAGAGAACAAAAGGCAAGTGAACCATAGGGTATATTACACATTATAAGGATAATTGTAAACCTTAAGTTAGTCTAAAATAATAGATACACTCTATGCGACCTATTATAATAAGAAATATTTCATAAACATGAAAGGATAAGGCAAGCAAGGATATAAGATTATCACTAACTTCACCATACATCACATTACACACTTAGAAAAATGTCAATAAACTCACATAAAGATTTTCATTAATTTTTAAAATCCAAAATTTAATGAGATTTGAATATGGATTCACCATATATGGTGTGGTATTAGCTTACAAAAAACAAAATTACTACTACTTATATAATTGGAGAGAGAAGTGAGAGGAGAGAAGTCTAAGAGAAATAAGAACACTTGTCAAGTAGAGAGGGGAAATTACACATGTATGAGAATGAAATAGAAGATATACCATGCAATGTGTCATAGGACAAATGTCATTCAAAGTCATGAAACTCTTTAAATGTGGCATAGAAATCTTTTTACTTGCTAAAAAAATGGCCTTGATTATTTGGCCCTATAGGAACATCCCACTACTAAATAGGGATAAATGTGATGCATTAACTAATTTTTAGTGGTTATATTCATTATATAACATGTATTGGTTTCATCCCTAATCATTATGATTCTTTTGGAGATGAGTTATCACTGTCTGTAGTCCAAAAAACTCCTTTTACATCCACCTCTGATTCTTGGTAGCAAAATTTCCTTTAATTTTCAAATATGATCCATAAAAGGTAGTGTATAAAAATTTTCAATAAATTCCATGTCATTATATTCCTTATTTATACCTTAAAATTATATCCACTTGAAGTTTTCAATCTCTCACTAGCTTGTTTAAGGTGCCAGTTTAGACTAATTGAGATGAAGGCACTTGCATAAGCACTTAGGAAATATTGATCTACAAAAAATTAATAATGTGAGTTATTTTAAGTAAAAACATCTCTTCCAAAGTATATTTAATATCTTTTAATCCTTATATACCTGTAAAACACCAAAAATAATCGATAAAATCCCTTTGTGAATCAAACCTTTTGCAAGTAGTAAAACCTGACTACAACCTCCATTTGTGATGTATTCCTAAAATTTAGATTGTTTAACTCATAATAACACTTAAAATGATTAAAAAAACATATTAAACATTATATAAATAATCCAACATCATATAGAATCAAATTCATAATATAAATTGTATAAACTAGCTCAAATAAGAGCAAAACCTACAGGGTGTGGAAAACAATAAGTAAAAATTTAAATTCAACATTTTAAGTATGGTTCATAAATTAAAAATTATAAATCCTTTACATATTATAATTAAAATTAATTTTAATAAGTGTATTATCACCTCCCAAAGGCATTTGACTTGAAACTTCTCCTCTTGGTTGTACTATTAAAAAACTAGTTGACTAGTTTCATGTGAATAGTGGAGTGATGGAAGAAAATAAAGGTTTTAGACAATTTTTGGCACTTCCAAAACATTTAAATAATTTAAATGAGTCCAAATAATTTTATTAACCATCCCACTATACTCTCCCATATATAAATCTTTCCCATAGGCCATATAACATTTTAGACTCCCTCTTTTTCACTTCTTTTCTTGACTTTTTAGTTAGGAACATGCACATATTAGTTAGTCCTAACATTCATAACAAGGAATTTGACACATTGGTTGTTATAAGGAAATTTTAAGCACATAAAAACATTAAAATTGATCCACTTCATTTAATGACCCATATATTACCCCTAAGTCACACAAGGACTAAATTAGACCATGACCAATGCTAATATGACATTAGGTGACATATAATTAACTATAACACACCATATAAAGTGTTAATATACCCTTATATTAAATTTATAAGTATAGGGGGTTGTCTCATTCTGACTTATAATTAAAATAATCAACATGTCCTACTATGGATTATTGATTTCACCATTATTGGTGTTATAGTGATTTAGATGCACGACATGTTTCTAAAAGTCTAGTAATTCATATGTTTATAATGCAACTATTGATTTATGTCAGTTTGATATATTATCTCTAATGCTTTCATGAGATAACTAACCATTGGTTTTAATGGATGTGTTTGCTTAAAACTTAACGTCTTATCCATATCATTGAGTTCTTGGTATACCTTATATGTGTTCATTAAAAATAATAAGTTATCTTGGAATTGGGACAAAAATTTAATAACTGGTGGAAACCTTAAGGATTGCACTCGGTTATATGAAGTAATAGTCCATTTTGACAATGATTTACTGAATCATAATATTCCTTAATAAACACATAAGTTAATGACTAAGGATAATTAATTAACAAACTCTTGCATGATCATACACATGTTAATTAGATGGTATGAATGCATATGTTATTAAATAATAACATATGGTAATTAAAGGTAAGTAACATTTAGGTGTAGACCCCTATAGTTGGCTTATGTGACGGTATTCTTGGATCACAAGAAGTAACTGTTTCTCAATGCCAATTATATAATTTTTCAATATGGGGGCTCCCATGTGTGATGACACCCACCTTGAGTTTAGTATTTTTATCTCATCTAATTTAAATACTAAAAATTATTTCTTCATGGAGTTATAACTTATGTGTATGGCCTCAATCAATTAGGTAAATATTGGTGTAATTCTCTCATAAGGGATGTTGGGTCATGATATGGTGATTTATGGGGGTAAGACATAAAATGGTCCTCACTTGGATGATTCCCGAAGGCTTTAAGACTCTTATTCTTATGTCATGTTGGATCCAAAACAGAATTATATACCTCTACCTATTGATCTCATTATGCGATAAAACTTGCCTAAATACAATTGTGAGATGAACCTTATTTTTGATGATTTTGATCCCATGCTTAAGTATGGTACTCCTATCATATCTAGGTTACATATCTAGCAATTAGGTAAATAGACATTATAGGTTTTACTCAATTCCATTTTGGTTGATTATATCCTTATCCATTTGATATAATTGGGATGTTGGTTGTGGGATACTAATACTACCTATAGAGTTATTTAAATGCATTGCACTACTTATATTTTTATGCAATAGGGGCCTTTGATATTTCATTATGTATTTTCAAAAAATAAAAAATAAAAAAATGGCTTTATTTCAATATATTGGAACCTAGAAAGGGTTTTATGCTCTCATTGTACATATATAGTGAATAAAAAGATTTTGGAAAAAAATGTCTTTTTTTTAATTTATATCAATATTTTAGAGCACCACCCATGATCCTTCATCAGGAGAACAATGGATTGATGATTGAACAACCAATCTATGCTAACTTGAATAGTGTAATGGTCGCCTGGGGTATTAAATATGAGGGTATCTATTGCACCACCCTTTTTTCCAATTGTAGACATGTACCCAAAAGTGGTAGAGGAATGAAAACCTAAAATTTCAATAAAAATAAGAATTTTCAAGTGCTTACATAATAATTAAACTTGATTAGGTGCTCAAGAAATAAATTAATTAAAAGTGGTTTAAACATATATTGTCATTGTTTTAATATATTGGAACCTAAAAAGGGTTTTATGCTTTCATAGTGCTTAGAAATAATTTCAAAAAAAAGGGTGGCATTATTTCAATATTTTGGAACATAAAAAAGATTTTATGATTTCATAGTACATACATATCTAATAAATATATTTTGGGAAAAATGTCTTTTTTTATTTATATCAAAGTTTTAGATCACTAGCCATGATCATTCATTAGGAGAACAAAGGATTGATGATTGAACAACCAAACTATGCTATCCTAAATAGTGTAACAGACAATGGTCACCTGGGGTACTAAATATGAGGGTATCTATTTCATCTCCCTTCTTTCCAATTGGAGGCATGTACCTAAAATTTGTAGACAAATGAAAACCTAAAAGTTTGATAAAAATAATAATTTTCAAGCCCTAACTTAAAAATTAAAATTGATTAGGTTCTCAAGAAATAAATAAATTAAAAGTGGTTTAAACATATATTGGCATTGTTTCAGTATATTGGAACCTAAAAAGGGTTTTATGCTTTCATAGTACATACATAGTGAATAAATAGATTTTGGAAAAAATGTCTTTTTCTTAATTTATATCAATGTTCTTGAGCACCACCCATGATCCTTCATTAGAAGAATAAAGGATTGATGATTGAACCAAAAAACTATGATAACTTAAATATTGTAAAGGACAATGGTCACCTAGTGTATTAAATATGAGGGTATCTATTGCACCTTCCTTCTTTCCAATTGTAGGCATGTACCCAAAAGTGTTAGAGGAATGAAAACCTAAAAGTTTGATAAAAAATAATAATTTACAAGCCCTAACTTAAAAATTAAAATTGATTAGGTTCTCAAGAAATAATTTGATTAAAAGTGGTTTAAAATAGGGATAAATAATTATTAATGTAAGATTAAATTTAAGTCACTTAATAAAATTACTAAAAATGATAAAGTGTTGTAAAATTATTAAAATATTTACTAATTTTTAACATGGTTAGAAGTTTCATTAGGATGAGAGTAAAAATAAAAACACATAATATAAATTAATAACAAGGTAAATGTTTTTTGAAAATAATAATGATTTAACTAATTTTAATTTTTTTTAGAATTATATTAAAACTAGAGAATAATAAATGATCTAAAGTATAAATTGTCAATGGTTAAAATAACGGAGCGTAGTCTAAAGGTTGTTGACAATGGGTTATAATAAGGTATATTAAAAGACAATACTAGTCCCTCTTACACTTCAAGACACACTTTAAAAAAATACACTTTATGAAACCTATTAGAAGAGATATCACTCACATAAACATGCAAGAGCAAAAATGGAAGCAAGAAGAGCATATTCATCATTTATCAACCACACAAACCACTTAACACACATAGGAAAGAGATTATAGATGATGAATCAAATTTAAAAAACTTTATTAAAAGTAAACTAAGTTGTCAAAACTAGAAAGTATTCACCATACCAATTGTGGATCCATTACAAAGCCAAAAAGGGTTGAATATATGGAGCATATGAGAGGAGAGAGAAGAAGTGAAGATGACAGGTCAAAAGACCATGTGTAAAACTATGATAAATAGTTAAAATTTAATAGAATGAGATGTAAAAAATGTTATAGGGTTTCCATAATTATGTTTCAACTTGAAATAGAGCACTTTCCTCAAGTTGGCATAGGACTCTTCATTGTCTTGCTTTGAAACTACCTTCATGATGACTCATCCACTTGACTATATAAAACTTCCATAGGAAGCCTTGAAACATATGATCTATCATGATAATGTGCAAATTATTTTATTGAAGGTCATCTATGACACCCAAGCTAATAAATTCAGCCTTGTCACTTGTAATTCACTACCTGCAGTTAATCATCACTAGTTCTCTAGGTCTATTATCACACTTGTCACCTGAGTGGCTTGTATTTTCTCATGGAGATCCATTTAAAAGGATGCAAGACACCTTTTTATAACCTCCTTTCCTTCAAATCCATCATGAAGACCTTAAAATTTTCCAAGTCACCTTGATCACTATCTCACTAGTTAGTAAATTTTCCTTCTCATTATCTAATTTAGATTACCTATGTAGAAAATTGTATAAAATAGGATTTAATTCAAAATCATGGTTATAATTATGTTTGGTAAGTTGTAACAAGTCCCTACACAGCTCCTACAATGATTCTCATTAGTCCATTCTCCTTTTTACCTATAACACACTTCAAATCTTATAAAAATAGATAATTAAGCATGTCTGTACAAGTGATGGTATGGAAAAAGTGAATTTCATGGATCCTAGGATAGTGTTAGACATTTTATTGATACTTTCATGTCCATTTTACCTTTTTTTAATGCATCATATCCTCTCCACTAGGTTCAAAGTAGGGTCCTAATAGGGGTTTTGGTCATTCTAATTCTTAGTGATGATTCATAAAAATAAGATGTCTAACTCCCAAATAACTTTAACTAAAAATAATTTAGATACCCCCTTCAACTCTCCCAAAATCCTTGATTTATCATATAACTCAACCATACACATGTGTACAAATGAACATGGCATCTCGAGTTCTTGATTGCATTTTGAGTATGTCTGAGTCAAGATGACCAATTTTGGACTATGTTATTCAAAACAATGGGTATAATAAACTCTAAATTATCTTATTAAGTGTTATCACATGACTTTTAAACGTCCTATAGTCATATGGACTAAGCTAGGCACCTGTAGGACTTAGGCCTAGTTATAGGCTTAACTATATCTTCTATGAATATATCAATTTACGAAGTTTATAATCACTATAACTGCCTATTAACACTTTTTTAATATCCAAAAAAACATTTCACATCTTTACATGATGTAATTAAGTATTTTCCCTTCATCCATTCAACATTCCTATGTTAGGTCTACAAATTATTCTACTTGTGGACTGACCTCTACCTGAGCTAAATTAGAGTGAATCTAACTTTCTCATCAAAATAAAATGAGACTATGGGTTGATTTTATTACGTAATTAATACACCTTGCATTATTTTTCAAAACTTTACTATTCTCTTAGATGTCTCAAACATCAAACTTCATAAAACTAACTTTCTAGGTCTATATACTATAGGTAGGGTTTAGTTGACTATAGGTTAGGGTTCAAAACCCAATACTTGTTATTTTTAGTATATCTTTAAAGGTCACATAGAATGTGATATATAATTATGATGTTTATTTATCATAATTATCTACATCTTACCCCTCTACTCACCTTCACAAACCAACCTTCTGCATTGGCCAAGTTATTCTATAAATTGCATCATAATTGCAGGTAGCCAATTAGAATTCTCAAGGTTCCTACTGGTGTCGATGTTTGTTTGAGGACCACATAGAAGGGTGAGGTTATATATTTGAGAGTTATAATTACACCTTATAATATTATTCTACCAACAAATATTTTTTTTCACTAGCCTAGTTAGTTTACTGACTGTATCACCTGTAATTAATCATTTAGAGAATCAAGAATTCATGTATGTGGAAATTTTATAGTTTGAACATTGAGATTGACTCCCTTCATTATATATTGAGGTTATCATGGCCATTTTACCCTTTAATTTATTATTTATTTCCATGAGACCATACAACCATTCTCACCATCAACACAACTAGATTTGCAAGTTATAGATTCATGTGGCCTTTTCACATTGTGGCTCACTGACTGTCTACAATGAAAACATTATTGAATTTAAATCTCATTCAACCCTAATTATCTAACTTGGTAACTTCCTTTCATTTTTAGGAGTAACATATCCATCTATGATGCAATATTTAAGTGATTTGACCTACTTAAACCCCATCAACTCTTACCCACAGGTGACCTCTTGTAAGAGATAAAAACTCATTCAAAGAAATTAAGGTAAGTTTAGCTCATTCGTTACTTTATCACTTTGGTTGACTACAAGGTCTGAGTTAAATGCAATATCTACACTATAAAACCTTTAATAGACATGAGAACCTCCATTCATGTCTTGGGAATGTACACAACCTCTTACTTGGGTTTTTAGTAGCCTTATAATCCTTTATACACATCTACAGGTGACTATAAGTGACTGTATACATCAAAGCTCTTATCATTATTCACTTCTTTCATTAGAACTCCATCTCAATCAAATTTTAGGTCCTTCAATGGGAAACATGGATCATTTTGATATACAGGAAGAGAAAATAACATATTAGAATTGACTTCAAATCATTCATAGGAGGATAACACCTTGTAATTGATAAAATACTATCCTACAGACCATGATGTGAACCTCTATCTCAATGAGAGTGGTTATACTCATCCTTTCACATTAATTAAAGTAATTTTATTTGAAAATAATAATAATAATATAAGTATGATCATACTCTTAATTTACAAATGCATCACCTAGTTTTCTCAAATCAATGCAAACAAAGAAGAAAATTGGAGCCAATGGGAATGTGTAGGTAGATTAGAATCACTAGCATTCTGAAGGATAGTTAATGAAGCACAACCAACCATTATTATAAATATCTAAATGGGAGAAAAGGTCATGAATAATAATTTCATCCACCAAAATTATCCATCTCAACTCCTCCCCTCTTGTTTGTAATGAGAGTAAATTGGTTGACCTATTCGACGTTGTCTATGAGAGAGATGAAGGAGATGCACTAGGTTTTTTATAGGTTTGGAACTATTAATATATTCTCAATCCTATAAAATAATTTTGAGGGCCTTTATATATCATATTTGAGCCTCCCCACCTACCAAGTATACCTTTTAAATTGTACAACTGCCTAAAGTTATCTATTAGGTAGTTATTGTCTTAAATCCTTGTTAAACTTGCATTTCTTTAGTTTTAAATTGAATATTGATACTAAACTAAAATATTTTATGTTAGAGTATATTTTTACATTTATCATTTCATTAAAATTATTTACGCCTTCCCCTAAAATGACCAAAAGATGACCTAAAGGAAAATTAGGACAATGACACAAATGACTAAGGTGAAACATATTAAGTGACCTCAAACATGACCATATGTCCATTTTATGACTTATAAGGACCCTATTTAAAGTTTGAATATATAGGGTTTGACTTAATTTGACCTAGTGTCAAATTTTCTCAACATTTTGGTGATTTTTTGGGCATAGAAAACCTATTTTCGTAAGGACTAGTTGCCTTCTCCTATCCTTAGCAAATGGAGTCAGTTATATGTTCTTATTTACATTGATAATACTTTGAAAGGACAAAAAACACACTGCACACAATAATGAAACAAGCACGCAAGATAAGAAATAAGACACATACTTCTATTCTAATGAACACTTAGGGAAAACACAAACCAAAATAAGCAAAGACATACACCTATTCCTAGTATGTAAAATTCATCAAAACTCTTGAGGTGAATAACCACTCTTCATTGATTCAACCATGGTGAAGGATAATAACTCTTTCATCACTCATACTCCAAGAAAATAGATCCTTATATGGTGCATACTTGTTAATAGAAACTTAATTGTGGAGACAATCTAGTGACTTACAATGGTTAGGTCTTCTAGTGATTGTAATTTTGTAATTTGTAGTGCTCAAGAACACTAAATCCAACTCTCCAAGAAAATTTTTTGAGTGGGTAGATTGTTTATACTTTGTCATGTTCACTAGATAATTTTCAATATGATCATTTAAAATCATTAGAGCTTCTTCAACTTTAGATTCACTTGAGACAAGATATGTCTATTGTTTGGAATCCTTAAGGTTGTCTTCTTGTTCACCAAACAGTACTTCATCTTTTAAAGTTGTTCCTTGTTTGGAAGATATCTCAAGCTTTTCTTTTTACTCATCAAACACATGTTTAATCTCAACATTAGGTTTACATTCTTCTAAATAATTGTAGGCCTACTCAATTCCTCAATTTATTATAGAATGGCATGGAATTGATTCCATGTGTCATATGCTTCCTCTTGAGGTTATTGCTCATGAGTTTTCTCTTCCTTTGTAGGCAAAATTGAGTGTCGACCAAGATTATCATATTTTATCATAGATGGGATGTTCACATCATCACTCATGTGTACAAGATAGTTTCCCTATGTAACTTATTATAGAATATTATCAGGATATGCCTCAAAGACTCCATCATAATCCTCATGAAGTATGTAATTTACAAGACTAGTTTCTTCAAATCCACCTTGCTCAGCTCCACATTCATAAAGAAATAAAATATGCCATCAAAGAGAGTTAAAGGTTCTTGATCACTAGGGTAATCATCTTATTCAATTACATTGAAATTCATTTTATAAGTGTAAGGAATATAGGGTTCACCATGAAAACTAAAAATAGGTTCTATCTTGATTGTCAACTTTACACCATATCTAATCATAAAACCCATGTAGGACCAGTCTAAATTCAAATAACATCTAATTTAGCAATTAAATCTCTTTACAAAAAAAGTTCAAAATGAGGAGGCACATCTACAATTATAGAATCTTAAGAAATGGTGAAGGTATGATAATCATGAAGAATCAATTGAAAAACTATGATTATGCCAATGGTCTTGGTAGCTAACCCATCTAATTATAGCACTCTTTTTTCATGGGTCTTATACTTAAAATTTAATTTGTCATCTACTTGGCTGGGCATGATGCAAGTACTAGATCCACTATCAATGAGAGAATTATGTACCAAGGAATATAAAATAATGATTGATACATATAAAGGAGGAGTTTTGTCTAGCTTTAACTTTTCATGACTTTCCTTAAATTGGCTTCCTAGTGTTTTTCATGGTTTCCTCTATTTGGATAGACTATTTGGCTATCAAACTAAGCTTGGACATCTCATTTTGAAGTATGGCTACTTGTGTAGGTATTAAACATTTATCCCACATTAACACGTTCACATGAGACCTCTTCATTTACTCCACAATGTTAGTTAATGGACCACTAACTCTTTCTTGTCCACTAGGAAGAATGGTGATGCCTACACCTTGAGAATTTTGAGGTATGAAATCACTTATAACATTGAGATCTCCTTGACTTACTTGTGTATTTAATATTAGACATACCATCCCTTTTTCTTATTTGAACATTCATTGAAGCACCATTATCAACCGCTTAAACATCTTCAACTACCTTATTCTTACTCCTTATATTTGCATCTATAGATATCACATCTATGCTTGACCAGCCCTTATGATTGATTACACATGAGTCATCTTGTTGCTATTTTCACAATACATACCCCACTTGAACATCCTTCCCATCAATGACTCCTCTATTTGGTATTTCATCTTGAGTCATATCTAGCATATTTCCCAAATTTACCATGAAGGCTTGATTGAAATAATCATTGACATAAGGATATGGATCACAAGGTTGATCCAATGAAGCTTGACTATTATGATCTTGAGAAAGGTTATTTTGAGTAGGCACTAGTTTCCTTGATGTATAAAGTGTATTGGGGTTATATCCAGCATATGGTTATGATTGAACCAACTATCCTTGACCTTGAGGATGACCATCAAAAAGGGTATATTGCCTTGATAATTGGGGTAATACTGATCAGGTTGATAGTGACATTATAAGGGCTTGATTTTATGTTTTTTAATAATCCTCTTTAGACCAAGATCTCTTACTTCAGAGCTCTTATCTCATTTGCCTCTTTGGATTTTATTGGTTGACTAGGGGTAACAGGCTTAGTTTTAGGTGTAGGAATATTTTAAATAATAGGTTTAGGAGTTTTAAAATTAGGGAAAAGAGGCTTGGGAGGTCTTGGGGAAATCTTATCATCCTGTATCAAATAATTCTCTACACTAATGGCCACTTCAAAGGCATTAGGCAAAGTGTGACCTCTCATAGATGGAATCATCATTGAAATGTCACTATAAAATGATTTAAGGTAGTAAAGGAAAGCATGGTAAGCTTTTGATCTTACAAAAATTGTAATTATATCCCATGTCTTCTAAAATATTGTGTTGAAGTTTTAATGACTTCTTGATCTGCTCTCCTAATGACAGTCAACTACTCTATTAGTGACTAGTTGTCACTCTTGTCCTGAACTATTTTTCTCAATGCATCTCCTAGCTTATCACAAGTTATGATTGACTGATGTGCCAATGTTTCATTAATTTTAATGTATTTTCCTTTGCATAAGACAACATATAACTTAATTCCAATGTTCTCCTCTATGATGTGATGGATATTACAAAATATAACAATAATTCTTATATGCTCAATAAGTGAGATAAAATACTCATAGGTGTATGATGGAACACTTTTGAGGGAAGCTATGGGGATATAATAATATTAATCAAGTCTTAGAGGTTTATATACATTAAAGGCAAGAAAAGTATGGTTTTTTTCCATAGTGTACTTAGTACTTTACAAGAATGGGGGAATAAAAAACTTTCTTATGTGCTTGTGAGCTAGATATAACTTCTTTGGATACAGATGGGTGTTTTAAAATCTACTTTATTTTTAATAATAAGGAGGAATCTCTTAAAATTCAAAATGTATGACTTTGGTGAGAGACCTTGTGTTTACATTAAGCATGAAATAGTGCACTAGTATACAACCAAGATTAAAACTTTGGAGTCACCAAATATTGCAATAAGTAGGCTGTTACAAATCCTTATTATCAAATCCAACATTTACCTTGAACAAAATTTATGGAATTCATATCTCACTAGCCCTACCAAAACTATTATATCCTAAAACTACACCCTATATAAGTCAATTAGATCTTCTTAATTTTATAATAACATATAACTATTTTTCCTCTTAGACAAGCCACTATAATAGATAAAACTATAGATTTCAAAGGGCTAGATCCCTTAATTTATATTTTAGGCTCACACTACACTAGAATAATCACTATCAGGGTTAAAAATGGAAGAAGGATATGTAAAATAAACCTATTATAATGAGGTGCTATGCCAGATATAAACCCACACTTGCACTTGTATCTGCACCATGAAAGGAAACTACCAAAATTGACCTTAATTATATGCCTCTCTCTCATAAGTATTTCTCATAAACATATATAGCTATGCCTATCTAGAAGTGGGTGAAAATAAGGTATGATACAGGTAAATACCTAGTCCTTCTCACACTTCAAGACACACTTAAAATATAATACACTTTATGAAACATATTACAATAGATATCACTCACACAAACATGCAAGATTAGAAATAGAAGCAAGGATAGCATATTCATCACTTGTCAACCACACAAACCGCTTAGCACACTTAGGTAAGATATTTTAGAGAATGATTAAAATTTATAAAACTTCATTCAAAGACCAATTAGGTGTGAAAACTAGTAAGGATTTTAAATACCAATTGTTGATCTATTACAAATCCAAAAAGGGTTGAATATATAGATCATATGAGAGGAGAGAGAAGAAGTGAAGATGAAGGATCACAAGCCCAAGTGTTAAAATGTAAGAATAAATTAAAATTAAATATAACAAGTTGGAATAAATTTAAATGGGTTCTTATAAACATGTTTCAATTTAAAATAGAGTACCTTCCTCAAGTTGGCATAGGACTCTTCATTGCCCTGCTTTAAAACTGCCTTCAGATGAGTCATCCACTTGACTGTCCAAAACTACCATAGGAAGCATTAACACATATGATCTATCATTATAAGGTGGAAATTAAGTTAGTGAAAGTAATTTATTCCTCCCTTAATTATGAATTCATCTTTGTCACTTATCATTCACTGCCTACAATCATTCATCACTAGTCTTTTAGGTCTGTACTCATACTTGTCACATAAGTGGATTGCAATTTATCAAGTAGATGCATTGTAGAGGATATGTGAATTTATTTTATAACATATTTGTCTTCCACTCCATCAATTATACCTCAAAATTTTCCTAGTCACATTGATCAATGTCTCACTATGTAGTCAATTCTCCTTCTCATTGTCTCATTTAGACTTCTTGTATTGAAAATTGATGTAGATAGGTTTTAAATAAAAATAATGGTTATAATTGAGTTTGAGAAGTTGTAACAAGTCCCTAAAAAACTCCTATAATTATTCTCACTTGTATATTCTCCTTTCTACCTACAACACACTTTAAATCTTATAAAAGATAGAGAATTAAGCATATATGTACAAGTGTCGATACAAAAAAAGTGAATTTCATGGATCATGGGAGAGTAGTAGACATGTTCCAAATATTTTCATGTATATTTTAATAATTTTTGATTCATCACTCTTTATATCCTCTCCATCATGATTAAACTAGGGTTCTAAGAGGGTTTTTGGTCATTTGAACTCTTAGTGATGATTCAAAAAAAAAATTCTAATTCCTAAAAAACATCCATTGAAAACAAGTTAGAGACCCCATTCAAATATCCCTAAATCCTTGAGTTTTCATGTGTCTCATATGTACATGTGTGAGCAAATGAACATGGCTTCTCAATCTCTTGATTGTATTTTGAGTAAGTCTAAGAGAGGTTTGGGTTAAATGATCAATTTTGAATTCTCTTATACAAATAAATTAGTCCAATAATATCTCAATTCTCCTATGCAATTTTTCACATTAATTATAAGGATCATACATTCATATGGATTGAACTATCCACCTATAGGGCCTTGGCCTAGTTATAGGCCTTATAGGCCTACCTATGTCCTCTATGCATATAGCTACATGTGAAGGTTCCAATGAATATAGGTGCCTATTCAAAAAAACTTCATATCCAAAAAACCCTTCCACATACTTCCACGATTTCATTAAGGATCTACTCTTCATCCATTCAACATTACTATGTTAGGTCTACATATTATACTACTCATGGAGTGCCCTCTATTTAAGATAAAACATAGGGTATATCCCCTACTCATTAGACTCAAATGATACTAAGGGTATATTTATTAGGTCATGAATACACCCTATGTCATGATTAAAATCTTGAATCTATTCTTTTAAGTCTCAAAAATCAAACTTTATTGTATGTAGGGTTTATTTGACTATAGGTTAGGGTTCAAAACCCAATACTTTTTATTTCCCTCTATCTATGAAGGTCACATGGAATATGATATATCATTTTGAGGTTAATTTATCATGTTTATCTCCATCTTACCGCTCTAGTCACATTCCCACACTCTCGATTAGTCAAGATATATCACACTTAAAACATAATCATCTCTAGATTAGCTTAGTTTGAATTTTTGTTTAATTATGACATACATAATTTTACAAAGTAGAAACTGGTAATATTATTCCTCAGTCAATATAAAATATAGGCATCACTTACTTGCAATAGATTGTATGTTGATAAGGGTGAGTCATCTGTCAATTCCCATTGCCTCTACCACCTTATTATTTTCCCACATTGTGATGGAATCAGGGCCTCTTCATATCCACTGTTGTTATCTCCCCCAACTATATGTTGTGAAGGGTAGAATTCCATGGCCCTCCTTAAAACATTCACCCTCTAACAAACTGCTCGTTCTTATGCCATACTGCTACCATAGGTGTCATTGCTAGGATTTTTCCAAGGAGATGATGTGTAGATGGATGGATTTGAGGGCATCAGTCCAAAAGTGAAAATTTTAACAAGCCCCCATTAGTATGTCTTTCTTCAAGCTTTTGGACTCTACCAAGTTTTTCCTTAGAAGCCACCAGGTCACCAATTCCAAATTACTAATAATGCCAAGTCTAAAGTAATGATGACAATAATAAAAACAAAAACAAGCTCAGTCACATCTCATTAGAAAACATCAAACTAATCTTTTCTATAAAATAATAAATCCTTAATATGATAGAGAGTAAATGGCAGGCTAAGACATAATAACAAAAATCCACTTTTAATGAATTTATCAAATACAACTGTTTATAATCCAAGTGAATCAATCAACTAATTCATCATAAGATAAGAAAATAAAATACAACATAGTAATATTTTTTATAATATTATAGGGGTCTAAGTCATGGTCTAACCATTTAAAAAGGGAAAATTATTTTAATGTTAAAACATCAATGCTAACATCCAAGGCTGAACAATTAAACATAATAGAGAGGTAAGAAGTTTAAAATGAATAATGTAAAAAGAGATTCAGAACACAATCTCAAACTTGAATATTTACACTCGAGTACATGACATGAATAAAGACTATTAATGATCCAAAAACTCTTTAATCTGAACAAGATAAAAATTATGATAAAATTAATCATTCACAAAATGAAATAAAAATAATAAAATGAAGTCAAAAAAATAAAAAGACTCAATATGAACCATGGATGTAACTAACACATTATTTTTAACATGTAGGTACTAACTTGATTGCTCATAAACTTCTTTTATTTCCATAGTGGCTAAAGTCCACCAACAAGCCTAGCTCATTCAACATGTTCTATCAAACACCAAATGAAACATTAGCAACACCTACTCAAGGAATATACATTCGTAGTAATAAAATATGTTATGAATAAAATGCATTAATATGGCATAACTTAAGTAAACATATACATCTACTAAATAATGCATCATAATCAATATCAAAGTGTCTCAAAACAAAGAAATCAAACATAAGGAGTGGTCATAATGCCAATCTAGCTAAGAATATCCTAGAAGGTTGGCATGCCAATAACAACAAAATGATACTCAGGGGAGGGTTGTAACATTCTCCCCCTCTTAGAATTGATCTGTCCCAACACCTAAAATAAGAAACTACGGACTAGGCTGTCCATAGAGAATCAATGATATTCTTTACAAAATGTTCCATCACTTAGCTATCAATGGTTTATTTTTCAACAAGGGTTGCTACCCTTGGGAATTTACCAAAATCCACCAAGTATTTATTTTCCATTGTGTAGTTACACAACTTTAATCAGAATACCATCAACTTACTTTTCAGCAAAGTGAGAGGATGATACACACCATCCATTTAGGAGACATTCTACCTCAATTACTTGACATTCCCATCATGATTATATACAACCATGTCCTTCTTTAACCAACCATAAGAATTGTCTTATCAGCTCATGTGCCGCTTTATGAGATCAGTAAGAATAATGGAGACATATACAAGTAATTATACCATTAAACATACAGACACATCCCAACTCGAGTCACAATTCCATGTTTATTATTCACATGGTCATTCATCAATAGTCAAAAAATTATTTACATCCTTTGTAAAAGGTTTGTCATCCCTAATTTTCTCTTATTTTGGTATAAATCAATGGTATACCACCATTTTGACATAACTCCACTAAGTCTATTAAAATTTAGCTACTCATGTGGGCGTGACTTTTAAACTATTTTGGCAAAAATAATATTATTTGCCATGGGAACAAATTTTTCCACCTCAATAAATAACAATAAAGATATTTTATTACCTTCCAAGCACACCTTTTTACAGCTATTAGCTTATATAATATAAGCATATTTAGTATTTTTATTTTTCTCATATATTCAAGATCAAATTTTTTTATAGAAAACATATTTCTAGTAGTTATCCCTCTTAATATGAAGATAACTACTTCATCACCATCTTCACCTTCAAATTTCCACTGAAATCCTTATCTTGGTTGCATAGCAGTCATACCAAGCATTTTCTTCCATACTATCTCTTTTACTACAAATATTCCACTCAATGGGTAACTATTATCAATATCATAATCAATTTTCTTACATTTGATTTCCCTTGGGCTAGTTAGAAACATATATTATTTATCATAGATTGAATCCTCATTCCTTTTCTTCTCTTTATTTTCTTTGGCTACTCACACTTTGTTTTTCACAACTTTGGGCTGGTACTTATATATTATATCACTTTTTATCTTGGATCTACAAACTAATTACTTATATTGAGCACCTCCCTTAGGCCTCTTTTATTCATGCCTTAAATTATATTCTTTGTTCCACGTGAGTTATGACATTTCTCTCATGCCTTTTAATTATTCTTTGTCAAAATTTCCTTCTTAGAGTTTTGATTGATTATATTTTGTGTCTTTCATTTTATCTTATGATTTATCAAACCACTTAGGAATAATATATCCATGCTTGTTTTCATGTTTTGAGAGTCTAACATTGTTTTTGTCCCTCCAAACCTATATATCAACAACCCTCTTCTCATATACATAATCAAAATCAATACTTAAACTATAATTTACCTCCTTAAACAACTATTGCATGATTATATTATCTTAATGTATTATTTTCTTGTAATGATATATTTCTTGTGACTTTCCTCTCTTTGTTATGTTGAAATGATTTCTAAGGTGTTTCAAAACTCAAACTCACATTCTATCTCTTCACTGGTATGCTTAGATTATTCAATCTCCCTCTTGTGGGCTTCCATTTCCTATCCTCTTTCTCTATCATGTTCATTCATCTTGATGGGTTCTTTTCTTGAACCAACTCTATTAAATTTAAAGGTCTTATCCTTGACCTTCTCCCTGAGGTTATCCATAGTTGCTGCATACTTACACTTAAACATAATGTTAGAGTATAAACCAAGATATCAAGATGTCTCTATGATTACTTCTTTTATGGACACTCTCATCTTTTTATTTATCTTCTTCTTATCTTCCTTCATGTTATCTATAATGAAAACTCTCTTTACAACTTCCTTTTTGTGTCTCTCAGTTGGAAACTATTTACTTCTCAAGACTCTTCATCAATAGGTTATACTTATACTTGTTTCAACATCCAAGGCATCTTTACAAATTTAAAATTTATGTTTATTTTTTAGGTGTCACTTGGACATATCTCTCTTGACAAGGTAACTTACTTGAATTTCTTGACCACACTTGGTCCTACCCTACTCTTTATTCATTTTCTAAAGACTCTTCTCTTTCCCTAACTTCTTCCCTATTTTATTGACCTCAAATACTTATACCAACATTTTAATTTATCTCACAACTACTAATCATAACTATAATTTTCTTCATATAACATAACATAATAAGGGCAACTTAACAAAATAAATGTAACTTGATATTCTTGCTTGCACTAATAAAAATTGATGTATTCATAGCTTCATACACATTTACCTAGATATTATTTATTTTTTTATCATTATTCATTTCATTCACTTTCTTTCAACTAAATTTTACTTAATTTCTTTAAACACTTTCTTTATCACTCTATGGCTTTACTAGACACCTGAGCCTCTTTGTTGCATTCTCTAGTCCTCTATCTTGAAAAATTTATTTTTTAATATATTTATGCACTATTAACTTTATGTTACCGTCAATAATAATACCTCTTTCACATGTTTCATTATTTTACTCACACTTCTTGCTTGAATCTTTATTCATTGTTAAGCTAGATACATAGGCTAAAAGTTTCATAGCAAGTTATAATACTTATCATATCCTCATTAGGGCCCAAATTATCATTAATATGTCTATTTTAACTCATATATTATTCTATTCATAACACTTAATCTCCTTGTCTAAACTCACAACCAATCAATTCTTCCATTCTTTAAGGTCTCTCTCCTACTAGCCCTATTTCCACACAAAATTAACAGATGTATGTGTGATCTACAGACTTCTAATAAAAACCAAACACAATTTTATGTATTGTTACTCTCTTATATATCTTCACAACATTATGCGTCACAACCCCAAATGTACACCTATCATCTCACCTCTCTTAACGCCAATTAGGGTAATTTTAGTATCACTATATTTTTTGTAAATCTCCATGGTTTGAGTAATGCACAACCTTCCCACATGGAATACTCACATTATTAGATACCCTTTACTCTATTAAAACTCCATAGTAAGTTATAGACTTTAATTCTTCTTTAAAACCCACTGACTCAATACCTTTTCTATCTATTAGGTCTCTTTAAGCCATATACAAACACCCAGACTTGGAAACATTGCTGTATAATTAGGGATTGACATAAAATCCCTTTAATATTCTAGGGTAGACTAAGAGATAGATAAATACATACATTCATGATTTATCTAGGGTGGCATCAAAATATATACTGGTTTTCCTTCCTAAACTCTAGGTTCTTGTTATACAGGTGTATGAAATGCTGAGAGAGGTAAAAATGAGATTAAAAGAGTTTTAAAGACCTTGAAAACCTTTAACCACCAAGGAATGTTTAGTTTTACCTTTTAACACATTATACAATAATTGGTAACCCTAAATCCCCTTTCAATTCACCATAATAAACAAAAAACATAAAGTTATGAGAATGGATAAGAGAATGTATACGCTAAGGATTCAATAAAAGATTTTATAAATGTTTAAGGCCACTTAAAATACCTATAATGAATCTTTTACAACCTACTTATCCATTCCCCATAGTTTTTTTGTATTGAAAAATCACTAAATGTTCATAAAAGGTGAAAATATTTAATTTAGTCTCTAACTATAGGAATGCATAATAGTTAAAGTAATTTCTCATAATATTACCTAGATTTGTACCTCAAAAAGGTCATTAAAACCATATAAACTCTCTTCATATTGTTTATATTTCATTGATCATTTCATTAACCATCACTAACTAATCCTTACCTCTGATTTCTTATTATTCTTTGGCTATGACATACACACACCAAATTATGAGAAGTTGAATTCTCTCTTCCAATTGTAAGATCATGATACTATATTCAATATACATTAATATTAAGTCAACAAATAATCACTCTTACAAAAATATTAGTGATAGGTAAAAATTCTTTGAATATTTTATTTACTAAAAAATAAAAACTTATACATAGAACTTTTGAGCATTGGCATAGTTCTTCCTCTTCATGATGTTCTCTTCATTTTCTTGAAAAAATTTTCGTATCTCCTTTAGTACCTTAGACCTCACTCTATCTCTCTCTTATCCTCCAACTAACTCTACATACATTTTGAATCTTTGTTATATAAAAAACCATCAATAAGTTATCCTACAAGAATGGTCTTACATTCCATTAGAATTACCTTTTACTTCTTTTTGAATGTTTCTTGACTTGCATGACTTTTATATGACTTGGTTGTAGAAATGAATTCCAAAAAACTTTACATGACTTCAAGGGCCTTTCACAAATTTTTTTTGCCTATTTACCTTATACTAGACTAAAATTTCCCTTTTATGCTTAGTTCTAAGATTCAAATTTTCAAATATCTACTTTTGGAGGGAAAATTCTAAATACTTACATACACATAATTTCTTGACTCTTTGAGAGACTAAAGACATCTAATGGACCTTAAAGGATCCTTCACACTCAAATAACATCTAAAATGGTCAACTAAGAAACTTAAGAAATGTTTACATTATTGACAACTATATATGCTCTACATCACATATACTAAAATTTTCATGGTGGATTCTCTCACATATGCCGTCTGCTATACCTAATGGTGAGGTAAATCTAGAGAATGTTGTTTGCATGGTGTAATTTGCATACGTCATAAATTGGGTAATAAATTTGATTGAAATTGAAGTCAGATAGATGTGATGAACATGAAACCAAATTCATTTTTAAGTGCAGAGATGTGTAATCTTAACCCTGTGGCTGGCTATTTTATCACTAAAATATTATCCATCAAGGAAATAGCGATCATGAGTGAGTCACTAAAATATATTTGATCTATGAACATGGATATCAATTAAAGATAAAAATAAATAAGGATGTGTGGCTAATTAGGTTATGATGGGAAACAAATCAGGGTATGCTATCAATTCCATATAAAGAATCAAGCTAGAAAATATCCATAGAGCTTGGTATATGCCCATAATATAGAAAAATAAATTTCAATAAATAGTAAAAATTTGTACCTTTTCCCTCTTAATATGAGGAAAACATAATTGTAAAAATCTATAACTTTTCATGGTAGCAAATATAGTTATACAATCCAACTAGAATCTTACATGTTTCAAAACCTGAAGCAGTATCTTTACCGACACATGTTAGGCCTTATGCATAACTTAATAAATATTCATCATAGAATGTTAACATAAAATAGTAACTTAATTTGTATGGTTACTTTTAATTTAATCATTAACATTCATGGGTTAGTGTAATATCCTGCACTAACCACGTTGAACATCAGAAAAGCTATCTTAGGCATTTACATGTAACCAAAAGGTTTAAATCATGCTCTCCACAACTTTTTGAGCTCACATGATGGTTACAAGGATCAAAACCCCATCATCTTATTTCAATTACCTTATGGTAGCATTTAAAAGGTACCTAAGATTCCAAAGCCTCTTGATACAGACTTATAATGATCTTCTCGACCATAAAACCAACATACATTTTATTAATACATTGAAAAAATGAAAAATATATATTCATCCTAGAATATATCTATCAAGTATAAACAAAGTAATACCCTATCTATATCATGCTTTCACTTAAAATCTAACATGTATATGGATTTTAGCAAGTACAACTTTGCTAATTTTGCATAAATATCCAAATTGCAAGACCAGTTGGTGTTTCACAAGGCTATACAATAAAATTTCATACAACTTATTTTACAACAACCTCTAAGATGTATGTAAAGAAACACTTAATCATAAGGAAATAATTATGCATGAAGATCTCATGGCCAACATGTGGAACTCATGGTGAACACTCTGAATGAATTAGATGGTTATCTCATGAAAAGAGAAGGAGAGGATTTTTAGCCTATGAGAGACTCCACTCCCTAGTCCCTACTAGGTCTAAACCATTACAAACATGATGTTTCTCTACACTTAAACTCATACATGAATCGATGTTCATAATTATAACAATGTTGAAGGATTTACAAAATACATCATGACACAATAACTTGGTACCTTAGTCAGAGGATTTGATTCAATAATAAGATTTATAGTACACTAGTGTTCAGAGTTCACAATTTCATGGTTTAACAACATAATATCATATACATAACATAACTTATATAATTGAATATTGAGATAACTAGATTGATAACATAAAATGTTCACACATTTTGCATGGTTAATCACTTTCACACCTCATAATGGTTTATAAAATATATGTAATGTACATGTATGAAGGATCTATGTAAGTTAGATATATATTCATATAAAAATAATTATGCCAAGGTATTTTTTGCATTACAATAGTTAAACATAAAGGCTAGAGAAATAGGAGGGTCCATGATTCCCATTGGTCCACCTGATGTATAGATGCCATCCAAATGACATTAGATATATAGTACAACATGATAAGTCCCATGGATCTTGGATTCCTATCACCTTCTCTTAAAGAAGGTTGTGTTCCAACAAGGCCTATAAAATCTTTCTCCTTGAGTTTTTAGAATTTTATTCGTAACGTTCACACATCATAGATGGATGGCTCACACTACCCGATAATATTAAAATATCCCCAAAACATCATAACTTGATTAAGCAAGTTAGTCACACTCTCCCTACTAGGCCCTCTAGGCTTGAGCCATAACCTTGGTCCTCTCCTATTTGGATCTAGAACCAGTAGAGGAAGAGTTAATACCACATTTGACTAGTGTAAAAACTAATGGATTTTTTTAGACATAAATTTGTCCTGGGTTAAATTTAGGTTTAGGTCTCAAAACACCGTTAGGTTCTCCAGCGGACCATGAGATTATTTTTTCTAGATCCAAAACCACTCTGGACATAAATGGACATCCAAGTCTTTGGACTCCAGACCAAAAGTAGATAAAGAAACTACAAAGTTCCCATTCGGACCCATCATCCATTGGTTTTAAATGGGTTGAGAACCATCTTAGACTGAAGAAACATAAGGCCTAGATATCTAAAAAACCTTTTTTGATCCTCTAGAAGACCAAACATACCACAAGGCAATTAGATTTTGGATAGATCAAGAACCAAACTGGACACAAATAGAAGTCCAAGTCCCCAAAAGAAACACCTATTGGTTTTGGATGGATTGGTAACCATTTTAGGCTTAGAAGAGCATGAGGCCCAGATCTCTGAAGTACCCTTCTAAACCCCCAAGGGACATACATCAAAGGGTTCAAGTCACTTTGTGGTTGGAAGAACTTGACCAAGAGTACATAGAAGGTTCAATTGAAATATGTAGCTATAATGAATGTCTGTCATAATGTATACTTTTTTATCAATAAAAACTTTATATATATATATATATATATATATATATATATATATATATATATATATATATATATATACTAAAAACACCTATCAATATATTTTTCTAAATTATTATTTTATACTATAATTTGATCTTACAAATTCTCCATAGATTAATATATATTTAAAGTCATGTTTCCTTCTAAATTTCACTAATTATTTTTAAAAAACCACATAACAAATAACATAAAAAAATTATTTTAAAATTAAACTGTAATGTAATACTATTATTAATAGAATAATACTTTAGTATTATATTTTTTATTAAAATTATATATAAATATAGATGTGGAAAATTAATATTTATATTATAATACTCTTATTTGATACAACAATACTTTGTCAGTCAATTATAAACAAATCTCGCTTATTTTAGAATAATTTTTCCTTTTTCACTTTTTATCACTTTTATTATAAAAATTGGCTGCTTAAACTATTCCTCTCATGCATAAACTCAATAATAACATATTCACTTCAATATAAATATTAAATATAAAATTAAAAAATACGATCCCAAAATAAGAAATGATATGATATTAATGAATAAAATATATGATAACATCATAATATAACGCTTCAAATTCAATGTATAAAAGGACTGTCAATACAAAATAATTCACGTTAGGAAAAGAATTAACGAATATTGGTTTGCATATAACTTTAAACTATATTATAGAGAAAATAAATTATCAAATAATATAGTTTATTAATAAATATAATTATAATTTTATTTTGAAAAATTATCAATTTTAATACATTTATATTAACATAAAGTGAATCAGAAGAAACTTATGATAATAGTTTTTTCACATTAATCCTACCCCCATCCCCATTATAAGAATATCTCAAACAAAATAACCTTACATATTATTTTTGAAAAAATACATACAAAATATAATTTTATTAAAAAAAAAAAAAACAACTCTCAGTCTTGAAACATATAATGCTATCATAAAATACATCAGGGGAAACATAGTATGCTCGCATTCGTCCCACACCAATCCCTGCTACAAGAATATCTTAAGAAGGACTTTACATGTAAAGAGGATGATTTAGGCACGACAGAAACTAGAAAAGGAATATCTGTAAGGAGAACCCAAAAAAAATAAAGACGATAGCAAAGCGATCCTCTAATTATTCATTAGTTTAAAGATACCCTTTTCTTAACTTTTTTATCCAACTCTTTTTTCCCAGAGAGTCTAAATGGGAAAATGGAGTAGGCCTTAGAACGATTATATTTTGCTTAAGTATTAGATAAATTTATTAGAAATATCAAAAACATAATTTTGCAATGTGGTATAGGGGATACTGGAAAAATGCGCGGGTTAGGTGGAGAACCGATTTCTCTATGACTTGGAATGATCATTTCCTTGTCATTTATCATGTTTACTTCTAACTTAGTTGGTTGTTTAAAATTAATAAGTAGGAATTAAGTTGCTGAACAAAGTGGGGACTAGGGTTATAGGTTTGAGTTTTTAAATTCTAATTCTAGTGTTTAATATTTATTTTTATCAACTTATTTAAAAGTTGAATTTAATCTATAAATATTCGAAAATAGGAATTAAGTTGTATTGATGAATTTTTTTTGGAAATTAATGTTTTATTTAATGTATTTTATAAATAAAAATGATTAATTAAGTTTTATTGTTAAACAAAATTGTGAATTGAGACAATGGGTTTTATTATTTTAAATTTAGTATTTAAAATTAGTGTGGAATAAATAATTTTTTTTATAAATTATGATGTAATTCACAAAATGATTTTGCAGGAAAAAAATAACTATATAAAATTTTAAGGATAATATTTATGTTTAGTCATTTTTCCTTTTAAATAATTAATATTGTTTCAACCAATTAAATTTTATAATTTTTTTTTAATTTTAATTAAAGTTTATTATTTATTTTCTATTTTAAAAAATAGAAATAATAAATATTTGAATGTTTTTATGAACTATTAATTATGTTATTAAATTTTATAAAATTAAATTTAGATAATCTATAAAAGTGACATGTACAAATAGTCGTGTATAGTGATGAAATAATTGGATTTTTTTTTTTAATTAGTACTCCCCCAAAATCTTTGATTATAGAAAAGAGGCAACCAATCTCCCATTGATAAATGTTTATGGTGCTTACACCATTACAAATATATTGTAATTGGCATTGCCTTTTTGAGTCTGATTATTGTTACCGTGCATTTTTTTAATTGGTAATTAAAGATGAAATAAATATAACAAATTGACAATACAAATCTGACAATAATATTTTTATATTGATATTATCGAATATTATTTGTAGTTGTTTTAATCATGGAAGTTGTGTTGGATGGGTTTTCATTTTAATTTTTTACTTTTATATGTGTAAAAAGAATATAAGTTAAGTTGATATCTATATGTTTAATAATTATTATTGGATTAGAAATATAAATATATTATACATAAGTAATGTAGAGTTAGGAGTATTTAAAACAACTCTTATTTTTTACTTAGATCTTTAAAATGTTATGATTTATGTTCTTTTGTCAAATTTTTTTGTAGAAGTAATGAGGTAGGGGAGGTTCAAATTGTAAGGAGTTTGGTGAAAGATAGATGAGTTAAAAATATACTTGGATGTAGTTGGATTAAAGGATATGATTGTTTTGTCTATAGGTGATAGAACATACTAACACACACAAAATCTATTCAAACTTGGACAAACTATTTTAAAAAATGAAGGAAACATGATATTATAGAGATTAAAGACATGCAATGAATGATGTCGAGAAGGAAGGAAAAGGATTATTCCTCTATCACCATAGTGATAAGTTAGAGATTGCATTTGGATTGTTAAACACACTCCCTAGAATAACTATAAGAGTCATCGAGAACCCTCTAGTATTGGTTGACTGTGACATTGCAACCAAGTTTATCTCTAGGATTGTTGCATGACAAATTGTTGTGAGAGATGAAAACCAGTTACCTCATTATAAACAAGTACAATGTTTTTTCTAAGATTATTCATGATGCTAAGTGAGATGGTTTGTAGACATGGGATTGCACTCTAATGAGGTGCACCTCATAATACTTACAGTGATAAATAAAGGACCATTTTAAGTAACAAGATAGACTCCTTCACCTTAATGTGTTTCTCCCACATCAATGACATTGCATTTTTGGTTCAATATGCACATTAAACTTGGATTCCTTCTGTAATTAAACATAAAACAATTAATAAAAGATGCCACCACCCTACAGGTTAAAAGCCCCTTTAGAATGGGTGCAGGTCATGTAAATATAACTATACCATGAAATCGATGCATTTTCATGATAGAGGATCCCTGGTGTATAATATCACCTAAAATACGTTGTCATTACCCCTCATCATCATCATTCAGCTTACTTTAAAATATTTCACCACTTGTATGTTTTTTATGGCCTTGCCCTTTATTTCA
This sequence comes from Torreya grandis, assembly GCA_037957365.1. Classification (NCBI taxonomy): domain Eukaryota; kingdom Viridiplantae; phylum Streptophyta; class Pinopsida; order Cupressales; family Taxaceae; genus Torreya; species Torreya grandis. The sequence continues at coordinate 782,467 of JARHVA010005629.1, forward strand.
TGGGTATGTTTATGGTGTTTTTGTATGTTTTTAACCATGATATAATTTATTTAAGTGACAATATATTTGTCATAGAAACAAACATAAGTGACAATATATACTTTGAAACCTCAATGTCTTGTCTCCATGTCAACAAAATTGTAATTTTGATTTGAGTCACACATCTGACATAGAACGTTCTCATATTCAAATCACATTGATTTTTTCATTGTTGAACTTTGATAATAGCAAACATTCAATCAAATAACCCACCACCCTACAAAATATGTACCCCTTTACAATGGTTTCAAGTCATGTAAATCCAAAAGCTTCACTAAATTTGGGTTAGGTGTAGGATATTATTTCCCCTGACCACCACCACCCTCGTCACCTAATCACACATTAGAACACCATAATAAGGAAAACATAACCTCATTTTATACCATAATATTTACTATAAATATAAAAATTATTTCTTATTAATACTTCAAGAACAAAAGGTGAGATGGGATAAGTGGTGATTGGTTTTATGTGAAGTATGACTACTAACATCTTCACAAAAGAATTATATATTTATATTTATTATTTTATATTATATTTTCTAATATGTTATTATATTATACATAATTATTATTAAACTTTTATTTATCCTTTAAAAAAGATTGGAGTCAAAATTTTAATCTTTTTATTATCATTTATTAAAAATGGCATATTTCATTTTAGAATATGAGGTTATATAAGAGCGAAGTGATATCAATTTTATGATGATCACAAATTCATATCTTATAAATCATATTTATGACAACCTAACACGTTCCACCATTTCTCTTATGGTTGCTTCGATATAGATTGGAGTCCACTTTATTTACACTCTATCATGGCATGAAACCATTCCAAATTACCTCCAAATAATGATGGCTATCATTCTATTAGATGAAAACATATTATTAAAAACAAATACCAAGTAGTTGGTGTGGCATTATACCAATATAGATTTTTCTCTGTCATTAAAATATACACTAAAGATACATTCCTTCTAGTGTAAATTGAACCTCAAAGTCTCCCAACTCACCTAATTGTATATACTATTTTTTTACATAAAATATGACAAACATATAAAATTTAAAACCTCAATTTATTACATCGAATCAAACATGGAGTCCTTATATAATCATAATAGTCAATAACAAATCCCACCATCTTCTAAGCTACAAACCCCTTTGTAATGGGTATAGCTCATGTAAATCAACTAATTGTCATGAATTTGGGGCATGTGTATGATATGGGCCCTCTAGTGTAATATATCACTTGAAATACCTTTTCATTTCCCCTCATCATCACCCCCATCATCATCACTACACAACTCAATTTGAAATATTACACCACTTAAAAGTTCTATATGGTGCTACAGTTTATTCCATGGGTATGATTATGGTGTTTATAGTGAACTTGAAAACTAATAAGAATAAGATAATTACCAATAGGCGAAGATCATGAAAAAATACAAACAATTGATTCATGTTGATTTATTTAAAATAATTACAAACACACACCATGCTAAAATAAGCCTCAATTCAGAATTTAAAGTTTACGTACAATTTTTTTTTAAAAAAAAAACTAAAATCTAAAAAGTCTATTTTTAAAAACTATCAAAATATCTAAAAATCTCTTGAAATATCCTAAACACTATAACTATACTATGGGATAAAATTAAAATGAAGTCGATGTTTGGTTCTAAAAATATACAATTTTAAAAAATAGGAAAAACCCTAAAAAGTAACGAAATCATAATTTCATACCACCCTCAGATGATAATGTATGGCCTTCAAAAAATATGAAAAACATTTGTAGGCAAGTATAAATTCCTATGGATAGCAACGTACTTTTTGATATAGTCATTTTGGCACATGGAAGAGCTCAAACATAACTATAGGTCAAAATTTATGGCCTCCAGAAGGTTGGCCTATTTTTTCTACATCATTCTCCTCTAGATGAAAACAACTCAGCTCCTACGTGTTAGCTTGATTATATTACTACCAATTTTCCTTATAAATCTTCTTTAGCTCCCATTCTATAATCTAAGTGTTATCTTATTTCTTTAATCCTTCCCACTTCACCAAATACCTATTATAATTCTCTTGCCTTGTGTTCACTATCTTCATATCCAAAACCTGCACTATTTTTTATTTCTTCTTCTTTGAAACATGCTACACCCAATTAACTTCTTCAATTTCATTATATTTACCATCTTATCTATGGAACTCATATAAATTTGAAACAATAAATACTATAGATATATCAAAATGATGTGTGAAACTCACCTCATATGCATTATCATTGATTTTCTTCACAATTTTGTATGGTTTGATTTTCTTGTATTTCAACTTGTTGTATGTGCCTTTTAGAAATCTTTATTTCTTCAAGTAAACCATTACCAACTCTCCTTCAAATACTTTGGATCTTCTTATGACATCCACTGCTATTTCATATTTCTCATTAGTTTCCTATAACTTTCTTCTTACTCCTTCTTACAACTACTGCATATGCTCTATAAATGCTTCTATTTCATCACTAATTTGATCTGCAATTGATAATTGTACCAAATCTAAAATACCCATAGGATATATCCCCTAAACAATTTGAAAATGTGACTTTTCTATTGATATATTCATTGAACTATTATATCCAAACTCAGCTTGTGGTAAAGCCAAGTCCCAATTGTTTGGCTTTTCTCCCACTATGCATCTTAATAAATTTCCAAGGCTCATATACACAAATTCTGTCTATCCATCTATTTTTGGGTGATATGCACTACTAAATTTTATCTTAGTACCCATCTTCTTCCACAAAGTCCTCCCAAAATGACAAAAAAATTGTGTCCCATTTTAAGTAATAGTTTTTGGAACACCATGCAATCTCACAATAACCATAAAAAATCATTTTATGACTCTAGTGGCATCATTGGTTTTCTTACATGCAATGAAATGAAGCATTTTAGATAATCTATTTACAACAATAAAAATTGAATCGTTACCTCTATATGTGCTTGGCAATCCCAACACAAAGTCCATACTCAAATCTATCCATCATCCTCTTGGAACTAGTAATCGCATATATAGTCCAGTATTTTGTGCATGTCCTTTACCTACCTGACATAATCATGCATCTTGAAACATACTTTGTCACATCTCTCTTCATCTTTGGACTAAAATATTTTTTCTCCACCAAAGCTATTGTCTTCATCTTACCAAAATGTATAGCCAAACTACCATTATGTAATTCTCTTATTATATTGTCTCATAAAGACCCAATTGGAATGCATAATTATTTTCCTTTAAAGATATAACCTTAATGTACAAGATACTCATCATGAATAGCCTTTTTCCCACCCATTAATAGACTCTTACACTACTCAACTATCTTGCCAAAATATGAATTAGTATCATATAATTCTTTGATAGATTCAAATCCAACTACTTCACTCACCATAGTAGTTAATAACACTACCCTCCTATGAAATGCATCAGTTACCTGATTCTATTTTCCTAATTTATGTTTCAACATAAAAGTATATCCCTACAATAAATAAACCTACTTTTCATGCCTACTGTTAACCTCCTTTTGTGTATTCACATACTTCAAAGCCTTATGATCTGTAACTAGTATAAACTCCTTAGGCATTAGATAATTCATTCAAAGTCTTTACGCTTGTACAATTTCAAAAAGTTTAACATCATAATTAGAATATTGTGTTCTTACCTCATTCAATTTCTCACTAAAATATGATATTGGCTTTCTATATTGACTTAGCGCAACACCAATTCCTACAAATGAAGCATCACAATCAACCTCAATTTTTTTTTAGAAATATGGTAATGCTAAAATTGGTCTTTCTATAATCTTCTTCTTCAAAAATTCAAATCTTTTTGTGGCTTCTCTAGTCCATGAAAATTATTTCCCTCTCATGCAATCTGTTATTGGTGCTACAATACTACTAAATTTTTAAATAAAATTTCTATAAAAAGTTTCTAAACCATGGAAACTTCTTACCTCTGTAATGTTTTATGAAATAGGCTAGTCAACAATTGGTTTTATATTTTCTTCATCCATTTTCACACCATCTACTGAAACTACAAATCCCAAAAATACTAAATTATTCTTCATAATCCTACACTTCTTCAAATTTGCATACAACTTATCTTTTCTTAACAAATCCATTACCATTCTCAAATGTTGGAAGTGTTATTTAGTATTATTGAATATCAAAATATTATCAAAATAAACAACCACAAACTTACCAATATATTCTCATAGCACTATATTCATCACCCTCATAAATGTGATAGGTGCATTAGATAATCCCAATGGCATCACCATCCACTCATATATGGCATCCCTAGTCTTGAATATAATTTTCCACTCATCTCCTTCATGAATTCGAATATGATAATAACCACACATTGTATCAAATCTGGTAAAATATTTTTATCTTATAAGCACATCCATCATGTCATCTAAATAAGGTATAGGAAACTTATACCTTATTGTAATTTTAATAATTATTCTACTATCCACACACATTCTCCATCCCCCATCTTTTTTAAGAGTTAGAAATGTTGGTGTTGCACATGGACTCATACTCTCCCTTATCACCTTGTTCCTTAACAATTCAGTAACCTGTTTGTTTAATTTTGTATGCTCTATTGGACTTATCCTCTAAGCTGCTTGATTGGGTAAAGCTGATCCTGTAATCAAATCAATGGGATTCTAAATATCTCTTTTCAATGGTAAACCATCTGGTAACTCATCAAACATAATATCTACATATTCTTTCAACACTCTTGTTGCTTCTATTGGTATTGGCACCATTTTCGTTTCTTTACTCTTTGCTAATAGTTCATAACAACAAATTGTTACCTTCATATCTTAGATAAATTCTTTATTATAGAGCATGCTTTATATCTTCTCTTCCTCTTTGAGATGTAAGAAAAATACATTTGTACCACATTTCCAAAAAGTCTATATGTTCTCTGCTAAATCATGAACTACTTTCCTATCAAATTTCCACAATCTCACCAATAACACATGACATGCATCCAATTTCCACAATCTCACCAATAACACATGACATGCATCCATTAGAATAACATCACACCATATTTAATCATTATAAGTTTTTCCTATAGAAAACTTGATTAAGCACATTTTATCTATTATAACCTCATTCCCTTTCTTAAACCATGAAATATGATAAGGATTAGGATGTTTTTCACATTACAGATTTAGTTTCTCAATAATTTCATTTAAAACTATATTTTCACAACTACGACCATCTAAAATTGATTTTCATACCTTTCCACTAAAGTACACCTTGTTAAAAATATATTTGATCACAACCATGCATCACCACCTTCTTTATTCTACACTTGATCCTTCCTTGGAGCAATCATGGTTATTCTCATCATGATATTCTCTCCAACATTAGTTGGTGCAACTTCAGTATTTTGCTCTTCTATTTCAGTCTCAACTAGATTTACTCTTGGATGATATTCTTGCTTACTTTCTTGATCTTGATAGTTTGGACACTCAAATGCTTTTTGCCCTTGTTTTCCACATATATAAAAAACAAAAGATCTACATTGATTTAGAAACCATCCTCTATCACCACCAAACTTCATCCTCTTTGAAATCCTCTTCCTTTTTATTGGTATTGAAACCCTTGCCTATTATCATCTTGTCTTTTTGCACCACATGATGATTCACATTGGTATTAAACTCACCTCATCCCCTTATTAGAGGGGGTTTTCCTCTTTTTGGACCAATATATGTCCTTCTTAAATTTTATGTATTTTGTTTTTCTTCTACCTTCAAAGCTAATTAATAAGCTTCCTCTATGTTAATTATTCTATACATGCTTAATTCATCTTTAATAGAAAATTTTAAACCATTCATTTACCTTGCAGCCATCTTATCTTCTATTTCATAGTAATCCACTCATATGAAAAGTTTATAAAATTCATCTGTATACTCTTGTATACTATGAACTTCTTGCCTCAAAATTTGAAATCTTCTGTATAGGTTTTGTGTATAATCCACAGGATGAAATTTATCCCTCAAATTCTTCTCCATCTCTTTCCATGAATTAACATTTTCTTTACCTTTTCTCTATCTCTCTTTCTTCAGGTGATCCCACCAAATCATTGCATGACCTTTAAATTTTGTGCATGAAAACATTACCTTCTTGTCTTCTCTCATAATCTTAAACTCAAATAACTTCTCCATCCTATTTATCCAATCTATCAACTCCTATAGTTCTAAACTTCCCCCATACTCTGGAACATCAATCATGATTCTTACATTCCTTCCTTCTAAATTCTAAACTATCCTCTCTTCCATTGATGGTGGTTGCTCTTATTGTTATTCTTCTTGCTAAACTTCTTCATCATGATCTGTGTCTTCCTCATCACCACCTTGTCTTATTTATTTATTGGTGACAACCTCTATTAATTGTTGAACTTGCCTCTGCAACTCTTGTATAGTCTTGTTCATCTCTACAACATCTCCTCATCCTCTTTCCATTTTTTACTCTTTCAAGATTCTAACATACTTTGAAACCAGATAACGTACCAAAAAACTAACAAGAATAAGAAAATTACTAATAATCTAAGATTTTAAAATAATACTAAAAATTGAATCATATTTATTAATTGAAAATAATTACAAACCCATACCATGCTTAAATAAGACTTAACTAAGAATTTAGAGTTTACATGCAAAATTTGACAAAACTAAAATCTAAAAAAGGTCTATTTTTAAAACTCTTAAAATATCTTGAAATATCCTAAACAATATAATTAGACTATGGGATGAAATTAAATAGAAGTTGATGTCTAGTTCCAAAAATATATAATTTCTAAAAATAGAAAAAAGTTGAAAAAAATCATTAAATCATAATTTTGGACCCTCAGATGATCATTGTGGCCTCAGAGAAATACCAAAAAAATCCTAGGGAGGTAGAAATACCTAGGGACAACAACATACTTTTTGATATGGTCATTTTGGTGCATGAAAGAGCTCAAATGGAGCTACGAGTCAAAAGTTATGGCCTCAATAAGATTGGCCTATTTTTCTACATCGGTCTATATATTGAAAATGTTGATGAACATAAGCTGAAATATAGACATTGAAACATTAATGTCTTGTCTCTACATAAATAAAATTATAGTGTTAATTTAAGTTTCACATCAAACATGAACCTTCTTGAAATCAAATCATCCTCATATTTTTCTCATCGACCCTTTACAATAGCAAACATGTAATCAAATATTTTGTCACCCTGAAAGGTGTATACACCATTCCAATGGGTGAAATTAATGTAAATATAACAACTACCCTAAATTCATATATGTTGAATGATATTATTTCCCATCTCCATCACCACCTGAATCACCTCTTTACATATCATGCCATCGTTGTAGAGGATTTTGTGGAGGTTTTCATAGTGGTTTGGGTAGCATCTCTAGGTTTAACAAAGGTGTTGGTGGTAGTTTAAATGGTGGGTTAGGTGGTGTTATAAGGATTGGTTATAGTTTACATGGCATTGGTTATTATAGTGGGTTAGCATGTGCGCTAAATATTTATGTTTTCAATATTTTAAAAGTTTTTTTTCATTATTGGAGTATTTTTTAATTTTAGCCATCTGATGTGGACACCCCTTAATGCTTGAGAATTAAACCTATGAATCCTACCTAAAATATGGGATAAATCTAGTTACAAGCACCTTTGTAATAGGTGTATGTCATGTAAATCCAACAACTATCTTGACGTTAGGGCATGTTTATGGTATGAGCTCTATGGTATATGATATCATTTGAGATATGCTATTATTGCTCCTCATCATAGTTGGCATGTAATTTTAGGTGTAAAATACCACTTAAAATACCTTGTCCTTGCCTCTCATCATAACAGTATTAAAGATGTTTAGGCAATGGTGTTGGTTTTGGTTTGGGAGGTGGCATTGGACTTGATAGAGGCTTAGGTGGTACCACCAGGATTAGTGGTGGCTTAAATGGCCCTGGTTGTGGTAGTGGCAATGGTAGTTGCACTGCAATGGGATCCAAAGATTTTAAATTTTTTAGTTTTTTGTAAGCGTTTTATTTTAATTATTGGAGGATATTCCCTATTTAAACATATTATGTGGGCACCACCAGTGAAAGAGATCATCGAATAAGGATCCAATAGATCAAAACTTTCTACCCTTGGTGTCAAGTTAGAAATTTGTTGAGTTGCTTACATAAAACTAGTTGAGTAACTTAGCCTAACATATGTTTTAATCTAATGATTTAGGCAAGAGATGAATGAATAATATGAACCCTATAACCATAATTCATTTACCCCACATCAACATCATTACATTATTATTTTGATCCACACATCGAACATCGAGTCATTTTGTAATCAAATATAAAATAGTCAATAGATGCCACCACTATCATGAAGTCAAACCTTGTGTGTATGAAATGGGCCATCTAGTGTACTATAATATATGAAATACTTTGGCATTGGCTATAATTTCTCAAAATTGTTGATATAATTAAATATTATTATTGTGATATTAATATGAATTATACATCTTGTAATAATAATATCTAACTATATATAATATTTATAATTAATAATAAATAATATTAATATATAATATACTATTACACATATTAATAATATATTATATATAATATTATGTACTATATTATATCATATTATTACAATATAACATACTAAAATATTAAATATTATTGTACAAATTGCTAATATATAGATATCTAAGAAAAATCTATCAAAAATGTGTCATTGAATCTTGACCATATGGGCTGTTGAGAGTGGTTATTTTGGTAGTACCATTTAACATTATCCAGTTTTGTCACACTTCCTTCTCATCTATTATTTTCTCACAATGTCAACAAAGTATTTACCATCGATTATATATTTTTTAGGTAATTTATAACTCAAAGTAACATTTTTGGCTTCATTGTAAATGTTGAGGCTATTGAATTAACTATCCTTGTTGTCAACAATTTTGGATACAATCCCAGAATTTGAAATTGATTTTAATTTATTTTTAATTTTCAAATTAGTCTTCACTATAAATAAGTTTGTTTCATATGATGTCAAATGCCTAAATATTTTTAACATTTGAAGGTTCTTTTATTTCTAGGGCTTTGACTAAATCTAGATTAAATTTTATGAAGACAAGAAATCAAATTCATCATTGTTAATTAATCATAGTAAGTCCCCTGCCAATTTATCTTTTAAAGGTAATTCATAACCAAATCACCCCTTAATTCTAATATGTTGGTGTGGTTTTTTCAATGGAGAGATTTTTGGGGTCCGAAGGTAATTCATAGGTGAATTAGCCTTTATTTCAATGTTGGTACATATTTTCTTAGGAATTGTTTATTGGGGTTTTATGAAACATGGTAATGAGTAAACCTTTCTTGTAGATGAAATCCATCCTAAGATTTGTAGAGAGCATGTGTTCTATTGGTTCCCATTTGTACACCTCTTTTGCTCAGTCTTGCACACTTGAGAAGAATGATAAATGTGGAAGATAAACCTACTAATGTGTCATTATATATGGGGAAGGGTTTAACACACAAATGGATTGAATGCAGATAATGACTAGGAGGCACAAATAGAGGGTATGGATAGGTCCCTACTAATTCTAGCTCTGCCTCAACCAAGGTGAGAGGACCTAAGAGATAGCTTTCTCACATGGAATGATTCAACAATTGAATCTCCATGTCGATTTTTGGCACGAAGAAACCTAAATATGATTATGGCATAACCAAACATAAACAAATACCTTGAAGTAGGAGTCCATCGACAATGTTAGCATCAAAGTAAAGAAACACACCACTAACCAATTCCGCTTCCCATAATTTTCGAAATTTATAACAAAATCCTTCATAAAGGAAAGAATTAAATAAATAAATTGTATCGCGACTCACTCAGATAACATCCCGTTTGATCGAAAGCAAACATTATTTTATTTTAAAAATAAAAGTAAGCATCAATTTCCATACAAATGAAAGAAACGATCATATATCTTATTTGTAATCGAACAGATGTCCTCAATTCTTTAATTAATACCAACACGTTAAACTTTGTCCACTCTAATATTTTTGTGGACAAAAACCAATTTAAAAGAGACGAAATCGTAAGAGTGGGTGTTTAAGCGAAACGGCATTGTGGTGTAGCCGGATGGGGACCTTTGGTAAAACAGATTGTATAACAATATAGTGATTGTTTTTCTGGCCAATTGAGTTACTGACGTGTAGGACATATTAAAAACAATGCTAGTGGCAAGCTAGGATTTTCATTTCCGGAGATGCGAGCAGGTGGCGTACGGAAAAGAACACTTTGCTCCAAGAATTATACTGGCAATGGAAATAATATGAGTTATACATCTTGACCAAAATGTATAATTATATGAATTATACATTTTGTAATAATAATATCTTACCTAAATGTCTAACCAAACTATTATTATATAATTTTCTTATTATATTGTCTCGTAGAGATCCAATTAAAATTAATAATTATTTCTTTCTGAAGAGATACCTTTCTTATATAAGATACTCATCATGAATAACATCTATCCCACCTGTTAATGGATTCTTGCACTGCTCAACTACCTTGTAAAAATATGGATCAGTATTATATAATTCTTTGATATCCTTCAAATCCAATTATGTCACTCACCATAGTAGTTAACAACACTACTCCCCTGCTCAATGCATTAGCTACCTATTTTTGATTTATATCTTTGAAAACACAATAAAATGCTTCTTAAGAATGGAATAAACCCAAAAGATATCTCAATAAGGGAATACCACTTCGATAAGACAACATCCACTATCTTTCTAAAAAATAGAAAACTATCCACATACACTATATCCTTTTCAATATTTTTCATCTCCTATATATAAACCATTATTACTAATAATAATTGGTATAAACTTAATCATAATGTAGTTTGACTCATTACTTATTATAACTAACTAAACAAGATACAAATTGAATCATAATGTAGTTTGGCTCATTACATATTGCAATTAACTAGACAAAATACTCATGTAACTTAAGATATTTACCCATATAAGTAAATAAGTCTTATGTGTTCCATATGTTAGAATATCTACAACTAAAAGACATTATAATATCATGTTCCTAGGTAAATTACACAAATGATCCAAAATCAAATCAATGACTTTGATCTCTTGATCTCCTATTTTATAATCTATATGTTGTTTTTAGTTTTTGACACTTTTCTACAAATTCTCCTGAAATTATTAACAAAATTCACACACACACACACAAAATCCTTAATTTTAATATATATTTTAATTATACCATGAAAAATCTTTCAATTCAATAATTTCTCCTTATATGTAATAATAAATAATTTGAAAAGAAATTTTAGATATGCTTCTATTGATTGAGTTGTTTTAAGATAATTCATGTTGTACTAATGTTGTATTTCAATAAATTTATAAGGACTTTATTTAATATCTATGTATTATCACACATTTGTGGATGATAGGCTACACTAATACACAATTGTTTGCTCGAGTTCTTAAAAAATATTATGTATAAAATAAATGACAAAAAAAATATTTTTAGATACTTAAATTTGGTACAAATCATAACTTTTACACACTTTTTTTCATTCCTTATACACTTAACATTTTTATATATATTTGGATATTTTATAACACCTTACCTTTACATTGAACCCTTCATTGCCTTGTGTCTTCCACATTTTGTCATAAATACTTATGATATTTAAGTTTTAAACATTAAGATCAATTTAGTGATCGCATGTCTATATCGATCTTTTTTTAAGGTATTTTTCTATTATAACAAGAATTAAAAAATCACCAATTCTAAGTTGATGAGAATCTATGGTGGTTTGTTTTAATCTATAGCTATTTATGAGTCCTTTTCGCCATGAGCTAATTTCATGTGTACTGATTGTTAATTCTCATTATTTTGTGATCGAACTACACATGAATCTGTCTAAATTTGAATTCATATTTAACATATATATACAAATTTATCTTAATCTATTTAAATTATTTAAAAATATCCTTATTTATTTTTATATATATATACACATATATATATATACATATACATATATATATATATATATATATATATATATATATATATATATATATATAACAATGTACACATTTAACCTTTTTTATTCTCATCATTTATTAAAGTATGTTTCCTACACACCGATAATAAAGCTGCATTATGGAACATATACATACATTTGATAATTTTAATTAAATGATGTGCATTCATTTTTATCAATTGGATAGGCAATAATCACACGTAGTAAAATTACACAATCCTTAATTGTGAGCATGAGAGATGTATTTATAACCCACACCATCCTTAATTATGAACATGAGAAATAATCATTTTTATTAATTGAGTAGGAAATAATCACAAGTAGTAAAACTACATAACTCTTAATTTTGAGGATAAGAGATGTATTTATAACCCCACAATCCCTAATTATCAACATAAGAGATATGTATTTGTAACCCACATAAGATCTAATGACATTAAAGTTTCACATTGTTTTATAATTTTAAATTAATAATATGAAATTATGCCAACAATAAAATATAATCCATTCAGACATATGTGATCATCAATGGAGAAATTTAAAAGAGGTTTAATATTAGTTAGCTTTTAACACAACATCATATAAAATTTTAGATGCTCTTGAAAAAATAAAACCACAATCAATGTAGATTTAAATAAAATAACTTAATATTAACCATAATCTACAATACAATCTTAGATATATCATAATATATAATTATGATTTTTAGTCATCATAAAAAATAAATTCTTATTCTAAGGTAATCTTAAATACCTATTTCAAACAATTTTTCACCATCTTAATTAATTACTAAACTCATGTAAGCTAGATTGAGATATGTACTCTAAGGTCTAATTGTCCTTATATATGTCAACTTCAAGGTTTCCATCAACCTTATACTTTCTTGTGTCTCATCACTAAGCTTCCCTTTACTTCGAACATGTTTGCTTTTCAAATTCTTAATCTTATTTCAATTGGCAGCATGTGTATTTTTATTACTATCCCCTTTTCTCATGAGTATATCATGTTTATGTAAAATTATATTTATTTATATGGTGTAATGTAATGGAATCTTTATATCTTTTACTTATTTGTAAGCTTGATGATCTGTGTTTTCTTACAGTTTTTTATGAAAATTTTCATACTTAATTTTCTTAATTTTTTCATACAATGTTAAAATACAATTTGAAAATTGAATATATATATATATATATATATATATATATATATATATATATATATATATAATTAATGATACATCATTTGAAATTCATTGTTTAATGGTTCCTTATAAGATCAATGATATAACAATTTGCAGGTCTATGTCAAGCAATATTTTTAGCCTTGCTTTTTCCTCTCAAATTTAAAGAGAGGCTAACTAAAATGTCCCTCTTAACATTTCCCTGATACTACCCCTTCAACATGCAATATTCTAATAATTGTGACACCATTGATGAACTTAAGAATACCCATGCAGAAAGTATATCTTATAATAATTGAAAAGGACATAGGTGTATAAATATGTGATTTATGAGACCTTAGTCGATACTTGTTACATGACATAGGGATGCCATATTTATTAAAATTTTAGACACAGGGAAGAAAAATACAAATCTGCATAAAGCTATTGTGCATGTTAGAGAAGGATATTTCACTGAAAATATTATTAAATAAAAGGCTTACGATAACGTAATATGTTGTAAATAAATATTGAAAAAGTCAAAATAATGAAAAACATCTTAAATTTCATTCTAAACTTGATTTTAAATTATTGATATTTATTAACAATTTATAATTTTAAAACAATTGTTAATGAGAATCAATATATTAAACGAAGAAAATATTGATAAAAAAAATCAAAAAACACATTTTTAAATAAAACAATCTTCCTACATTAAATAAGTCATACAAAAGTTAAATATTAAAAGCAATTATATGGTTTAATGAAAAATTGAAGAATGCATATGAAAATCAAATGAAGTGAAATAAATTTGAAAATTTTCAATTTTCAACTATCGAAGAAAACAAATAATAACATATTAATCAAATAAATTAATATTCAAGAAACATAACTTTCTAAAGCATATAAAAAAATGAATAAAAATAAATAAAGAGATAATCTAAAAGATGAAATAATTTTTAGAGTAATATATTTATTTATATTATAATGAGTAATTTTATAATAAATTATTTTTACAGTATTTGATTATATATAATTTTTTCTTTCAAATTTTATTATTATTATTTTGAATTAAGTTTTATAAGTTTTTGTTTATTTTTATGATTTAAATATATTTTTTAATTTTAACATAATTATATTTTATTTAAAATATTTTATCTAAATTTATAACAATTTCTCTTAACACATTTTTAAATATCACATATTTATATATAACTAAAAGTTGATTTTATATTATATATTTTATTATTAATATTTAATATACCATCAAATTTAACGAATCTCTTTAAATATAAAATATTTTTAATAAGAATGAAGAATGTAAAGCAACCCAAGTAAAAAAAAAATAGACTAATTTCTATTATCTATCATCATATTATTTTGTAAAATATTTAATAAATAAAAATATATTATTTAAAAAAAATTAATTTTTTTTAATACAATTTAAATAAAAAGAAATGATTTTTTTAAATTAACTTTACTATATAACTGATTTTCTATTTAACTTCATTAAATTAACGAACTTATCAAATATATGGTATTCATAATTAAATTTAAATTTTTTAAATCATTTATTTTCATCGTCTATCACATTAAAATTTAAAATCTTCAATTTTAATTAAATATAGTTTGGATTAATATTTATAAAAAATATAAAAGTGTTTAAATATATATTTCAATGAGATATCTAGTTTCAATATTATATATTTATTAATTAATTTTTTTCAAATAATAATTAATTTCAATGAATTATCTTCATTGAGTTATTAGAATAAAATAACTTTCTTTGTTGATTATTTCATATCACTAAATATTTATTTTTAATTTTAAATATAATTTAATTTTGTAATTTTAAATAATAAAAGTAATAAGAAATATTAAAATTTACAATTAGTATATTTATTTTAAATAAATTTACGTAAAAGACATCTAAAAATATTATTTTAAAAATACTTATATTATATCAAATTTGTATTATAAGTACAATATACACCTCAAAAATAATATATATTACATAAATTTATCTAAGAGATATACTATTTATTTTATGTTACTAATTTTTAAATAAATAGATATTTTAGTTATTATATGTTATTAATTTTTTATTATTATATAATTTATATGTTAAATTATAAAAAATATTTTTTCATGTGTATTTCATTATGAATATTTTTTTATTGTATTTTAATAATAATGGTAAATTGCAAGACATAAGTCAAGAGAGATTATTTAAAGTTTTCATATCATCTAGCTTTTTTTTTCTCCCCTATTAACAATGTTTTTAGAGTATGTAATACATTATTTTTGTCTCACAATTTTTATTAATTTGGGATTAATATAATTATGTATTATCATATAATTTTTTATAAATGTAAAGTGAAATTAATTATAACTCAATCATATATTTTATTATCAATACATTATTAAACCAATTACAACTCAATCATATATTATCTTGTATTTTTTATTAGTAAGTGATTACACCAATTGTAACTCAATAATATATTATCATGTATTTTATTATCAATGAATGATTACACAAATTACAACCCAATCACATATTATTATGTATTTTTTGAGAAATTCCAAAAAATAATTTAATCAAACAATTAATTTTTGTGAGATTATATCCATATATTTTAAGTCATTTCAAGATGCTTTCTATGAATAGGCATTCACTTTAAATTGTTTATAATTTTTTGAAAGAGGTAAAAATTTGCTTTTTTCTTCTTTTAATTTATACTCCTAATATATTGTGGTTAAATATCTTCTACATAAATTCTTAACTTTTAAAATTCAAAATTTATTGTATGATCGATATATTATAATTTTTTGATTTACTTTTTCAAATTAAAAAATAAAAAATAAATCGTTTAATAATTAAATAGATATTAAATTGAAAATTTAAACTTAAACTTACCCTATAACAATCAAATAATTATCAAGTTTAAAATCAACTATTAATTATTATCATTTCACAGACATCGCAATGCACCATCTCCCCAATCTGCCATTGTATCCCCCATCTCCCCAAACTTCCATTGTAAATTAAATATTGTCTAACTACATAACGTTGATTAACTTAATATTTTCTCATCAAAAACAAATTTGAAGTGAAGTGTATTCTGTATGCGTCAGACATTGTATTTCAATCGTATTGAGACAATTCAGGAGTGAAAGAAAACACTCCGAGGTTAGCGACATCCTGTATAGAATTTAGTTCGTATAATAAAAACTGTGCTACATTTATATGTTAATAGACAGAACTATGAGGCAAGGAATATTCATGGCCAAAACAAAAACATCAATTCTTCTTGTTTCGAACGTAAATTTAGATATTGTTTCCTTAGGGAATGAAATACAATCATCTAATAGAATGGATATTTGTAATTACAAACAAAATAGACAATCCAATAGAATACCTATATTGCTCAAAGAAACAAAGTAAATTAAGTTTTAAAATTTTGACAAACTTTGATCGTAATCGGATCAAATTTATGAAGTTCACCTTCCACAACGTATCTGCAACACCCTCAACTCGAGAACTTATATCAAGATAAATTTACACCGCCAAAGTTTTCTACTCCAAATACAATTCTTTAATACATTTTCTCCACTCTCTGTTGAATATATAGTCAACATGGTCGCTTACTTTTATGTCCACCAGATTGGAAGTATTAGTATTTGGTCCAAAGAATCAGCGTTCCAAGTATCACAAAGAATTTCAGATTCCCTTACTTTGTATATATACATCACACAATAAGTAATTTCAACTATGGAAGGCTAAAAGGGCTAAAAGATTGTCAGCATTTGTGGGTGATAACATGCATAAAAGTATGTATTTTATTCAGCATAAATACTGCTTCATATTACGTAACAGAATACAGGTAAATAAATTTAGATAAATCCCAGTTGAGATACTTTGAAATACAATTGGTCTATGTTGCCATAAAAAAGCCTTTCCAATGTTAGATGGCATAAATAGTGGAAGAAATGTCAAAACTTTCAAATATTAGATGACATAAATAATGGAAGAAAATGTCTTTAATGTAAACCTTTTTAATCTTACTTTTCTTATGAAAATATTACACAAAGATCCATCGATTTAATTTCATAGACATTCCATTAATCTATTCAAAGATCTCAAATTTCAAGTCTGATGAAAAAGTAATATGCTTAAACCTATTTTTAAAGAACTAAGAACAAAATGTGGAAGGAATCTATGTTACAACTATAACAAGAGCCATCAAAAATTGTTCTGAGAACCCAACTATCACTCGGATCACAATTTAATGTTTGCACTCTAACTCTTTTATGTGAGAATACAAAGTGTGCGTTCGTAACGTCACACTTAAATAGAGACAATTGGAACAATGTAACAATATACTATAAAATACTTAGTTTCTATGGGGTAAAAAGTTAGAACTACATACATGTAAAGTCTAAGGTGCCAGGGGCCCTTGTTCCCACAAGGAGCTCCCATACAATACGAATACATGCTCTCCACATTAAGAATATATGTTAAATTTTTATATTTTCATTTATTTATTTATTTTTTGGGGTATTATTTATATATTGTGTCAGCGTATTTTATAATTATTTTATTTTATTTTTAAAATAATTTTAAAAGAAGTTGTCAACATTTTTATCTAATAAAAATATGATACCAGCTGCCGTTCTTGTTAATTAGTATTGTATAAAGCCTCTTACTATAATTAATTCTTATATTAAAATTCATTAATATTATTTTAAATTTCTAATAAAAGAATATTGAGAATTGAAAAATATTTTATCCTAAATAATAATATGGACAAAACTATTTTCAAATTCATTATATAGAAATTTATAATCTATTTTAGTAATCATTATTTAAAAGTAATAATAATAATAATAATAATAATAATAATAATAATAATAATAATAATTATATTTTATTTAATAAAAATTAATTTAAAAGATATAATATTCATGTTAATGTTAATATTAAAATGAACTAAAACATTATCTAAAGATATTTAAGATAATAAATAGATCCACATAAAATTGTGTAAAGTTAATTTATAAAAATATCAAAATCTATATTTTGATTAGAAGGACATTCTTTTTTATTAAATAATAATATTTAAGACTAAAATATTGCATACAAAAATTAGAGAAGCAAGTGATTAATAAGAATATCCTCAAAGTAACCATTTTAATATAAAAATGTGTATTATCAAATTTATTTTTAAATTTTTAAAAAGAGAATTGATTGAGAAAGATACAAGTGGTAGTAAAAAAAGGAATTTTTATCATGCGAATTAATATTGAAGTAGAATATAGAATGGAAATGATGTGTGGTGAATTGGAATAAATTAATATGGATATAAAATTTAAAAATAATTTATTATTTATATTAGGATTTAATCATGTGATTTTAAAGAAATGTTTGAGAAATTAAATAATAAATAATTTTTAAATAAAAAGATAATTGGATGCGGTAGAATTTTATAAAATAGAAAGAATTAAAGATAATTTAAAAATAAAAACATATTTAAAAATCATTTTACTTATATATTATTTTAATAAATATATAAATTATTAGTAATTTTTTAAAAGAAACTCTTTATATCTAACATTACAAAAAAAAGCTATATCATTTTTAATATCTTAGTGACGATAACATTATTTTTAGTACTATTTAACTATTTAAATCTAAAATTAAAAGAAACTTTTTAAATCCAAAATTATTACTATTTTTAACTCTCATGACCATAACATTTCTTTTTAGTACCTTAAATCAAATCTTTTAAATTTTATTTAGATTATAAAATATAATTTTATTTTATTTTTAATTTGACTAAAAAAAATACAATTGATTTTTTTTTTTCTATCATATCAAAATTTGGTATTATTATATAATAATAATTGGTTGTTTAAATTATTGTTCTAATACATAATCACACATTTAATTGAATATAAAAAATAAATACAAATCTAAACATAAAAAATTTAGAATAAACAATGAATTATTAATAAATAAAATATACGACCACATCCTAATATGATATTTTATAGTATAATTAGATTGTAAATATAATATAAAAACACTTTTAAAAAATTATAAATAATAATTTATATAAAATTATATTATAATGAAAAGAATTAATTATATATATATATATATATATATATATATATATATATATATATATATATAATAATAATAATAATAATAATAATAATAGGGTTTATAATTTTAAATTATTAAAATATATTTTTAAAAACATACTATTAAATAGCATTTTTTACATTGTTTTAAAACAAATATGATAAAAAATGTAATAATTTTAATAATATTTATTGATTATTTAAATTTTCCAAATATTAGTCTCAATATATTTATATATATATAATAAATTTGTATTTATAATAAATAAATATTTTATATATATATATATATATATATATATATATAAATAATTTTGATAAAGTGGAAAGCCGTCGTTAGTTGTGTGACAATTATAAACGAAACGTAAAGAATCCACATAATTATTGATTGGATTTCCTAAAAATTTGTTTCCGCCTTGGTTTTGCCACCTCACGTATGCACTGAACATTTTTGCTGCGAAATCTCAACTCACAACTACAATTTTTCGTTGTTGTTCCTCCTCATATATGATGTGTTGCACTTGCTCTGCCTTACCCTCCCCCCCAAAAATGGCAGCCTTCCATCCTACAGAGACCGAAATTCCCGCTATCCAACCATCTTATCCGTCCTCCCGAACAAAAACATTTGACATACAAAAAGAATGAATTCTAGAAGAGACGAGATACCAAAAACATGACAAAATGAGAAATGGAATATATGTAGGAATAGCCAAAATATAAAGAAAGCGATCTGATTCTTTTTAAAGTATTAAATTAAATAAATAAAATATTAAAAAAACAAAAAATAGCACTGTAAAATCCGGTATAAGAGGTAGTGGAAAAATGATCTTAGTAAAAATATCATCCACCACAAAATAATTGTTGAAGCTAAGAAAAGACTCTAAAAATGAAGAGATGAAGGATATGGAGTAGAAGCCGTAATAAATAGTAGAACAAGTAATAAGTAGAAAAGCCACTGCTTAATGGGTTGCATTAACTTTCATCAATTTATATATTGTTTTGTGGATTTCAAAGATTGCATGTGGTTGAATTTTTACATTTGGGTTTTAGAGTATAGTGTGTATTCAAATAAATTTTGAAAATTTTAAAGTTTTAGAATAAATAGTTTATTCAAATGAATTTTTGAAAGTTATGAAAGGATTTTAAATCTGAATTTATTGTACTAAATTTCATCAACTTATTTAGAGTGTTTTATGGTTTCAGTGTTATTATTAGGCTGAATTTTTAAATTTGAGTTTTATAATATAATGTATATTCAAATGAATTTTGAAAAGATAGAGCAGCATTTTCGATAACTAAATATGATTCATTTTGATTAATAGAAAAATAGAAACAACTTTTTATTAGTAAAATAGAAATATTATTTTTGTTTGATTATATGTATATATAATAAAGTATATTTTAAATTTATAATATTAATATTAATATTATTTTTATTTTTATTATAATTTATTTTAAAATAATTTTATTAATTTTTTTACAGAGACAATCTATAAAATTTATTAAAGAGTGTTTCATGAGTGAGACATCAAAAGGTTTTTGTTTGGATTAACATATAAATTGGTATAATAGAAAACACAAAAATATATATTCGGCTAATATTATTTCAACCAATTAAATTTTTTAAAATTTAATTTGTTTGTATTATATAAATACTTATTTATGTAAAATAAATATTTAAATAGTTCTATGAATTAAAAATTAAATTATTTTCTTTTTGTGAGATTTTATTCATGTTTATTTCAGTCATTTAAAAACAATGTGAGTAGTCATAGTTTATATTGATAATAATTTTGAAATAAAGGAGAGCTACTAATTTAAAGATAGCAATAAATTTAAAGACATTAACTTCAAATCAAAATATATTATTATTTTTATATATTAAAAAAATTTAATATATATAATAATTAATTGATATATTTTTTAACATTTAAAAAAATAAATAAACATGAGTCATGCTGGAACCGCCATTCCAGAGGACCCTGCACCGACGACCATAGCTCCATCCGTCTCAAATTCAAAGAAATTTTTATCCTGCAATTTTGTAAATTGATCCAAAAATTTTCCGCAATATGCCTTTAAAATAAACCTTTACTCTTCCAATCTTACAACTCTGAAAACAATAATTAAAAAATTTCATGAAGAATACGGCATGAAATTCAGCCTTTTTCTTTAATTGATCACACTGTTTAGGGTTTCGCTATTATTTTTCTTTTTCTTACGCTGCTTCTTCACGGATTTATCTAGCGTAATGAAAAGATGCAGTCATTGAGGTCTCCATATAATTATTATAAAGCAGGACGGAATCGACAGATCTCCTTGCTGCCCTTAACATTCTGTCCTTAATCGCGGTGCTTGGTGAGGAGCGTAATAATAATAATAATAATAATAATAATAATCCTATATAACTTTTCTCCTGTAAAACTTATATTAACTTTGTGCTTCAATATGTAGGAATGGTTATTTTTACAACAGTTCTATTGTTGTCCTTATGTGTACAAGCTGTGTCAATTTATTAGAGATCGCTCAACAAAAAAGTCACATCCAAATGTTCTGTGGTATGATGAGCGGCTAGACAACATACCTCATCAGCACTCCATACGTAGAGTACGGTACGACAAAACAAAGCGAGAACTTTGCTTTCAAAATTCAAGTTATTCAGAGAACAAATTATTACGATGGAGGTGTCCTCTATGATGAAGACCACCTGCTTTGTGGTTTTACTACTGTTAATTACCATCGAACTTTTGTTTGAGACCATTTAATCATTAATAAAGTGTATCTCACGTTACATGTTTAGAAAATGAGGGGCTTGGGCAGTACCCTTTTTTCCGTACATTAGGTGCCAACCCAAATCATAGTCACTATTGGTTATTTGTTTGAAGTTGTACATCTCTTTCATTCAGTTTTGTACACTTGAGAAAAATGGTAAATATTGATGATAAATTTGTTGATATATTATTATAGTTGTGGAAGGGTTTAGCATACTTATAGACCAGAGACAGACAATAAGTATGAGGCACCAATAAAGGATATGGTTAGCTCTCTCTGCTACTTTCATCTCTCCCTGAACCAAAGTGAGAGGACCTAAGAGGTAGTTTGCTCACATGGAGTGATACTACAGTTCAATATCCATTGGGATTATTGGCACAAGGAAACACAAATACTGCCAGGGTATAACAAAAAATATTCATTCCATCCAGGAAGGGTTGTCACATGGAATGAATAAATGCACTAAGTCAAACACAACCTATTGAAGACAGATGTGTATATGCTTGCAACTTTCAATTGAATAGAAATTTTCAGCAATAGGGGGTCAAATAAAAGACTACAATGTTGGGACTTAAAGCACAAAATACAAACACATTTTATGTATGTGTGTTTTATGCATCTGTAGGCAAATAACACTTATAATATGGAACAGATGTATTATTTGTTGGGTAGGATAGGTAGGACAGTTAGATAGTTATAAAAAGGGAGTGGTGTGTTGGTGGTTTTCAAACAATAGGGATTCTTTCAATATTGATGACATTACTCTTTTACAAAGATGCAAAACACTAAGATGCAAACTAATGGAAATATCAAAGGTGGTTTGCATTTTTTAATGCTAATGAAATGCAAAGACCCAAATGATTCTTTAAAAACTAGAACATACACTAGAAACTGAATTTGATATACCTTTTCTTATGAAATACATAAAACTAGGGTGCCCTAAAGAGTTATTCAACAACATATTTTCAAATCAAACATTAGAAAGGGGTTTATAATCTTAGATATATGCCCAAAATGACAACCAATGATAATCATTAAACCAGATATCCAATCAGTAGAACGCAAAAAGCATATTATTTCACTTCATCAATAGGAAGAGTAAAAACTGCAAGTTATTTCAGTAACTTTGCAAATAAACTTTACATACATCATTTTTCCAAAATGTTGTCATGGGGACAAGCATGGTGACTTTGCTCTTTCGATAGGGGAGACATAAACATGCTCTTAGAGCTTGCTAATGGATGTATAGATGTAATTACCTTAACAAGAGAGACAATACATACACATAATAATGGATCCCAACATTTGGAAGAGCGTACACTTAGAAAAAACTAACAACCAACAACTTTAAAAAAGAAGACAAGCACTCTTTTTATACAAATTTCTCACCACTTTGCAATCTAGGAATATGTGGTGTAATTTACAATATTGCAAACTCATAAACAACTCTTAAATTTTTGCCAAGATGCTTCCTGCTAGAATATGCTCTATATCATGGCTAGAATCTTCATGTCTTTGTAAGGAAAATCATTCTAATAACTGCTTCTACATGTATTGATGTAGATTTGCAACAAACCCTTTGATTTTTTTGCTAGAAATACATTTTACGTGAGTTTGAAGGAGAATATTCATTTTGGAGTAAAAACAAACCCTTTGTCTTATTGTGCAACTACATGAACATGCCTTTGACCAATCATTAGCATAGTTGGAATCCCCTTTGATAGTTTCCCTTCCTTTTATGGATGCCAAAGAACAACCCTCGTTTGCAATGATTTCATGGGAATATTTCAGCTCCTTGGCCATGTCAATTATCTTCCTCCAATGGTCCACATTGGCCTTGTAAACCTACAATATTTCTCCAATGAAGATGTTTGAACAAGCAAAATAATAGAATATGCAAAACTTAAGCTATTTGTACATTTTGCTTTTTTAGCTACAACATGGTTTTTCCACATTTACTTTTTTCACATTTTCTTTTTTAGATTTTAATATTTTATGCTTACCTCCAAATTTTTTTAATGCTTAAATGCATTACTTTTCCCTTTTTATCTTTTTGGGGAAATCTGGGTCTCATTAGCAATTTTCACTTTTCTTTTTTTGGTGGAAATCTGAAACTCACCAGTACATTTACAATTTACAAATTTGTAACTTATAATTTTTAGTTACAGTTCCACAGAAAAGTTCCTGCATGAAACTAGAAAATTCAAGTGCAAATTATAATTTATAAATTTACAACTTACAATTTGCAGTTGTAGTTCCCCTCAAATGTTCTTGTAGGGAACTATGAACTCCAAGTGCAAATTACAATTTATAAATTTACAACATATAATTTGTAGTTGTAGTTCCCTTCAAAAAATTCTTATGGAATTGGGAACTTGAAAAACAATTTATAATTTCTACAAATGCAAAGTTACAATTCCCCTAAAAAGTTCCCTCAGGGAACTAAGAACTCCAAGTGCAATTTGAATAAATAGAAAATTATAGTTGGCCTTGAAATTTTTACTTTCAATTGGGACCCCATGTTTGATTAATGTTGACTGATGGGTTTGGGAGATCTGAGTTAAATTTATAACTTGTACATTTACAAAAATTAAAAATTTCATTCTTTCATGAAATCTCTTTGGAGATCCACTTGAGTTAACTTTTTCCACTTGCATTGAATGGTGGGATTTGGATAGTTGACTGGACATTACAACCTACACTTTGAGTCTTGTATTTTGTAAGATTCTTCTCCCATGAAGATCTCCCAGGGAGTTTGGGAGCCTCATTTGTAACTCCTAAAACTTGCTATTTCTTGACTTTTACCCTATATCCATTCCATCCTGGTTTGGAAAGTGATCTATAAAATATTTTTCTAGAAGCCTAGCACTTTCTCTATTTGATGCCTTAACTCAAAAATCTATACCTTTTTGTTCAACATGCATTTCAATCTAAGGCATTTACCAATGAGAATCTTAACTACCCCAATTATTTTAGTGCCTTTCATACATACCCCTTGTTCATCTATTTTTAGAGTAGGATTCATTGCAAAAGGTGTCTTTTTAGATTCGTTTTCCTATGTTGCATATGTCTTATAATCTACATCCACATTACTTTCCTCAAGCATCAAAATCATGGACTCAAAAATGTTGAGACCATTGAAAGCATGAGAGTTAAAATCATTTTCTTTAGGGTGTAAATCTTTAAAAATTTGTGATTATTTTTATTTTCTAAATTTTTGTTTGTTATGTCGCATCTAAAAGAAAGCACCATTTTTGACACTGTACAAAACATGAAACACAAATCCACAACCTTTTACTAAGTAATGCTCACATGAACGAATCCCTGCATAATCCTTAGTGAGAATTTCATATGTGAAAACCCAAGTTAATGTTATGAATTTTCTTGGTCATAAGGGTCTCATGACTAATATATCATTTTTAGATAATGACTATTTCCTTATGATGATAGGAGATATGGTGTAAAATTATGGGATTTGTGAAATCTAAAGAATTTTCATGTTAAACATGTCCCTTATGCTAGTTGGATGGGAGTTTGACTTTATTTCCTATTAGTTTCTTGCCTATTCTTCCTTTTCCTACTAGATCTGGAAGTGTGAGAACAATGTGCAATTTAGAATTTATAAAATTGTATTTGGTAATGGGTTTTCTTCCATGTATTCCTACATCCCTCCTTTTCATTCTATGTGTAAACTATTGTATCCTTATTCATCAGAATACAGTGGTCCATGAGCAATTTACAACCTATAAAATTTCTAAGATCCATCCGAATTCCACATCTCCACCAAAGAATCATTTGGCAAATGTGTTGTGGGTTCTAAAACTCAGGAGACAAACTATAATTTTGTAGTTGAAAATTTCAAATAACATTCTCCATTGAAGATTCCACTAATTCATTCCTTATTGGGGCCCACATTGTGTTTTGTTCCAATCTCCCTCATTTTATTTTTTACATTTCCACATGGCCATGTCTGTTGCAGCATGGGTTTTAATATTTTCTTTCTACATTTTCCAAAGTGTGGAACCTCCACCCATGTGGCCAATGTGTTATTATTTCAAGTCTTTGTTTTATATGGTTTATTGAACTTCAAGAGGATGTTTAGGTTAAATAGGTAGATTGATAGGATTGATGAATCTACTAGATGACAACCTAGTAAGAAACATGAAGCATGAGAGCAAGTTTATGACAAAATAATGGCATTGAAATGGATTTTACCTTGAATAGAGTTAGTAAATAGTGAGTATCACATGAATTTGTATTTGATGTTGTCAAGACCAACATTCACTTTAACAAGTTATATTGAAGACAATGTGGTCCTGTTGGGCATGCCAAAACTATTGTCACCAAATATTGCACCTTAGAAGATGGTGTTTAAGACTCTTGTATATTTTTGAAACATGGGAATACTTCTAGGTATGTGGGTTTTCATATAGGTAGAAGTAAACCTTTATATTTAAGGGCTAGCTCCATGAATATACCTTGAAATGCTTATCACCTACCTAACTAGTTATTTATGGGGAAAAAAATTAGAAATTACATGAAATAAAACTAATATAATGGGGTGATACACCAATATGATTTACACATGACCATAATACCTATTTCACCAAGGAACAAGGCATATAAACTAGCTTGCAATCCCTAAAAGGTTATAACATAAGTGTTTCAGCATAGAGGTGATGTACCTGAGACAACTCAAAGCAAGCGAACCAGAGGGTAGATTACATATCATAATGATCATTATATAATTTAAATTAGTCTAAAACACTAGATACACTCTATGTGACCTATTATATTAATAAATATTTCATAAACGTGAAAGGATAAGGCAAGCAAGGATAGAAGATAATCACTAACTTCACCATACATCACATTGCACACTTAGAAAAATGTTCATAAACTCAAAAAAAATATTTTCATTAATTTTTAAAATCTAAAATCTAATTTCATTTGAATAGGGATTCACAATATATGGTGTGGTATTAGCTTACAAAAAACAAAATTACTTCTACTTATAGAATTGGAGGGAGAAGCGAGAAGAGAGAAGTCTAAGAGTCATAAGAACACTTGTCAAGTAGAGAGGAGACATTAAACATGTATGAGAGTTAAATAGGAGATATACCATGCAATTTTTCATAGGACAAATGTCATTCAAAGTAATGAAACTCTTTAAATGTGGCATAGAAATCCTTTTGCTTGCTTAGAAAATGACCTTGATTATTTGGCCCTATAGGAACATCCCACTACTAAATATGGATATATTTGATGATTTAACTAATGCTTATTGGTTTTATACATGACATAACATTCATTATTTTCATCCCTAATCATTATTATTCTTTTAGAGATGAGTTATCACTGTCCGTAGTCCAAATAACTCCTCTTTCATCCACCTCTCACACTTCACACCATAATTTCCTTTAATTTTCAAATATGATCTATAAAAGGTAGCATGTATAACTTTTCAATAAATTCCATGTCATTATGATCCTTAGGTATACCTTAAAAGTTTGTCCACTTGAAGTTTTCAATCTATCACTAGCTTGTTTACTGTGCCAGTCTAGACTGACTGAGATGAAGGCACTTGCTTAAGCACTTAGGAAGTATTATGATACAAAAAATGAATATTGTGAGTTATTTTAAGTCCCAAACTCTCTCCCAAAGTATATTTAATCTCTTTTAATCCTTATATACCTTTAAAACACCAAAAATAATCAATAAATTCCCTTTTTATACATTATCATATAACTAGAGAATAACTCAACTTGATGAAGAGGATCCCTAGAGAGTTATATAAAATGTAAAATCATCTCCCAAGGCATTCCATTCCATTTGGATTCATCTCCTACTCAATCTTCCTAATTTGGTCATTTTCCACGGTTTTGGAGGGTTTAGAGTTATTTCCACACTTAAGGATTATTTATAAATATCTAGAATTGAAATCATGAACCAATCTCAAAAAATCATTTCTTGTTACCTTATTCAACTTGTAATTACTCCTTGAGCTCCCATGAAAAGTGTCCATGTAGGTATGAGCTTCCAAATTTGACATTTGAGCTCTGCTCATGCATTTTGCAAACCTCGAATTAGTCTAAGCCATGAAATAGATTTCATGTTATTTTATATATATTATAATAGCTTTAAAAATTTTCATAATTCATTAAAAACTTATTTTTATGGTCTATAATTATCTACTAATGTTATAAGTGGTATCAGACCCGTAAATGGGCAATAGGCTTAGTCTAGATGAAGTAGGTCTACCTGCATCCTTATAGGTTTAGGTCACCTTGATGAGTTCTTAACCCTTAAATATTTTTATCACTTATTTTTTTTTATATATCACATATTTCAACACCTTTATTCAAGGTTATTCAAGTTTTCAACTCACCTTATCATTTTCTTTCTTCAAATCTTGTAGGTTTGCACCCTTAAGAAGTGCCCTCTATCTGAGACAAAATAAAGGGAACTTCCCTTATTAACATAGACTAAATGGTTATATGATGAGTTTTTAAAAGTTATGTGTACCCTAAATGATGAATTTATATGCTTTGTTTCATGTTTATCTCCTTCAACTATCTCAAAATCTATGACAGACTCATGGGAAAGTTCATTGTGTGCAGTGTCTTGAATGTGGAGTATGTGTTGCCTTTGAAAACCTCTCCATGTCCTATTTTCACTGATATGAGAGTTTAATTATATGAAAATTATCATAATATATGTGTTTTAAATGATCAAAACCCTCTTATCACCCATGCTTACATCTTCAACCCATATCCTTGCTCCACTAGGCCTAACTGATAGGTTGAATGTGTTTCTCGCTTGAATGAGTCAGCTATAGGTGCATATTACATGGTTGAAGACTTATATTATTTCCTAAATACCATATTAGAGTTTTAAAGGTCATTTTAAATCATTTATACCTATCCATATCATGCTTATGTAATACCAATACTCATAGCACTACAATTTTGCTCACTCTCCACCACAGTCAGCTACAGTTGGCCATCTTACTAAAAAATAAGGGTCCCAGAGTTGAACCTTAGCCTTGGAATTAGTGACACATGATATATTATCCCATTATAGGTATTGAAAGAATCTATGAGAATTTAAAATGTTGATGTTTTTAGGTTTCCATGCTTAAGTTCACACCATGGACATGTGATACTCCACAGTCAACTATAGTTGAGTTATGTCAATGAAAAGCACACTTGTATTTGTTAACAGGGTCAAAACCTAGTGATCTATCCTTTTTTTACACTATTTGAAACATAAGTGTGTTTATAAACTCAATAAGACCCTTCAAACTTGGGTATATACCTTACATTTCCACTTTAAATTATGGATATCCTTTTAAGTACAAAACCTTTAGACATCATTGGAAGTTTGCAATGACCAAAATCATGACATTGAAACTCTATAACATCCTCCTTACTTTTCCAACAAATATATAATCTTTCAAGGCTCTTCTCCTATGATAGGGATAAAAGGTGGAAATAATCAAATTGATCATTATTCTAAGAAGTATTGTTATATATTACCTCCAAAAGCATTGAGGACTCTATTTTGGAGCTTTTAGGGACTTTATCCTTAAAGCTCATTCCTTCAATTTGCAGATGGTTTCTCAAGGCTAACAACTAGTCTAATTATTTTCTTATGACTACCAAAATATCTATAACCTCCAAAACCTTCATGGGAACATCAAAATATGTTAAGCTTTTCCTTGACCATGCTTGAAGTCTCTGTGTATGGTCACCTACAGATGCACATCTCATGTTGCAAGGTAGTTAAGGTGAAATGGAAAATGTGTATGATGTGTGATTCTTCAAACAAGTATTATAATCTTCCATGTTTCTCAAATTAATCTTTAAAAACTGAATGACTTAAAACAATCTTCAATTTTCCCATTCAAATGTGGTATGTTTCTTCTAGGCACCTATAGGCATGCATTAATATTATAGGCATTTGTATGTTTAATAACTTCTTTCCATAATTAATAATGTGGCACATGGGGAAGTTTGAATTTTTTTAATCTATTTCAATATTTTTTCATCACATTTAAATTCTTCATACACCTCTTTGAATGTCCATAGAGCTTCACACACAATGGATACAGATATAAACTTGCAAGGAGTTGATTTTGAGTTTGATAGGAATGTGTGTTTGATTAATGTCTTATATTTTAGGACCAATCATGTAAATAATGATATGTTTATGATATTAAAACATGAATAAAAATATATCACATCCATAGGATGCCGTTGTAGATAATCAAACCTTCTGCAAGTAGTAAACCCTGACTACAACTTCCATTTGTGATATCTTCCTAAAATTTAGATTGAATAACTCATAAGAACATTTACAATAATGATAAAAACATATTAAACATTATATATGTAATACAACAATCTATATAATCAAATTCATAATATAAGTTGTATGAACTAGCTCAAATAAGAGCAAACCTACAGGGTGTGGGAAACAACAACTGAAAATGTACATTCAACTTTTTAAGTATGGTTCATAAATAAAAAATTATAAATCATTGAAATGTTATAATGAAATTGAATTTTATTGATTGTATTATCACCTCCCAGAGGCATTTGACTTGAAACTTCTTCTTTTGGTTGTACTATTAAAAAACCACTTGACTGGTTAAATGTGCATAGTGGAGTGATGGAAGTAAATTAGGTTTTAGCCAATTTTTGGCACTTACAAATGATTTAATAAATTTAAATGAGTGCAAGTAATTTTATTAACCACCCCACTATACTCTCCCATATGGCACTCTTTCCCATAGGCTATATAACCTTGTAAACCCCCTCTTTTCTAGTTCTTTTCTTTAATTTTTAGTTAGGAACATGCACGTTTTAGTTAGTCCTAACATTCCTGACAAGCAATGTGACACATTTGTTTTTGGAATGAAAATTTAAGCACATGGAAACATTAAAAATTGTATGACTCATTTAATGACCCATATATGACCCCTAAGTGACATAAGGACTAAATTAGACCATGACCAAGGCTAATATTACATTAGGTGACATATAATTAACTATAAAACACACTATAAAGTGTTAATAGACACTTATATCAAATTTATAGCTATAAGGTGTTTTCTCATTCTGACTTGTGGTTAAAATAATCAAAATGTCCTATTATAAATTATGGATTTCACCATTAATGGTGTTATAGTGATTTAGATGCATGACATGTTTTTAAAAGTCTAGTAATTCATATGTTTATAATGCAACTCTTGATGTATGGAAGTTCAATATATTATCTCTAATTATTTCATGAGATAGGTAACGATTGGTTTTAATGGATGTGTGTGCTTAAAACTTAACATCTTATCCTTATCATTGACTTCTTGGTATACCTTATATGTGTTCATTAAAAACAATAAATAATCTTGGAATTTGGACAAAAATTTAATAAGTGGTGGAAACCTTAAGGATTAAACTTGGTTATATGAAGTAATAGTCCATTTTGACAATGATTTTTTGAATCATAATATTCCTTAATAAACACATAAGTTAATGACTAAGGATAATTAAGAAACAAACTATTACATGATCATACACATGCTAATTAGATGGTATGAATGCATATGTTATTAAATAATAACATATGATAATTAAAGGTATGTAACATTTAGATGTATACCCCTATAGTTGGCTTATGTGATGGTATTCTTGGATCACAAGAAGTAATTGTTTCTCAATGCCAATTGTATAATTTTTCAATATGGGGGCTCCCGTGTGTGGTGACACCCACCTTGAGTTTAGTATTTTTCATCTCATCTAATTTATATAATAACAATTATTTATCCATGGAGTTATATCTTATGTGTATGGCCTTAATCAATCAGGGAAACATTGGTGTAATTCTGTCATAAGTGATGTTGGATCATGATATGGTGATTGATGGGGGTAGGACATAAAGTGGTCCACTCTTGGATTATTCCCAAAGGATTTAATACTCTTATGATAATGTCATGTTGGATCTAACAATGAATTAGAAACATCTACCTATTGATCTCATGATGTGATAATACTTGCCTAAACATGATTGTGAGATGAACCTTGTTTTTGATAATTTGGATCCCTTGCTTAAGTATGGTACTCCTATCATATTTGGGTTGTCTATCTAGAAATTAAATAAATAGAAATTATAGGATTTTTTTAATTCCATTTTGGTTGGTTATATACTTATCCATTTGATAGGATTGATCAATCTACTAGATGATGACCTAGTAAGAAACATGAACCATGAGAGCAAGTTTATGACAAAATAATGGAATTAAAGTATATTTTACCTTGAATAGAGTTACTAAGTCATGAGTATCATAGAAATTTGTAGTTGATGTTGTCAACACCAACATTCACCTTAACAAGTTATACTGAAGTCAATGTGGTCCTATCAGGCATGCCAAAACTATTGAAACCAATTATTGCACCTTAGAAGATGGTGTTTAAAACTCTTGTATATTTTGGAAACATGGGAATACTTTTAGGTATGTGGGTTTACCTATAGGCAGAAGTAAACCTTTATATTTAAGGGCTAACTCCTTGAATATACCTTGAAATGCTTATCACTTAGCTAACTAGTTACTCAAGGGGAAAAGATTTAGAAATTACATGAATTGAAACTAATATAATGGGGTTATACACCAATATTATTTACACATGACCAGAATACCTCTTTCACTAAGGAATAAGGAATATAAATTAGCTTGCAATTCCTAAAAGGTTCTAACATAAGTGTTTCAGCATAGAGGTGATGTGCCTGAGAGAACACAAGCCAAGTGAACCATAGGGTATATTACACATTATAAGGATAATTATAAACTTTAAATTAGTCTAGAATAGTAGATACACTCTATGTTACCTATTATAATAATAAATATTTCATAAACATGAAAGGATAAGGCAAGAAATGATAGAATATTATCACTAACTTCACCATACATCACATTACACACTTAGAAAAATGTTAATAAACTCACAAAAAGATTTTAATTAATTTTTAAAATCAAAATTTAATGACATTTGAGTAGGGATTCACCATATATGGTATGGTATTAGCTTACAAAAAACAAAATTACTACTACTTATAGAATTGGAGAGAGAAGTGAGAGGAGACAAGTCTAAGAGTCATAAGAAAACTTGTCAAGTAGAGAGGAGAAATTACACATGTAGGAGAATGAAATATAAGATATACCATGCAATGTGTCATAGGACAAATGTCATTCAAAGTCATGAAACTCTTTAAATGTGGCATATAAATCTTTTTACTTGCTCAGAAAATGGCCTTGATTATTTGGCCCTATAGGAACATCCCACTACTAAATAGGGAAATATGTGATGATTTAACTAATGGGTAGTGGTTCTATACATGATATAACATGAATTAGTTTCATTCCTAATCATTATGATTCTTTTAGAGATGAGGTATCACTATCTATAGTCCAAAAAACTCCTTTTTCATCCACGTCTCATGCTTGGCAGCAAAAGTTACTTAAATTTTAAATTATGATCCATAAAATGTATTTTATAAAACTTTAGAAGAAATTCCATGTCATTATATTCCTTAGGTATACCTCAAAATTCTATCCACATGAAGTTTTCAATCTATCACTAGGTTGTTTATTGTGCCAGTTTAGACTCATTGAAATGAAGGTACTTGCATAAGCACTTAGGAGATATTATGAAACAAAAACTTAATAATGTGAGTTATTTTAATTCCAAACCTCTCTTCCAAAGTATATTTAATCTCTTTTAATCCTTATATACCTGTAAAACACAAAAAATAATCAATAAAATCCCTTTTTCTACATTATCCATATAACTAAGGAATAACTAAACTTTATGAAGACGAGTCCTAGAGAGTCTTATAAAATGTAAAATCATCTCCCAAGGCATGAAATGCCATTTTTATTCATCTCCTACTCAATCTTCCTAATGAGGTCATTTTCTAGGGTTTTGGAGGGTTTAGAGTTATTTCCACCCTTAAGGATTATTTATAAATATCTAGCAATTAAAATCATGAAACAGTCTCACAAAATTCTTTCTTGTGACCTTATTCAACTTTTAATTACTCCTTGAGATCCCATGCAAAGTTTCCATGTAGGTATGAGCTTCCAAATTTGCCATTTGAGCTCTTCTCATGCATTTTGCGCAGCCTAAATTATTCTAAGCCATGAAATAGATTTCATGTTATTTTTTATATATTATAATAGATTTAAAAAAATTTATATTTCATTAAAAACCTATTTTTAGAGACTATAATTCTCTCCTAATGATATAAGTGGTAGCAGACCCCTAAATGGGCAATAGGCTTAGTCTACACAAAGTACATCTACCTACATCCTTGTAGGTTTACGTCACCTTGATGAGTTATTAACCCTTAAATATTTTTATCCATATTTTTATATGTATATCACATATTTAAAAACTTTTATTCAAGGTTCATTAATTTTTCAACTCACCTTATCAATTTTTTTCTTCAAATCTTGTAGGTTTGCACCCTTAGGGAGTGCCCTTTATCTGAGACAAAATAAAGAGCACTTACCTTATTAACATAGACTAATGGTGCTATGATGAGTTTTTAAAAGTGATTTGGAACATATATATTTAACTTGTATGCTTGGTTTCATGTTTATCTCCTTCAACTATCTCAAAATCTATGACAGACTTGTGTGAAAGTTCATTGTGTGCAGTGTCTTGAATATGGAGTATGTGTTGCCTTTTATAACCTCTCCATGTCCTATTTTCATTGATATGAGAGTTTAATTAGATGAAAATTATCATAATATATTTATTTTAAATTATCAAAAACCTCTTATCACCCATGCTTACATCTTCAACCCATATCCTTGCTCTACTAGACCTGACTGATAGGTTGAATGTGTTTCTTGCTTGAAAGAGGTACTTGTAGGTGCATATTACATGGTTGAAGACTTATATTATTTCATCAATACCTTATTAGAGTTTCCAAGATAATTTTCAATCATTTATACCTATCCACATCATGTTTATGTAATACCGACACTCATAACATCACACTTTTGCTCACTATCCACCACAGTCAGCTACAGTTGGCCATCTTAGAGAAAAATTAGGGTCCTAAAGTTGAACCTTAGCCTTACAATTAGTGACACATGATATGTTATCCCATTATAGGTACTGAGAGCATCTATGAAATTTTAAAATGTTCATGTTTTCAGGTTTCCATGCTTAAGCTCACACCATAGACATGTGATACTCCATAGTCAACTATAGTTGAGTTGTCTCAAGGAAAAATGCACCCGTAGTTGTTAACGGTGTCAAAACCTAGTAATATATCCTTTTTGAAACTATTTGAAATATAAGTGTGTTTATAAACTCAATAGGACCCTTTAAACTTGGTTATATATCTTACATTTCCACTTTAAATTATGGAGGTCCGTTTAGGTACAAAACCTTTAGACATCATTGGAAGTTTCTAATGACCAAAATCATGACTTTGAGACTCTATAACATCCTCCCTACTTGTCGAACATCTATATAATCTTACAAAGCTCTTTTCCTAAGATAGGGATACAAGGTGGAAACATTTGAATTGATCATTAGTCTAGGAAGTATTATTATATATTAACTCCAAAATCATTCAAGACTTTATTTTGGAGCTTTTAGGGACATTATCCCTAAAGCTCAGTCCTTCAATTTGAAGATGGTTTGTCAAGGATGAAAACTATTCTAATTATTTTATTATGACTAAAAAGTATCTCTAACCTCCAAAACCTTCATGGGAACCTCAAAATATGTTAAACTTTTCCATGACCATGCTTGAAATCTCTATGGATGGTGACCTATAGATACACATCTCATGTTGCAGGGTACTTAAGGTGAAATGGTAAATGTGCATGATGTGTGATTCTTCAAACCAATATTATAATATTCCATATTTCTCAAATTAATATTTAAAAAATAAATTACCTACAATAATATTCAATGTTCCCATTCCAATGTGGTATGTTCCCTGTAGGCACCTATAGGCATGCATTAATATTATAGGCATGTGTATGTTTAATAACTCATTTCAATAATTAATCATGTGCCACTTGGGGAAGATTAACTTGATTTTATCTATTTTAATAATTTTTTCATCACACTTAACTTCTTCATACACTTGAATGAACGTCCTTAGAGATTCACATACCATGGATACAGATATAAACTTGCAAGGAGTTGACTGTGAGTTTTATATGAATGTGTATTTGATAAATTTATTACATTTTAGGAAAAGTAATTTAAATAAGGGTATTTTTATGACATTATATCATGAATAAAAATATATCACATCCATAGGAAACCATTGTAGAGAATCAAACCTTCTGCAAGTAGTAAAACCTGACTGTAACTTCCATTTGTGATGTCTTCCTAAAATTTAGATTGTTTAACTCATAATAATACTTAAAATGATTTAAAAAAACATATTAAACGTTATATAATGAATCCAACATCATATATAATCAAATTCATAGTATAATTTGTATAAACTAGCTCAAATAAGAGCAAAACCTACATGGTGTGGGAAACAACAAGTAAAAATGTACATTCAATTTTTTAAGTATGGTCCATAAATAAAAAAATATTAATCATTTAAATATTATAATTAAAATTAATTTTAATGAGTGTATTATCACCTCCCAAAGGCATTTGACTTGAAACTTCTCCTCTTGGTTGTACGATTAAAAAACTAGTTGACTAGTTTCATGTGCATAGTGGAGTGATGGAAGGAAATAATGGTTTTATCCAATTTATGGAACTTAAAAACCATTTAAATAATTAAAATGAGTCCAAAAAATTTTATTAACCATCCCACTATACTTTCCCATATGGAACTCTTTCCCATAGGCCATATAACCTTTTAAACACCCTCTTTTTCACTTCTTTTTTTGATTTTTTACTTAGGAACGTGCACGTTTTAGTTAGTCCTAACATTCATGAAAAGGAATGTGACACATTGGTTGTTATAAGGAAATTTTAAGCACATTAAAACATTAAAAATTGTACCACTTCATTTTATGACCCATATATGACCCCTAAGTGACACAAGGACTAAATTAGACCATGAACAATGCTAATATGACATTAGGTGACATATAATTAAATATAAAACACCCTATAAAGTGTTAATAAACCCTTATATCAAATTTATATTTATAGGGGGTTGTCTCATTCTGACTTATAGTTAAAATAATCAACATGTCCTATTATGGATTATTGATTTCACCATTAATGGTGTTATAGTGATTTAGATGCACGACATGTTTCTAAAAGTCTAGTAATTCATATTTTTATAATTAAAATATTGATTTATGTCAGTTTCATATATTATCTCTAATGCTTTCATGAGACAGCTAACCATGGGTTTTAATGGATGTGTTTGCTTAGAACTTAACATCTTATCGTTATAACTGAGTTCTTGGTATACCTTATATGTGTTCATTAAAAACAATAAATAATCTTGGAATTGGGATAAAATTTTAATAACTGATGGAAACGTTAAGGACTACACTCGGTTATATGAATTAATAGTCCATTTTGACAATGATTTGTTGAATCATAATATTCCTTAATAAAAATATAAACTAATGACTAAGGATAATTAAGTAAAAAACTCTTGCATGATCATACACATGTTAATTAGATGGTATGAATGCATATTTTATTAAATAATAACATATGGTAATTAAAGGTAAGTAAAATTTAGGTGTAGACCCCTATAGTTGGTTTATGTGACGGTATTCTTGGATCACAAGAAGTAATTGTTTCTCAATGCCAATTATATAATTTTTCAATATGGGGGCTCCGGTGTGTGATGACACCCACCTTAAGTTCATTATTTTTTATCTCACCTAGTTTAAAAAATAAATATTATTTATTCATGGAGTTATAACCTATGCGTATGGCCTCAATCAATTAGGGAAACATTGGTGTAATTCTCTCATAAGGGATGTTGGATCATGATATGGTGATTGATGGGGGTGGGACATAAAGTAGTCCTCACTTGGATGATTCCCAAAGGCTTTAAGACTCTTATCATTATGTCATGTTGGATCCAAAAATGAATTATAAACCTCTACCTATTGATCTCATGATGCAATAATACTTGCTTAAACATGATTGTGAGAAGAACCTTATTTTCGATGATTTCGATCCCATGCTTAAGTTTGGTACTCTTATCATATCTAGTTTGCCTATCTAAAAATTAGATAAATAGACATTCTAGGTTGTGCTCAATTCCATTTTGGTTTATTATATCCTTATCCATTTGATATAACTAGAATGTTGGTTGTGGGATGCTAATACTACCTACAGAGTTGTTTAAATGCATTGCACTACATTTATTTTTATGCAATAGGGGCCTTTGATGTTTCATTATATATTTTTAAAAAATATTTAAAAAAATGGAATTATTTCAATATATTGGAACCTAAAAAGGGTTTTATGCTTTCATTATACATACATAGTGAATAAAAAGATTTTGGGAAAAGATGTCTCTTTTAATTTATAACAATGTTTTAGATCACCACCCATGATCTTTCATCAGGGGAACAATGGATTGATGATTGAACAACCAAACTATGCTAACTTAAATAGTGTAAAGGACAATGGTCACCTGGGGTATTAAATACGAGCGTATCTATTGCACCTCCCTTCTTTCCAATTGTAGACATGTACCCAAAAGTTGTAGAGGAATGAAAACCTAAAAGTTCAATAAAAATAATAACTTGCAAGCATTAACATAATAATTAAACTTGATTAGGTGCTCAAGAAATAAATTAATTAAATGTGTTTTAAACATATATTCTCATTTTTTTAATATATTGGAACCTAAAAAGGGTTTTATGCTTTCATAGTGCTTAGAAATAATTTCAAAAAAAAGGGTGGCATTATTTCAATATTTTGGAACCTAAAAAAGATTTTATGATTTCATAATACATAGATATCTAATAAGTATATTTTGGAAAAAATGTATTTTTTATTTATATCAAAGTTTTGGATCATAAACCATGATCCTTCATCAGGAGAACAAAGGATTGATGATTGAACAACCAAACTATGCTAACCTAAATAGTGTAAAGGACAATGGTCACCTGGGGTATTAAATATGAAGGTATCCATTACATCTCCCTTCTTTCCAATTGGAGGCATGTACCCAAAATTTGTAGATGAATGAAAAACTAAAAGTTTGATAAAAATAGTAATTTTCAAGCCCTAACATAAAAATTAAAATTGATTAGGTTTTTAAGAAATAAATTAATTAAAAGTGGTTTAAACATATATTGGCATTGTTTCAATATATTGGAAACTAACAAGGGTTTTATGCTTTCATAGTACATACATAGTGAATAAATAGATTTTGGAAAAAAATGTATTTTTTTATTTATATGAAAGTTTGGAATCACCAGCCATGATCCTTCATCAGGAGAACAAAGGATTGATGATTGAACAACCAAACTATGCTAACCTAAATAGTGTAAAGGACAATGGTCACTTGGGGTATTAAATATGAGGGTATCCATTGCATCTCCCTTCTTTCCAATTGGAGGCATGTACCAAAAATTTGTAGATGAATGAAAACCTAAAAGTTTTATAAAAACAACAACTTTCAAGCCCTAACATAAAAATTAAAATTGATAAGGTTTTGAAGAAATAAATTAATTAAAAGTGGTTTAAACATATATTGGCATTGTTTCAATATATTGGAACATAACAGGGGTTTTATGCTTTCATAGTACATAGATAGTGAATAAATAAATTTTGGAAAAAAAATGTATTTTTTTATTTATATCCAAGTTTTGGATCACCGCCCATGATCCTTCATCAGGAGAACAAAGGATTGATGAGTGAACAACAAAACAATGCTAACTTAAATAGTGTAAAGGACAATGGTCACCTAGTGTATTAAATATGAGGGTATCTATTGCACCTTCCTTCTTTCCAATTGTAGGCATGTACCCAAAAGTGGTAGAGGAATGAAAACCTAAAAGTCTGATAAAAATAATAATTTGCAAGCCCTAACTTAAAAATTAAAATTGATTAGGTGCTCAATAAATAAATTATTTAAAAGTGGTTTAAAATAGGGATAAAGAATTATTAAGGTAAGAGTAAATTTAAGTCACCTAATCAAATTACTAAAAATGATAGTGTTGTAAAATTATTAAAATATTTACTAATTTATTACATGGTTAGAAGTTTTATTAGGATGAGAGTAAAAATTAAAACAAATAATATAAATCAATAACAAGGTAAATGTTTTTTAAAAATAATAATGATTTAACTTTTTTTTTTTTTTTACAATTATATTAACACTAGAGAGTAATAAATGATCTAAAGTACAAATTGTCAATGCTTAAAATAAGGGAGCCTAGTATAAAGGTTGTTGAGAATGGGTTAAAATAAGGTGTAATAAAAGACACTACTAGTCCCTCTTACACTTCAAGACACACTTAAAAAAAATACACTTTATGAAACCTATTAGAAGAGATATCACTCACATAAACATGTAGGAGCAAAAATGGAAGTGAGAAGAGCGTATTCATCATTTATCATCCACACAAACCACTTAAAACACTTAGGAAAGATATTATAGATGATGAATCAACTTAAAAAAACTTTATTCAAAGGAAACTAAGTTGTTAAAACTAGAAAGGCTTCACGATACCAATTGTGGATCCATTACAAAGCCAAAAGGGTTTGAATATATAGAGCATATGAGAGGAGAGAGAAGTGAAGATGATAGGTCACAAGAACATGTGTGAAACTATGGTAACTAATTACAATATAATATAATGAGA
The DNA here is from genome assembly GCA_037957365.1 of Torreya grandis. Classification (NCBI taxonomy): domain Eukaryota; kingdom Viridiplantae; phylum Streptophyta; class Pinopsida; order Cupressales; family Taxaceae; genus Torreya; species Torreya grandis. The sequence goes on from JARHVA010005629.1 coordinate 823,579, forward strand.
TTTAAAAAAGGTTATAGGGTTTCCATAATTATGTTTCAACTTGAAATAGAGCACTTTCCTCAAGTTAGCATAGGACTCTTCATTGTCTTTCTTTGAAACTACCTTCATGATGAGTCATCCACTTGACTATATAAAACTTCCATAGGAAGCCTTGAAACATATGATATATCATGAGAATGTGGAAATGAGTTTATTTAAGGTCATCTATGACACCCAAGCTGATAAATTCATCCTTGTCACTTGTCATTCACTACCTACAGTCAATCATCACTAGTCCCCTAGGTCTAATATCACACTCGTCACCTGAGTGGCTTGTATTTTCTCATGGAGATCCATTTCAAGGTATGTAGGACTTTTATTTATAACATCCTTGCCTTCAAATCCATAATGAAGACCACAAAATTTTCTAAGTTACTTTGATCACTATCCCACTAGTTAGTAAATTTTCCTTCTCATTATCTAATTTGGATTACCTGTGATGAGAATTGTATAAAATAGGATTTAATTAACAAAAATGGTTATAAGTATGTTTTTTAATTTGTAACAAGTCCCTACACAGCTCTTATAATGATTCTCACTGGTCCATTCTCCTCTAAACCTATAGCACACTTCAAATCTTACGAAAATAGACAAATATGCATGTATGTACAAGTGATGGTATGGAAAAAGTGAATGTCATGGATCCTAGGATATTATTAGAAATTTTCCAAATACTTTCATGTCCATTTTACCTTTTTTGAATGCATCACTCTCTATATCCTCTCCACTAGGTTCAAAGCAGGGTTCTAATAGGGGTTTTGATCATTCTAATTCTTAGTGATGATTCATAAAAATAAGATATCTAACTCCCAAATAAATTTTAATAAAAAAAATTTAGATACCCCCTTCAACTATCCCAAAATCCTTTATTTCTCATACAACTCAACCATACACATGTGTACAAATGAACATGGCATCTCGAGTTCTTGATTGCATTTTGAGTATGTCTGAGTCAAAATGACCAATTTTGGATTATGTTATTCAAAAAAATGGGTCTAATAAACTCTAAATTATCTTATTCAAGTTATCACATGACTTATAAAGGTCCTATAGTCATATGGACTAAGCTAGGCACCTGTAGGACTTAGGCCTAGTTATAGGCCTAACTATATCTTCTATGAATATATCAATTTACGAAGTTTATAATCACTATAGGTGCCTATTAGCACTTTTTTAATATACAAAACAACCTTTCACATATTTAAATGATGTACTTAATGCTTTTACCTTCATCCATTCAACATTCCTATGTTAGGTCTAAAAATTATTCTACTTGTGGAGTGACCTCTACCTGAGCTAAATTAGAGGGAATCTACATTTCTCATAAAAATAAAATGAGACTATGGGTGGATTTATTAGGTCATTAATATAACTTGTATTGTTTTTCAAATCTTTACTTTTCTCCTATATGTCTCAAACATTAAACTTCATAAAACTAGCTTTCTAGGTCTGTATACTATAGGTAGGGTTTAGTTGACTATAGGTTAGGGTTCAAAACCCAATACTTTTTATTTTTAATATATATTTAAAGGTAAAATATAATGTGATATATAATTATGAGGTTTATTTATCATTTTTATCTACATCTTACCCCTCTACTCACCTTCACAAACTTGAATTCTCCATTGGCCAAGCTATTCTATAGATTGCATCATAATTGCAAGCAGCCACTCAGAGTTCTCAAGGTTCCTATTGGTGTTGATGTTTGTTTTAGGAAAACATAGAATGGTGAGGTTATATATTTGAGAGTTATAATTACACCTTATAATATTATTCTACTAAGCAATATTTTTTTTAGTAGTCTAATTAGTCTACTGACTGTATCACCTGTAATTAATCATTTGGAGAATTAAAAATTCCTGTATGTGGAAATTTTATAGTTTGAACATTGAGATTGGATCCCTTTATTATATATTGAGGTTATCATGGCCATTTTAACCTTTAATTTACTTGTTTCTTTCCATGAGACCATACAACCATTCTGACCATCAACACACCTATGTCTGCAATTTATAGATTCATGTGGCCTTTTCACATTGTGGCTCACTAACTGTCTACAATGAAAATTTTATTTAATTTAAATCTCATTCAACCCTAATTCTCTAACTTGGTAACTTCCTTTCATTTTTAGGAGTAACATATCCATCTAGGATGCAATATTTAATTAATTTAACTTGCTTAAATCCCATCAACTCTTACCCATAGGCGACCTCTTGTAAGAGATAAAAACTCATTCAAAGAAATTAAGGTAAGTTTAGCTCATTCATTACTTTATCACTTTGGTTGACTGTAACGTTTGAGTTGAATTCAAGATCCACACTATAAACCCTTAATAGACATCAGAACCTCCATTCATGTCTTGGGAATGTACACAACCTCTTACTTGGGTTTTTAGTAGCCTTATAATCCTATATACACATCTATAGGTGACTATAAGTGACTGTATACATCAAAGCTCTTATCATTCTTCACTTATTTCATTATAACTCGATCTCAATAAAATTTTAGGTCCTTGAATGGGAAACATGGACCATTCTAATATATAGGAAGAGAAAACAACATATTAGAATTGACTTCAAATCATTCATAAGAGGATAACACCTTGTAATTGATAAAATACTATCCTACAGAGCATGATGCGAACCTCTATCTCAATGAGAGTGGTTATACTCATCCTTTCACATTCATTATTGTAATTTTATTTGAAAAAAATAATATAAGTATGATCATACTCTTAATTTACACATGCATCACCTAGTTTGCTTAGATCAATGCAAATAAAGAAGAAAATTGGAGCTAATGGGAATGTGTAGGTAAATTAGACTCACTAAAATTCTGAAGGATAGTTAATGAATCACAACAAACCATTATTATAAATATTTAAATGGAAAAAAAGGTCATGAATACTAATTTCATCCACCAAAATTATCCATCTCAACTCCTCCCCTCTTGCTTGTACTGAGAGTAAATTGGTTGACCTATTCGACGTTGTCTATGAGAGCGATGAAGGAGATGCAGCAAGTTTTTATAGGTTTTGAACTATTAATTTCTTCTCAATCCTAGAAAATAATTTTGAGGGCCTTTATATATCATATTTAAGCCTCCCCACCTACCATGTATACCTTTCAAATTGTACAACTGCCTAAAGTTATCTATTGGGTAGTTATTTTCTTGAATCGATGTTGGACTTGCATTTCTTCAGTTTTAAATTGAATATTGATACTAAAATAAAATATTTGATGTTTGATTATAGTTTTAAATTTATCATTTCATTAAAATTATTTACGCCTTCCCCTAGAATGACCAAAAGATGACCTAAAGGAAAATTAGGACAATGACACAAATGACTAAGGTGAAACATATTAAGCAACCTCAAACATGACCATGTGTCCATTTTATGACTTATAAAGACCATATATAAAGTTTTAATAAATATGATTTTACTTAATTTGACCTAGTGTCAAATTTCCTCAACATTTTGGTGATTTTTTTGTGGTAGAAAACCTGTTTTGGTAAGGACTAGTTGCCTTCTCCTATCCTTAGGAAATGGAGTCACTTATATGTTCTTATTGACATTGATAAGCCTTCAAAATTAAAAAAAACACACCACCTACAATAATTAAACAATCACACAAGATAATAAATAAGACACATACTTGTGTTCTCATGAACACTTAGGGAAAACACAAACCAAAATAAGCAAAGACATACACCTATTCCTAGTATGTAAAATTCATCAAAAATCTTGAGGTGAATAACCACTCCATTTATTCAACTAGGGTCAAGGATAATACCTCTTTCATCACTCATGCTCCAAGAAAATAGATCCTTATATGGTGCATATTTGTTAATAGAAACTTAATTGTGGAGACAACCTAGTGACTTACCATGGTTAGGTCTTCTACTAATTGTAATTTTTGTCATTTGGAGTGCTCAAGAACAATAAATCCAACTCTCCAAGAAACATTTTTGAGTGGGTACCTTGCTTAGACTTTGTCATGTTCACTAGATAGTTTTCAATATGATCACTTAAAATCAACAAAGCTTCTTCAACTTTAGATGCACTTGAGACAAGATATGTCTATTGTTTAAAATCCTTAAGGTTGTCTTCTTGTTCACCAAACACTACTTGATATTTCAAAGTTGTTTCTTATTTGGCAAAGATCTCAAGCTTTTATTTTTTCTCATTAAACACATATTTAATCTCAACATTAGGTTTACATTCTTTCTAAATAATTGAAGGCCTACTAAATTCCTCAATTTATTATAGAATGGCATGGAGTTTATTCCATGTGTCATATGATTCCTCTTGAGGTTATTGCTAATGAGTTTTCAGTTCCTTTGTAGGCAAAATTGAGTGTTCACCAAGATTATCATATTTTATCATAGATGGGATGTTCACATCATCACTCATGTGTACAAGATAGTTTCCCCATATAACTTGTTATAGAATGTTATCAGGATATGCCTCAAGGACTCCATCATAATCCTTATGAAGTATGTATTTTTGAAGACTAGTTTCTTCAAATCCTCCTTGCTCAGCTCCTGATTCATTAAAAAAAATGCCATCAAGGAGAGTTAAATGGTTTTGATCACTAGGGTAATCATCTTATTCAATTACATTGTAATTCATGTTATAAGTGTAAGGAATATAGGGTTCAACATTAAAACTAAAAATAGGTTCTATCTTGATTGTCAATTTTGCACCATATCTAATCCTAAAACCCATGTAAGACCAGTCTAAATTCAAACAACCTCCAATTTAGCAATGAACTCTCTTCACAAAAAAAGTGCAAAATGTGGAATCACATCTACCACTATAAAATCTTAAGAAATGGTGAAGGTATGATAAGCATGAAGAATCAATTGCAAAACTATGATTATGCCAATGGTCTTGGTAGCTAACCTATCTAATTATAGCACTCTTTTGTCATGGGTTTTATACTTAAAATTTAATGTATCATCTACTTGATTGGGCATGATGAAAGTACTAGATCCATTATCAATGAGATAATTATGTACCAAGGAATATAAAATAATTATTGATACATATAAAAGAGTAGGTTTGTCTACCTTTTGAACTTTTCTTGACTTTCCTTAAATCGGCTTCCTGGTGTTTTTCATGGTTTCCTCTATTTGGCTAGACTATTTGGCTATCAAACTAAGCTTGGACATCTCCTTTTGAAGTATGTCTACTTGTCTAGGTATTAACAATTTATCCCACATTAACACATTCACATGAGACCTCTTCATTTACTCCATAATGTTATTTAATGGACCACTAGCTCTTTCTTGTCCACTAGGAAGAATGGTTGTGCCTACACCTTGAGAATTTTGAGGTATGAAATCACTTATAACATTGAGATCTCCTTGATTTACTTGTGTATTTTGAATGATATTTTTCATACCATCCCTTTTTCTTATTTTAAAATTAATTGAAGCACCATTATCAACCCCTTAAATGTCTTCAACTACCTTATTATTACTCCTTATGTTTGCAACTATAGAAATCACATCTATGCTTGACCAGCCTTTATGATTGACTACACATGAGTCATATTATTGCTAATTTCACAATACATACCCCACTTGAACATCTTTCCCATCAGTCAGTCCTCTATTTGGTATTTCATCTTGAGTCATAGCTAGAATAGTTTCCAAATTTTTCATGAAGGCTTGATTGAAAGACTCATTGACATAAGGATATGGATCACAAGGTTGATCCAATGAAGGTTGACTATTATGATCTTGAGAAAGGTTATTTTGATTAAGCACTAGTTTCCTTGATGTATAAAGTGTATTGGGGTTATATCCAGCATACGGTTATGATTGAACCAACTATCCTCGACCTTGAGGATGGCCATCAAAAAGAGGTCTATTGCCTTGATAGTTGGGGTAAGACTGATTAGGCTAATAGTGACATTGGAAAGGCTTGTTTTTATGTTTTTTAATAATCCTCTTTAGACCAAGATCTCTTACTTTAAATCTCTTATCTCATTTTCCTCTTTGGATTTTATTGGTTGACTAGGGGTAACAAGCTTAGTTTTAGGTGTAGGAATATTTTTAATAATAGGTGTAGGAGTTTTAAAATTGGGTAAAAGAGGCATGGGAGGTTGTGGGGAAATATTTTCATCTTGACTCAAATAATTCTCTACACTAATGGGCACTTCAAAGGCATTAGGTAGAGTGTTACCTCTCATAGATTGTATCATCATTGAAATGTCACTCTAAAATGATTTAAGGTAGTAAAGGAAATCATGGTAATCTTTTGATCTTACCAATATTGTAATTATATCCCATGTCTTCCAAAATATTGTGTTGAAGTTTTAATGACTTCTTGATCTACTCTCCTAATGATAGTCAATTGCTCTATTAGTGACTAGTTGTCACTCTTGTCCTCAACTATTTTTCTCAATACATCTCCTAGCTTATCGAAACTTATGATTGACTGATGTGCCAATGTTTCATAACATTCAATGAATTTTCCTTTGCATAAGACAACATATAACCTAATTCCAACGTCCCCCTTTATGATGTGATGGATATTACAAAAGTTAACAATAATTCTTATATGCTCAATAAGTAAGATTGAATACTCACACGTGTATGATGGAATACTTTTGAGAGAAGTTATGGGGATATCATAATATTCATCAAGTCTTAGAGGTTTATATTAATTGAAGGAAAGAAAAGGATGGTTTTTTTTGTAGTGTCCTTAGTACTTTACAAGAATGGGGGAATAAAAAACTTTCTTATGTTCTTATGCGCTAGATATAACTTCTTTAGATATAGATGGGTGTTTTAAAATCTACTTTATTTTTAATAATAAGGAGGAATCTCTTAAAATTAAAAATATATGACTTTGCTGAGAGACCTTGTGTTTACATTAAGCATTAAATAGTGCACTATTGTACAACCAAAATTAAAACTTTGGAGTCACCAAATATTGTAATAAGTAGGATGTTATAAATCCTTATTGTCAAATCCAACATTTACCTTGAAAAAATTTCATGGAATTCATATCTCACTAGCCCTGCCAAAACTATTATATCCTAAAATTACACCCTATATAACTCAAGTATCCCTTCTAAATTTTAGGATAACATAGAACTATCTTTCCTCATAGACAAGCCACTATAAGAGACAGAACTATAGATTTGAAAGGGGTAGCTCCCCTGATTTATATTTTAGGCTCAAACTACACTAGAATAATCACTATCAGGGTTGAAAATGGAAGGATACATAAAATAAACCTATTATAATGAAGTGATATGCCAAAGAGAAGCCCACACATGCATTTGTATTTAAACCATGAAATGAGACTATGAAAAATGACCTTAATTCTATGTCTCTCTCTCATAAGTATTTCTCATAGACATATATAGCTATGCCTATTTAGAAGCAGGTGAAAATAAGGCATGATATAAGGAAATACTAGTCCTTCTCACACTTCATGACACACTTAAAATATAATACACTTTATGAAACCTATTATAATAGATATCACTCAAACAAACATGCAAGAGTAGAAATAGAAGCAAGGAGAGCATGTTCATCACTTGTCAACCACACAAACCACTTAGTGCACTTAGGTAAGATATTTTTGAGAATGATTCAACTTTATAAAACTTCATTCAAAGACAAATTAGGTGTGAAAACTAGAAAGGATTTTCCATACCAATTTTGGATCTATTATAAATCCAAAAAGGCTTCAATATATAGAGCATATGAGAGGAGAGAGAAGAACTGAAGATGAAGGGTCACAAGCCCAAGTGTTACAATGTAAGAATCAATTAAAATTAAATATAATGATTTAGAATAAATTTAAGTGGGTTTCCATAAACATGTTTCAAATTTAAAATAGAGTACCTTCCTCAAGTTGGCATAGGACTCTTCATTGTCCTGCTTTAAAAATGCCTTCATGATGAGTCATCCACTTGACTATCCAAAACTACCATAGGAAGCCTTAACACATATTATATATCATTTTAAGGTGTAAATTAGGTTAGTTCAAGTAATTTATGCCTCCCTTAATGATGAATTCATCGTTGTCACTTATCATTCACTACCTACAATCATTCATCACTAGTCTTTTAGGTCTGTCCTCATACTTGTCACATAAGTCAATTGTAATTTCCCAAGCAAATGAATTGTAGAGGATATGGGACTTTATTTTATAAACGTATTTATCTTCCACTCCATCAAGTATGCCTCAAAATTTTCCTAGTCGCGTTGATCACTATCTCACTATGCAGTCAATTCTCCTTCTCATTGTCTCATTTAGACTTCTTGTATTGAAAATTGACGTAGAGATGTTTTCAATAACAATAATGGCTATAATTGAGTTTGAGAAGTTTTAAAAAGTCCCTAAAAAACTCCTATAATTATTCTCACTTGTATATTCTCCTTTTTACCTACAACACACTTTAAATCCTATAAAATATAGAGAATTAAGCGTGTATGTACAAGTGTTGATACGACAATAGTGAATTTCATGGATCATGGGAGAGTTATAGAGATGTTCCAAATATTTTCATGTAAATTTTATTACTTTTTAATTATTCACTCTCTATATCCTCTCCATCATGATTAAACTAGGGTTCTAAGAGGGTTTTTGGTCATTTTAACTCTTAGTGACGATTCAAAAAAAAACTTCTAATTCCTAAAAACATCCATTGAAAAAAAGTTAGAGACCCCATTCAGATATCCCCAAATCCTTGAGTTTTCATGTATCTCATATGTACATGTATGAGCAAATGAACATGGCTTCTCAATCTCTTCACTGTATTTTGAGTAAATCTAAAAGAGGTTTGGGTCAAAATGATCAATATTAAATTTTCTTATACAAATAAATGATTCCATTCATCTCTCAATTCTCCTATGCAAGTTATCACATTAATTATAAGTATCATATATTCATATGGATTGAACTATCCACCTGTAGGGACTTGGCTTAGTTATAGGCCTTATAGGCCTACTTATGTCCTACATGCATATAGCTACCTGTGAAGGTTCTAATGAATATAGGTGCCTATTCAAGAAAACTTCATATCCAGAACAACCTTCCACATACTTCTATGATTTCATTAAACATCTACTCTTTATCCATTCAACATTATTATGTTAGGTCTATAAATTATACTATTCATGGAGTGCCCTCTATCTAAGATAAAACATAGGGTATCTCCCCTACTCATTAGACTCAAATGATACTAAGGGTATATTTATTAGGTCATTAATACTCCCTATGTCAAGTTTCAAATCTTTAGTCTATTCTTTTAAGTCTCAAGCATCAAACTTTATAAGACTATCTTTTTAGGTCTATATATTGTAGGTAGGGTTTATTTGACTATAGGTTAGGGTTCAAAACCCAATACTTGTTCTTTCCCTCTATCTATGAAGGTCACATGGATATGATGTATCATTTTGGGGTTAATTTATCATGTTTATCTCCATCTTACCCCTATAGTCACCTTCCCACATTCTTCATTAGTCAAGATATATTGCAAACCATGTCACAACTATAAGTAGCTACTCAAAATTCACAAGCTTTTTATAGGTCTTGATGCTTTTCTGAGGATCCCATGGAAGGGTGAGGTCATCCATTTGAAATTGATAATTACACATTATAACTTTTTTCTACCATCTAATAAATCCCTTTCACAAACCTATCTAGTCTAATGACTATATCACCTATAAGTAGTCATTTAGAAAATCAAGAATTATTGTATGTGAACATTTTCTTGTTTGAAAATTGTGATTCAATCATTTAGTTATATATTTAGGTTATCATGTCAATTTAACCCTTAAATTTAAATTTTTCCTACCATGAGACCATATAACCATTCTCATCATCAATGCACCTAGGTTTGCATGTTATAGAATCATGTGGCCTTTTGACACTGTGTGTGACTAAGTGTCTTTAGTGAAAAATTACTTGAATTTAAATCTCATTCAACTCTAATTATCTAACTCATAAAATTCATTTCATGTTGATTAGTAACATCTAAATTTAAGTTACAAGAGTGAAATCTACTTATATCCCATCAACTCTTACCCACATGTGACCGCTTTTAAGATAAAAAAATCATTTTGAGAAATTAAGGTATGTTTAACTTATTTGAATCTCTCTAACTTTGGTTGACTAAAATGTCTGAGTTGACTAAAATATATTTAATATGAACCTTTAATATACTTTAGAAACTCCATTTAATTCTTGAGAATATATAAAACCTACTCCTTGGGTTTTTAGTAGTCTTACAGTCCTTTGTACACAACTACAGGTAATTATAAGTGACCATGTACAACAAATATATAATATATATTAAATTAATTCATTATAAATCCATCTTAGTTATATTTTAGGTACTTCAATCGTAGATATGGACCTTTCATTTTATGCAATAAGTGGGAACAACATATTGGCTTTGGCTTGAAATCATTCATATGAGGACAACACCTCACATTTGACATAACACTATCCATTAGACCATGATGTTTACCTTTATCTCAATGAGAGTGGCTATACTAATCCTTTCACATCCACACATGTAACTTTGTTTGAAAAATTTAAGATAAGGATGGTAATACTCTAAAAGTACATATAAATCACCTAGTTTTCTCATCTCAATGCAAATAGAGAATAAAATTAGAGCCAATGGGAATGTGCAAGCATATTAGAGTAAATAACATTTTTAAGGATGGTTTATGAAGCATAGACCACAATTCTTAGAAATATTACCACAAAATGAAGTTCATGAATATTACTTTCATCCACGAAAAGTAATTATCTCAACTCCTCCCCTCCTATCCGTATTGAGAGTAAACTGGTTGACATGTTTGACCTTCACTAAGAGAGAGATGAAGTAGATGGACTAATTTTTCCCAATTTTGGAACTTCTGAAGCTTCTCAATCCTGAAAAAGACTTTTGGGGGACTTTTTATATCTTATTTGAGCCTCCCCAAATGTCAAGTGCACCTTTCAGGCTGTAAAAATGCCTAAAATTTTATGTTTTGTTTTTATCTTCTTGAATCCACATTAAACTTGAATTTATATAGTTTCAAACCAAATCTTGATACTAAACTAACACCTTAAACATTAGAGTAATATTTAATAATTATGCTTTCATGAAAATTACGTACTTCCCCTAAAATAAATAAAATATGACTTAAACAAAAATTAGGATAATGACACAAATTACTAATGTGAAACATATTATGTGACCTCAAACATGACCATGTTACCATTTTATGTCTTAGAAATACCATATATAATGTTTGACTATATATCGGGTTGATCTAATTTGAAATAGGGTCAAATTTAGTGGAGCACGGTGGACATTATAAGCTCAAGTTACAAATATTTATTATAGTGTCTTATGAGTATAATTAACATTTTATGTATACACTAAAAACATGAAAAGTTTAAACACTGCAGAAAGCATTGTTTTGACTCTTAACAAAAGTAGACCAAAAACCAACTCCCAATTTGAATAATATTTTAAAATACCATTTCATATGTAATATCTTTTATTTATACTATGAGGGATCAATGGTAAATGAATAATGACCATTAAATTTTATGTTATAAATAGATTATGAAGTCATGTTACTATAACAATGTATAATACATAAATATAAAAGAATGAAAAAACTCTTGTTAGGCACACTCCTAGGATAGTGAATGGAATATGAAATGAGAAGTTTCCTCTATCTATTAATAACAATAGATATGTTACTATATAAAACATTTATAACAAAAACCCATTTCATATCTAGCATTGTATATATCACTATTTCATATGATTATGTTGTGATGGAATAACCAGGGCTATTTAAGTAGTAGATGTCATTGCTTCTTACAGGGGGGCTTGTTTACACTTGTATATATTAGAATATACATATGTTTTTGTGTGTATATATGTAAAAATTAATATACAATCCATGTGAGAGGTTAATAATCCTTTAAAAACATTCCACAGATACCCAAATAATATGAATCAGTATGATCACCATTATACAAAAATATTTTTACACAACCACATGCCAAAAAAATATTATAAAGCTTAAGAGATATAATGATAGATGCATATAACCCATAAATAAATATAGATATCATTATCTAAGGATATTTTAATTTCTTCAAGTTTTCAAATCCCATCCATCTTGTGGATCTTACAGTCTTACGTAACACATTACATTTACATGTCCCTTTTTTGCCAAATATTACATTGATTTTGTTTGATAATGAATCATGACTTTTGTTTCAAATGATTCTGCCAATGATCTTATCGATAATGTTGACCTTTGAATAAATGTTAGTATTTATCATTAATTTATGGATCTACTTGAAATTTTACTAACTTAAATAATGGTATCGTTGTTTACTCATCTACAAGACAATGCAATACTAGAAGAAGATTGATATTAAATTGAAATCATAATTCCATTGACATAAGTAAGTCATAACAAAAAGCCTTTTTTAAGGTTCAAAACGTCTGAGTAAAAATTAACTAGAAAATACTCTAAACTTTTACACATGTTAAAGATGATTTAATGCCTTATAGATTAAATTTTTAGTAGTATATATTTAATATGCTATAAATGTATGTTTTAAAGACTATTTGATAAATTGATAATACCTCACTATTATCTTATATAAAATAAAAAATATACAATCATTATATTTTATTTTCACTTTAGATACATAATTATGTGTAGGGTCTTTTTTGAGCATTATAATTGATGATAGGTTGTCATTGATGTCAAAGAGAGCATGAGATACTAGTGTATGAAAGAAAAAGTAGCTATGTTTGATAGATTGAAGAATATATGGCATATGTGCAAATCTATAAGGATAAAAAAGAGGTTTTGAGGCATCCATAGATGTCTTTAATAATTTCTAGTGTGTCATGTGATCTTTTGGAATGAGAATCCAACATCTTCTAGGTTAAGAGAATCTAGACTGCCAATGCACATCATGCACATATGAATTAATGATCAAGTTTGTGCATTTAATGTGAGTACTCAAAAAGTCAATTGAGGTCAAAGGTTTACTCAAAAAGTCAATTGAGGTCAAAGGTTTTCATGGAAGTGTTGTCTATAGTACCAAGAACGTACCCTAAATATTTGGACTCTTGAAGAATTTTTTTAGTTTAGTTGATAAACCTTCAAAGTTTTTCTTCCTAACTATGATGGGCCAGAGACCATCAAGTTTAACTATGTTGAAGTATGAGTTCAAATAGTCACTAGATCTAAAGGTGCATGTTAATTTAGAGATTGTGGTCTAATGACATGTGTAAAAGTCAATATGTCAAAGAATGTACATTTTAATGAGATGTGTCTCATTCATGGATCTTGGAAAAAATATCAATCATTCGTGGGTATTCTTATAGATGGATATTAATGGTATAGGTAAAGTCAAAGAGTCAACGTGTGTAGAAGACACAAAGATCTATCAAGTGGCATAATCATGGGAGATCAAATTGAAGATAAATGAGAGTGTTGTAAGGTAAAGACTAGGATAATCTAAAGAGATAAATGGAGTGAATTTATCCAAAGTTTATAGGAAGCATGCGATGTGGTTAAATTTCTCAATTTTTAACATTTGCTTAATGACTATTAGAATTTAAACATTTAAATTAACAAGGGAAAATTAGTGCTTAGGTTTTGTGATATATATTTTGATTTAGGATGAATTTCTTCATGTAGTAAAAATAAAATCTATAAAGGACATCAATTTAATTTTATATAATCTAGTTAAAAGGTTTGAATATTCATAGACTCAAAGATAACAAACTCCAAAGTTGACTTTGTGTTTGAGCATGTTTTGGAAGTGACCCCAGAAGGACAATTGAAGAATTCTAAATAGTATTGTGATGTTTCAAGATGAAATAAATATCAGAGATAATTTTATACTCCATAAGGACCATATGTGTAGATTTTGGAAGTCTTACCAATCTATATTTAGTATGAAAAAATTTGTAGAAGTTGATTGTGTTTTTTGAATACAATAGGAATTTGAGAGACCATCTTACAGATGTAAGTTGAAGGTATTCTTAGCAAAATTGAGGGAAAAAATGAATATTAAAATTTCAAAAAAGTATTAAAAATTTATGATAAGGTATTATATGTCATGATATGCACCTTATCCATTATGGAGAGTCAAAATAGTTTGACTATATTTTGGTTGTATGTGACCAATCTAAGTGGTGATTCTGACAAAGTTGATTTGAGTGCTTATAGCCTATATTTATGTGTCTAAATCACATAAAAGTGTATCTAAGGTCCTTAAGGGTTCACCCATCTGATATAATCATATGTCTATGTGAATTATTTGAGTATTTGCTTCATAAGTTTGAGACTATGTTTTATGAGTATGAAAGCCTAAAGAGGAAAAATACCTAATTAATATGTTTAAGGTGAGAGTTGGTGTTCTATATGGCATGGATGCATGAATATTTATCAAGGGAATAATAGATAATTTTTTATTTTTTTTATAACCATGGGTAAAATATTAAGGTGGCCCAAGTAGTCTCACATGTAGCGTATAAATATGAAGCCCTAATTATTTTAGGTCTCACCAAGACCTAATGGTGGTTTTGGGATAATGAGGTAATGGATGATCTATGATAATGGATTAAAGCTATGTTTTAGAATTATATAAATATTAATAGGTAATTCAATTCTTATGTCCAACAAAGAATATAATATTCATGAATACTCTATAAAGAGTGAAAGCAAAGGTGGTGGTTTCTAATGACTTAAGCGAATAGAGTTTAGCAGTAATGTGAGACATGATTCAAGTGAATGAAAGAAATTTTGAAATATAAGGTACTTGTAATTAATGTCCAAGAAGGAGTGAATAATATCATGCATACTTGTTTGATTAAGTTGATGTAGGATAAGACACAGGTCATTAGACCTAATGAGCCTAGAAGAGGCAGTTTGAGAAAGTAAGCCCTAGAGGCAACTTGAGAGAGATTAGGGGTGAATGATTTCAATCAAATGAGGTCATAATTATTTTAAGAATAAAATTAGGTGTTAAAATGTGATATAATTTTCTAGGTAGCTGAGTGGGTGATTTGTTGCCTAGGGGTTTGTAGCCTCCCTGTTAGTTGGAGCTAGCTAAAGGTCAAGTGGGTGCTTGACTAAATTAAAGGGTGGGTGTTACTTGATCAGTTGGTGATGGTACAAGTGTTGGATCTTATTTTTATAGGAATATAGTCCATCTTTTAGGGTTCATTGGTTTCTATCCCCCAAGAGGTTTTCCAACATATATGATGTTTTCATGTTATGTATGCTTTGAATGTATGTGTTATCATGATTATATTGTTTGATCAAGTTGATGTATGATAATTAGTTTAAAACATTAGAATTAAATTGAATTATCTTACATCATTAATTCACCCCCACACCCTCTCAATTATTGTAACTCTAATAATTAGTATCAGAGCAGGACCTACATTACAAGTTTAACTACTTTAAGGTGATCCAAGGTACAATATGGATAATTAATTGAAGAAAGAGAATAAATAGTTGAAAAATCAATTTGAGGTTACTTATTCATGCTTAAAATATAGTTAATAAAAGTGTAATCATCTCAAGGAAGAGTTTAGAATATGATGAGTGGTAAGATGAGTGATTTTGATCACAAAAGAGCTTAGAATATGATCATGGCCTCAAACATTAAGCCTATTGTGGATGAGTGCATCAATATCAGTAAGGAGATAGAATCCTTGAATGCAAACTCAAGATCAAAAGATGATAAATAAAATATCATCATGTTTAATGAATAATTTTACTATGATAAAAAGTGAGAAGAAGTTGATCTAGAAGCAAAGTTCATGAGTGCACTTGGTGAAATGAAGAAGCAAAAGAAGAGAAATTATAAAATGATAAATATGACCAAAGTTCTTGAAACACAATTTAGATCTCTCGAGGTGAGTTTGTCAAGAAAATTCATGAGAAAGGAAACAGAGAATCAAGAAATGATCAAGTCTATGGAAGATGACATAGCCAAAAGGGCTAAGGAGGATAAGGAGACCATCAAAAATCTCAAAAAATAGTTAGAATATATAAATGTCAAATTGAGTTTAAAGCAAGGTGAGCATGATGAGTTGAAATCCAATCATTATTCTATAAATATTATTGAAGATCAAGTATGTATATTGAATGACAAAATTACTAAAAAAATTAAGAGGGATAAGGAGAGTATCCAAGTTCTCAGAATTCAATTAGAGGTTGCAAGTTCAAGTATGAGATATAAAGAGGATGAGCGAATTCAATTGAAGACCAAACTAGATTCATTGAAGGATGAGCATGATAAATTTTTTGTCAAGGTAAATAAGACTGAGAAAGAGAAAGAGAGGTTAACTTAAGACAAGAAGGATACAAGCACCAAAATCAAGAAGAAAATATCCATTAGATAGCCAAGTTTCATTAGGTATGAAATATATTTTAATGATCATTATTTTGCTTGTCACATGTTTGGTCATAAAGCAAGAAACTGTAGAAGGAAGATCAGTTGGTTGGTTAGAGGTATGGAGATTTTAGTCTACTATAATTGTCATAACATAAGACATATTGTTATATCATTCCCCAAAATGTATAAGAAAATATTAACTAAGGTATGGAGACCTAAGATAGTTAAGATTAAGCATAATGAACCTAAGAGACAAGATCTTATGTTTGCTAAGATTAATAATATTCATCAAGCAAAAGGTATGAATGATGATGTTTATTTCATTTATCATCAATTTGGTCATATTTCAAGATCTTGCCTAAGCAAAATATTAATTCATAATAAGGTACACAGACATCCTAGTGTGCTAAAAAAAGACTTAAAAATTAATTGTGTTCATTGAATACACTGGCAGTTTGAGTGACCATCTTTCAGAGGTAAGTTCAGGGAATTTTGAGAAGAATAAAAGAATAAAATGAATATGAATATTTCAAGGAAGTCTCAAATATTGATTAGAAGGTATCATATGTCATGATATGCCCATGATCAATTATGGAGAATCAAAATAGTTTGATTGTATGTGAACAATCTATGTGGTTAATCTGAGAGATTTTATTTGAGTGTTTAGAGCATATGTTGATTAGTCTAAAGTACATATAGGTGTATTTTACGTCCTTAAGGGTTCACCCATGTGATCTAATCTTATGGATATATGAAATATTTGATAGTTACTTTATATGTTTGAGATTATGTTCTATCTAATCTTATGGATATATGACATATTTGATAGTTACTTTATATGTTTGAGATTATGTTTTCTAAGTATGAAAGCCCAAAGAACAAGGAGACCTAATCGGTAGATTTAAGGTGTGAGTTGGTGTTCCAGGTAGAATATACTAATGAGGTAGTTAGTAATGGGATATTAGAGACATTTTTTATGTGTTTTAAGCATTGGTAAATAATAAAGGTGGTCCAAGTAGTCTCACATGTAGCATGTGAATATGAAGGCCTAATTGTTGTAGGTCTCACCAAGACCTAATGGTGGTTTGGGGATAATGAGGTAATGGACAACCTATGAGAATGGATTTGATACATGTCTTAAAATTATATAATTATTGAGTGTTAAGGAAAGTCTTATCATTGACCGAGAAGATAATATTCATGACGACTCTATAAAGAGTGAAATCAAAGGTAATGGTTTCTAGAGAAGTGGGTGCTTGACTAAATTAAGGGGTATGTGCTCCTGATCAGTTGGTACTTGTATAAATGTTGGATCTTATATATATAATATTTTATTTCATCTTTCACGGTTTAATGGGGTTTATCCCCCAAGAGGGTTTTCGACATATAAGATGTGTTCATGTGATGTATGCTCTTATGTATGCTTTAGATGTATATGCTTTTAGGATTATTTTTCTTGATCAATTTGATGTATGTTGATTATTTAAAAACATTGGAG
This sequence comes from Torreya grandis, assembly GCA_037957365.1. Classification (NCBI taxonomy): domain Eukaryota; kingdom Viridiplantae; phylum Streptophyta; class Pinopsida; order Cupressales; family Taxaceae; genus Torreya; species Torreya grandis. The sequence goes on from JARHVA010005629.1 coordinate 841,539, forward strand.
TTAAATTATATTATATTATATCATTGATTCAACCCCTTTCAGTAATTGTACCTCTAACAGTCTAACATAGGTCATTGGTTGAGCTATCTCAATCAAGCTTAAATGTTATATCTTTTCTAAGAGGTTACATGACCTTATTAAACATGTTTTAACCCTATAAAACAATTATGTGTAGGGTATTTGAGAATATAATTTGGTGATATGTCCTATTTTATTAAAGAAAGGGATATCTATTAAATAAGACATTTATTATTGCTAAAGCTAGCGATTATTCAGCCAATTGGAAATGGGTCTTTAATAATTTAAATAATTATTTTCAATTTTTCAATTTATCTATTTTTCTTTGTGTTTATTTTACTTATCATTATAGAATGATATTTAAAAATAGAAAATATAAAAGGCAACACATATGCATAATGATCAACAAGCAGCTGTTCTTCTACCAATTCAGGGGTTGGGATTGTTTTGATATCTCCTCAAAGAGATATGTTCCCTTCATCTTATAAATTACATCTTAGCAATACTAACAATACAGCTGAATACGAATATTTATTGCTAGGCATGAAGGCTGCTCAAGAAAAAGGCATTAAAATTCTTCATGCCAAAAGGGATGCTGAATTAATAGTTTGTCAAGTGAGGAATTTATACCAAAGATGTCAAAGAATGCAAGGCATTGTTGAAACCTAAATTCAATTACATAGAAATTACTTTGGAAAAAGAAACTCATTTTATAAGTCATTTTTTAAAATACAAACATATGTGATTGCTTATTCAATTTTGTAAAAGTGGTATTGCATTTTTGATAGAAATCAAGAGAGATAATGTTGGAGTTATAAGACATTTTATAAACTATTTAAAAATAAATGATACCCATAAACCAATGTTTTTTGAATTTGAGTTAGATCGCATAGAAATACATAGACTACACTAAGTATAAGACACTGAAACATATTTATATAGAATGTAAATCTTTCCAACATCATGTACATCAAATGATGGCATGGCCTATTGGGAAATAATTTTGATATAAATCCACTTTCTAAATGACTTAACATTTTAATTTATTTTTGATCATTAACAGAAAAACAAAAATATTTTCATTTCAACTAAAATGACCCTACACTTCCATATTGTATACTATTTCATGATCAAAACCCTATATATTACAATTTTAAACCATTATACTATACGAAATTAAATAATTATTAAATCCCCTTATCACAAACACCTCTATCAATAACCTTCTCCTTACTTTGCCTTTATTAGGAAACAAATGATAAAATAAATGCAATCTTGCAGACAATTCAAAATGTTGGAAACCACATCTCTTTTATGGTGATAGCATATATACATCAACTTATCACTTGATAATAAATGATTTTGGCATATGATCCTTGCACTACTATTCAAAATAGTCTTTTTGTAATGCATTTGTCTCTATAAATATAAAAACACACACTTGTTTGAATAATAAACTAAAATAAAATGTCATAAAAAACTTACATACCATTGTAAATCATAAACAATACATCATAAATATGGTTTTATTCCTTAAATAAGGTGGAATAGAAGGAAATGAGTTATTTATCTAATAAATTTCAAATTTATTTAATGCAAGCATTCACCTATGGTCATGAAGTAGTCAATAAATTATCAAAACCTACAATGAATGTAGTCAATCGGAATCCTTATGTCAAATCAATTTTTTTTTTCAAAATATATACCATGTAGATTATGAAGCAGTATTTATGCAATAATAAAATAGTAAAATAGAATTTCATGCTAATAGTAATTGTTTAAAACATGACAATCTATATTTGCACCAAGTAAATAACATTGCACATGAAAAAATAACAAAATGTCTAGAACATATATCATTAACAATAAAGAAGGATATGCAGCCAAAATTTGATCCCTGTACTCGTAAGACACAGACATGAGGTGTTTTCCGTTCTCTAAATTTATTATTTTTTCAAATGTATTATTCGCACAATATCATGTCGAATACATAACTAACTTTTATCGGATGTAGTTTCCTTTAGCAGCATAATATATTAGCAAACATAAAAAAATTTAGACCACGTTTAGAGGATATTGAACACATAAAAATTTATAGAATCTTTTAGGTTTTAATGAGTACAAGAACAACATTATGTTCAAGAGGCAAAAGTGTTACAATGAATCTCGGAGTGGAGCACGCCTGATTTTTGAGGCCATTGATCAAATTAGCATAATAAAAATATAAACCCAACCGAATAGGTTAGTAACTAATAAAAATCACCAAAAGATAATAAATACTAAAGTGTCAACCCTGAAATAGTTCATGCAAGTCCCAAGTGGTAGTAAATAAGACATTTGTGTGGTAGTAGAGAAGGCATACTTGTCCATCTTATGGATGTTTTCATTTCTCACTAAAGTTTAAAAGTTATAATTTAACATAAATTGTAAATAAGTGATTATAATTGGTAGTTCCTTGGTTTTAACAGTTCGTATATTGAATACTACTTTTCAAGTTTTTGATTTTAATGCATAGTATTTATCATCTGTTGTCAACAAAGTAAATGTTCTTATTTAATTTTTAAAAAATACAATTTTATTAATTTTTGGAAGATATTTTCGTTTTACTATTCAATCACTTAACTTAAAATATAAAATTGAGTCTTAACTAAATAATTACCTCGTACCACTTGGTAGATCGGATCGTCTACCATATATTATGTTAATAAATTAATAGTTGTAAATAGGAAAAAAACCTAGTGTCAATTGAAATTTACTTGAGTTAAACATCATTATCAAATTTGATTCAGATCTCTAATTCATCATATTCTGATTCCTAAATACATAATGATACCTTTATATGTATTGAAGAACATAACTTTAGATATTGCACTTCATATGGATTTAATATATCCAAAGTACATGTGCACTTATTTTTTAAATTATTTATAACTTATATCGGAATAAAAGTATTTCATACATTAATATACATCCATAGGTGAACCCATGTTTATGTAATTATCTTTCAGGGAATAAGCCTCTAACAACTACAAGAGAACATAGTAGCGTATATTTCAAATGCTACACAAAATTGTCTTCTTCAATATTATTAATCATGGATTTATAGAGTCCTTTGTTACTCAATTTAAATTAATGGGAAAGGCTTACTTTAATCTTCCATTTCAAGATAAGGAATTAAATAAAAATGAAGCAGCAATAGGTAACCTCGTTGGTTAAATAAATGGTTAGTATGAAATTCTGACTTTTAGTAAATAATGCAAGAAAAAAAAAGTTTTATTAGAAAAAAAGTAGGGAAAATGTCCTTTATATTAACAAGTGGAGATACTTTCATTGAAAACCAAAAAGAGAAAGTAGGGAAATATTTATTCACAACTACTTACATCACATATATTTTATGTGGGGTTTTGTATTTTTAATCAAAATGTAAAATGAAATAGAAAGTAAATGAATGGTATTATGGAAAAAAAAAGGTAAATGAAAGGAGAATGGAATTATAGTTAATTAAATAAATAAGTTGTTATGATAAACCTGGAAAAGATAAAGGACAACCTTAAATATTTAATAAAAGAGACTCACAAAAATAGTTGATGATTTAAGACCATAATACAAGAAGCGTTTATCATATAAATGGGATGATAAAAACATATTAGGAACATAAGAACACGATACAAATTCCAATTTTATTGGATAGCATTACAAATAAACACATAGAACAATCTTTTATTTCTCAATAAAAATAGAGATAACTATGTTTTTTATCCTACTCAAGATTCACAAAACTGAGAATTCATAATGTATATTTAATAGATTTTATTAGACCAAAAAGTCCACATTTCTTGATCATCTAATGATAATATTTTAGCAGAATTAAAGAACAAGAATCAAAACTGATTGACATATTCATGTATATTATTCATTCAAGTAAAGCTTGTGGCACAAAGTCCATTAAATCATGCATGTATTTATTCTTTGTGGGGTTATACATATAGATTCATTTCTTACATTTTGTAAAAATTTCTTCTACGATAAAAAATCCAACTATTTATAGATTTTTAACTCATTCTAGTAATCATTATTTTATATTAAAGTACATGAATGATGTTAGTTTAAAAAAACTTAAAAACTCACATCAAATTGTATAAAATTAATTAAAAACATAATCTTTATCATTTATACGAAAAAGATTAGTTAAAGATCTAGTATGATGAAAAAAATCCAAATAAATAACACAAAATGTTTTAATTTAATTAAACGTCTTTTATATTATAAAATAGATCTCTATAAATAAAATATAAATGACTATGAAAATTACTATATGAAATAATCATCTTATTATTTTAATTTTAATGATAGGCAATGTGTGCATTATGAAATCCATTAGAATATACTGAAGAGGAAAACCAGTAGAGGACGATAAAGAAGATTGAAAAAATAGAACATTTTATTTTCGGAATGAATATTTACGTGGAATATAAAATAAAAGTAGTGGGTTGGAAAATGGAGCAAGTCAATATTCATATAACCTTAAAATAAATTCTAATCCATGTTAGACTCGAAGTTGTGATAATGACTATAATGAGTACAACAATTTAAATTTTTTTAATTAATATTTAATATTCCAATCCAATTTTTAAAAATTTCCATAAATTATGTCTGTAGATTACAATGTATTAATGTTCATGTTTCTTTATAGGATTTCACTTTATGTTATTTTTATTCATTCTCAAAATTCTAAATAATATAAAATATTTTTAAAAAGTTAAATAAATAAAGTTACTTTTATGTTAGGCTTATTAAATACAACAATGTTTTATCTTTATGGTACTAAAAAGGATTGATCATTTTTTTTAATGATTGTTGTCTTTCTTCATAATGAAAATTACTTGCTTAAATTATTTTTATTATACACGAAATCACTTAAAATAACATGTTGATTTGAATATAAAAACTAACTATGAATTTAAAGATGGGATAAATTAGAATGAGAAATAAAGTGATGTTAGTAAGTACGATATAAAGTCAAAGTATTAAACTATTCACTTTTTAAATTTAATGTTAATCAAATACGGGGTTTTCACAAAGTTGTTATGGACATTTGATGTCCATCAAATTATAAAAGAGGTATATAAAATATTATAGCTACTAGAAAAGGATTGATTTATGTACCAAATGGTTGGTCAGAATCATTGAAGATAATGAATCTTGAAAAATTATTTTACTTAATGGTATTATATCTAGTTTTCCTTATGGTAAATTTAGTTGGGAAACTATTGGTTTCCATACTTTCATAGTCATGTTGGCTTTGGTTATAATTAAAGGCTCCTTTATGACCAAAAGTATCTTGAACGCCTATGATATTATTAAAACTTATCTAAAGTGGCTTGGTAATGGATTTTGTAATGATATTTCCTTTAATAACCATAATCGTTGGTTGTCTCCCATTATGATCAATACTAGTCTTCGGTTGGAAAATTTACCATGTAAAAAAACCTCAAATCTTGTTAAAAAAGAGATTCATACGGTAAAATATCTAGTTTCAACTCATGATAGGGTTCCCTAGCCTATGTTTAAATTGAAAGTAAATCTTAGTAATGTTGACTTACAAGCTATTCTTTGCATCCAAAAACTAATTCCAAATGTCATGTTCTAGAAGTTAGCTTTTCAAACCCCATGAACATGGTGGAAATATTAGTTTTAGAATTGTGAAACCCATTTTAAGAATTACTCTCCAGGCATCATACATCAAGTTATGAGTCATTTTTCCTCAACACACAATAAACTCTATAGGCTCCATAATATTAACTCCTTGCCTAGAATGTGAAACACCTATCTCAACAAGATTTTGAAAGCCACACTTGAACTCGAGTTAGCCTACTTCCTTTGGTGTTTGGTCTATTAAGGCCTTCCATTTGGTGAATGTTTTTATCACCTACAAATAGTTCAACCCAAATGTCTAACCTATACTAGACTAGTGAATTTCTAGCACAACTTTTAGATATGTCTAAAATTCCCTTCTTCTTGGTAGTGGATACAATCTTGATTCCTCCTCATAGCGGTTTTCCTTGCTTGGAGATTCTATCAATTAGCTAGATAGAAATTGTTTCTTCATAACTATCATTCTATTTTAATTATGAAAAGTTAAAAATAATGCATTGTCTAATAATGCTGAATATTTTTATCATTTATGTATTAACAACAAAGCTTATGACTTGTATTTTTCCTACATATAGATTCAATCCCAAGTTGATAAATTCATCATAAACTTAGACATATTCAAAATTTGCTCATTTATTGAGGGAGTGCCCTCTATACTATGATCCATGTTCCCCCAAATTGTCTACCACAGGTTCTACCATTGCTAACAAAAAGATGCAAAAGAATCTGGTACCATATTCAGAATGGAGATCACCAATGCCATGTGGAAAGGTTGATGCTAGTCCTTCCCACTAAACAATGCCAATTGGGTCTTATGCAACTGTGATGTAGCATCTTTATGGATGTGATAGTTTATTTGGCTCCTCTAAACCCCATGGATAACTATATGGATTTGGATACTTCATCAACAAAACCTTTCAATTTATCCACTACTCATGGATGATCTTCCACCTCTTCAGTTTAATTTTATAACCCATGTTTAATTTCTTTTTATATGCAATAGAATTATATGTAATATTTTTTTGGCATTGTGAGTTATTTGATGTTAGTTTATGATCTCTATTTTTTGGTGTTGTGTTTTAAACTAGATTTTTCCTTTAATATTGACTTTGAAGCACACATACTAACTAACTACTTTAATATGTAACTTTTATATATTATTAATAGTAATACATAGGCATTTCAATAATAAAATATTAAAATTCAAGAATATTGTAAATATAAGATAAATACATCTTAACCAATAATAATGTTAGAAACTGAAGTCAACTAGAGTTAATTTCTTCAAAACTACCAGTTCCACCTCAGTTCTCATGCATGCACAGTAGTTAACTATCAGTTAGTTAACAAGTAGTTAGTTCAAGCAGTTTGGATGTAAAGACTAAAATTAGTCTTCAGTTTGCTTTCCAAATTATTATTTGCTTTCAAATCTATTTAATAGACCCATGGGGTAGTATTTTAATTAAGAAAGATAAGCAAGATCAAGAAGATCTGCAAGATTCAAGAAGATTAATAAAAATCTTGTTCCATGATTGTTATAGCAATCTGTGTATTCTATTTTCTATTTTTTATATGTTTTTATTTTTTGTCAAATGGTATCAGATCCCATGGAGAGAATCAAAAGATCTACAAGATTCAAGAAGATTAATAAAAATCTTGTTCCATTGTTGTTGTAACAATCTATGTGTTCTATTTTTTATTTTTTATAATTTTTTATTTTCTATCAAATGGTATTAGAGCCCATTAAGAGAATCCTGGGAAGTTGCAAAAAATTTCTAGACCTTGTAGATCAATGCAGAAGAAGGTTTAGAGCCATCTTAACATTCTAGCCTTGGACGGTGAAGTGCTGCCAATGAATGCAGCCAGTGAAAGAGCCTACTGAGATAGGCAATTTGCGAGAGAAGCAGTAGTAGCTGCTAAGAATTTAGAAAAGAGCAGCTTGCATACAGAAGTGCAAGTACTCAAGAACTTATAAATAGCTAGTAGATCATGGTATGTTGTAGTCTGCATGGAAAAAAGACTCTGTAAACCATGGGAAGAAAGATCCAAAGAAGATCTAGCTAGGAAAAAGGCTGTAGCAGTAGCAAAGTCATTGGAAAAGATTTTTTTCTAGGACATGAAGGAGAAGCATGCAGTCAACCCAGTCAGATCGTAGGTTTGAGAGCGTAGGAGTGAAGTGACAGGTCATAAGTGAGAAGCGTGCATAATTATCAGAGAGAAGTGGGGGTTTATTATGCTAGAACACATGCCATCACTAATTAGCAAGGCTCTTTGAGTGACAAGCATGTGCAAAGATTGGCATTGTAACCTCTGAGAAGTCAATGCAATAGCCAAAAGTGTAGGCAGAGTTGAACAGCTAGTAGAATCATGGAGAAAGATAGCAACTGGCATAGGTGGTTACTCAAAGTCATATTGGAGAGCTAGAAACTATTGTTAGGCAATGAGAAGATCATGGGAAGAAGTGGCATGACTAGGTTGAAGAAGTATGTAGCTGCAAAGAGGGAGACCATCGCTTGTTGATGAGTTTATGTAACACAACTGAAGCATGATCAGTTGTTAGTGTGGTATTGGAAACTTAGTGAACCAAGGCCGTGTGGAGGTAGTGGCCAATGTGGCGAAGGATAAAGAAGTTGTTTTGAGTGCTCAAGCTAAAATCTCTTTGGAGAAATAAGCTATTTTACGTGCTCAAGCTTAAATCTCTTTGTTCAAATTTTATGTCGTGAAGGAGACAATTGGGTTTGGTAAAGAATAATCAAGTGGTAGTGGTGAGAAATGCAATCATTCATTGTCTTTAGATTATAGCATTGATATCCACAGTGCCATGTTTGAAAAGATAAGCTCTGCAAAGCTTGTGTTACACAGTGAGTGAAGCTGTGAAAGTGTGTGTATTGAACATCGAGTGAAGTTGTGAAAGTGTGTGTGTTGAACAATGAGTGAAGCTGTGTAAGTGTGTGTGTTGAATAGTGAGTGAAGCTGTCAAAGTGTCTGAAGATCAAGCTGATTGTTGGCAAATATAGACCAATGTGGAAAGAACCCAACAGAGTCCTTGGAGGAAACTTGAACAATTAAGCATCAGGTGAAAGAAAGATAACCAAGCAGGAAGCTTGCAGTGTTGGACATAAGCATGTCCATTGATAGCCTTTCGACAGGTTACTCCTTAGTCTTAAACGTTGAGTGAACACTCATTGAGCAATTTTATTTATTCGTAGGCTCAATCTAGAATATATAAGGTGGTGTATTCCACATATAAGGCAATGTATTTCAAAAGGTGGTGTATTCCACATGAGAGGCAGTGTATTCTACAAAAGAAAAGTATCCTAGCTGAAGCTGGTAGACAAAATTAGTAAAGAGATGTATGCCATCAATGGAAGCTACTAGCAACGTAGCTGTGGTAAGAATGGTAAATCATTTAGGCATTGTAAATGCTGAATTAGTTAGTGGTAGAAATTAATGGGGAGTGTTAGAAACTAAAGTCAACTGGAGTTAATTTCTCCAAAACTACCAGTTCCACCTCAATTCCCATGCATACACAGTAGTTAACTATCAGTTAGTTAACAAATAGTTAGTTCAAGCAATTTGCATGTAAAGACTAAAATTAGTCTTCAGTTTGCTTCTCTAATTATTGTTTGCTTTAGTATCTAGACCAACGTGGAAAGAACGCAATAGAGTCCTTGGACGAAACCTGAACAATTAAGCATCAGGTGAAAGAAAGGTAAGAAATCAGGAAGCTTGCAGTGTCGAACATAAGCATGTCCATTGATAGCCATTCGATAGGCTACTCCTCAGTCTTAAATACTTAGTGAATGCTTATTGAGCAATTGTATTTGTTCGTAGCCTCAATCTAGGCTATATAAGGTGGTGTATTCCACATATAAGGCGATGTATTTTTCAAGGCGATGTATTCCACATGAGAGGCAGTGTACTCTGCAAAAAAAATCATCCTAGCTAAAGCTGGTAGACAGAATGAGTAAAGAGATGTATGCCATCAATGGCAGCTACTAGCAACGTAGCTGTGGCAAGAATGGTAATCATTTAGGCATTGTAAACGCTGAAGTAGTTAGTGGTAGAAATTAAGGGGGAGTGTTCGAAACTGAAGTCAACTGGAGTTAATTTCTCCAAAACTACCAGTTCCTCGTCAGTTCTCATGCATGCACAGCAGTTAACTGTCAGTTAGTTAACAAATAGTTAGTTTAAGTAGTTTGCATGTAAAGACTAAAATTAGTCTTTAGTTTGCTTTTCTTATTATTGTTTGCTTTCAAATATATTTAATAGACCCATGGGGCAGTATTGTAATTGAGCAAGATAAGCAAGATCAAAAAGATCTGCAAGATTCATGAAGATTAATAAAAATCTTGTTCCATGATTGTTGTAGCAATCTGTGTGTTCTATTTTCTGTTTTTTATATTTTTTTATTTTCTGCGAAATAATTATATTAAAATATTTCCATAATAAAATTTTAAAATATAATTAAATTATAAATATATCAGAAATAAATCTTAACTAAAATATTTATAACAGTTTGCATGTTAAATTATATTATCTAAGAAACAATTTATTACATATAATATTAATGAGGTCAACAATTTTGATTTATTATATTTTACTCTCAGAAACATATAGTTTATTATACAAATTTTTTATAACAAAATATGGTAAAATGTTTAATGGTTTAAATTGTCCAAAAAAAATTATAAAATTAATTATTAATAATTTTAAATTAGTACTTATTATATATTTTAATTAATTTTTTTAACATTTTAAATTAATATAATATATGATTTTTATTTTCATTTCATCTCTATTTATGTTAAATTGAATAATATAGTTTATAAAAAATATTTTATAATTTTATTTTTTTATTTATTTTCTATTAAAAAAATCATGAATATTAATAGATATAACATTAAAAGGTGAAGGCGCCATGTAATTCTAACAAAATTGTAAATAAGAACTAAATAATCTATATTATTGTTGACTGGATTTCTTTACAATTAATCGCCATCTGTCTTTTGCCTTCTTCATATGCATGGAACATTTTGGGTGCGCATTCTCAACCCACAACTACAAGTTTTCATTGTTGTTCCTCCTCCAAAATGATAGATTTTTGCCTTCTCGCTATTAGAGTATTTCAAACGATCCCATCCGCCCTCCCAAACAAAATAACTTCACATACAAAAATCATGAATTCTACAAAAGAGGACATACCAAAGTCATGACAGAAATAACAAAGGGAATATCTATAGGATGAGCTAAAATATAATGTTGGGTCGTTCTCCTTTCAATTTCGGAATCTCGATTAGTTTAAAAAGCCTCTTTTCAATTTTTTTTAATCCAACTTTTATTTGAATGGTTAACGAATAAATATGTATTTTATTTTACATGGAAAATTAGATTATTCTCCACGAGTACATTTTCAAAAGTATTCTATAAATTTAGGTATTGGAAAAATAATAATATCATAGATACCAAGGAGAATATACATGAAGAAGTTATTGGTGCGCGGTTTAGAATGATTGCTCATTTTTTTCAATTATTTTTGTTCAAAACATTTTCTATTTTAAACATTTATTAATAGAATAATTTTTTATTAATAAAATAAAAATATTATTATAACGATGAACATAGAAAATAGAAAATGTTTTGAACATATATATAATAAATTATTTATAATATTTATGTTATTTTAATTTTTTATTATATTTAATTAATTTTGATATTTTTTTATTATAAATATAATTTAAATTGTGTTTCTAAAATTATAAAAAATTGTTGTGTTGGTGAAACATACAATGGTTTGGTTTTAAAAAATTTATAATATATTTTAATATAAAATACAAAATTATATATGTAACGCTTTAAAAAAAAAATTATATTTAATTAATTCTGTTATTTAAATAATTAGTAATATTTTAACAAAACAAATTGTGTGATTTTTATTTTATTAATTTTTTTTATTTATTTAAAAATAACGTTTAAATGTTTAATAAATTAATAATAAAATTATTTATTTTTTTCAGTTTTTATTTAAATTATTTAAAAATAATATAGATGAATTATCATAACTTATATTATCATGTCAAAAAATATTCCATGACAATGGTATTAAAGTCAATGTTAATTTTTATTTTTATTCGAAAAAAAATTACACTTATTTTTTATTATACCGCTTATGTATTATGGTGCACAGGATAATTATACAATGATCGATGCGCTATATAGGAAAATGTTATATGATTGCCGCCACAGTTGCACCAATGGTTGTAATGGATGGATAGTTCAAACATGATATCATTGGCACGGTCTCTGTGCTTCCATTTTTATAAACAACAAAAGCCTTAACATTGCCATTTCTCCTTTTACATCTAACTTTTCTCATCAGCTTTCGCAGTGACATAGAGTTTTCTATTAGAAAAAAACCATTTAACCTTTCCGTCCCAAGCCTCTTTCCGAAGGCAACAAAATTAAAGCGCTGCTGCACCATTACAAATGTCAAGAGAAGCCTTAAACATTGACTTACCAGTAAAATAAGAAAAACAAGTCATAGAATACGGAATTCCCTGCATTTTTGTTAACAGTGAGTCGATCCCGAGACCTCTGAATAAGAAAAAAAAATATAATCTTTTTTTAGGATTTTGTTGAAGTATGGGGTTTATTTTGATAAGTGTAATAAGGATAAGATGGTTTGATTTTCCCATAGATGGGTATAGGATCTATTCTCACATAATCACACTGATTCTTCAAATAAAATGTCGTATAGTCTTTAAATTTGATTAGCGTACATCAATTAAGTTTTTTAAATTGAAGTTAAAACAATATTATGCATTCTTAGATTAAGGTACATCAATTAATTTTTTTAAATTGAAATTCTGATAATCTCCTGTCCTAGGGTAGAGCGGTTCTAAAGCTTCCATTAGTAAAGTGGAAAAGTTCAATCTACTTCTTGCTTTGGTGACAGAGTAAATGGCCACTAGAGTCCCATGGATTCTCACATTTAGAACCCAAAGTAAGTGGTAGATAATCCAAGTAGCTGGGAGGCCCATATTCAACTCTATCATGCCACATGATAAATCACATAGAAGAATATAACCAAGTCATGATGTTGCCAAGTGGTAGCATCCTAAGGCCCTGCCTAGGATGTTACCAAAACTCTCTTATTTGGAGACATTTGAGGACCCATAATGCTATATGAACGTCTTTCCCATCTAATTTTGGGTTCTTTTAGGATTCATTGTGGATGAAATTGTATTGTAGAAAGTGTGACTTTGGTATTTATGTCGATGATGTGACCTATGTATGCTGATCAAAATTTCACTAAATGTATTTCTAAAATGTTGGTGAAGGAGGCCTCATTGTTTCATTTGAAAATGCCACCTCATCTCCTCATAATAAATTATTCTCTTGCCCATGTGAACCAGTAGGTCATAGCAAAATCACTTCCTCCTCTTTGAAAAAAATGTTAGAGCATTCTCATTCTCTCCATTAAGTCCACATATATAGGACACCTTCCCAAATCTTTCCTACACCATGCAGGGAAAGGTATCACTTTCATTAATATATCCTTTTCCATAGGTAGAAAAGGTAGGCCTTTGACAAAAAATTCGTCTATCATAGGTGGTAAATGTTGGGCCTCCACAAGTATTTCCTCTACCATAGGTGGAAAGGGCACCTTCCTACCTGTTTATGTATATTATGCATCATATATACATCTTTCTCAAATTTTAATCTCCTCGAGGATGAAAATCCTACAAAATTTTCTTCCTCAAATGTTATGCTCACAAGGCATGAAATTTTTAAGAGAAACACAAAAGACAAACTATTCCTTCCTGCATCTAATTTTGGGACATTAATCTTGCTATCTTAGCACTCTGAGATACTACATTTTCTCGACATATTTTGTTTGACTTCCTTAAAGCCTATTAAGGAAAACCATTCAGTGCATATCATGAGACCATAAAATTTTGTTTATTCTCCTTCCCTTAGTGATGGATTGATTGAGAGATTTTTTATAAGGTCACCTAAAATCTTGAGAGTGAGAGGGTAGACCAAATTGATGAGAACCAACTAAAAATATGGTCATGGATTCATGAAAGGAATAATAAAAAAAGGAAAAATACAATCATCAATGTCCTTGGTTTGTGGTTTCCTTGAATGTTTCATTTAATTTCCCATTGTAATGTGTATTACACTTGGCAATCTTCATGTAAAAAAGAATCTGGTTATGTACAATGATGCACTTAAATCCATGTTGTTGTCTTTAGAGAGTGAAAAGGGTTTGAGTAGAAATGATGAGGATTACATGACATCTAGGTCTTTAAGGGATTGTTCTACGAATGGGAATGAGGAAGGGGAGGATGAGATTGAAATTTATCCCATGGGAAGGAGGAGCGTAAGATAACCTAAATAACCTAAAAAATTATTGCCTTTGTGGAGTGATTAAGGTCCATTGGTTTTATATGATTTGCATTCTCAACCTTTAAAACATTAGTCTTTTGTACTAAGCACTAAGATATCTCACCAAACCATATCCTACTAAACAATACCTTCCTACATTACTTGGACCTTCACATCAACTTCTAGTTTAAATTATTTAAAAATAATGTGAATGAGTTATCATGGCATATATTATTATGCTGAGATATTATATAATAACAATAGGGGAAAATAAACATCTAATGTATTATTTTTACTCACAAAATAATTACAATTATTTTTAAAAATATTACATATATATGATGCTTTATAGGATAATTTTTCAATGATCAATGCATTATATAGGTGAATTTTATATGATTGCTGCCATAGTTGCACCAATGGTTGTAACCGATGGAAAATGTAAACATGATATTAAATGTCATGGTAACTGTGCCTTCACTATAAAAACAAAAAAAAAACTTAAAATTTTCTTTTCTCCTTTGACATCCCTCTTTTCTCTTCTCCTTTCATAGTGAAATTAATTTTTCAATAAAAATAAGTCATTTGCTTTTTAGTCCCAAACATCTCTCCAAAGGCAAAAAAAAATAAGATGAACAAACCATGATGCACCATTAAAAATGTTGAGAGAGGCCTAAAATTTTGCATTACTAGTAAAACAAGAAGAACAAATTATAGAACACGTAATTACCTACATTTTAATTCATGAGGATTTGACCCTGAAACCTCTAAATTTGAAAGAAAAAATTGTTTTTGTTCATTGTTTTGTTGAAGTATGGGGCTTATTTTTATGCATGTAAAAAACTAAGCTGAAGATTATTTGATTTACCAAGAGATGGGCATAGGATATTTTCTAGTGAAATCATACCGATTCTTAAAGTAAACTATTATGTATTCTTAAATTTAGATTAACATGCATCAATTAACATTTTTAAATTGAAGTTCCACAATCTCCCCTCCTAGTGTGGCCCTCTAGTGTATAGGGGTTCTAAGGGATTTCTATTAGTTTAAAATATTAAATTCATTTCCCTTATAATCACACACTTATTTTTCAAGCAATATATTATACCTTTTAAAATTCTGTATGAGATTCATGAAATTGGAAATTATAAAATTTTATTTTCTATTTTCTTTCTTATAATTTATTTTATTCTTTTAACTAAAAGTATGTATAAGATCATATATATTAGAGAAGCACATGGTAATGGTTTTCACTACCATATAATTAAAAGACTTGTATCCTCAATTAATTAATTTAGACTAAGTACACGTAAATTAATCATTTTTTTTTGATATTACATAAACAAAACATTAGCATATATACATTGAAAAGCATAAATATAATCCATTTAAACATATATATAAAAATAAAGTATAACAATGATTTTTAAAAATGATTCTAGTAGTTATTTATGATCCTAAAATGATAGTCTAAATATACATATCAAGTCAAAATATAGTACAAAATTTGATATAACAAGTATAAGTAGAAGCAAGAGTGTTAGGGGGACTAGTAGATAAATCATCTCGATGTAGTAATGCCCAATTTTAGGGATCACATCTAATGGATCCATCATATTCAATGAATCCTATCCACCATGAATATCTAAAAGAATAAAAAATCCCCATGTAGGAGGAGAATCAGTAACAGCATAATCTAATGCATCTTGGGCCATGGACACTCATTATGAAGGTCAAATAGTGGTCGTAACATGAACAAGGTAACTCCAACCACCCCATTAAGGGTGATTAGTAGAGAAGTTTCTATGTGAGTATCTCTTCCATAATTTTGATGGTGATGGAGAGGAACCTTTTTGTAGGATGCTTGGTGAGATTCCAATTGTAGTTATAGGATCACTTCATTGGTGAATAAGTATGTACTATAGATATTAGAACTCCAAAAATGATTTATCAACATCTACCCAAGGGTAAAATAGTACTAAGGTGAGTGCATAAATGCTTTTAGTTATTCATTATGAGATAATATCATTGTTAAAGATCGAAGAGCTGTCTAACTTTTAAAGCTAAAACATAATAATGGCTCTAAAGAAATTCCAAATGAAAATACTATGTTTTACCCAATAAGCATAATCTTATAACAATTAAATATTTCAAGAGATTTCCTCTAGATGGAAATGAAAAATAAATTTTTGAATCCACTTCTATATAAATCAAGCATGATGGAAAATCTAGAACTAACGTTTGAAGGTATTTATTATATTACATGCAAGACATTTGGGGTAAGCAATCCCCATGTCATAAATTCATTCACTGAGCATTAACCCTTGGTAACCTCAACATTGTAATATTTTTTACAAATTTTGGATCAAGTTTACTCTTTTAAATATGGATGAGGTGAAAATTTCAAGTTTTGGGTGAATAATTCAACCCTCAATGGCCATTTGGCTTGCTAAGGGCCAAGGAATAAGAACTGAGAATTATATATAGAATCTTTGAGGAATACTTTTTGAAACACATCATAATTCAATGTCAAACTTCCCACTTTGTAAAATGTGGATCAAGTCCCAACTTGTCAATCATAACTTTAGGCATGAGCTCTTATATATGTGTCAAACATGAGGAATAGTATACTCAATTTTTCATAAATTTATTTGTGCAAAGTTTATATTTACTAGTGAAAGACAAGGTATTCATAATATAACATGAAATCTTATTCTAAATCCATTTCATAATATAATACTAAATGGAAGAAGGGGATTTTTAAATTAAAAAGAAATGTTAAGAAATTTAACCATTTTTTATTTTGGGTCCACTTCTAATTAAAATTATTAAGATAAATATAGATTAAAATCATACTCTCGATATAGAATTCTTATTTATTCCACTATGTATTCATTAATTTGAGGCTTTACCTAAAGTGTCAATGCATTTTATAACTTCTTAAATTGAATCATTCTTCTCCATTAGTTTTAGAAAATATTCATCCATGGGATGGCCATTAAGATTATGACTCATACTATAAGAGAGATTAATTCCCCTATTACTACCTTTCTTAGCTCTATGGGATAACATATACCCAAATACCTCCACAAGAAAAACAAATAAATAAGGGAAAGAGGGAATCCTTGTCTAATCAAGTTTTAAAATTCCAATCTCATCAAATTATGAGAAATGATAGTAAAACATGCCAAAATGTTTTAAAAATTAATTTCAATGTTTACTATAAATAATTATCTAAACACTAATTATTTTAGCATTTAATGAATGAATGACCACTCTATGAAGTCATAATTTTCCTCATAAGCAAGTTTGATAAAATAAGTGCATGCTTCCTAAAGGCGCAATCCCACTCAAATCTTTCTAAAAGACTAATAATGTTTTCATGAATATATCATATTTTGATAAATCATGTCTTTAATAGTCTTCAAAATATATAACAAATAGATCACAATAATCTTGTAGGAAACAATTAACAATGTCATTAGACTCCAACATTTAATAAGTTATGGATCTCTTTCCACAAGAGTAATATATATATATATATATATATATATATATATAAAGTGTTTCCTAGGGAATTAAAGTGCATGGATTATTTATAAATATAAATAAATCTAGGCCCCACAAAATTCCAAGTGACATTATAGAACTCCCAAAGAAATCCATCAAAACCCAGATCTTTATCATTAGCCATTTGAAACAATGTTGTAAGAAGAACTTAAATTGATAAAAATTCATCATAATGTCTCTAAGAGAAGGGTATAATTTATGAGGGACCACATCAAAACACTCTTTCAATTCTTTCACTAGCTCTTTATAAACAACTTCCACCTAAAAAACTAAGTTATATTAGTGTAAAAAGGCTTTTTAAATTTTAGGAAGCTTAGTGAGCAAACTTTTCAAAAAATTTATGTGTTTAATCTTGTCTCTAGATTTATTTGGTCATAAATATTTTAATAAAATGTATTTAGGATCTTTCACCAACTTTAAGATAGTGAAATGGGCATTAATTTTATTTATTTTAGCCTCATATAACTCTACAAGTTTAGGCCTATGTTTGAAATGAGAAATGATATTATGTAACTAATTATAAAAAGTTAAGCTTAAGTTGAGAGGAGATATAATGAAATTATTTAATCCAAGGAATAATATTCTCTCTTTTGGATTCTCATCAATTTATTTTCATACTACCATACAAAGGTGGAGGTGCATATTGTATGTAATGAGCTGGGATTGACCTAAAGCTATCCAATATAAAGATCCAAAATTAAATAAGGTAATTCAATGAGATACCAATTATACGTAATTATTCTATATATACCTCAATGGATTAAAAAAACAATTAAGAGTAATACATATAACACATTATCAAGAGAGAGGGTTCCAAAGCCTCTAGGCAAATAACACAATGAAGTATTTGTAACTAGATCTCTATTTATAATTAGTCTAATATTTAACACAATAAATTTAAGTAAAGTGGAAATGATTAGAAACATATGAAAATGGGAAAAAATCCATGCTATGAAAAATGGGGACTAGGACAACCTAAGGTTGATAGATGACATGTTCAAATAATCCTATAGCCAAACTAAGTATAAGTGTAGATAAAGTTTAAATAAGGGGATATAAATTCGTTAACCAATTGATAATGCAACTTATATTTATTAAATGAAATATATAGGGTTAGAGTACACTTACCTTGTAGAGGATTGGGTATCTTTTTCCATATGTGGTAACATTTGTTCATGTAATACACAATGCATCTATCCTAGTCATAATATGTACTTCTATCAGATCCCTTAAATTGAGTCTTGGTGAAATCAATCTCAAATGGTGTATGTCATGATAAAATATTAAAACTGATTAAGTTTTATAAAAATATATAAGTAGGTTGTGGTAACATTTTAAATTGCATACTTGGTGGAACAATAAAATGAAGATTAATTTTGGTAATATTATTATATTAATTGTTATATTTTCCTCATTTTTTATTTCAATATGTTTTCATGAAATTTGCCAATTCATGACAACAACCCTAATTGTGCTCTTATAGCCAATAAAAGGTGTTTTGATGATAGTGATGGTATTTATTTTTCAAAATGGGGCATCGATTCCGTAGCCAAATGGACAACACTGAGGTTGAATACTGATATCTACTTATGCTATAATCTTCCAAATGGTGAGCCATTGAGTGATGTTTCAAATAGCATTTTGAATCAATATGTATTTAAGGATAATAACTTGGTTATCCATAATTTAATAGTTTTCATTCAAAAATTTGGGGGTGTTGATAATATCTCAATGATTTTTCTTTCGATAGAATAATCATAGGGCATGAAGATTATTCTTGCATATGGGATCGGGTGATATTCTTAGATTCAAGGAGAATAGATCCGTTGATATTGTTCTTTAATTAATCATGTTTTAAATTTGGATAGAAATGAATTCCATGATGAATCATTTAAATTATGTTCTACATTAGTTGTATCAATTTTTTAGCAATGGTTAAAAATTCAAAATATGTCAAAGATCATCAAGGTTAAGTTGGTCATGGTTGAAATCCCTATTTCTGATAAAATTCATTTTAAAAAGTTTAAATTATCAAAAAGTATTGAAAATTTTCTAGGTCTTTATGTCATTTTTTGAAACTCCAAATTTTATAAGTACATAGTTGGAGTCTAAATGGTTTGCTAGGAATACCCTCATAACTTATTAGGCATTTTAGTACCACCTAGAGAGTCCAATAGCAATAAAATAAATACCTATGGATTTTAGTGTTACTAACCAATATATATATATAGATCCTAACACTATTAACAACATCATACCTAGATCCTAACCAATCTGCATGCATGATCTCTAGATCCTATCTCTTCTATTCACATCCTTGTCAAACCTTGACACATTAGCTTGAAGACCTATTAGAACTAAATATGTGTGTAATAATAACCTTCAAGATTTAAAAATGTGCTTACATAACCACAAAAACCTAATATTATTTCCAATAATACCCTCAGAGTTTGATACCCCTACAAATAACCTGTCAGACTCTAATAGCTTCATTTGTAATTATTTAGATAAAGAGGATTTTTTATTTAATTCTTTCAAATTTACATCTTCATCAAGGGTAATGTAGTGCATATTTTTCATCCAAACATGAAGATTTCATGAAAAAAAGACTCAACCATATCATTCTATACACATCCAATTATATTGTATCAGATGTCAACTTTAGGTCCCCTAATAGAAGAAGACGCATATAAAAACTTTAGGCTCATAGATATTGTAGTTTTTTTGTAAAGAATAGATGTAGTGCATAAAACAGATTATAGTCAGATCATTCATGATAGTGGACTACTTCATTAATTACTTTTCCAGTTTTAATGCATTATCAAGAGTTAGTCGTAACAATGGATAAGTAATATGACATAAAGAATAGAGAAGTTATAAATTCATTTAAACTTATTAGAAATAGAGTGAATTTTTTTGGTAAAGTCAAAATTTTAAGAAATTTCTTGATGTTTGTTGCATTTTAGACGCCATGTCTAAGAGATGAATTTTGACTATTAACAATGGGCATAAAAAATTAATATAAGCCTTATAAATTAATAGGGACAATGACACCTGTACAAGTAGATGGGTCAAAATCCAACACTTAGGCAAGTAAAAATTGCCAAAATAGGGTCCAATCTTCTTTTGGACATAACTTTTGCATCCAAACCCATTTTGGATCTCATTAAATTCATTGAAAATGTAGTTGGATGATTAAAATTTTTCCTTAAGGACACATGATGAGAAAATTTTATCTTGAACTTATAAAATAAAGGGGGGAAATCATATTTGTAAAAGTAATGAGGAATTCTAGATGTGTCCAACTCGGATCAAATCTCCATCGATCCATAACTTTCACATTCAAACTCTCATTTGGTTCTCATTTGATGAATTAGAAATATAATTGGATAAAGAAAAGTTTTAATCAAAAATATGTGATGAAAATATCTCATTTTGAACTTATAAAGCTAGGGAGAGAATAACAATTTCATAAATAAGACAAAGTTCATAGTTTTCAAGTTGTGTAAAACTATCAAGTCACTTCTACAAGTCATGAAAATTTCTCATTGAACTTTTACAAGTTATGAAAATATGTCAACACACTTTTTAAATCTTTAAGTCATTCAAAAACACAAATGCACGTTTTTAAGTCATGCAAATTGGTCATTGTGCTTTTATATGATGCATAAATTACTCAAATATTTTTTTCAAGTTTTAAGTTGTGTGTTTTTATGAACATACTTTTTAAAAATGATTAAAATGCAAAAAGAAGTGGTTATGAAATGTAAACATGATTTATAAACCTAAAAATAGGATTTTGGAACTTGTTTGTTTAGGATTTATTATTTAACTCTGATTGGATTTTTACTAGTTAGATTTTTGACAATATGAGAACTTTTGTCAATATAGAAGGAAGGAATTTGTATGTAAAACCCATGAAGGATCAATAATAAAATAATTTTTAGGACTTTGTGACAAAGTTTTTTATGGACTAATGATATGAATGAGTATGTCAATCCATTTTTATTCTCATTCTTTAATTTTTATAAAATGATATTGTTAAATAATCAATGTATTTTGAGTGTAGAAGTTCTATCTAATCCCCATAGGAATTGTCAGTGCTGTGAAGTAATGGTGAGAATCAGAATAAGATTTCATGCTTATTTTTATTAAGAAATATAGGGTTTTTCAATATCCTTATTTATATAGTTATCCAATGTCCTTGATGTATTTAATCTATTCATATGTTTAGTGTATGTATTTAACATCCCATTTCTATGATAAAGGCTTCCCATGTTGTAATCTTAAATCTTGGGCCATTATAATGAGTCTCTATGTTTAACTACATAAGGTTGTCTTTCATCTTTTCAAAGTTTATTGTAGTATATTATGTTTTTAACTATAAAAAATAATCCCATTCTTACATTCTCCTTTCCTCTCCCATTGCGCCCTTTTTACCATCATTTCCTTAATTTCCTTTCTGTCTCTTTTATGTGCTTTCTAGTTAAAATCATGAATCTCCCAAATTAAACATTTTTAATAAAATAGTTTTGAATATATCTTTCCCTATTTTATCTCTTTTATTTTTAATAAAGGTATATTTGCCTAATAATAATAAGGGGACTTTGTCCCCATGTTATTGACTAACATGAGGACTTTGTGCCAAAGTTGTTGACTAAAAGTCCACATTTGTCCCCATGACTTCTGACCAATAATTTTTGGCAAATCCATTTGGTATCAAGGTTATTTATGCACATGATTTTCATAAATTTCAAGGAATCTCCCTTTAAATAGAGTTTTATGACTCTGTTGAGATACAATACCTAATTTTTACATTCTTCTAATTGATGAAATGGTGTTGGTCCATCTAAACCCCAATATTCTGAGTTTTACATGGGGAATTTTGTTTGTTTTGTTCGCTTTGCCTCAATATAATGAATTAACTTTAATTTTAAGGAAGGTATTTACAAATGTTTCTTTCAAAAATAGTCGACATGTAGATAATCATATCCTAGATTTCATAGTGTCTTGCAGCATTTTGGAAGTTATGCATGAATATTTCACTATGAGAATTTTTGTTGAAAATTTTATGAAACCTACTATTATGTGGCTTTGACACCTAGAATATGGATGCATCATAAATTAGGACTCCTTTAAAAACAAGTTCCTAAATAGATTAAAATCAAATTTTAACATATGTTCATTGTGGTTATATTTCTTCAAAATTCAAAGTCAAGATAATTAATATATGATATTTTATAACACGCCTCAATAAATTATTGATATTAATTCCTTAGAGGTATAATCCAAGTCCTAAAAACAAACTCTATGTATTCATTAGTTCTATACACCTAGAGATCAAATTCATATTGATGAGGAACAAGGTAAATGCCCTGTACCATATGTAAGAAGTAGCTATCAAAATTGAAGATGATATGACTCAATTTAAAATGATGAAGAAAGAAACTTAAAAATATGATAAAAATACCACTAATGATGATGAAGTGGTATAACATGATATAATCAAGAGCCCTCAACATTCATAAAATAGATTTCGAAGTCAAATTCATGATGAAACATGTCTGAACTCTAACAGATAAAAGTAGAAACCGATTCCTATCACATATCATTATTTAAATTTCAAAATTGTGGAAGAAGATGAATAACTATAATAATTAAGGATTCATAAGAGAATATATAAATAAATTATATTCCTACTTTATAGAGAAGAAAAATATTTTCTTGTTCACAAGATTGATCAAACATCATTGTCCTAGGAGAAAATGATCTATTTTTGGAACAACTAAATAAACCACCAACACAAAGGAGAAATAATGAAGAGTGTGATGTTCCACTTTATGAAGGAGAGGATTTTATGTAACTAGGTTTTGGTAAAGTAGAAGAACCTTCTTGTACCAATATGGAAACGTTAGTAGTCACAAGTGATTATTCTCTTCATACTTGCTTTTCATGTCCCCTTATAAAAGAGTTTTGTGAAGGATTTGAATAAAAATTAATAAAACCTTAATATATTGAATATAATAATTATGCCAAGATACAAATCAAATTAGATGTGAATGTAGAGTAAAACGAATGGTGCTCAATTTTCATTTCAAGTGAAATGAAAACTAATACTGACAAAGAAATTGATGAAGATGATGACCATGAATCATTCAAAGATGAATTCATTTATATACTAAGAAATAATTTGGAAAATATTATCTACACTCCATTCATTTTATAACATGTCCCTATTGTTATTCCATCTTTAAAGGAAACATGAAACCCATTGTTATTTCATTTAAATCATGTACCTAGTACAAGTACATCTCAAGTCATTTTCATGGACATTGAAGGTACTCACTACTAATATTTTAGAGTTCAAATGATTCCAATCTAAAACCTATAGTTAGTGTTGATTTGTCTATTCATGATCACATTAGTGTGAATAAGAAATGTAATTTCCTCTTCCTACCTACTTGATCATTAATGTTTAATGTGTTTGAGCCTCATAAGTCAAATATGTTATTTTGAAATGGCATATAATTCACCCAGTCAATGAATGGTTTTATATAATTGTTCTTTTTTTCCTCTACCACCCATAAATAGTTATGTTTTCTCTATTTTGGGTTGTTTCTTTTTCCCGTTTCTATTTTAAGTGTGTGTGTGTGTGTGTGTGTGTGTGTGTGTGTGTGTGTGTGTGTGTGTGTGTGTGTGTGTGTGTGTGTGTGTGTGTGTGTGTGTGTGTGTGTGTGTGTGTGTGTGTGTGTGTGTGTTATTTTAAATAAATACAATTGATTGTCTATTATTCCTTATTTTAGATCTATTGGTTATTTTTATTACACATTATTGTATCTATGTTTCTAGACAAGAAACTCCCAGTGAAAAAATACATCATTCACAAAGGTGTCAAAACAAGCATTGCCTCAGAATGGATGAAATGATCACAGTTAAAGGGATATTTAATTATTGTTTGATAGTTCAGTGTTTTCATCTAGATCTTTTTGAACACCTATTTTGAAATAAAATGAGTTAAACCCAATCCTATGCCATTTCTATGGTGCAAAGTTTATTCAATTTCTAAAATGATGTATGCATAATATATTCATTTAAACATTTCAATTAAGTGAATCTCTAGGACATACATTTGATAATGTGTTTAGAAGATAATTTTTGTAGTATTCAAAATAGTGATATGATTTTTAATATCTTAAGAGACAAAACAAATAAGTTTTTCATTCATATCTTCAAGTGAATAAATGGTAAACATTTAAAAATTTCATGAGGAGGGGATCTAACTCAGAAGAGCACATTAGTTTCTCATATGATTGAGATAAGTGAACTAGTTTTCAGTAGGTGAAATAAAAACATAAAAATTATAAGAACATAGAATCTAATATTCCAACTCTTGCTCATTTCTAATAAAATTGATATAGTTGAATTGAATATTAGTTAGATAGATCCAAACATGTAAATGTGAGGTATATAGAAGTTATTAATAATCTAAGGTAATAATACACTATTCATTTGTTATTTTCAAGTTCTCCTACATTCCCTTTAGAAATGCATTCATGCAGTTAGAGCTAGTTGTTATCAAGATTTTTTTTAAATTTCATGACAACAACCCTAATTAAAACCCTATAGGTAATCAAAGGTGTTTTATTAATAGGGATGGTGATTTTTTTACAAAATTAGACATTAAATCTGTAACACAATGGAAAAGGCTTTGGCTACATACTAATATCTTCGTATCCTTCAATATTTCAAATGGTTAGCCATTGAGTGATGCTAGTGTAGGACTTTAGTTCCTATTTATTTGTTTTATTCTCGTTATTCCTAAACATTTGGTTTACCTTGTTTAATTGTCATTTATCATAGGGATTTACATGACCATCATTTTTAGCTAGTTGGTAGGAGTTACTCCTTGATTGGATATTATGGATATGGGAGTTACATTTACTATTCCAAACTATTTATGACTATTTTAGGAGAAATTAAATTTAATCTATAATATTTAAACTCCTTTTGTAAATCCAAATACATGGAGGAATGTTCATTAGATATGCTAATTTACATAGTTCTCTTTATCTTTCTGATCTCTTACCTGAAGAATCACACGTGTTTATTGTACTTCATTAGTCTTGGGTATCCTTATTTATAGATGATTATCAGTTGGTACCAAGGCATGGGTAATGATGATAATCAACATATTTTTTGGTTGTAGAATAACTTGAAATATTTGAGTATATTTAAGGTGTATTCCTAAAAATTATTTGGGAACTCTCTCCTTAGGCCATGTTGGACATCATGTGTATACTAATAGATGCATGAAGAATTTTTATTATGGTTGTGATTTATAGTGTCTCAACCTTATATGGTCCATGATTAATTTAAACCCTACATGCACTATTTCTATTTACAAATTAAAATCTGTTGAAGCTATTATGTGCCTTCTATTTGTATCCCATGTTGTATATTCAGGATAGTTTTGATAAAGCTTCATATTGGTATCTATAATGATTCTCTCAATAATTTAATTTTTTTTTACAAAATTGGTAGTTTCATGTTTTTCATATCCAGATCATTTTTTATAATTAAGGAAGACAATTTCATTTTCCAATATCAAGTTTGGAGATTATTAGCCTTTGCACATAACCACTCATATTCCCATCCCTCTATCAGATCTATGCTTAAAACTATTAGAATCTCACCTGGTCATGATTTAATGCCACTATTCATCCTCC
Organism: Torreya grandis; assembly: GCA_037957365.1. Taxonomy (NCBI): domain Eukaryota; kingdom Viridiplantae; phylum Streptophyta; class Pinopsida; order Cupressales; family Taxaceae; genus Torreya; species Torreya grandis. The sequence goes on from JARHVA010005629.1 coordinate 867,899, forward strand.
CATAACCTTTAGAGTATATGAAATGAGCTCAAATAGAATGTTATTTATTAATCTTCTAACTATAGTTACATGTAGGCCCTTCAACAACCTTCCATCTGGCAGATTCATATAGCTCCACCTATAGTGTAGATTCCTTAAATTCTTCTTTGCTCATCATTTGGGAATGCATGCTTATTTAAGGGAATTAATCTAGTCAAAATCATTTGTATAACCTCCAATCATTGTTTTTTATGTTTTGGAAACTATCTTTTTCAACCCATTTATGGTATTTAATGTTTTTATTATTTTGGTGGTGAATGAATTTTTCAACCATTTTGTTTGGCTTCTCTAAATGAATGGGTGATTTATGCATGAATGGGACATGGTGTATGGTAAGGGTGATTTAAAAAATGGGATCATGGGTGATTTTTTTACTTTTTATAAATAATGGAGTAATTTTTTATTATTTTTGTATGAAAACAATATATATTATTTGGGAGATATAGGATATTTTTAAAGATTGTAATCATATTAATTGGTGATATACCTATTTTTTGGTTTTTTGCGGATAGAGGTGAGGCTCAATTTGGAAAATTAGGAAATCTCCTCACAATTAAATGACTATCTTCTCCTTCACTCATTGTTTACTCAGGTCTTTTGCTTATACTCTTCAATTAGAAGCATTTTTAGTGGTATCCAATGTCTATTATTGGGGCATTTTTAGATAAAATGGAAGAGTTTTAAGAAATTTCATGGGCCATGCAAGCTCAAAATTATGTTTGGCATCGTGAAGGAACCTTGGTATCTAAATTTGAACCCTACAAGGTGCACTACCACTTGACATTTTTATGGACTATCGTCCCTAGACCCATGCATCATGGCCTCTTATTCAATACTTCTAATGTACTTTTTAACACCAAAAGGTGAGGTCTAATATAAAAGGTAGCCATATCCCCTCACAAAAACATTTTATATGTCTTGTTGAGATTTATACATAGACACATTATTGACAGAGCCTGACATCTTCCTATTTTACTTGTTTGTATTTTCACATGTACTCATTTGGTGTCACTTTTTACACTAATTTCTCACATTTGGATAGATTATCAATTATATTTGACATCCATTTACTACGTCTTACATTAACACTTGTGCACTATTTTATCCTACTTATCTTGATGTATTATTATTCGAGTCCAATGTCCTCACATTGAACATGCATTAAACTTGCAAACATAGTGGGGATCATTGTTAATTGTCATGGAGGGGTAGTTGTGGTCCCTACTTTATTTTTTATGTACACACTCAATTTTTGTGACTTGTGTCACACTTTGGTGTCATTTTCATAGATTTATCTCACACTCTTGGATATATTTTTAGTAGAACCTAATGTTTATTATTTAGCATGCATTGTCACTTGTTTAATTTTTTTCTCATTGATCTTCTTTGGTGTTTTATTTGAGTCATGTCAAATCCACTTAAGATATGTCAACTAATGAGGAGAGTTGATTATACATAGTGGTTCTTCTTGGAAATACCAACTATGCTTCATGGTGTGTTTACATGCAATACTTAATCATAATCAAGAATGGTAATACATTCATATATAGATGCATATCTTCCCTTTTTTAATTATGTCACTATAATAAGTGGGATAACACTTATGAAAAGTTTATTGATATCTTATTGCTACATGTTTCCATAATTTTTTTTTCTTTTGGAACATATAACATGTCCTTGCACTATTTAGAGCATCCTACAACCTCTTTTAGAGACTTTGTTGAGATTTGTATCACTCCTCCTCCTCATATTTGTATCATCTCTTTATAGACTATTGTAATGCATCCTCTTACTCGTATTTATTTTTATGACACATATATGGTTGACTATGTTCTTCTTTTTGTTGAGCCACCATTACAGGATGAGATTCTTCCTAACCTTAGTTATCACATTGTAGATTCATTTTATCCTTATATATTATGTTCCTCTTTCAAATACTTCATAATTTGGAGGATACCATGGTCACTAAAATGACCAAGCCTGATGGCTCATTCATAAATGATCAAGATGTTAGATTCTAAATGAAAGTGTTCATTGCTAAGTTCCAACAAGATGTAGCCAGGGCAAATATTCCTATTGAGGTGGTGAATATTATGGAATTTGACAATCAAAGGCTTTAAAATATAGAGGTAATTAAATAATCACTTAGGCCAATACTTGTATAACATGGGAAGATCATTCTTGAGATACCAAAATTGTTTGGCCTTATGATCTTGGACTTTGCTCAAATCTACCAAGACTACCTAGCATGTACAAAAGTATGGACCAAGGAAGAAGTAGAGAAAAAGTAGAGGCAACAATAATAACACACATCTCAACAACTTTCAAGACCTTAGGAATATTCCATTATGTTTTATAAATTTTGAATTCAAAATATTCCCTTGTAACATTGTAACCACTTGGTTGTTTATAGGTGCCTTTTATGGGCCCAAGCAAACTTGTCTTATGTATTTTGGATCTTATATATAGGTATGTTTTCCTCATTTTTAATTAAAAAAAATTTGTTACAAGAATTAATACGAAGAGCCAAAAAATTCAAAATTTTATCTAATGTGGTTTTTTGTGTCTATTTTGTGATTTTTTGATTGTCATGATTTTAGATGATTGATAGTTTATTTTTTGCAAGATAATTTGGAAAATAAATTACAAAAAATTCAAATTTTTATCTAATGTGTTTTTTTGTGTCTATTCTGTGATTTTTGATTCTCATGATTTTAGATGATTGATAGTTTATTTTTTGCAAGCTAATTTGGAAAATAAATTATATATATGGATTTTTAAGTTTGAGTTTGGTACTAGGTTGACAAATCTAATAGTATATTTTATTTGTTTTCTTCTCATTCAAAATTGAATGTGCTTTACAATTTACTATGAGTGAGTAATTTTCTACACTATATGCCCTTAGATACATGAATTTTACTTCCCATAAATCTTCAATCTAATCTATTTATATTTGGTCATTATTCTAAATATGGAAGATGACAGTTTTATGTGTTTTTGACTTAAAAGTTAGAAGAACTAGTGATCTTGATCATCTTATATAAATTATCTTTTTTGCATTACCATACTTACTCTTAGATCCATCCATTACTGACTTTATCTTATTTCATGCTATAAATATCCATTGTTTGTTTATATTTTAGGTAATAATTTGAAAATATTGAAACAAATTCATAAAGATTAGAAAAGTGTCATTGCATAACATTTTTTATCCTTATAACAATGTTTTCTTTTAGACTTCTAAGTGGTGACCATGTCACTACTATTTGTGTTATTTCTAGTACTAATTATGTTAACAACTCAAGCCCTGAGTTCTCTAGCACTCAAAATTAAGTTTCTTACTTTCCCATTCTTCCCTAGTGACACAAGGAGACTAATAAGTGCATTAACAGGAATGGGAAAAGATGGTGTTAGGAGGGCCTTTATGTAATTATTTTCATACATATTTATAGAATTATAGTGTAATTCATTTAAATATATGATTGATTATTTATAATTACATAAATATTGTTAAAGAACAATAAGGATCTTCATTTTTTACATGAATCTTTTCATCCTTTGTAGGAATATTTGCATTCTTTGAAGAATTTCATCAAAGTTAGTGTTTAATGATGGAAATATGGTAAAATGACCTAGATATTTTCTTGAATTAATGAAAAAATAGGTATTATACCTAATTATTTAACCATATCAAAGGTTATTTTGATCATATTTTAAAATTTTCATATAAATTTTATAAATTATGATGATATTTGTAAGAACTTGTGCAAAGATTGACTATTAAGACCTAGTTTATGTTTAATATAAATATTTAAGATCTTATTTTTTATATTTGATTTGGAATTAAGTGAATACTTTCTTAGCTTTATGATTAAAGGTTCTTTGATGTTCTCAGACATTCTTATATTACTAAATTTTAGCATCCTTAGAAACCCATAAGAAGGCAAGAGCAAATAAAGGTAGATGTAGTGAGTCCAAAACCCAACCTAATTCCCAATCTAACTAAAATTTTCAACAACTTGTGTTAGTCATGAAATGGTTAGTTGGCTCATTAATCCACATCCATGAGCTCATGTATGATCTTCCTTGGAATATGGAAAAGTATATGCTTCTTTATGCCCACTAGGAGAGTTACCATTGAAGATCATGTGAAGTCATTTAAGGCATCATTTTGGCTTCTCAATGTGATTCATTAGGATGTGGCCTATCATTTTTTCCCTCTCCTTTTAGGGATGTAGTTTATGATTGGTTATTCAGCATACCTGAAGATTCCATCGTAGGATGGGGTTAGTTTAATGATACCTTTATTACCCAATTTAGTAGGGTAGTTATCTTAGGAGTTCTATACCAACAATTCACCACCCACAAAAAGGTACCCAAAATAACCAATTAGAAAATTCAATGCAAGGTTCTAGAATATGCATATCTTGACATCCCCACCATATAATCTGATAGATGATTTAGCTTTAGAGATATACAATAATGATTTGGACCCAATGATAAAGATATTTTTGAGGAGAGCCATGGGTATTTACATGTTACCTTTAGCCTATGCAGAAGCCATACATATCAACGAGAAAACACACTTGCAAGGGCATCCTACCTTTTCTATTACAAATGTTGATTGGACCATGCCTACTATAAATTTCATAGCCAACATGAACCAACATGCCTATACTAAACCAATGACCACTAATAAACTAGATACAATTAAGCCATGCTACACCTAACCAATAACTAGGATTATTAAACTGAAAACATGCAGGAGCTCATCCCTAGATTAACAAAAATCAAATAATGGTGCCCGTAAACTATACCAATGTTCAAATTATGATTCAAAATAAAAGCCTAGATCCTCCAAAGCAAGAATTAGAATCCATATAAAGAACTATTTAAAAACATACTAATGATTTCTTGGATCTCAAGAAACAAATGGGAAATATGGATGAGAGTTCTAATAGAAATTATAATTTCTAGAGATATAACAAACTATTCAATAGGTTTAACAATAATGGTGAGTCCTCCCTAAGCAAGTTGCCTGATATCAACATTTGTGAGTTATTCTTGCCTAATTGGTGTTGGGTGCACAATACTGGTAGACATGGAGAATTATATTGTGCAGAGTTATGCAAAACATTTGAAGAATTTAGATCCAAATGGAGGTATTTGATATGAGTCCCAATGATCAAAATAAAGTTAATGTCTCTATAAAAACCATTGATGCTCATAAAACACTAGAAACAATCCTCATAGTTGAGTATTATGATTTACCTAATCAAGATGAAAATGAACCTAAAGACAATGTTGAGGAAGTGCATGCTTTCCAACATGCACTTAATCAACATTATCATGTGAATTATTGAATATTCATTATTCACATGAAACATGCCTAGGAACCTCAAATCTAATAGTTTATCAGCATTCAAGTCATTGACATACCGAAGGCTTACATATTATTGTTGAGCTATGATTGGACTAAATCCCTAGATCGATATATGTCCACTGATTGTTCTCACATGTGGCTACCTTGGTGTAGGATTCCCTACTAAATAAAGATCGACTGGGAACCTAATATGAAATACATGATCTCTAAGTATATTGGCATGAATGAGAAGGTAAATTATCAATCCTTTAATTTAGGTGTCTATACTTTGGAAACTGCTTACATGTTACAGATGACGAAGTAAAAGAAGAAAACAAAGGTATCTACACATTGCAATTCAATAGTGTACAAGATAAATAAAGTTATGACACTGAGATTGTCCAAATAAATTTCAAAGGAAAACAATCTAAAATTTTTTATATACTATAGTTTATTTTTACTAATAATTTGGTAGAATATGAATCTCTTATTTTAGGACTTTAATTTGCAATCAAGAAAAACGTAAAATAACTATTAGTCTATAGTGATTCAGATTTAGTTTTTAACCATGTTTGGAGTAATTATCAGTGTAAGATTTCTTATTTGAGATAGTATAAATTTAGATCATGGGATTTAATTGAGAATTTTGACTCATTCAATATTATTTTCTTGCCAAGCAAGTAAAACCAATTGGTAGATGCTCTAGCTTCAATATCAGGGAACCTGGTCCCTCCAAGGCCTTTAAACTTACAAGAGTTTAATGTGAAGATAATATCATCTCGCTCTATAGCAGATAACTTCAATCATTTCTAATTTTTTTATTATGATAAGAAGATAGTTGACTTCTTATGTATTTTTAGCATGTTTGCATCAAACATAATTTATGAACATGATGAAAGTTCTATGGAAATTTTAAAGGACAATAAGGATGGATTAATTCAACTCACGGAGAACCAAATACCTAAGGGGATGATTTCATTGAATATAATGTTTGACCTAGATAAGCATAAAACTAAAGAGAAACAACCTAAGGTGAATGGAAAATATTAAAATCAAGTCAACTTGTGAAGTCTTGAGAGTGAGAAAAATGTTAACATTGGTTTAGTTTGCACCAATGAAGAGATAAAGTACGTCACCTCCATTTTAACCAAGTTAAAACATATTATTTCCTGGTCATATGATGACATTAAAATATTTGACACTAGTGTGATTACTCAGACTATCCCATTGAAAGAAGCTCGTAAACCTTTTAGGCAAAGATAGAGGCTAATAAATCCAGTACTAGAGCCACTAATTTACAAAGAATTAAAGACATTTCTATATGTAAGGATAATTTTACCCATAAGGCACTCAACATGTGTTGTTAATCTGGGACTTGTCCAAAAGAAGAATTGAGAAATCAGACTTTGTGTTGATTTCAAAAACATTAATATATCCTCAAAGAATAATAATTATCCTTTTCCATCCTTAGATGAATTAATTTAGTTGGTGAGTGTGTCTAAAATTATATCATTTATTGATTGGTTTTTAGGATATAACGAAGTCCTGGTGAATAAGAGTGATAGAATGAAAACTGCCTTTACTACCATGTGGTGAATATTTACATATAAATAAATGCCATTTGGACTATCAATGCAGGAGAAAAAATCCAATGAGAAATGGATCACGAATTTCATGTATTAATTGGTAAGGGCATCATTATATAAATGGATGATCTAATAGTTTATTTTTAAAATAAAAGAAATCACATGATGGATTTACAACAAGTGATGTAATAATAAAGAAGGTATAAAATTTATTTAAACCATAAAAACAGCATATTTTATGTAATTGAAGGGAATATTTAGGAAATGTAATAACTTAAGAAGGTATGGCCATTGACACTGATAAGATCAATACAATTTCACAGGTAGAGGTCCCTAATAGAAAAAAGGAGTAGATATCTTTTTTTGGCAAGATCAATTTTGTGATAAAATTTATATTTAGTTTTGTAGAGATTGTGAGACCACTAAATGCCATGATAAAGAAGGATGATAAGATAGAATAGACTATTGAAGCAAAGAAGGATTTTCAAGACATTAAGGATGTGATTATTCAAGCTCCTATTTTGATAAGTCCTGAAAAATAAATAGTAAGGAGGAATTATCCTAATAGTAAGGGGGAATTATCCTCTAAATGAAAAATAAATTATAAAATACAGAACAAAAAGATCTGATAATAATTTATTTCATTTTTAATATATAATAAATTAAAACATGTATAAATATTTATTTCAAAAAATAAAATAAAATTAAATATAAAATCAAATACTTACTTTTATAATATATATAAAAATACATGTTGAAATTTTCATAAATATAAAATTTCTCCTTGAATTTACAATATATATGTTATCATCAAGGAAGAGTCTAACTAAAATGAATCACTCATAACTACCTCAATGTTTATGCATTTGGAAAATATTTTAGCTATCTCACTGGTTACGCTGTTGGAAAATCGTATAGAGTAGAGTTGGGCTTATAAAAAAGAAATGAAATTATAAAATTTATGCACATAAATATAACACTATTAACATATTTTTTTAATCCATAAACATATAAAATGTTCATAATTTTTTTTCAAAAGGATATAATACTTATAAATTTAATAAATGATAATTACAATAATTTCATATCAAACATTAAAAAATTAGGTGAGGTTTTGATGGTATTGAGTAGGTATTAAAACAATCTAAAATTATTTAGGAAATAAATATGACCTTTATATTTTTTTCAATTATGTTGTGGACAAAGGAAAAAAATTGTCTAAAATTATACGTGAATTTTAAGAAACGGGAAGTGATTTTCTTATTTTCTAGAGGGTATGAATTAAAACCTAATATTATTTTATAAATATATCAATTTTTAGACATCTTCAATCTTTGATTCTCCATATGTAGTTCAAAATTTAGCTAGTAACTTTATAAACTTTATTGATTGAGTTCTAAAAAAATTAATATATGTCATTGCATATATACAATTTATAATACATATTTTAATGTAGTTAAGGCACATTTATATTACATATATGTTTATATTGTCATCATATACCTTTTTTAGTTTTACATATAATTTCACACTATCAATTAAAATATTTTGATGAACCTATATCTTCTTATACCACATAGGGTTATATTGTTGTTCTAATTGCATATTGGATATTACTCAAACTAATGATTCTAAAAACTTTATTTGCATACGTCCTTCTCTTTTAATGTTAGTCATTGCATTATTATGTCATATTATCAAGGCTACCCTTTTTATTCCTTATGTTATTTGCATACCATTGCATGCTTGATTTTCCTTCAAAGATTTAGTATTAATACAATTTGCATAAAACTATTTATTCTAATATATACATCGTTTCTCCATCACTAATATTAATTCTTTGTATGTATATTAGGATATATTTGGTAAAGTATGTATTTCATGCATTTTTTGTGTTTGTTAGTTTATAAATTAGTAATTTTATCTTTTAATGAGGTTGGTATATGTGAGAATTTATCGCACATTGGTTAATTAGAATATAACTATGTTTTGTCTTGCCTATTTATGCACTAACTTTCCTTTGTACTAGCATATCGTATTTATGAATTACACTTGATCTACTTTATTTTGAAATCAATTGTGTGCAACTTCATGTGTGATGTTCTTAGAGTTATCACTTATAAGTCTTAGGTTGAAATGCTTGTTCTCTATTCCTAACATAATAGCATATCTCTGGGGTCTTGTTTCCATCTGCATTATTACGTTTCACTTCATAATTTTTTGATTGTCGTTGCTTCTTTGCTTGTAATTCTTGCCATTTTTTACCACCTATAGATCTAACACTTTTATTGAAGATTTGATTACAGTGTGTGGTTTTTATTCTTAGAGGGAAGGCAAAGAGGAATTGGAGAATTGAATTCCCTTAAAGAAGAGGCATACCTATTGGAAAAACATCAAGTTTGGAAGAGACACGCCTTTTCTTAAATACTTTTTGAAGTTTTTGCTTTTGAAGATCTTACTTCTTATTGATTTGAAGGATTGCATTAGAGGGGCATTTTTTGTTTCATATCTTCTTATCATAGCTTGGTGTTGACATATGGAGGAGAAAGGACTACCTAGTTGGAAGGATATCTAAGAGATCTTTAAATTTGTTTTCTTTTTAGCGTTTTTTTTTTCTCAAGTATGTTTTTAGGAGGTGTTGGAAGTGGAGAGGCATCCCTATTGAAATAGTGTTATTACCTAAATAAGGCATTGGAAGATGCTTCTTTGAATCATTAGAGGTGAATATCTTGAAGTCCAATAGGTCCTAGAATCTAATCTATTATTTATACATCCATTTTAGAAAAACTATTTTTGGGAAAAGCTATAATTTTTGCCAAAATGTGATATATTGTGATCAACTACTCTTTCCTCATATGTCATTTTATCAAACTATTTTTGGGTTATGAGTTCCTTTTTCACATATTTTCAAAACTTTTTAAATTTTTAAAGTCCTATGAGTATTAAGAAAGTTATGGTCATTTTAATTCAATGTTCTAGGCACTCCTTTTATATTATATAAAATTTGTTGGTTTTTTGCCAAATTGTGCATGATATGTGACAAATCATACCAAATTTTTTTAGGATTTTGTGCACCTCGATTTAATCTTTCTAGATCATTTTGAAATTTGTAATGTTGTTGACCGATGCAGAATTTGTGGAAGTTTTATTAACAACTATTTTTTATTTTTCTTTAGTAAAAAGTATGCTATTTTTTCCCCTTAAGTAGAGTTTTTTTTCCATTATAATCCACATAGGGATGTATGAGAGAATTATTTGAATATTTATATTTTTTCATGGTTTAATTCTAGTTAAAACAAGTGATTGATTATTTTGTTTTCTGATTTGGTCATTGAAATAAACTTATAATGAAATTATTAATGCTTTAACCAATTTGTAAAACTTTATAGACTATATCCTTTGAATTGTAACTAGGATTTGAGTTTTTTTTTTTTTTTTTTTTCTTATAAATAAAAAGTTTATGATTTTCAATTATCTATCCATTTATTTCATTAATCTATAAAAATACTCTACTTTTATAAAGTGTGCAATTGGAGGGGTCCTTAATACTATCTTTTGGTGGTTATCTCGATGCCAATTTTGTGCACCTCTTTACATTATTTTTACTCTTTGATGTTTCATTATCATGGATCCTAATATTGGTATTGACCATTTTAGCTATTGAATACACATAATTATCATATATATAAACCTCTAATAGAAACAATCATAAAGCACAAAAGATTATGGTCCCTAATGAATGAAACTCAATCATAATTTACATGTGAATTTAAATATTTTTAAAACTAATGTAAGTTTAAAGAATCTATGGGATTGATTGGGGGTTATGTGAGTGATAGTTTTTTTTTTTCATTTTTATGGTTGTGATTCTCCACTCAAAATGTGGACCAAATTAAAGGGTTTATTTGAGAAAATAAATCACTTATGAGCTATATAACCTGAAGTGGAGCTTACTTCACTAAATTCATATTATTTTGCTTTCATTATAGGCTATCTCACTAATTTTAAGCATTTGTTGACATAATTGAAGGGGAAGGGATAAGATAAAATGGATCAAGAGTGTGTGTACTTTATCTTATCTAAGTTGAGTGGCTCATTCTAAATCTTTGCTTCTACCTTTTTCTCTAGTATGGATGTCTTAGGTGTTGCATTCATAATGCTAGATCTAGATTTGTTTTGTTAGAGACTTACGATGAAGGAATCCAAATTGTCTCACCTTGAGTCTTCTACCTTTCAAAAAGAATTAGTTACATCACACCCTAAGACTAAATGAAAAATAAAGTTAATAAGAATAAAATTCATTCTCCATCTCAAAATGCACCTAGGTCTAATAATAATGCGTCTAAACCCAAACCATTTTTCAAATTCAATAATAAGTCTAACCTATCTTACTCTTATTTTAGGGGGACTGATCATATAGAGTCTAGGTATTTCAAGATATTACAAGCCTTAGATGATGCCACTAGGAAACAAAATATTTCTATCTCCACTACTTCACCATCTCATGAACATGAATATGCACTTAATGTTGTTGAGAGATGATAATTATCTTTTTTAAATATTTGAGTTCTATATTCCAATTATTCACATCATAAAACTTCTTGTAATGAGTCATTTATCTTGGTTTGAGTTCTACTTCTAACAGTGGCATTAGAGATTCTTCTTTCATTTCGATTAAAGGGAATGGTGATATAAAACTAGATGGTGGTCACATAATGATGCATTATATGTTCCAAACATCACCATCAATCTACTTTCAATTTCTCATATTTTTCATTCTAATTAGGGCGAGATACTAACTTTGACACCATAGGTTACTAAAGTTTGAACTTTATTAAAGATACACACTCTTATTACACAAGGTGTTATTGATCATAGCTTTTGACTATACTATTTTGAGGGTTTTGATGATACTCCTCTTTTAGGGATGTGTTTAGTTTCTCATACACATTTTAATATTTGGCTTTGGTATGAAATATTTGGATGGCTAAACTACAAATATTTGAAGGAGTTGAGCACTCATAGTATGGTAGAGGGTATTCTTATAGTTTTATGTCTTGATGGAGCTTGTTTTATTGTGTATTGGAAAAATAACACAAGAATCTATTTCCTAAGGGTATGTCCATGAGAGCTTCTTCACCACTTGATCTTATGTATAGTGATTTTATGGTCTTCTCTACTCCTTTCAATGAAGCTAAGTATGTACTTACTTTCATTGATAATTTTTCAAGGTGTACTTAGGTTTATTTCATTAAGTACAAGAGTGATATTTTTTATCATTTCAAAGTCTTTAAGGATTTACTCGATAAATAGTCTTTGAGTCATGTTAATAAGTGTAATACAAATAATTAGGGGGACTAATTTAGTGGACATTTCTTTAATTTTTTAGTATCCTATAGTATTGTTCACTTTTATTCTATTTCAAGGTAAGTGCACCATCTTTGGGCACAAAAAAGGGCCTACCTATGGACATGATTTTTTTAAAATTTTATAAATGTGAACTTTTGTAGATAATTAGAGATAACTACACTCAAAATTTGAAGATGGTATAAAAATATGAATTGTAGCATTTTGAGTCTAGTTTTCAAAAAAAAAATTGAAAAATGGTTAAGTATAAATAGATCAAACATCTAAATATTCAAGAGGACATCCTTTTTTTAAGAAATTCTGAATTGTACCATTCCATGCGACCCACCATTTTTTAGCATCATTTAATATTGTTAGAAACCCTTTCATGAATATTTAGATTAGATATTCTAATGTGTTATGAACCTTTTTTTATGTTTTTTTGATGAATATTTTTGTATCCATGCAACCCACCCTAACTACCTCAATTTTTTTTTTTTTTTTTAAAAATGTGTGTATAATTAGTCCTAGTTGGTTACCATATAATTTGTTTTGTATTTGAATCAACTAAAAACATATTAGATAAACATGAATAGGCATGTATGGTTGAGGAAAGTAGTGGCCTAAAAAAGGTGTTATTATAAATATGTATAGTTTGAACCCTTAAAATAGCCAAAAAATTATAAAAATCATGTATTTAGAAAGAGGACAATGTGCTCATCATAATGGTAATAATTTTTTGAATTTTAATGTTGAAATCCATAGCTTATTTAGTGATTGAACTTGAAATTTCTTAGTTTTTCCTAAAACTCTTAGTCTCGACTGTAGATGCACCATCCCAAGCCTTTGGCTTAGAAATCCAAACCATTTCTTAGCCTAAAGGCTCAATTTTTAATTTAAATTCAAATAATGCATATGCATTATTGTAAATTTTAATAGCGTACGTGTTATATAGTGTATTATATAAAATATACACATTATATAACATATACACATTTATTTGTTATTAGTTTAAAATCAAATTCATGATAATTTGGGAGTTTCATGTGAATCCATTTTTATCCATATTCTTATATTTACTACTCTAAAGTATAAGTATAAAAAAATGTAAACTTATACTTTAAATTTACTTTATTAAATATAAGAAATTAGGGTCACTTTGCATATGATAGAGTAGGTCTCATAGTTGAATGCCTTATGATGTGAAAAATAATTTATTAAAATCCAATCAGGTCATTACTTAGGTATTTTCAGGGTCTAAGTATTAATTTTAAGGATTTTAGGACATAAATTTTGTAATTGATATATATTTTTGGTAAACATATAGTCATTTTAAAGGTTTTTTTTTGCCTTTTGCATTGATTTTTAGTATTTATACGAGTCTTAGGTTTGTTAAAATTGAATTTTTCAAACCACTCACTTTGAAATTGATGTAAAATGGTGTGATTTTGGTTGCATAGGTCACATTTATGACTTACACACATCAAACAACCACTTTGTGTGAATTTAACTTTTTCGTCATCCTTTCCTCATCCTTGATCACTTCCTACTCATGCCTCATCACCCCTAATCACTCTCTCATCATTCTTATTTGTTTTTAATCACTCCCTGATTGACCAGGTCACTATCCCTATTCATCTCTAATCACTCTGTTATCATCCATAATCACTCCTCCATTGATCCTCATTATCCCTCATCATCCCTAATCACTCCCTCCCCATACTTCATCATCCCTAATCACTCTTTCCTCATATGTCATCATATCTAATAACTTCCTAAATCCATCTTCATCCCTCCTTATCCCTAATCACTCATTCATTAACCTTACTTGTATCTCATCATATCGAATCACTAAGGTTAATCATCCTTAATCACTCCATAATTGATCATCACAATCCTTAATCTTCTCTAATCACTCACTTATCATCCCTCATAATACCTAATAAATCTTTCTTCATCTCACATCGTCACTAGTCACTCCCTCATTGACCCTCACCATCCCTAATCACTCCCTCATCATCTTGTGTAAGTATATGCACTAAATATATCTTTGATTTCAATCATATGTTATTTAATCAATTATAATAAAAATTAAGCACCACTTTCCAATATTGTCCTACTTGTTCTAATCATTTGTAAATTATTTTCCGCTCTTTGGTATGATGACTCAATCAATATACATAGAGATAGAATGCCTTAAATATAATCATTTGGATCATAAAATGTCCTCATATAAAAATTAATTGATTAGTTTCAGGAAATCGCATAACTTGGTGATCCTCATGTATTTACTACCCATTTTTGTTGCTATGGTGGTTTTACTTTTTTTTTGTGGATTTTCAATTATGAATTACATCATTTCTAATAGGCCCATATTTTTTCATAGGTGTTAAATATTTATGTTTTAAATTTCCCTTGACATCATTTTTATCACTATGTGTTATATTTTATGCTAGCACTCAACTCTACACTTGTATATCCTAACATTGTTAAACTCCAACAAAATACCACCATCAAAGTATTGGATGGAGTGATTAAGGATGAGAAGTGATGAGGAGGAATTGGGTAGAGATGATGGAGTCAATAGAGATGATGAGGGATGGCGAGGGTCAATGAGGGATTGACTAGGGAGGAATAAGAAGTGATTAGGGATGATGAGTGATGGTTAGTATTAATGAGGGAGTGACTAGGGGAGATGAAGGATATGGAATGAGTGATTAGAGATGATGAGGTATGATGAAACAATGATTAGGGATGATGAGGTGATGAAATATCAACACTACCCAATATAAATAGTAATCTAGTTTACATGTTTAGAGTCTTCACAAGGTGGTCAAGGTCATAACAAGTTCGTAGGGGTCTTTATAAGTTTCTAGTTTTATGTCAATTTTGAATTAGAATTATATTGAACTTTCCTACCAAATATTTCATTTGAATATTTGAAATTTCATAGAGACTTCATTATTATTTCAATAATTAAAACCTTTAATTTTGTGTGGTTATATGTTATAATTTTGTGTGGACACTCTCAACGTACAAAAGAAGTTAGAATTCAGTTGATGGTTATTTTGTAATAAGAGTCTTTTCCATTTCTTATCTAGTATTTAGAGTTAGATTAAAGAGATTTGGAGGGGATAGGATTCGAAAATATGAATGTAAATAACCCAAAACAAGTGAATAAAGATATGTTTTGATTATTTGTAGACAAGAAAGAAAACAAACCTTATATCTTCTTGAATATGTGCAAAGATAGTTGATAGTGTACATGATCATAAAACATGATTAGTAATAATTTATTTATGATATTTGTGTGAGAAATAAATTGAAAATATTTTTTTTATAGTGATTATATAATTTTTAATTTTATTTTAAAATCTTTTGAATGTTTGAATTACAAATTATATACCCTATGCTTTTACAAACTATGCCTAAAAATCCGAGTGAAGGTTAGAGTCTTGTGGAAGAGGAGATTCTATTTGGTGGTATTTTGGAATGTATGAGTAATTAGTATCTTGGAATAAAAATTATTTCATAATATTTAAAAATTGTATGTTGTGATTATTCTAAGGACATTATGTGTTAAACAACATAACCCTATCTTCTATGAGTAAAAGTTCTGAGTATACATCTATGTGAGAAGTTCTATGCATGTATTGGAGTGAACATTAAAATGTATATGTTAGTGAGTTGATTCTCATATGATCATTAATTTTTATATTTTTTAAAGTATATTTCATATATTTGGACGAGAAAAAATAAAACTAACATAGTCTTGCAGTCATCAAGAAACTTAACATAGTCAAAATGGTATCTCATGAAAATTGGTAAATTGAGTGTTATTGATGAAATGAATTGATTTTTTAAAGTAAATAAACATTTTGTAGATGATTTTAAACCTTAATGTTTATTTATAACTCTTTTTGATATAATTATAATAAATAACCTCTTCTTAGATTTTTATAGACCTATGACTAAGTACAGTCTACTCAAATTTGGTCAAGTCAATCTATTATAGATTAAAAATGGAAATATAACCATTATAAAATTATCATACAGCAAAAATTAGACATAAATCAATATTTAAATTCATTATAAATTCCTTTGAAATATTTAAATTTCATATTGACCTTCTTAGGTCTATGAAACTATTTTAAACCCTATATTAGGGTTTCTAATTTCAAAATGTATTTTTAAGA
Organism: Torreya grandis; assembly: GCA_037957365.1. NCBI lineage: Eukaryota > Viridiplantae > Streptophyta > Pinopsida > Cupressales > Taxaceae > Torreya > Torreya grandis. The sequence continues at coordinate 884,428 of JARHVA010005629.1, forward strand.
GCTGTAACTATAAATAATTCTTGAAATTTGGTGAATTTTTTTATTTCAACATGAAAAAAGATAATATAATGTTTTACATTATGTAATTATGGATGGGAGAGGAATGTGTGGTAGACAGGGTAAAAGGAAACCTAAAGACCTAATCCAAGAGTAGAAAGAGCCAAAATAGGTTATGAAATAATTAAAGAAAAGCCTATAACTTTGTGAATAAATGGGATATATTATAGGGTATCCAAAAATGAGGTTTATTTGATGATTTAAGTCCATGCAAGAAGAGTCTATGATAGAGTAAGAGGTAATGTATGATATGAGAATTGTGTTGAAAAGTTAAGTAGGGTTGAGAAGAAGTTAAAGAGAAATAAAAGGAGTAAAATGAAGTTTGTTATATCCCTATTAAATCCTAAGGAACCAAAGACAAGATTTTATCTAAGTTGTTATAAATCATAAATACTAGCAAGGGGGATAGTCTCAAAGTAAGACAGATTAAATGCATTGATTAAGGCTAATAAAAGGAAGAGTTTACTAATACCATATAAAGAATGGTGGATAATAAATAAAATGAATAAAATTTAGATTTGAATTTTAAATGTGTGGAGGTCTCAAATATAGATATCAATCAAGAAAAGATAAAGTGAAATCTACATAGATATTGGCAAAGAGCTTGGACAAGTAGAGTATTTAATAGGGATTTATATCATGAGGTATTCTAAGAAGAAATGAGGAAGTGATTAGAGATGATGAGGGATGAGGAAGGATTGATTAAGGATGGTAAAGGCCAATGAGGGAGTTATGATGATGAGTGATGGTGAGAGCTAATGAGGGAGTGATTAGGTATGATGAGGGAATGATTAAATATGATGAGGAATGATGAGGGTAAATGAGGGAGTGATGAGGAATAAGGAAGGATAAGGACTATGTTATTAGGGATGATGAGGCATAGTGAGGTTTAATGAGGAAGTAATCATGGATCATCAGGGAGTGATTACAAATGACTAGAGATAGTGAAGGTCAATGAGAGAGTGATTAGGGATAATGAATAATGATGAGAGTGATTAGGGGTGATTAGGCATGAGTAAGAAGTGATCAAGGATGAGAGAATGATGATGAATAAGTGAAATTAACACAAAGTGGTTATTTGATTTGTGTAGGTCATCAATTTACCTAAGCTACCCCAATAATACCACTTTGCATCAATGTGACCTAAATCAATCATGCCATCCCACATGTTTGAGGTACAAGATGTACATATTTGTGTAGGTCATAAATGTGACCTATGCTACCCCAATAACACAACTTTGTATCAATGTGACCTAAATTATTCATGTTATCCCACATGTTTGAAGTACAATATGTATGGATTTGGTCATGAGAAGATTGTTGCAAGCCTAGAAAGGTAGTTTTAAGAGGTTTCCCTTGAATTAGATGAATAAGGCCTAGTAGAGTCTCATAGATTCATTAATGGATTTAAGGATGGTAACTAGATGATTAATGGCCATGTGAAAGGGCCTAAACATGTAAATACCTTCCCAAAATAGGTGTATGATGTGTGTAGTAATCAATGTGGTTGTTTGATGTGTGTTGGCATGAGTATCAAGTGATCAAGGATGAGGGAAGGACAATGAAATTATCCCTCAACTCCATGCACATACCCTACACATACTCCATAGAGATTGGTTAAGTAGAAATGAACAACCAAATGCTAAAAGAGATGGATAAATTCATGATGCATTCATGCGATTTACATCCTATTTTTTAAGCAAAGGTAATTAATGTGTGAACTACATTCAAAACTTCACACCATATCTATCACTTGAGCATATGATTCCAAAGGAGGTTTGGTCTATAACCAAGCCTAATGGCTCATTTTTTCCAGTATTTGGGAGCCTTGGTTAGGTATTTATACCAAAGAAAAAAATGAAAACATCATATAAGAAGAAAAAACCTTTATCTTTTTAGGGTATTGTGAGGACATGCTAAGTTATCATCTTTTATATCCTCGTACCTATGTTGTTCATTTTTTAACACATGTACAGTTTGATGAACATTTTACATCTCATGACTCATCATATTATTTCATGCATTATTTTTATTTTTGAAATGATTCACCTCCTCTTGAGGATAAATTATTTGAGGAGATAATTTAGGAAATTCTTGAGGAGGTTATATAGAATGAGGATCATTTTCACATTGATGTTGCCACTATTCCTAGGTGGGAGCATACTATAGTTTTTGAGGTAGTACCTTTCATTCAAGATCTTCGACCTACTTGACATCATCATACACATTCTATGGGTAATGTAGTTTTATGTCAGGTATTCATTGGGGATCCACAATCTTTTTCATGGGCTTATGGGATATAGGGTAGGATGATGCAATGATAGTTGAGTATTATTCATTGATGACAAATCACACTTGGGATTTGGTCATTGTTCCCAAGGGAATAAATTTGGTTAGGTATAAGTGGATTTATTAAAGCAAGTATTCAGTTGTTGGGTCCATAAATAAGTATAAGGCACATATTTTTGCAAATGGATTCTCAAGGTTGAAGGTATTGAGTATTCTGATATTTTTGTGACCATTATCAAGATGGATTATATTTGTCTTGTATTTTAACTTGATGCATCATAGGGTTGGTCAGTACATTAGATGGATGTTAAGAGTGCTTACTTTCATGGATACTTACATAAGGAAATGTATAAGGAATAACCTCTTGGGTTTGTTCAAGATTCTTCACGTTTTTGTTGACTTAGTAGGTCTTTTTACTATCTCAAATAGACCCTTTAGGCTTGGTATGAGAAGATGGAATCATTTCTTCTGTCCACTGGCTTTGTTTGTTGCCACTCTAATTCCACAAAACTATATTCAACATAATAAGGAGGACATTGTTATACTAGTCTTGTATGTTATTAATCTACTTCTCATATTCAGATCCTCATCTCAAATTTAGATTATTTAGCAAACACTTTGTGAACAGTTTGGCATAACATATCTTAGTATTTTTCATTTCTTCCTTGGTTTACGTATTTCATAGTTAGATACATGGATTTATTTGAGTCAGTAGAAGTCCACCCTTAATATGTTTTAGTATTTTGGCATGGTTGATTACAAGACAAATCGTTCTCCTTTTCATTCTAGACTGACTCTCACTGCCTCTTGTACTATTCCACTTTGTGATCCTACATTTTATTGACAGAGTGTTGGGAGTATTATATAATTGAACCATATTCACCCCAATATTTTTTTTGTAGTTGGGCTTGTATCTAGGTTTGAACATGACCCTCATGATAGTCATTGGCAAGATGCCAAGAGAATTTTCTAATATATATGAGGCACTACTCATTTTGGATTACACTACACCGAGGGTTTTACTTAGTTGGTTAGATACATTGATTTAGATTGGATATGTTTTCTTGATAATATGTATTCCAGTTTTGGCTACATATTTTGTCTTGGTTCTTCACCTATTGCTTCATTGTACAAAAAATTGTATGCTATTGTAATTTCATCTATAGAATTTGATTACACAATAGTAGTTACATCAAGTTGATAGATATTTTAGCATTGTCAATAGTTGATAGAGTTAAGTTTCATGCAAAATTCACCCAATATACTTTGGCATGACAATGAGAGTGAAATTCACACATATCATAACCTAGTTGAGCATTAGTAAACCAAACACATTGAGGTGCATATGCACTTCATTCATCAATAAATTTTAGATGGTGTTCTTAGCTCAGAGTACATTCTGACTTAGCAACAAGTTACAAACTTCTTCAAGAATTTATTTGTATCATCTTGTTTTCTTGAGTTGTGTGGCATGCTTGAGCTTTTATAAATTATCCTTGGGGGTGTTAATGATGACACATTCCTTATTCATTTCATGGATACATATTTTACATTATTACCTTGTCAGGACTAATTATTGAGACTCGTACTCACTATTTTTTTTTTAATCTTTTGCTAGCCCCTCACTTCACTTGAGGGGGGCTGTTACAGTATATATTTCACTCATTTCTCACATTTGTTAGTGTATTATCTAGTTATTTTATTTTTTATTTAGTCCTAAGTGTACCGATTGATGATGATGAAGGGAAATGCCAAGGTTTTTTGTGTGATATTATACACCAAATTAACCCATGCCATACACATGCCTTGACTCCAACATTATTATTGGATTTAGATATCCTAAAGTCACTATAAGAAGGTTAGTATCTTGTTTTGTGGTGGTATATTATACAGATTATATTCTATTTTATTATAAGAAGCCCTAACATCCAATGTGTTGATAGAATCAACATATCAATGACATAGATGTGGTAGAAATAATTTAGGTTATAGAATTCATCTTATTTATTTAATTGTAGAATGGATATCTGAATCTTATGAAAAGTATAAGGTATTGTATATTTAGTAACATAATCAAAATGATCTCTTGGGAAACATGGGTGAGGTTTTATCTTTGAATCATAATAAGACTTGGGTTTGCTGAAATAAATTGTGGACAAACAATTAAAATATTCATATTAGTCTTCGAGGGTTAATTACGGATGACTTTCAATTATTTTTTCACATTTGTATGAGACATATTAGTGTGTATACTTAATAATGGTTTTAGATGATATGAATAGACATAATTAACTAAATAAAATATTTTTTTTGTCATTGGTTTAATTGTATAATGAGGCATCTAAAAATATGAAAGTATTATTAGAATTTTTTTAACAATGCTAAAAAATTATGTAAGTGAACGCTTCCATGAAAAGTAATAGAAAGGATTGCATTTATCCTTTACATTTTTTTCTTAGTAAATATATATTAATATCTTTATCTTATTAGTCTATAACAACTCTAATAATCAATTTATCATATTATTTTGTAAAAACTATAACATCTTTATCCATTATTTATATTTATAAAAGGAAATTAAAATTAAGTATTTAAATTATAAAAAACTGATGATATATAATAGTAAAATAAAATTACATTATATAAATACTACAAACATTATGTATGAATAATACTATTAATTCAAAACATACAAAATGGAATTAAGTTATAATAATATCAATACACAAACAAATTAACAAAATAAAAGAACATACAACACCAATAATTTAGAAAATTCTCTAGGTTTGTTTTAAATATAAATTGAATCTTAGTTAATATCCAATTACAATTTCAATAAAATAAATCAAGATATGTGAAAATGCACATTAAAATTTGGATATAATGGACTAATCTAATGGTGTGTACAAAAATATTGATAGTGGAGTTAAAATTAGTTATTCAAATATGGTTTCACATCATTCAATATTGGTTGTACTATATTTTCCTATTTTCAACATCCCTTCGTACCTTTTATTCCATATCGATGATGTTGTTATGTGGAGAGATATTTAAGACCAATAGTGCCAATATTAGTCATTTTATGCATAGGATGAGATAGATTAACTACCAATTATTGCCTTAAAATTGCTCCTCTTATCTCTCAAAGATGCCTTGGGTCTCAAACATATTTTATATATAAATTTTTAGGTCTTTAATCCCACAAGTACTAGGATGGAGGTAGTTATGTGTTTATAAACAAAAGTGGTAGTGGATAGGATGGGTGAATGGATGCGTACCATGTGGTGTTATGAATAGAGTGATCTTAGGTTTGATGCATGTTAAATACATTAATAAGTTAGTAGAGCATGATCCTAAACCAATAAATGAGTGCAATGATTACATGGTGATGACAACAAAATGAAAGGTAAACTATAACTATTATTTACCCATAATCAGAGTGTTAATAACATATGCCTATGTACAACATAGCAAATCAAAATAGGACATGTGGAATCATTTTTGGAGCTCATGAAGACACCCAAATTTTCTCAAGTGGTGAATAGAACCCAAAATAAATACAAGTGATCTCATTGTAGTGTATCGAGTGAAGTTAAAACACAATCTTAGGGCTCAAAGCATAGGTAGACATGAATTTGAATAAGCACCTTGAACCAAGTTGGGAAGCTCAATGTTAGGAAATAATGAAAGTGAATCCATGAGATCTTGATTGATTAAAGAGATCAAGGTGCATAAATGCAATCAATGATAAGTAAGGGAGGATATGGATGCAATTACAAGACAATCAAAATGAACTCAATATAAAACATAGATAAAACACATGGGATACCCTAATAGTTAAATTAAAATTAAAAATAAATATATATTTATGGTGCATGACTCCAATGAATACACTAACCCCTATAGATTGGATGATTCTACTCACAGTGTCATTCTCAATGACTGATAATGGGACTGCCCCCAACCATGTGTCACTATCCCATTAGTCATCTACATTCCCAAATCAAATATGTAGTTGAGGAGAAATAAGGGAAGAACTAGAGGTAGTTTCAATCCAATCAAAACTATCACAAAATTAAACAAAGACATAATGCATGAGATGCTATGCAATCTCCAAATTCGTAGCCATTCAAGGTTACCCATATCATTAAAATTACTCATAACTATGTAATCACATCAATTACCTAATACACATGAGTCTCTTTAATGATTACATGAACCCAATAATGTGTAAAATTTTTTTTACAATCCCTTACTTGGTTGAATAACACTTCACATATGATAAATCATATGTTGATCATTTCACTCTCTTTAAAAACTAGTTCAAATTCCCACTGCCGACTAGAAAATGGTAATCAACACAAAATTGATCACCCTATATTTAAATTACTCTTAAATTTTTCTAGTGTCCAACTATTTATTTGCCACATCATTATGAATTTACTTCATAAAAAAATGATATCTTTACCTTCTTATATTTAGCATCTTAATCATTTCTGGGTATTTGGGGCCTTTTAATCCTATTAGATGACTATGTTTTATTCACACATTTATATTTAATTACTTGGTATCAACCTTAAAATTTTACCAATTATGACATATGTACATTCTTTAATTTTACCCTTCATAAATAGAAGGGAGACTAGGAGTGCATATGTTTATCATGAGAACCACGGATATCTCTTAATTAAATGTTATTAACACATCTAAAAACTTGATACCAACATTACAAATTTCCCTTTACATGGATTATCCTAAAAATTATGTAATCACATCAATTTATGGTTATTTTTTATTCAAATTATACTTCCACATATATAAATTAAAATAAGGCCATAAATATATTGTGAGTGGTGAAATATTTTAAAGTGAAATGTGTTGTGATGATGTGGTGATGATGAGGTGAAAAATAGGGTGTTTTGTGTGATCTTTTACACTAGATGGACCCATACCATATACATTCCCGAACTTCAAGATAGTTGTTGGATTTACATACATTACACCCAAAATAAAGGGGTTAGTAGTTTTTTTATCATGGTGGTATATTTTATTGATCATCTTCTATTTTATTATAATAAGACTCAACATTCAATGTGTGGATCAAATCAATAGTGCAATGACACTGATGTGGGGGAAGCACATTTTATTATGTTTTGCAATTTATCTTTTTTATTTCATTGTGTAAGGGACTAATGAAGGCTTTGTAAAGCATAGGGTGTTTTTGATCTAATGACGTGGCTATAATTATCTCTTGGGGAATCATGTTAGAGGATTCCTCTTTGAAAGGTAAGAACACTTTATTTTTATGAAATAGATCAATGCTAAATAAGTGAAATATTCATATTAGTCTCCAAAGGATGATTATGAATGAATATTAATTACTTTTTCCCATATGTATGAGACATATTATCGTGTATCCTTACCCATGTGTTTAGATGCTATAAATAAACATAATTTGTTAAATAAAGTAAATATTTTGTGGCTAGTTTTGTTGTGAAATGAGGCATCTCAAAATATGAAAGTGTTATTGGAAATCATTTAACAATGAATAAAATTTATTTAAATTAACACTTCCATGAATAATTAAATAATGAAATTACATTAATCCTTCATATTTTTTGGTTAGTAAATATATACTAATAACTTTGTCTTATTAGTTTGTAACATATATAACAATTGCTTTATCTTTTTATTTTTTAACAAATATAATATCTTTAGAGATACAATGTAGCGATACATATCTTATAAGTGACGTGCTAATTACTCATATCTTACATTTTGATAAATTATATGCTACTTTTCCATGTTGTGACATTGATACATATTAATGCTATAAACTATTTTACACTTTTTCTATAGTTCTTTGACGATGTTACTTTCTTGCATGATAAGTTAGAAACTACTTGCTTATTTTTTTTGTCATTTATCCTTTGTGTGAAATAATTTTGTTATCATATCCACAATTATTTTTCTTCGTTTATGAAAATTATGAACATGTTTGTTACTCTTGAGCCTTGGCCATATGTTTTCTTCTATGTGTGAAATTTGAACATTTACTATTATTATGGCCCTTGGCCATATATTTTCTTATATATGTGACATTCTAACATGTCCCAAGTTTTAAAAATTCTTAATGTCCTTTGCATGTGGCCACTAGCCTTGTTCTCACATGTATAATCACTATATTTATATATACATGTAACATACATGCATCACATAAAATATGATACATACATACATACCTCAAAGATAGTTACATTAAATTTATATGATTCTAGAATCTCCACACGATGACTTGATTATACATAATTATATTCTTATCACATGATATAATTAACTCCTATTTTGATAGCTTCATTAATGTAATGAAGTTAAATATAAAAACTAGTGATATAATAGAGTCAGCTAAAAAACCATGTCTTTTTATTCAAATTGTATTTCGTAAAAAAAAATAAATTAAATAATAGTTATATACTTGTTAAATGTTTTATAAAATTATAATAAAAAAATAATATGATGATAGATAATATAAATTACTTGATATTTTGTACTTATGATACTTTACATTCATCATTTTTATAAAAATATATTGAAAGAGATTTGTCAAAGTTTATGATGGTATATTATATAGATTTTAAAAATTTGAAATTATTCTTCATTTATATTTAATAATAAAATATATAAGATAAAATTAACTTTTAATTATATAAATATGTTAAGAGAAATTATTAAAAATTTAAAGAAAATATATTAAATAAAATATAATAAAATTTAAATTAAAAAGTGTATTTAAATAATAGAAATAAACAAAAACATACAAAACTTATTTAATAAAAAATGATTTAATAGAATTTGAGAGAAAAAAATATATATAATCAAATAATATAAGAATAATTTATTATAGAATTACTCAATATAATATTAATGAATATATTAATCTAAAAATTATTTCTTATTTTATATTGGCTTTTTCTTTCTTTTTATTTATTATTTTAAATATTTTAAAATATATATATTTTTCTTGAATATTAATTTATCTAATTAATATATTATTATTTTATTTATTTTCAATAGTTGAATATTGGATATTTTAAAATTTATTTTACTTCATTTGATTTTCATATGCATGCTTCAATCTTTTTCTAAACCATATAATTATTTTGAATATTTTACTTTTGTGTGACTTATTTAAAGTAAGAAGAATGTTTTATAAATAAAGATATGTTTTTTATTGTTGTTATAATGTAAAGAATGTTCACTTCTATGATGTTGATTTTCAAATTGTTTGCACATATGGATATGAAGGCATATGTAAGATCACCTTCATTGTGCTAGAAATGAGCACTATTAGTTTGCAAAGCATTGTTTTCATAGTTGTAGAGCTTATATTCCCATGGGTGGCTTCATATCAAATGTGATATGTTTTTTTCATTCTTTGAAATCATGGTGATTATTTTATCCTTTGAAGGTTTAGTCTCAGAGTAACATTGATGGAGTGAAAGGACTAAGACATCAACACTGTCAAGTAACCCTGAAATCATCACCTAAAGGATTATGTAGGAGTGCTTACATAGTAAGCTGATAAGGGATTTGGATTCCAAGAAAGAGCCTTTGATAAGTTTTTAAGATTGGCTTCAAGGTTTTGAAGCCTTAAAAATAGTAAAACATGTTCAAGACCATTTCAAGTAACAATATAGTCAATCAAGTTGAGAAGTTGAAATTGGGACTATTTATCTTAATCTCTCTAAAGAAGGTCTCTATTATATACAATCTAACATCTATTGGTGAATAATTTGAGGTCTGTGTAGGTATTATTGTTTCATGATAATAGCCTAGGCCTATGGCTAATGTTTTGACAAAAGAAGGTGATAGCTAGGTCAAGGAGAATGGATGATAAGTGGACCTCCAACTCAGTCATGTTTCTATAGAAAATACATATTGAAAAATAGTACTCTTGAAGCCAAAATGAACTTGGAATGTAACAGTGATAAAAATGGTTGACGATCTCAAGACAAAGTGATTCTATTTGATCATAAGACGACAGTTGTGACTTCATGATAGTCTAAAAGTAGAAACATAGTGTTAAAGTAATGGATCATCACCTAAAGGATTCCATTGACCTCCCTAATTGCCACCTATAGGTGACATAGTCAACACAGTCTGCAAACTAGTTCAAACTATGAGGTGGCCATTAGGGCAGAGAATTGTTTTATTCAGGTTCGGAGATCGCCCTAAGACCTCCCGTGCCTCAATTCCCTGATTTGCAAACCCCTACACCTATTGTTGCTCCCATTCTTGCATACAAATAATTAGAATATCCCCCTGTTAAGGAGGAATTAGTTCCTTCTAAGTTTCTTTTCTATTCTGTTGTAGGTTTCAGCTAATTTATTGTCTGTGTGTAGTCCATTTTAATCACCGCTTGAAAAATTGTTTCTTTTAAACTCTAAATGCTTTATCTTTTCTAAATTATAAAAGAATGGTTCCTTCCAAAACCCTCCTTTACTAATTAAAGAAAAATAATAAATATATACTATTAAATTATATAAAAATAATAATATTAAATTTTATGTAAACTCTGTAATTCCAAATATCTCATCTGAAATACCGACGCAATTTTTTGGTTCTAGAGTCTACCCTATGTACCCATTGCATTCACAAGAGCCACTTAAGTGCATCGCTAGATGTTACTTTCTAGCAACAAAAGGGACCTATCAATTTAATATCTATCACACAATCTGGCGCAGATGCGTCGAATTATCGCAAATCCCAGAGATTTCAATTGATTGTTAACTTAACGTATATCTTACTTGTCTAGGTTTTGTTTTTTGCACGTTGAAACTCAACTCACCATTGTTTAGGAACTTCATTTTCCATTCGCTGAGGCATTGGGCCTTCCCCTACGCTTTCTATTTTAGCTTACACTACATTGGACCTGTCTTCATCATCATCTTCCATTTGACGGTGTTGTGTCCCAGCGCAAAGATGAACAATTTCAAACCCTATGTGTTCTAATATGCTGATCGTAATATTCCTCCTCGAGTGGTGGCTATGAGTTGGGTTGGCACCTATGTGACAGCAGTAAGTATGGAGAAAAGGGTACGGTCTAACCCCCTGATTTTCTAAACGTGTAACATAAAATTGACTTTATTAATATTAAATTGTCTTGGAACATGGTCAGATTACTGGACATCTCAATGAATTAGAAAATATGTAAACCCATCAATGTAAACCAATTGACAAAGATTGTAACTTTGAATCTTAATTAAAAAAATATATAATATTTTGATCATGAACCCATACACCATTCCCAGTTGAAAGCGCGTTGTTTTGTAAAGTACGGAACAACATTTGTACCATGTACGACAACTATGTTCATATGCAGCATATTTGAAGGACATTTTGAAGTGACTTTTTTGTTGAGCGATCTCTACTAAATTCACACAGCTTGTACACATAAGGAGAACAATAGAACAGTAAAAATAACCATTCCTACATAATGAAGCACCGAGTTAATTTTGCTTTTACAGGAGAAAAGTTACATAGGATTTTTCGTCACTTTATTATTGAAGGTTGATCATGAATGAATTAATGATTTAACTGCTTTTTGTGGGTTAGATTTTGGGATGTATTCGCTCATAATTATATCCTCTTGCGCTGTCCATGAACCGCGATTGAGGACATAATGTTAAGGGCAACAAGTAGATCTGTCCATTCCGTTCTGCTTTTTGGATCAGTTTAGAAAATTGTAGGATAAAAATTTCAGTAAATTTTAGACGGATGGAGCTATGTTCGTCGGTGTACGGTTCCGTGGAATTTCGGTTCCAGCAAGCCTTAAAAAGCGTGGGCTTTGTAGCATTGTTTTGGAAAGAGCATCCCGTGTGGCATCTCTTTGGAATCATGGTATTTCCGATAGACTTAAATTGCACATCAGTATGTATTTACGTTATAATGGCCTCTCGGTGAGAGTTTCCGACTTTCGTAAGTAGGTTTCAGTTTATCGACTGCTTGAAACGGCCGACGGAAAGTAACCGTAAAATTATAACATAATTTTTTTTTAACAAACAAAAAATCACAATTTTTTATTTTATATTTTTTTTCTAGTTTTTTAAAATATAACATAATGGTAAAACCGAGAGACTAGTGTGTTTTTTTTTAAATATTTATTATGCCGGAGGCTTATTAGGTGTTGTGCGAAAAGATCAACAGATGTTTACTCTGTGGCATGGTGGCTCCAGTCGGCATATATGAATCTCAAATACTTATTCTGCAAAGGGCTCTGCAAATATCACGCTATTAAAATGGATAGCCAGCAGAAGCAGGATGTGATTTTGCAGTCTCTCAAGCTTTCGCTCACAGGCTTCTGCTTTATGCATTTTCGGCAACCCTTTCTGTAAGAATTCCGATTAGTTTAATTTCATTCATGAGTTAACAGAAATATGTATGTATATTATATGTATTATTACAATAACACTATTAACCCTTGTCAATCTAAATCAGCATGGACACTATAATAAAACATGAATCCCGAATCAGGTATCGCATGAATAACAAGTGCATCTCTAGTAGCAGAAAAGAGGGAGAAGAGATCTAGAAACCACATTTCTCCCAGAAAAGCATGGCATCCTTATTGGTTCCCTTTCAGGCTTGCTGCGTAAACATACAAGCAACACTGCTGGCACCTTTTGAAAACATCCTCCCAGGAGTTTTGCTTATCAGCTCATTTGTTTTTGTTTCAATTGGCACAGATGTCATCTTCCTCCTGTTCCTCTTCGTCCTCGTTCTTGCTTTGGATGAGGAGGTAGACCAAGGAAGAGTACTCAGACTCCTTCCAGCTGTTGATAAAAAGGACCCCATGAAATCGAATATGCACTCCAGCCCAACGAGACTTGAAAAACCTACTCAACTATAATTGAAAAAAAAAAAAAGATCCCTAGTCCTGAGAGGCAACATCCCCTCCCAAGGGAGGTGTTAGAGTGCTTATATTGTAAAGTAAAATCACATGCTACACAGCACAAAAATTTACAGATATGTAATATTATAACATCTAATTAAATATATATATAAAAACTGAGCTTTGAAGCATAAGAGCCATGGTTTGTGAAAAAAAATAAAAAATTAGGAGCTGATTGTCTGGACTCTCCGAATATCTCATACTCCTGTTCGATAGGAAATACGGAATGGGAAACGTGAAAAGGGGTCTGATTGGGTTTCTTGTTGGCTTTTCTCCTCCCAGAGTTCAGACAAGATTTGGCACTGCTTATTAAAAGCAAATGCAGGCGAATAAAAAAAAATATTAGGTCACTGGCTCCGAGTTTGTTAGCTGCGCTGGCTTTCCCACTGTTGATGCAAATCATGCGGCCTTTAAAGTAATATAATGTATTTAGAACAAAAAATCGGTGTCTTTAAGTAACTTATAGTATTTTTTTAGAAAATGAATGATGGAAACACATCCCTACGGATCTCCCAAACCCGCAAATCTAAAAACTTATAATTAAAATTTAAGCAAATAAAAAATCCGTCATTCAAAGCATCCGCATCTTCAGCATCAACAACGAGCTTGAGTGGTTTCACGAGACTACGTTTTCCATGGAGAATTTGAATAGTGAAGCAAAATAGTCAAGTTGTAGGTACTACATGGCTACCTGCTCCTTACTCAACATATTTTTTACACCATTTTCGGCCTCCAAAATAAGCGAGGGAGAAGAGAACGAACGGCTCTGACATTTAATCCGCCCTTGCCAAAAACTATCTAACAATCCTTCATCTTAGTCTCCCCATGTAACTTGTCATAGAATGTTATCAGGATATGCCTCAAGGACTCCATCATAATCCTCTTGAAGTATGTAATTTCCAAGACCAGTTTCTTCAAATCCACCTTGCTCAGCTCCCCATTCATAAAAGAAATAAAATATTCCATCGAGGAGAGTTAAATGTTCTTGATCACTAGGGTAATCATCTTATTCAATTACATTGCAATTCATGTTATACGTGCAAGGAATATAGGGTTCAACATGAAAACTAGAAATAGGTTTTATCTTGATTGTCAATTTTACATCATATCTAATCCTAAAACCCATGTAGGACCAATCTAAATTCAAACAACCTCCAATTTAGCAATGACCTCTCTTGACAAAAAAAGTGCAAAATGACGAGGCACATCTACCACTATAACATCTTAAGAAATGGTGAAGGTACGATAAGCATGAAGAATCAATTGCAAAACTATGATTATGCCAATGGTTTTGGCAGCTAACCCATCTAATTATAGCACTCTTTTGGCATTGGTCTTATACATAAAATTTAATTTGTCATCTACTTGCTTGGGCATGATGCAAGTACTAGATCTACTATCAATGAGAGAATTATGTACCAAGGAATATAGAATAATGATTGATACATAGAAAGGAGGAGGTTTGTCTACCTTTTTAACTTTGCTTGACTTTACTTAAATTGGCTTCTTGGTGTTTTTCATGGTTTCCTCTATTTGGTTGTCAAACTAAGCTTGGACATCTCCTTTTGAAGTATGTCTACTTGTCCAGGTATTAACAATTTATCCCACATTAACACATTCACATGAGACCTCTTCATTTGCTCCAAAATGTTAGTGAATGGACCACTAACTCTTTCTTGTCCACTTGGAAGAATGGTGATGCCTACACCTTGAGAATTTTGAGGTATGAAATCACTTCTAACATTGAGATCTGCTTGACTTGTGTATTTTGAATGACATTAGACATACCATCCATTTTCCTTGTTTGAACATTCATTGAAGTAACATTATCAACCCCTTAAACTTCTTCAACTACCTTATTCTTACTCCTTATGTTTGCAGCAATAGAAATCACATCTATGCTTGACCAGCCTTGATGATTGACTGCACGTGAGTCATCTTGTTTCTAATATCACAATACATACCCCACTTGAACATCATTCCCATCAATCACTCATCTATTTGATTATTTTTCTTGAGTCATAGCTAGCATAGTTCCCAAATTTGCCATGAAGGCTTGATTGAAAGACTCATTGACATAAGGATATGGATCACAAGGTTGATCCAATGAAGGTTGACTATTATACTCTTGAGAAAGGTTATTTTGAGTAGGCACTAGTGTCATTCATATAGAAAGTGTATTGGGGTTATATCCAGCATATGGTTATAACTGAACCAACTATCCTTAAGCTTGAGGATGTCCTTCAAAAAGAGGTCTATTGCCTTGATAGTTGGGGTACAACTGATTAGGTTGATAGTGACATTGGAAGGGCTCGATTTTATGTTTTATTAATAATCCTCTTTAGACTAAGATCTCTTACTTTAGAGATATTATCTCATTTGCCTCTTTGGATTTTATTGGTTGACTAGGGGTAGCATGCTTGGTTATAGGTGTAGGAATGTTTTCAATAATAGGTGTAGGAGTTTGAAAATTAGGGAAAAGTGGCATCAGAGGTCTTGGGTAAATCTTCTCATCCTGAAACAAACAATTCTTTGCACTAATGGCCACTTCAAAGGCATTAGGCTATGTGTTACCTCTCATAGATTGTATCATCATTGAAATGTCACTTTAAAATCATTTAAGGTAGTAAAGGAAATCATGGTAAGCTTTTAGTCTTATCAAGATTGTAATTCTATCCCATGTCTTATAAGCTTTTAGTCTTATCAAGATTGTAATTCTATCCCATGTCTTCTAAAATATTGATAGTCAACTGCTCTATTAGTGACTACTTGTCATTCTTGTCCTCAACTATTTTTCTCAATGCATCTCCTAGCTTATCACAAGTTGTGATTGACTGATGTGCCAGTGTTTCATAACATTCAATGTATTTTCCTTTGCATAAGACAATACACAACCTAATTCCAATTTTCTCCTCTATGATGTTGTGGATATTACAAAAGTTAACAATATTTCTTATATGCTTAATAAGTGCAATGGAATACTCACCGGTGTATGATGGAACTCTTTTGAGGGAAGTTATGGGGATATCATAATATTGATCAAGTCTTAGAGGTTTATATACATTGAAAGCAACAAAAGGATAGTTCCTTGCCATAGTGACCTTAGTACTTTACAAGAATGGGGGAATCAAAAACTTTCTTATGTGCTTGTTAGCTAGATATGACTTCTTTAGATACAGATAGGTGTTTTAAAATCTACTTTATTTTTAATAATAAGGAGGAATCTCTTGAAATTCAAAAGGTATGACTTTGGTGAGAGACCTTGTGTTTACCTTAAGCATGAACTAGTGCACTAGTATACAACCAAGACTAAAACTTTAGACTCACCAAATATTGCAATAAGTGGACTATTACAATTCCTTATTATCAAATCCAACATTTACCTTGAATAAACTTCATGGAATTAATATCTCACTCATCTTGCCAAAACTATTATGTCCTAAAATTACACCCTATATAAGTCAAGTAGACCTTCCAAATTTGAGGATAACATGGAACTATCTTTCCTCATAGATAAGCCACTTTAAGAGATAGAAGTATAGCTTTGAAAGGGCTAGCTCCCTTGATTTATATTTTAGGCTCTCACTACACTAGAATAATCACTATCAGGGTTGAAAATGGTTGAAGGAGACATAAAATAAACCTATTCTAATGAAGTGATACGCTAAAGATAACCCCACACATGGACTTGTATGTACATTATGAAAGGAGACTACCAAAACTAGCCTTAATCCTATGTCTCTCTCTCATAAGTATTTCTCATAGACATATATAGCTATGCCTATTTAGAGGTGGGTGAAAATAAGGAATGATACAAGGAACTACTAGTGCTTCTCACACTTCAAGACAAACTTAAAAAATAATACACTTTATGAAACCTATTACAATAGATATCACTCACACAAACATGCAAGAGTAGAAATAGAAGTAAGGAGAGCATATTCATCACTTGTCGACCACACAAACCACTTAACACACTTAGGTAAGATATTGCAGAGAATGAGTCAAACTTATAAAACTTCATTCAAAGACAAATTAGGATTGAAAACTAGCAGGGATTTTCCATACCAATTGTGGATCTATTACAAAGCCAAAAAGGGTTGAATATATAGAGCATATGAGAGGAGAGAGAAGAAGTGAAGATGAAGGGTCACAAGCCCAAGTGTTAAAATGTTAAAACCAATTACAATGAAAGATAATGAGTTGGAATAAAGTAATATGGGTTTCCATAAACATGTGTCAATGCAGAATAGAGTACCTTCCTCAGGTTGGCATAGGACTCTTCATTGTCTTGCTTTAAAATTGCCTTCATGATGAGTCATCCACTTGACTATCCAAAACTACCATATGAAGAATTAACACATATGATCTATCATTGTAAGGTATAATTGAGGTTAGTACAAGTAATTTACACCTCCCTTAAAGATGAATTCATCCTTGTCACTTATCATTGACTACCTACAATCATTCATCACTAGTCTTCTAAGTCTATCCTCATACTTGTCACATAAGTGGATTGTAGTTTCTCAAGCAGATGCATTGTAGATGATATGGGAATCTTTTTTATAACATCTTTACCTTCCACTCTGTCAGGTATACCTCAAAATTATCCAAGTCACCTTGATCCCTATCTCACTATAAAGTCAATTCTCCTTCTCATTGTCTCATTTAGACTTCTTGTATTGAAAATTGAAGTAGAGAGGTTTTTAATAACAACCATGGTTATAATTGAGTTTGAGAAGTTGTAAAAAGTCCCTGAAAAACTCCTATAATTATTCTTACATATATATTCTCCTTTGTACCTATAACACACTTTAAATCCTATAAGAGATAGAGAATTAAGCATGTAAGTACAAGTGTTGATATGAAAAAAGTGAATGTCATGGATCATGGGAGAGTGATAGAAATATTCCAAATATTTTCATGGAAATTTGACTAATTTTTCATTCATCACTCTCTATATCCTCTCCATCATGATTAAACTAGGGTTCTAGGAGGTTTTTTGGTCATTTTAACTCTTAGTGATGATTCAAAAAAACAAAACTTCTAATTCCTAAAAAACATCCATTGAAAAAAAATTAGACACCCCATTCGAATGTCCCCAGCTACTTGAGGTTTCATGTATCTCATATATACATGTGTGAGCAAATGAAAATGGCTTCTCAATCTCTTGATTCTATTTTGAGTAAGTCTAAGAGAGGTTTGGGTCAAAATGACCAATTTTGGATTCTGTTATACAAAAAAATAGGTCCAATCATATCTCAATTCTCTAGTGCTACTTATGAATGTTCCAATGACTACAGGTGCCTATTAAAAAAAAATCATATCCAAAAGAACCTTCCACATATTTCCATGATTTCATTAAGGATCTACCCTTCATGCATTCAACATTACTATGTTAGGTCTATAGATTATATTGCTCATGGAGTGATCTCTATCTAAGATAAAACATAGGGCATCTCCCTTACTCATTAGACTCAAATGGTACTATAGGTATATTTATTAGGTCATGAAGACACCCATTGTCAAGTTTCAAATATTGACTCTATTCCTATATGTCTCAAACATCAAACTTCATAAGACTATCTTTTTAGGTCTATATATTATAGGTAGGGTTTATTTGACTATAGGTTAGGGTTTAAAACCCAATACTTGTTCTTTCCCTCTATATATGAATGTCACATGGAATATGATATATCCTTATGAGGTTAATTTATAATTTTTATCTCCATCTTATCCCTCTAGTCACCTTCTCAACCCTGTATTCTCCATTAGTCAAGCCATATTGCAAATTGTGTCACAACTATAGGTAGCCACTCAAAATTCACAAGGTTTTTATAGGTCTTGATTCTTATTGGAGGATCCCATGGAATGGTGAGGTCATCCATTTGAAAGTGATAATTACACATTATAAATTTTTTCTAACAACTAATAACTCCCTTTCACAAACCTATCTAGTCTAATGACTATATCACCTATAAGTACTCATTTGGAGAATCAATAATTCTTGTATTTGAACATTTTGATTCAATCCTTTAGTTATATCTTGAGGTTATCATGGCCATTTCATCCTTTAATTTAAATTTTTCCTACCATGAGACCATATAACCATTCTCATCATCAACACACCTAGGTTTACAAGTTATAGAATCATGTGGCCTTTTGACACTATGTCTCACTAAGTGTCTATACTGAAAAATTACTTAAATTGAAAGCTCATTCAACTCTGATTATCTAACATGGAAACTTCATTTCATGTTGAGGAGTAACATCTACATCTAAGGTAAAAGAGTGAACTCTACTTAGATCCCATCAACTCTTACCCACATGTGACCTCTTTTAAGAGAAAAAAATCATTTGGAGAAATTAAGGTATGTTTAGCTTATTTGAATCTCTCTAACTTTGGTTGAATACAAGGCCTGAGTTGACTAAAATATATTTAATATGAACCTTGAATATACTTGAAAAACTCCATTTATTTCTTAGGAATGTACAAAACCTATTCCTTGAGTAATTAGTAGTCTTACAGTCCTTTGCACACAACTACAGGTAATTATAAGTGACCATGTACATCAAAGCTCTAATATATCTTCACTTAATTCACTAGAACTCCATCTTAGTTAGATTTTAGGTCTTTTAATAGGAGATATGGACCTTTCATTATATACAATAAGTGGAAACAACAAATTAGCATTGACTTGAAATCATTCGTACGATGACAACACCTCACCATTGACATAACACTATCCATTACACCATGATGTGAACCTATATCTCAATGAGAGCAGTTCTACTAATCATTTCACATCCACACATGTAACTTAGTTTGAAAAACTTAAGATAAGGATGGTAATACTCTAAATTTACATATAAATCACCTAGTTTTCTTAGCTCAATGCAAATAGAGAAGAAAATTAGAGCTAATGGGAATGTGCAAGAAGATTAGAGTAAATAAAATTTTGAAGGATTGTTTATGAAGCATAGACTACCATTGTTAGAAATATTACCACAAAAGGAAGATCATGAATAGATATTGGCATGCAAATAGTGGATCAGTCACGACGATATAAGTTACACAAGTATTATATTGACAACATAGATGCCACCTGCATTAAAGTCAATGATGTAAACTTCACTCAAAAAATTGAAGTGTTGGTGATTAACTATATGGTGAGATAACCATAATAGACTATTTCTTACTAGGTGATTAACGATATCTTTAATTGCATAATTTAAAAAATTGATAAAATTTAATTTCATAATTATTTAGAATTTGGCAAATGTCTTATTCGAAAGTAAACTTCAAAACATATCTTTGGATACAATTTCCACGTACTATGGTCTTGCAACAATTATTTAAACACTCTCTCGCCAAAGAAGATCAAGTTGTTGGATCATGTCATTTCCATGGCAGGGCATAAGACGTCAAATAATATTAAGTTAGAAAAAATATATATTTACTTTTCATAGTTTTATTTAGTAATTTATTTTATTTTATTTATGGAGTATATTCTTCTTAAATGTTTGTACCTTTATTTCATTTATTCAATGTGTGGATGGAATAACGACCGAGTAAAATAAATGAATAATAGACTATGGAACAAAGAGGAGAGAGAATAATGATTTCTAGAATAGACATGGATCTCATATTGGACTAAAAGCATGTGGAGATCATACCATTTGCTAGGTAACTTAACAGGTAATTGATGAGTAAGGCACATTGAAAGTAAACGTTATACTTAAATTGAGTGTTTTAAAATTTTATATATAATATAATATTAATATTTGCAAATTATTATTATTATCATGTTATAATAATATTTTTATATTAAATAATATAAAAATATATATAATTTTTAAATATATTTTTATTTATACATATATTATTGTATATTAAAGATTAATATTATATATAATATAATGAAAAAGCATATATATATATATATATATGAGAAATTATATATTATAAATTATAATATATTAAATTAAAATATATTTTAAAAAATTAAAATGTTTATTATAATAAAATGTAATAAGATAATAAAATATATAAAACAAAAATATAATATAATATAAATAATTTATATAAGACAATGAAATATCTAATATAATAAAATATATATAATATATTATTAATATCAATTATAACATTATATTTAAAATTGAATGGATGGATGGGGAGGAGAGCGCATGGATGAGGTTTGCAACTCATCACCAAGCTAGGGAAGTCATGCCCTGGCTTGTTTCAGTGATTCCTGGGGCTGCAAAGGTGAGGGTTGACTATCTGGTGAAGGAAGGTAGAGGGAGGTGGTCCCTTAAGCAGAGGTGGGGTTCAGGAGGGGTGCAACTATGGATCAGAATGAGCTGACTAAGGCTATGTAGGATAGGAGTTTTAGTGAAGTGGTAGGTAGGAATATGCAAGGACAGGAAGCTAGGATGTTGGAAAAAGTAGTTTTTAGCCATAGTCCAGGGGCTGTTGACATAAGCTTGACAGGGGGTTCAAGGATTACAAAGATTAATGGATGCTTGGAGCATTGCAAGGAGAGACCAAAGCTGGTAATTCCTTTTGATATGATAGCTAAAGATGTGGAGTATTACTCTAAGCACTCACTATACTTCAAGTATCCCTATCTTTTTTGGAGAGCTGGGCTCAGAGGGTGTGGGAGCTAGAGGGTGAGATGGAGGTTACGCTACTGGCAAACAATTTCTTCATGGTTACATTCACATGCTTGACTGATAGAAATAGGGTTTTTGAAGGTAGACCTTATTTTTATAATCAAGTTGGGCTCTTTGTGAAACCATGGCATGCGAGATTTAACCCTACTAAGGAATTGCCAAACAAGGTCCCAGTTTGGGTACATTTACCCAGATTGCCAATAGAATGTTGCTAGGAGGATGTCCTTTAGATAATAGCTTTAATGCTAGAAAAGCCAGTGGGGTCTTCTACATAAAACTTAGGTAAGAAAGTCAAGACCTTTGCTTGAATTTGCATGGAAATTGACTTAAGTAGACCTTTGCCAGACGCAGTGGAGATGTGTGCAGGTTCATACTCCTAGGTGCAACAATTGGACTATGAGACCCTCCCTTTCAGATGTCACCTGTGTCATGAGTATGGACACCTGGTCATAAGGTGCTCAAAGGATAAAATGGATGAAAATCAACCTTCACCCCAACCTCCTCTGAGTAACACCAATGGTACTGACAAAGGGAAGAAATTTGGAGCTAGTGTGGGCAAGGATCCTAAAGGGTTTGTGCAAGTCAAGACCCGAAGCCATAATAGAGGTCATAAGAGGTCCCTAATGGAGTGACAGGATGAGGATTCATTTAATATGTTTGAGGTATTGGATGAATTGGGCTAGTAATAAGTTAACCCAAGATTAATTAGTGTGGAGCAGCTGGCAGGGGGTCTAGAACGGCCAAAAATTCTTCCATTTCTCACTCAATGCTCCCAGAGGAAGTTGCCTTACCTATGATTATGGATGGGTAGGTGGGGGAATAGATTACGCTTGAACCAAATGTTGATTCGATTCAGGGAGTAGAGGTTAGGGATCTCCCAACACAAACAATAGCTATAGAGATGAATAAGTGAGGTAAGGCTCCTCCTCACCTGGGAATTCTTTAAAAGGATGGTAAGAAGGGGGCTTCAGAGAAAAGTGTTAAATTGGGATGGAAGACAGACATGGAGAGGATAAAGATGATTGGGAAAATTTTGGTTGAGTCAGGGTCAGTCAAGACCTTAGATTCCCACTTCTTGTCTCCCCTGAAATGATTATTATATCTTGGAATGTTAGGGGCTTGAACAATAGTCCTAGACAAAAAGTTGATTGGGAATTAGTTAGGAATCACTATCCAAATATTCTCTTTCTTCAAGAAACTAAGGTTTTAGTGGAGTACATGATGGGTATTGCACCTAACCTATGGAGGCAAGGTTTATGTCAATGCATTAGTGCCTAAGGGTCTGCGAGAGGCATGGCTTGTCTCTGGAATCTGCGTAAGGTTCAACCAGTGTCTTGGATCACCTTCAGATCTTCATTAACTATGGTCTCCTTATGCATTGAGTCAGGGGAATATTTTCTTCTTTCGAATGTCTATGCCCCTAAAGATTTTCAAGGTAAGCTTCTTGTTTGGAATAATATTCATCTAGTTCGTAGTGTTTTTCCTTACCTACCATGGATTATGGTTGGGGACTTTAATGCTATTATGGACTTAACAAAAAAAAGGGGAGGTAATGCAAGATTGGAGATGTCTTCCAATTTGCTTCAAGACAAGATTTCAGAACTCAACTTGGTGGATATTAAACCATGTAATGGTTAGTTCACTTGGAACAACATAAGGGTGGGTGATAGCTACATTGCTGAGCGCATTGACCGATTTTTGACCTCCTATTTCTGGGTGGATAGCTTATGGTATTTGGGCTTTGAGATTTTAGATTGGAGAGGCTCGGATCACTGGCCCATTAAGCTTACCATTTCTTCTACTCGTTCACATCAAAAGCCACCTTTCAAGTTTCAACTCATGTGGCTCAGGGACATGGACCTGTTTGGATGAGTGGCTGATGGTGGAGAATAGGGAGGCCTACTATGGGTATAACAATGTATATTTTCACTAAGCTCATCTATATTTTGAAGTACTAGCTCAAACAATGGAATAATCTGAGCTTTGGGAACATCTTCCAAGAGAAAAAGGAGGCACAAATGGAGCTAAATGACATTACCAGATTGATCACGGAGGAGGGGATGTATGAGTTTTTGCTGAGGGAGGAAGTGAGGGATATTAATAATTTGGAGGAATGGGAGCTGAGAGAGTAAATCTTTTGGAAGCAAAAAGCTAGGATTGAGTGGCTCCAAGAGGGGGACAAGAACACTGCCTTCTTATTCAATTTAGTAAGAGCCAGACAACACGGTAATGTGATAACATCTTTAGTGATAGATAAGGGAGAGGTTATCTCTTCTACGAGGGATATCTATAATGAAGCTGTGTAGTAGTTTGCTTCTTTATTCAAAGAAGAATGGCAAGGGGAAGTGGCTGCAAAGGATCAAGTACTCTCTTGTACTCCCTCTCTAGTTTCCTAGGATATGAAGGAGCAGTTGATGAGACCAATAGCCTTAGAGGAATTAAAGAAGATTATTTTCGTGATGAAAAAAAGAAATTCTCTAGGTCTAAATGGCTTTTTGATTGAATTTTTTCAAGAATTTTGGGAAATTATCAAATTTGACTTATTGGCAGTGGTACAGGTATCCCAAAATAGCAAACAAATGCTTTGGGCCCTGAACTCTACATTCCTAGCTCTTATTCCCAAGGGGGAAGGGGCTGATCGCTTAAGTCAATTCCATCCCATTTCCCTTTGCAATGTAGTTTATAAAATTATATCTAAGCTGATTACAGAAAGATTAAAAATGTGGCTAGCTATGTTGATCTCGAATGATTAAAGTGGCTTTGTGGAGGGCTATCAGATTTTGGATGGGATACTAGTGGATACTAAGGCTATCCATTCCATGACCAAATGTAGGGAGAAGGCTATGTTTATTAAGATGGACATGTTCAAGGCATATGACAGGGTTCATTGGTCCTTTCTCCAAAAGGTTTTGGGCACCTTTGGTTTTGAGGATGATTGGATTAGGTGGATAATGAGCTATGTGAATTTGACTTCATTCTCAATCTTAGTTAATGGGGAACATTCTAATCTCTTTGGGGCCTCACATGGTTTGCGGCAAGGTGACCCTTTATCTCCCTATCTATTTCTCCTCTTGACAAAAGGTCTAAGATGGTTGATTAAAAGTAATACTGGTGATGGCAGTATTCAGGGCTAGAAATGGGGAGGTGGCCTTCCTTTTCTATCTCACCTATAGTTTGTGGATGATGTGGCTTTGATGGACATTGCTACTATAAGGGAGGAAGATAATATTCGTAGTGGCTTGGATGCTTACCTAGCTACCTCAGGATAGGTAATTAATGAGGACAAGTCTTCCATTTTTTTCTTCAGCATTCCACCGCCCATTCAATGAATAGTGGCCGATATTGTTTGATTCTAAATTGGAAGCCTCTCGTTACTATATCTTGAGATCCCTATATCTGCAGGGAGATAGTCTAAGGAATCATGGTAGGGGATTCTAAATAATTTTTAAGCCAAGGTAAATCATTAGACCCACCAGTGACTGTCCTTTACTGGTTGGGTCCAACTAATTCAGTCTATGGTGCAAGCTCTTCCTCTCTACAGGTGCATGTTATAGGTGGCACCGGTGAGTTTTGTGAAGGACCTTGATTCCATGGCAAGATAATTCTTATGGGCTAGTAACTTATCTTCGATGAAGTGGAGCCATATTAGATGGGAGGCTGTTTGTAGCCTGAAAAGGTTTGGGGGACTGGGATTATGGCATTCAGTACTAGCGGGTACGGCCCTGGTAGCCAAATTGTATTGGAGATGGTGTGAGGAACAAGACTATGTCTAGGCTAGGATCTTATCTCATAAGTATTTTTTTGGGATCCCACTGAAAGATATCCCAAGGTATAATTTTTTTAGGGAGTAGATCAGTGATTTGGGCTACTCTCAAGAAAGGAGTTGCACTGATCAAGAGAGGTCTATTTTGGATTTGCAAGGAGGGGATAGAGGCACACTTCTAGCATGACTCTTGGGATGGATATCCCCCTATAGTTAATATCCTCATCTATATGCTCTATCATAGAGATTCAACAAAGCTGGGTGGAATAGGGTGTGTGACTACAAATCCCTCTTTCTTCATGTCCAGATGATGGAAGCAAGATGGAAGACTCCAGAGGAGTGGCCAAGTATTGGAATGGATGTAGAGTGCACAGAGCTGAACATCATCCTTGCTGGTCATAATTGTTGTGCACTTAGGGGGTGATGTGTTGGCTTGGTCCCATAACCCCAAGGGGAAGTACACTATTTTGTTTGCTTATCAAGAATTGATTGTGTAGCAATTTGAAAAGTGGGGAGAAGTTCCTTGGTGGAAAAGAGTTTGGAGTAGTTTCTCTTGGCTGAAATATAATTGCTTTACCTGGACTTTGGCCTGGAACCGATGCCTAACTTGGGAGAATATTTGGAAGAGGGGCTTTGTTGGTCCTTCGCAATGCATTTTGTGTAGAGGTGAGGAGGAGGGTTTGCCACATCTATTTTTAGCTGACCCTTCAATCACTAATTGTGGCACGCTTAGTTGGACGTGTGGAAGTGTCAGCGTGTGCACACTTCCTCCCTATCTGAGTTTTGGTCAAGATTAGGCAGACTGCCCTCTACTACTCACTTCTTGCAAGAAACTTGGTATGTTGGACCTATTTTTTTGTTGTGGCAAGTCTGGCTAGAAAGGAACCAAAAAATTTTTAGAGAGGAAAAATTGGGGATTCAACAGGTTTGGAGTAGAATTATAGGAATGATCCAAGAGACTATAGAAGCTAGGAGTGAGGTCATTTTGCCTCTGGAGAAGGGGGATGTAGAGATGGTTGACGGGTTTGGCATACATGGTATCTCTCTAGCATAGCTTGCATTAGGAGAGGTAGATGTGGGAAGAAAAAAATTTAAAGGAGTGGGAAATGGATGCCCCCTCTTGAGGGTCTTTTGAAAATTAATACTGATGGTTCCTCCAGAGGTAATCCAAGCTCAGCTAGAATTGGTAGGATTGGTAGGGGCTCTTCTGGATCAGTAGTTTTTATTTTCTTGGCTCATATGGGGGAGCAGACTGTTAACAAGATGGAAGGATTAGTTGTTCTATATGCCTTGAAGAGAGCATACGAGTTAGGATGGAGAAGGGTGATGTGTGAAGCTGACTCACAAATCCTGATCAATATGCTCCTTGAGAGGAAGATTACAGATGTGAGCTGGAAACTATTCTTGATAGTGTAGCAGATATTACATATTAGTTTGCTCATGGATTTAGTTTCTTATGCATATGTTCCCAGGGAATGGAACAGGGTAGCTGATTGCCTAAAAATGTGGGTGTCAGAGGGTATTGATGATCAGAAGGTGGATGGATGGGTGCATTTGCCCAATGAGTTATGTCAGAACTTGGAGAGGATTCTAGGAGAAGACATAATTGATATTGGGACGTGACGGTTTTTATTTAGTTTTTTTATAGTTTTCTTTGGTTTCTGGCGCTTTGGCCCTTTATTGCTTTGTAATCCATTTTTCTAAGTTATAATAAAGCTTTTACCCATTTTTAAAAAAAAAAACATTATGTTTAAAATTTATAATTATCATTCCATTTCAATCTTAGGATATATATATATATATATATATATATATATATATATATATATATATATATAATTTAAACTATAAAAAATAATATAGTATAATATAATAAAGATTAAGATATATAATCTAATATTAAAATATATAATATATTACAAGTAAAAAATTAATATTAGAATAAAATATTTACTAAATATACTTTGGCTTCCCTTACACCATCGCGAACACTTACTAGTTATTATTATTGTCTATATGACATTTCTTATTGTTATTATGCAAAATTTGATCTATTTTTTTATTATTAATAATAATTAAAAAATATAAATTAAAATATAGATAAATAATAAAAAAATGTTAAAAATATATAAATTAATTATTGAAAAGATTTAAATGTTTTATATAAATATTAATGATCAAAAATTAATGTCTTAAATTTCATTGTCATCTTGGATTAATAACTCTTTTTAATTTTAAAATTATTATTAATATAAATCATGAATATTCATTAACATTGTCGTAATTTTTAATTCATAAAATTATTTAAAATTAATGTTAAATAAATAAATAGTCATATATATATATATATATATATATATATATATATATATATAATAATTTTAATTATTTAAAAAACCAAAAAACTATTAAACATAAATACTTCTTTCAATACAGGTTATATATGTTTTTATATTTTCTCCCATACCAAATTATATGTTAGTCCAAACAAAAACCATTTCATGTCTCATCCCTAAAACATTCTTTTGTAACTTCTAAAAAATATTTATAAATTATTTATTAAAAAAAATCAATTAAAAAAAAAAATAATAATAATTTTAAAGTAAGTAATAATAAAAGTTAAAATATATTTTATAATATATTTAATTTATAAAAACATATATTTCATCAATAAAAAATAAAATTTCTATTTTACTCACGAAAATAAGTTTTTACTTTTCTATTAATTAAAAAGAATCATATTTAAACATTAAAAAAGACATTTCTATTTTAAAAATTAAAAAATATGTTTTTACTTTTGTATTAACTAAAAGGAATCATATTTATATATTTAAAAGACATTTCTATTTTACTCACAAAAATCATAAAAATATGTGTTCATTTTTTTATTAACTAAAAGGATCATAGTTAGACAACTAAAAACATTTCTATTTTACTCATTAAAATATGTTTTGATTTTTTTATTAAATAAAAAAATCATATTTAAACATCTAAAATCCCG
The DNA here is from genome assembly GCA_037957365.1 of Torreya grandis. NCBI lineage: Eukaryota > Viridiplantae > Streptophyta > Pinopsida > Cupressales > Taxaceae > Torreya > Torreya grandis. The sequence continues at coordinate 913,165 of JARHVA010005629.1, forward strand.
TTACAACTTTCAAAAAATCATTGAAGTATATATTACATTATAAAATTCAAATTTTAAAAGTCGACCTAATACCACGTCTAAAACTCATAAGACTTTGTAAAGAAGTTGATGAAATTTAATACAATCAATTCATATTTAAAATCCTTTGACAACTTCTAAAAATTCATCTGGCATAATACATTCCAAAATTCTTAAATTTCAAAAATTCATTTGAATGCACAATACATTTTAAAATCAAATTTAAAAATTCAACCACTGAAACCCCCAAACAATAAATAAGTTTATTAAAATTAATGCAATCCGTTCACAAGTGTCTTCTCCATTTATTAAGGCTTTTACTCCATATCCCTCTTGTCTTCATTTTTAGATTACTTGTTTGCTTCAACACTTCTTTTTCCAATAGATTCATGATATTCATCAGAATATCATTTTTCTACTACCTCCTATACCGTCTTTTAGAGTGCAAATTTGAGTTTTTTAATTGATTTTATTTAATTAATGTAATACTTGTCAAAAATTACTTGTCAAGTCTCCATTTTTCGATGTAAAATAACAAATATATTTATTCACTAATGATGTCGAAAATAGAAGTTGGATTAAATAGGTTAGAAAAGAGGCATTTTAAACTGACGAGAATTTAGAAATTTAAAGAAGATTGATCGAGCATTATCAGTATGCCTCGCTTTCATCTTTATATTTTTGCTATTCCTACATATATTTCATATCTCATTTATGTCATGCCTTTGGTATGTCCTCTTTTTTAGAATGCATGGTTTACGCGTGTTAAGTGCTTTTCTTTGGGAGGACTGATAGGATACTTTGAAATACTAATGGCAGGAATGTGGGTCTTTGTAGGACGGAAGGCTACCAATTTTTTGGGAGGGTATACCAGAGCAGGTGCAGTATATCGTATATGCAGGAGGAACAGAAGCAAAAAATTGTAGTTGTGAGTTGAGATTTCGCAGTAAAATGTTCTGTGCATACGTGAAGTGGCAAAACTGAGGTGGAGACGAATTGTAAGGAAATCCAGTCAATAATTATGTGTATTATTTACGTTTCGTCTACAATTATCACACAACTATCGGGCACTTTTCTTGACCCACATTATATATATATATATATATATATATAATATTAAAGAATTAAAAATTTTAAATAATCAATAAATATTATTAAAACTATTAACTTTTTTCATCATATTTTGTAAAAAATAATTAGAAAAATTATATTATAAATGATATGTTTTTAAAGTGTTTTTTAATAACTTAAAATTAAAGAATTTATTATTATATATTATTAATTTTTTTCTTCATAATATATTTTTACATAAATTATTATTAAATTATATATAAATTATTATTAGTAAATATGTTTTAAAGGTATTCTTATTTACAATTCCTTAATATTATAATATGTCATATTATTGATTCATTAATAACATTTCATTTCTTATTTTAAAATATGTATCTTTAGATTTCTACCTTTTTTTGTATTCAAATAAATGTGTAATCATATATTGAAGAATAATTTAAACAATCAATTATTATTAAATAATAGTACTATAATACAACATAATTTGTTTAACAATTTTTTTATAATATTTTTTATGTTATATATTATGTAAAAAAAATTAATATGAAAAAAGAAAAAAATTAATTATAATTCTGTTAGTCAAACTCTAAAAGAAAAAATAAAAATATATATTATAATTTAAATAAAATTTAAAAAAATAGATTTAAGTATTAAATAGTACTAAAAATAATTGCTATGGTCATGAGAGTTAATAAATTTAAGACTTGCAATGGTATAACTATTCTATAAAATTGAACTTTAAAAGTGTCTTTTAAAAAATATATTAATTTATAAATTTATTGAATGTATTAAAATAATATATATGTAAAACTAATTTTTAAAGATGATTTTGTTTTTAAATCATCTCAAATTCTTTTTATTTTGTGAAATTATATGATATATATATATATATATATATATATATATATATATATATATATATATATATATATATATATATATATATATTCTAAACATCTCCTCAAAATCACAGGATTGAGTCCTAACATAAATAACAAAAACCCATATTAATTTATTTCATTTTCGCACCCATCATTTCCATTATATATTCCACTTCAGTATTAATTTTCATAATAAAATGTTCCATTTTTTTTTTCTATCAAATGTATCTTCCTCGATCAATTCTCCTTTTAAATATTTTGTAAAATATCCTAGATGCTAGACCCATCATTGATGGTTGTTACAGCAACAAAGCTATTCTTCAAGTAATTCTCCCTACAGCTCTCCAAGCTAGAATAATTGTAGATATCATGAGGTGCACAGATTCCACATAAAAGTATTTTTATTCAAAACTAACGTGGTAACACTTGTATTGCAGCTTCCCAAGTCATTTTTTCCTAGAAGCATTGTTAACACCCCTCTCCAAACCCTTTTCTAAATTATATCCTCTCACAAATGGGTATTCATAGATGGGTCCTATGGAATTAAATCTACACATGCCATACAATCCATAACTAATAAATACATCACACTGATTCTCCTCAAGTTGCCATCCTATTATCCACCTATTTTTGCTTCAATCTAGGAATACATTCTAAGGTTCCCATAAACATCTAGTCTCAAATACCTCAGGACCATGGATTGGTCTATGAAATATCCAATATATCTAGACTAAACCACTCTTCTCTTTTCATTAAATAGATCCAAGACTCCATTCCCTGCAAAAGTTTGTCCATTGAGAACAAGATATTAGGAAAGAGGAAAGTTTGTACATGCCCATGTTCCACTTTCCCAATAAACCACATTAGCACAACATTTAAGCACTAGATTTATACACTCTTCCATTTAAAGAGCATATTAACTTGCCATGGATTTTTTAGAAGAAGATCTAAGAGACTGACCTATCTCAAGCCTCTATTCTAGATACAAAATATGTGTGGCTATGTATGTAGAAAAAATATGGTCTAAAAACTTAGTTTAATAATTTTTTGAGATTTTTCTATTTTTAGAAATTGTATATTTCTAAGACCGGATGTGAACTTTGGTTGAAATTTGTTCGATAGGCTAATTTTAGTATTTAGGATATTTTGGAAATTTTCTGCAATTGCATGCGCTTGAATGCATAACTTACTAAAAATAGCAATATCTAAAAATAGAAGTTTTATTTTAGATGTTAGTTTCTTTAAAAAAATTTACATGTCAACTCTAAATTTGAGTTGAGGCTAATTTAAGCATGGTTTGGGTTTGTAATTATTTAAAAATAAATCAATATGAACTAGTTTTTTAGTATTGTTTTGAGATCTTATCTTATTGGAATTTTTAGTCTTTTGCTTTTTGGGTTCATTATCTAGTATCAAAGCAATGTTTGAATCTTGGAGGAGTAAAGAATAGAGAGAGGATGAGGAGGTGTTATGCACATGAACTGGACTATACAAGAGCTATGGAGGCAAGTTCAAAAATGAACAGAGGTTATCACCAATTAGTAAAGAAGAAAAGGTGGTGATAAGGAAGACATAGATCATGATGATGAAATTTAGTAAGAAGAAGAACAACAAGAGTAGCAACCATTGATGAAATATAGGATGGTTTGGGATTTAAAATAAAAAAATGAAGGAATCAAGGTTGATGTTTAAGATTGTGGAGGTAGTTTAAAACTAGAGGAGTTGATTGATTGAATGAATAAAATGAAGAAGTTCTTTAAGTGGAAGACTATGAGAGAAGATAAGAAGGTAAAGTTTGAAATATCCCTTTGTAGATTTGGAGAAAAATAAAATTTATAGTCCAAGAACCTTTCAATAATAAATTGTAAGTATGCTTAGATTGGTAAAGTATATCAGGGTCTGATATGAAAATCACACTACTCTAAAATTTATATCAGGTTTATACATTATCGAAAAGACACCAACTCAGAGCAGGTTATTATTCCTATCATCTATCTGGTGCTACAGTTATATTTACTGAGCATCATTTGTAACAGAGATTGAATAAACAATGCCCATATTTGCTTTAACAGTGAATAATTACAAATTATAGTACTTAGAAATACTACAAAAAAATACAATGAAACCCAAGAAACCAAGAACAATTAACACACTTTAACTATTTTGGATAGTCCAAAATTGAACTTTAAAGAGGAGTAATTTACCATAAGCAAAAGACCTTCCACTAGGATGACAACTGCATTATAACATGCATAAGATAGGCCATGATGAACCCCAATGCTACACCGGTAGCTACCTGAGCAGGAGTATGCCCAAGAGGTTCAGGGAGAGGCCTTGTATCAGCTAATGGATGCTCAGCAAGCAACTCAAAAACTACTTGATTCAGTACCTCTGCTTGGTGACCAATGTGTAATCGAACACCAAATGCATCATACATAACCACATAAGCCAAGACTAAAGCAATGTCAAAGGATGATGCTCCATGTCCATCGTGGAAGCCAAAAGCTACTACTAAAGCAGAGATAGCTACAGAATGAGATGAGGGCAATCCACTAGATCTAAGAAGTCAGTTATCATCCCACCACTTTTTTTATACCCACATATCTGGAAGTATGCACAGGTCTAGGTTGTCAACAACAGTTTGATGAGTGCTTAGAACTCTTAGGAATGGTCACAATCAAGTCATCTTCCACTCAATGATACTTTTATCTTATTGATTTATCCACTGCCAAGACAATAATATTTGATTTGTAGATAGAAGAAAGTCTGAAATATGTACAACAACATAGGAAGCACCTAAAACCTCTAACAAGGCCATGTCTAGAAGAGATGAAGCTCCAACAGTGCCACAAAATACTTAGAAATGTATCACGTCTAGGTGTGGAATAGACTGCAAAATTATGACACTCACATCTCTCTCACAGGGCCCATGTTTTGTCTTTTATAAAACTTGGTGGCACTCAGACTTGTCCCTGCCTCTGTATTTTGTCCTTTCTAGCCCCATCTTATTTGCAAGATCTTTGCAATCTGAATGAAGTGTCCAGCCTACTCAATGATGTGTTTGACATATCCCTTTAAAGGAATGAAATATTGTAGCATGCTTACCAACAATTATGTTGAATGACTACCGTACAAAACTCTCTCTTAACATGAGACAACCTAAAGTTCAAACTCACTGATTTATCAAATAAGCTGAATGTGAATTCCGTCATGAATCCACTCCTAAAAAGAGCTAGTTTTTGTCCAACTCTTTTCCAATCTGCTGAAGGTTTTCATCATCAGAGATTTAGCTAAATCCAAGTTCAAGCATTACAATAATGCATCAAAAATTTTACTCAACAATAATGCCCAAATGCTTTGCCCTCAACTTCTTTTAAACGCTCCAAGGAATCTTCTAGAAGAAGCCAACTTGCAACTAACTCCAACTTCTAGAAGAAACTTATTTAATATTTTATTATTTCCATTTTAATTAAAATAATTAATTAAAGTCATCCTTTTGAAATAATATTAATTTTTGGACAACTAAAATTTAATTAAATTAATTAAACCACTTATCATAATTTTTGGGACATTACAATCCTCCCTTACTGGAGATTGCTTGTCCTCAAGCAATTCGCACCTGATACCCAACACCAACTTCCAAGATCCCATATCATTCTCAAAAATTTACAAACTCTACTATCTGAAAAACTATCTTGCAATATATTTGTGAATAAATTCTCCTTACTTCTCCTAGAGAGTAGTGCAATAATTCTCAATCTGTAATTAACAAACTCACCATCACATACCTTGATATGATGTTTTATGTTAATAATATGTTGAGGTATATGAAAAGTTGAAATAAATTTTTAAACCTGAGATATAGTTGGAGGGAACTTTAAAATTTTGAGAACAATAGAGAAGAACTTATGGGAGTTGGGGCCAACTTTGTGAAGATCTTGGTTTCTTAGAATTAGATTGAATGACCATAGATAGGCCCGAAGAAACTCTACATTATCATAGGATAATTCAAGACATGAAAATCCTTCTCAAAAATAAAACTTATGCAAGTTGATAAACTATGGCTTACAATGCAACCAACTATCTTGATGATGATGAATAGTGGGAAACCTTATTAGTGTTTGATAAAAACCTAGTAGCTTTGTGCAATGAAAAGATGATCCACATTCTTACTAGAGGGCATGGCACATTTTGTCACTAATAATGCCATAATATTATGATCACAAATATAAAATATTATATTTTCCTACAAAATATGCTACTAAATAAAAAAATTCACTATATACAATATGGGATCCCCATGTCAAACTTCATAATGGTCACACCTAGAAATAATCACTCCCATATAAAACCACTTAAAGAAATAGTACCAACTCTTTCTAGTATTATTCCAATCTACCTTACATAAATAATAATAAAAAATAACTCATTTTTACCTACCTGGTACTAACACATGTATGGAGGTCTTACCTTAAATAAACAGTTGATAAAATATGAGTGAATGTATATAACGAATTTATAGGTATATATTGATTGAAAAGAGGATACTAGTTTAGCTACAATAGGCCTCATGGAGGGACTATTGGATTTTTTGATTATGATAGATAGTCATGCCTGAGGTGTGTCAATGCCTCACCATGTCAATTCTCAAGTTACAGATGAAGATGAAATTAATCCAAATACTTTGAGTAGATTAAGAATTCCCAAATTAATACAATGCCTAGTCATTATAACATTCCACATAGATCCAATAAATTCTCAAAAAGTAGGAAGGACACTCTCTAAATGCATGCTATACACACCTGCGTATTAATTTTTTGTTATTCTACTCTTCTAATTATTTTTTCAAATATTTTTTACACTAGTTTCATAGATTGTTAATGAAGAAATTAGGATTAGGTGATCTCAATAATTATTATTCTCATTGATAGAATCTCAACTTGTGCATGGGCCTTGTCATGGATCTTATCTTCTGAAGGCCTAAAAAAAGTCTTCCCTATTTATATATAATTCCATTTCCCTTTAACACAACATACATTGAATTTAATAGTCTTCAAATGTAGGTTAAAATAATACACCATGGAAACATAAAACTTGAGTGCTGACATTAGTCTCTAAAACACAATTGATTTTTTTTTATAGATTAGTGAAAATGTGATGACATTTTTTCACATCCATATGTTTTATCAAACTCTTGCAACTTGTCCATACCAACCATCAACCTCTATCAACTTCTCTATCTTTCTTCCAAGTGTGGATTGCTTCTCAAAGAATTTTCTTTGTTGTTATTACATGGTAATTGGGTTCAAAATTTATATATATGTATATGTATATGCATATGCATATGCATATGTATATGTATATGTATATGCATATGCATATGCATATGTATATGTATATGTATATGTATATGTATATGCCTAACATTGATGTTGACCTAGTGACTTGGCACACATTTAGGTACACAACTACACAGTGAGTCTAATAGATTAATCCTAGGGAATCATGCCTACACTTAAGCCTCAATGCTAGAATTTACTTGGTCAAGATTCAAATAATGGTGTGGTTAATGGAAACCATCTAACCCACCCAGTCAGTCTAATCATGGGGCTCTTTTTAATATCAGATCTTAATATATATTACATATTATATATAATCCTAGTTTAGATTATAATAATATACATAAATATTATAATTATTGATAATATATTATATTATAATTAAGAATTTATGTTACACCAAAAGGGACGTAATTTTGTGTTTTGGTATTGTGTAATTTTATAAAATGAAAGAGTGTAAATTGACAATAATACCTTACTTAAAACCTATAACCAATGACACCATCTCACCTTTCATGAAAAAAGTGGTAATAAATAATAGTCTTATAGTTTTTTGGAGGTGACAGTGTAAGAAAAGGTTCTTTATTCCTACTTATGATGTCATAATCAACTATGCAGGGAGAAAACATTCTATTTCAAAGTGGGCTTGAATAATGGCAATAAGTTTTGAAAGGGAAAGGCCATCCTGAAAATGTAAGTGTTGAAATATTTCAAGTGATATTATATAAGAAAGGGCCTACATTATACCAAAAAAATGGATTTACATGCTCTACACAAATTGCAAAGGGGTTTGCAGTTTAGTAGTGTGGAAACATGTTTGATTAGTTATTTTATAGTATCAAGGGTAGACGAGTATGTCATGAGAGATGATTTGATTGTGGTGGGGGATCCATGTTCGATGTCAAATTAAATTAGTTTTGTAATGGTTTTGAATTTTTTTATAAGACATTGATGTCACAAAATATATCTTTTAGCTTCTATTCCTCCATGTTTCCAATACATTGACACCTAATGAAATTACATCAAGCTGAAGAACATACAAAAACACCATACTCAATCCCTTAGAAGAAAAGGAAACCACAATTAAATTTTTTCTTGTTAAACATCCTATTTATTCCTATTGCTAAAAAATAAAGAATTAAAAAATCAAACGGAGTAGTCATAAAAAATATATGTTTTTGAAGGATTTTTAAAATGAATAAAATATTTTTATTGTTTAACACTTCGCACACAAAAGGTAAGATGGGGTCAACAATCATGAGTTTGAATTAAGGTTTGATTATGAATTTAAGCTCTTTCAATTTAAATAACCTCACTTTATTTGAGTAAAACCTTAAAAAATCCATGAAAAAAATAAAGGAGCTATTAACTTTCATAACAGAAGGCTATAAATGGTCCATAGTTACTTAAGTCTCTTCGAGTCCATTATCTTAACTGCCTTACCATTACTTATCATCATCATCACCCAACACATCTTGAAACGATTCACCACATTCATGATTTGTAAGAATATATTTGGATGTAAAAATATGTTCAAATAAAGTTTTTTTAGGGAAAATTGATCACGATCTAAATTTACATGCAATGCTTTAGTCTATAATGAATTGCATTATTCATGGAAAGAGACTACCACTTTGTCCAATAACTATGTGATAGATTTCATTTTTATCTCCTAGGATTGTGCAAATTTAAGGCAACTATTGGACTTACATAACATGCATCAATAAAAAAAGGGTAGAGAGCCCCCAAGTTGGTAGGTTCCTTCATTACATGTCTACTCTTATGAAGGGTCAAAGAGGATAACATGATGCTAGTTTGATTGTGAAATGGCTCTATGTTTGTGTAAACTAATTATGGGAGTAAATTGATTGGGATCTAGATTTACAAACAATGCATTAGTATATGATAACTTGTATTCTTTGTGGAAACATACGACCCCTTTTCCTAATCACTATTTTATGTATTTCAATTTTATCTATTAGTAATGTGCAAATTTAAAGAAACTATTGGATTTACATAACATGCATCCATCAAAAAGTGGTAAAGATCTTCCAAGGTCACATCTTCTTTTATTAAATGTTTGTTCTTGTGAAGGGTTGATGAGGACAACATGGCATTGATTTAATTTTGATAAGGCTCCATGTTTGATGTGTGACTCAAGTTATTGCTACAATGTTTATGACATGGAGACAATAAAATCAGGTTCCAAAGTCTATGTTGTAATTGACAGTCATCTATGGTGCCAATATATTGAAACCTAGAGAAATTATGGTGCCAATATATTGACACCTATATAAAATTTCAAAGTGAGATGGGCAGTGGTGATAAGGGGTAATGACATCAAATTTCATGTGATATCATAAATCAGAGGTAACATATCATACACATTATGCAATGACATTAACACAAGAGTAATACATTGAGGTTATGGAGTTTATTTTATTCTTTTGTTGTAGTAGAAGCGAGTACCAAATATTTTACAAAGTTCATGCCATATGGGTGAATAAAGGGAAATTATATGTCATACAATGTGAGTGCCACGATAGAGGAATCACAAGCTGAGAGAAAAGGTGGTTGATTAGAAATTGGTCTTAGCTGGTAGGGAGGGTTGGTAGGTTAAATTCTGAATCATTATAGGATACCCATATCATACATATTGTAATATATACTAGGAACTAGGTGTCCAAGATGGCCTATCTTCTAAAAACACCCTTACTAATTCCAATGTTTGAAGTTTTGAAGATAGAATAGACATATATGTGGTCCATGCTTTTCAATCAAAGATAACTCAACCCCCCCAAGGGAACAAGTAAATATTGTCAAAACCAATGAGACCTAAAGATCCAAGATGACAACATGTGGTGACATCCCATGTATTTAGAAACCAAAGAATGTGGTAGATAATCCAAGCAGTCAAGAGGCCCATATTCAACACCATCATGCTAGATGGAAAAGCATAGACAAGGCTATAATCGAGTCATAATGTTGACAAGTGGTAAAATCTCAAGGAATTATCAAGGATGCTACCAGGTCTCACTTATATAGATACCTCTAAGGACCCATAATGTTGCATCACCTTCTTTCCCATATAGTTATAGGTGCCTTCAGGATTCATCATAGATGGAACTATACAGTGGAAAGCATGACTCTAGGAATTTTGTTGATGATGTGATCTATGTATGTCAATTAGGATTTCAATCTATGTATTTATAAAATGTTGGTGAAGCAGGAGGCCTAATTGCTTCATTGTAAAATTCCACCTCGTCTCCTCCTAATAGATTAATCTCTTTCCCTTACGGGGCAACAAGTCATAATGAAATCATTTTCTTCTCTTTGAAAGAAAATGTCAAAGCATCCTCATTCTATCCATTAAGTCCACATAGATACGACACCTTCCCAAATATTTCCTCCACCATGGGTGACAACGGCATCAATTTAACGAATCTATATTAACCCATAGGTGGAAAAGATATGCCTTTGATAAAACTTTCCTCTCTCATTGATGGTAAAGGGCAGGACTCAACAAATCTTTCCTTCGCCATAGGTGAAAAATATAGCTACCCATCTATTTCAGTTGATCATGCATCATGTGTATAAGTTCATTGTATGCTAAGCTCCTAGGGCATTAAATGTCTAAAACCTTTTCTTCCTCATTTGTTATGATCACAGGGCTTGAAATCTAAAGAGAAACAAAAGAGACATATTGTTCATTCTCACATCTTATTCTTGGATAATAATTTTGAAACCTTGGTGATTTGAGATTTTACATTTGCTTGAATCATTTTGTTGGAAATCCTTAAAGCCTATCAAGGAAAATTGTTTATTGGATATAATGAGACCATAACATTCCATTTATTTTCCTTCCCTTAGTCATGGAATTAATGAAACCTTTTTTTATTGGGTCACCTAAAATTTTGAGAGTTAAAGGTTATCCCAAACCAATGAGCACTGGTTACAATTATGGTCCTAGATTCATGATGGGATAGCTACAAAACTAAAAAAGGAAAAATACAGTCATGAACGTCCTTGTTGTGTGGTTTTCTTAATTGTCTCATCTAATTTCCCATTGTAATGTTTAATACACTTGGCTATCTCAATGTAAAAATGAAACTAGCTGTGGAAAATGATGCATTGAGATCTGTCTTGTCACCCTTAGAGTGGCAACAATGAGGATTATATGACAACCAGGTCTTCAACAGACTATTAAATGGATGGGGATGAGAAGGGGAAAAATGATATTAAAATTTATTCCATGAGAAAGAGGACCAAAAAAGATCCTAAAGAACCTTTAGAAATTGTTGCCTTTGTGGAGTGATTAAGGTCTATTGGTTTGATATGATTTGCATCATCAACCTTTAAATGTAATTCAACATTAGTCTTTTACACTAGACACTAAGATGTCTCACTAACCCATACACTACTAAAAAAATCCTTTCAGCATTACATGGACCTTTACTGCAACTTCTATTTTAAGTTATTTAAAAATAATATAAATAAATTATTATGAATTATATTATTATGTCAAGATATTTTACAATAACAAGAAGGGAAAAGAAACATCTATTTTTTAATTTTAATCGCTAAAAAAATACAATACCACCTAGATATTAACCTTTATAGGTTAACTTTTCAATGATTTATGTATTATATAAGTGAATGTTACATGATTGTTGCCGCAGTTACGGCAATGGTTGTAACAGATGGCCAATACAAACATGATAACAAATGGCGCGGGCACTATGCCTCCATTATCAGAAACAACAAAAATATTAAAAATACCATTTCTCCTTTGACATCCCTCTTTTCTCACCTCCTTTAGCAGGGAAACAAAGTTTTCCTTCAAGAAAACCCTTCTGCCTTTCAGTCCCAAACATTTGTCCAAAGGCAACAAAAATACAGTTATGCAGACCCTGTTGCACCATCGCAAATATTAAGAGAAGCCTTAAACTTTCAATTACTAGTAAAATAAGAACAAGTTATAGAACACAAAATACCCTACATTTTAGTTGACGGAGATTCGATCGTGAGACCTTGAATACGAAATAAAAAATTGTTCTCGTTCAGTATTTTATTGAAGTACGGGCTCAATTTTATGCATGAAAAAATTAAGGTGAAGATTTTTTATTTCCCTATTGTTGGGCATACGATCTTTCTTGTTCAATCACACTGATTCTCAAATTAAAATATTATGTATTCTTAAATTCAGATTAGGATACATCAATTAACATTTTTAAATTGAATTTCGACAATCTCCCCTCCTGATGTGGCCCTCTTGTGTAGAGGGGTTCCGAGGACTTCCCATTAGTCTAAAATGATAAATTTGTTTCTGTTGCAACCCCACACTCATTTTTCAAGCAATATGTTATACCTTTTAAAATTCTGTACGAGATCGGAAAATTATATATATATATATATATATATATATATAAAAGAATTATATATATATATATATAAAAGAATTATATATATATATATATATATATATATATATATATATATATATATATAAAATTAGATATGTTGTTATATGTTTAATTTTCATGTGAAAATAACAATAAATTACAATAAGAATCATGTAAAATGCAGGAAATCTTGAGTTTTGGAAGCTAAAATTAGAAGATGAACAGGAAGAGATGGAACCATCCTTGTTTGCATGGGTCAATTATGCAATTGTCAGTCGTAATAGCAGAAATGTTGCATGCGAACATGGATTTGTTGCATGGGATGACAAAACTACCCTTTTGATGATGGTTCCACCATGGTGGTTTGAGAAACTGTTGTGACGGTTTTGTAATGGACTGGGATAGTTTTGTCATCAGGGAGGCGGTTTTGTTTTCCATTGAAGGTTTTTATAAAAGGCTAAAATATACCACCAAAGCCGAAAAAGGCTGGTTTGAGGGATCGAAGAGAGAAATGGAGGGAAGAGGCTAGAGTGTCAGAGAAAACTTATTTTGAATGTAAGTTAGGAGACCACTGCAATAATCTTTCGACATCGAACCAAAAATATGCACCATATAAATCATGGGTGCATAAAGTGTTATATAAATAAAATGTCTATATATTTTTTCTGTTTTGAAACTCGGTGATATAATTTATATACAAATATTTTTCAATATTTATATGATTCTTACTTTATATTTGTTGTAAAATATTAAAACATAAATTTAAAAAGGATAATGTGATAAGTGATAGAAATAATTTATATGTAAATACCATTATAATTTACATATTAGTATTATTTTTTCCTTATAATGATTCGTATTTTGTGGTTCATTAGGTGATTGGTCCTTAAGAGGATCCTGATATGACGACTCCTAGGGTTATGGCATGTAAGATTTATATTACTCATTTTTTATTTCGAAGGGAACATGAGAGTGTAAGGATTATTATATCATTGATGAACTTAAAAACACCAAAGCAGAAATTTATAATACAGTATGATGCCGCAGATGATATTGCATACATGATGTATGGATGACACGATTGTTAAGACTTTGGAAAACTAATTAATTAAATAAAATAAAATAAACACAAATTGTAAAACAAATGTGAATGGTGCATAAATCTATTATATATGAAAATGTTGCATAATGAAGTGCTTACGATTTTGTGCAATGTTTTACCATATATTTAAAAATTAAACGAATATTATTTTTTTATTGTCTTAATATATATTTTAAAATGGTTGACGTATATTAGTCTTGTTCACAATTTCCATCGCTTACTCTAGTATATATATGTTCATCATTTTTGATAAATTTTAAAGGATTCTTTTAAAAGAGAGTAATAGAAATAATAATAAAAAATTTAAAAAAAACGAAAGCCTATTTTTAATGATTATTTTATCTATTATGATGTGGTAATATTTTTTACGATAATTTATTTTTATAACTCATTGTTAAGATATGATTTATTATAAATATAATGTGAAAATATATATATATATATATATATATATATATATATATATATATATATATATATATATATAACCAACGAATTAATTATTTTTATAATTTGATTGTTATCATTTTTTTTATGGATACGATGTGATAAAATTTACATATTACCTATAAATTATATTAGAATATGTGTGGATTATCTATTTATTTATTCTTTATTATGATGTATTAATATTTAATATTTTTTACGATAATTTATTTTAACAATATGATTATTTTGTTAGGATTTAATGTTCGTAACATTATTAATTTAGTATGTTGGTTTATAATTATCAAAAAATATATTCTCATGAGATTTATTGTTATCCTTGTTATTGCAGGTCATTAGATCTCTATTTATTAGGAGGCATTTGTGCTATATTGATGGCTATATAATAGCCAATTTATATTGTATCGAATACATGAAAAACATAATAAAGTTTCTATGTTTTATTTATCTCTTTATATTCAAGGTTTTATGATTTAATCAGCTCTTAGATTTGCCAATAATCTGGGATCAGAGTAGGATGGGTTTGCAAGGCATTCCAAGGGACAATGTTGTGTTCTTTTACCCTAGTGAATGATAGTTTTAATACTATAATTACCTATGAATAAGCCTTGGAACCTTAGACTTGTTAGAATACACTTTCTATTATATATCCATCTCTATTGTGTCTCAAAGAAAGCCATTTGCATATAGAATTCTTGTGCATATTAATTTTAACTTCCACATCACTCTTCGCTAGTCAACGGTTATCTTTGGTCAAAGCACCCCTAATTTATTAATGATATTATTATGCATATTCACAACATCTATGGCTACTGTTCAAATAACATGTTTGCATCTACATTCAAGTTGTATTGTTCTTGTTCGTTGCATATAGGTGGAATTTAGTTCAGCTTACTTAGATCTCAGTCTTAACATATGGTGGTCATCACCAATGTTAGAAGTGCCAGAAATGTCATGTCTATTTTTGTGAAGACAAGGAAATGAAAATCCCCTTCAAACTTAGGGTGGAAATGCATGTCATGTAACTATAGTCAAAACTAGCAGATTAGTTTCAACATAATTGGGTATTCATTATTTAGGTGTTTCTTTAGAATATAAAATAGTCATATAATATAAGTCTTTTTTAGCATCATGTTATTTAGGTTTGAATAAGTCACTTCTATCTTTATTTAGATTGGCATTAAGTCTTTACAAGTAATTTTATAGTTATGAATGTAATAAGTTTAGTGAAAGTTGTATTCATTGAGTCATTAGATTTTTAAAAATATATGAGTATGTTTTTATGTCCAAAAAATTCATTTAGACTAAAATTTTCTATTTCTTAGAATTATATTTATTGTTAAGTTTTAAGTTTAGTCAATTACCTTTATTATTAGGTTTAGAAATTGTGTTTAGATTTACTATTTTATAAAAGAGTTAAAATTTAAAAAAGGTTCAATATTTTGTTTTGTTTTGGGTTCATTGTTGATGTTGTCAAAGTCAAAAATCTCTTGTATGGATGCATTATCAAGTGAACCCTATTTTCTGAGTCATATGTGTTAATGAAAGAGTTTTGTCTTAAAACATGATATACAACTAGGCTTCATCAACAAATTCACTAAGTATCTAAAACTAGAGGCTATAGGATATGTGAACGTTAGAAGGAAATTAACATCCTCTCATAAGTCACCTACGATGGGGTCACATCATTGCTATGGTAAAAATTTATATGGTGTGATGTGTTTTTTTTTTCTTTTTTTAGTGTGGTGTGCTCTATACCAAGTTAACTATGCCAAGGATAATTGCCAAGGGCACTGGTGAATATCTATGCTATATAAGATTGAGTAGAAACTATCATGTATATAGGATAATAGATGTGATGAAAACATAGTCATCATTTTTTATTTTTCTATATTTTGTGGTTTTCAATAAAATATTAAGTATTATTTTCTAGTTTGCTACCTCATGATGAGGAACATTGTGAGGAAGAAAAGCTCTAAAGTAGTCTTCGGTTCTTGGAAAAGGGTTTGTCAAAATTCAAGAAATCATCAAAGTGTATAAAATAGTTGAGACCTCCTATCACGTCTAGGTTCATGGTCAACTTGTAGCAAAAAGAAATATGGGTTTGTAGTAATCCAAGAAATCACTCAATGTATTAAGTAGAGACATATACTCATGTCACTTCTAGGTTTTTGTTAATCATGTAAGGAAAAAGCAAGGTGCCACCAAGACCATGAAGCCATAAAGATGGCATACCACCTCAAAGGTAAGCAAGGTACATAAAGAGCGTGAAACATTTTTGTCATGTTTGAATTAAGGGGATGAATGTTAGGATTTAATATCTATAACACTATTAATTTATCATGCTCATTGGTTTGTAATTATTAGAAAATATATTTCCATAAGATTGAATGTTATCCCTGTTATTCTCAATCATTAGATCCCAATTTATTAGGAGGTAGTTATTCTATCTTGATGGCTTTATAATAGCTAATTTATATTGTATCGAATACATGAAAAACATAATAATGTTTGTGTTTTTATTTTTCTCTCTATGTTTAGGTTTTTATGATCTAATAAGCTTTCATATTTATCAATATATTTATAAATATGATGTGATGAAATCTATATATTATTAATAAATTAATTATGATATGTGTATATTATTTATTTATTATGATGTGGTAAAATTTATTATTATAATTAATATTTACAATATAATTGTTATGATGATATATAAATATGATGTGGTAAAATTTACATTATATTTTTAAATTATTTATGATTATATATATTAACTATTTATTTATTATGATTTAGTAATATTTTTATGATAATTTAGTTTTAAAATTTTTGTTATAATTATCTATAAGTAAAATAGTATCAAATGTATATATTATGTATAAATTACTTATGATTATCTAATTATTTATAAATATAATGTAGTAAAATTTATATAGTACTCACAAATTAATTATGTTTTTCTAATAATATGATGTGGTAAAATCAATATATTATCTATAAATTAATTATGATTATCTAATTATTTATATATATAATGTAGTAAAAGTTATGTATTATATTATGGTTATCTATATCTTTTATTTATTTATTATGACTTTTTAATATTTTGTACGATAATTTATTTTCATAATTTTATGGTTACGATTATTAATAAATATGATGTGATAATAGACCTGATGTGGTAATATAATTATTTATGTATTAATTATGATATTGTAATGTAATGTAATTGTGAATTTGAAATCGATTTCACACTAAAAGGACTGAGGAAGTTGTATAGAAAAAAACAATGAGAAAATAAGTAATTTTTTTAACATTAAAGTTAAAAAGTTTGTATTTTATGTGCTCAATACGAAACGATAATTAAATTTGTGCATTTTTTAGTCTTCTTTCATTTTTATTTCTCTCACTTTACTTTTTATTTTTATTTTTTTAAATTTAGGATTGAATTTAGTTGTATTTATATGTTTTTAAATTTTTTAAACTATCTTGCTTGTTATTTTATTTTTTATTTAATCATGTTGGCTTTGATATAGTTAATTTGTTTTATTTTATATTTTATATTGTTCAGATAATTAAATACTAACATTCTCACATCATTATATCTCTGAAGCCACCCCCTAAGAATGCTATTATACAAACACCTATTGGTGTAATTATATATGTTATTATTAATATATATTAAATTATATATATAATTAATTATTATATAGTAATATTTTTAATATATTATAATAGTATTTGACAGTAAATTTTTAAAAACATATATAAAATATTTTATCTATATAATTTCCAAGGTAGAATCATTTTAATGCATAATTTTTTATTACTAAGGGTGGATGAAGATGTCATAATGTTGATTTGATTACAATAAGACTCCACATCTGATGATTGCTTCAAATCCATGATATGATGTTTTATGTTAATAATATGTTAAGGTATATGAAAAGTTGAAATAAATGTTGAAACCTGAGATATAATTGGAGGGAACTTTAAATTTTTGAGAACAATAGAGAAGAACTTATGGGAGTTGGGGCCAACTTTGTGAAGATCTTGGTTTCTTAGAATGAAATTGAATCACCATAGATAGGCCTGAAGAGACTCTGCATTATCAAAGAATAATTCAAGACATGAAAATCCTTCTCAAAAGTAAAACCTGTGCAAGTTGATAAACTATGGCTTACAATGCAACCAACTCTCTTGATGATGATGAATAGTGGGCAACCATATTAGTTTTTGATTAAAACCTAGTAGCTTTGTGTGATGAAAAGATGATCCACATTCTTACTAGAGGGCATGGCACATTTTGGCACTAATAATGCCATCATATTATGATCAGAAATATAAAATATTATATTTTCCTATAAAATATGCTACTAAATAAAAAAATTCACTATATACAATACGGGATCCCCATGTCAAACTTCATAGTGGTCACACCTAGAAATAATAGCTCCCATATAAAACCACTTAAAGAAATAGTCCCAAGTCTTTCCAATATTATTTGAATCTGCCTTATGTAAATAATAAAAAAAAATAACTCATTTTTACCTACCTGGTACTAGCACATGTATGGAGGTCTTGCCTTAATAAATAGTTGATAAAATATGAGTGAATGTATAACAATTTTATAGGTATATATTGATTGAAAAGAGGATACTAGTTTAGCTACAATAGGCTTCATTCGTAGTATTAATATTATTCAATTGAATTTTGAAATTTCCATGGAGGGACTACTAGATTTTTTGATTATGATAGATAGTCATGCCTGAAGTGTGTCAATGCCTTATCATGTCAATTCTCATGTTACAAATGAAGAGGAAATTAATCCAAATACTTTGAGTAGATTAAGATTTCCCAAATTAGAACAATGCCTAGTCATTATGGCATTCCACATAGATCCAATAAATTCTCAAAAAGTAGGAAGGACACTCTCTAGATGCATGCTATACACACCTGCTTATTAATTTCTTGTTATTCTACTCTTCTAATTGATTTTTCAAATAATTTTTTACACTAGTTTCATAGAATGTTAATGAAGTAATTAGGATTAGGTGATTTCAATAATTATATTATCATTGATAGAATCTCAACTTGTGCATGGGCCTTGTCATGGATCTGATCCTCTGAAGGCCTCAAAAAAGTCTTCCCTATTTATATATAATTTCATTTCCCTTTAACACAACATACATTTAATTTAACAGTCTTCAAATGTAGGTTAAAATAATACGCCATGGAAACATAAAATTTTAGTGCCGGCATTAGTCTATACAACACAATTGAATTTTTTTTATAGATTAGTTAAAATGCGATGACATTTTTCCACATCCATATGTTTTATCAAACTCCTGCAACTTGTCCATACCAATCATCAACCTCTTTCAACATGTCTATCTTTCTTCCAAGTGTGGATTGCTTCTCAAAGAATTTTCTTTGTTGTTATTACATGGTAATTGGTTTTGACATACATACATACATACATACATACATACATACATACATACATACATACATACATACATACATACATACATACATACATATATATATATATATATATATATATATATATATATATATATATATATATATATATATATATATATAGACACACACACACACACACACACACACATATACATGTGTGTGTGTGTGTGTGTGTGTGTATGTATATATGTGTATATGTATATGTATATTTGTATATGTATTTGTATGTATATGTATATGTATATGTATATGTATATGTATATATATATATATATATATATATATATATATATATATATATATATATATATATATATGCGTATGCGTATGCATATGTATATGCCTAACACTGATGTCGACCTAGTGACTTGGTGCACATTTAGGTACACAACTACATAGTGAGTATTATAGATTAATCCTAGGGAATCATGCCTACACTTAAGCCTCAACGCTAGAATTTACTTGGTCGAGATTCAAATAGTGGTGTGGTTAATGGAAACCATCTAACCCATCCAGTCAGTCTAATCGTGGAGCTCTATATAATATCAAATCTTAATATATATTACATATTATATATAATCCTAGTTTATATTATAATAACATACTTAGATATTATAATTATTGATAATATATTATATTATAATTAAGATTTTATGTTACACCAAAAGGGACGTAATTTTGTGTTTTGGTAATGTGTAATTTTATAAAATGAAATAGTGTAAATTGACAATAATACCTTACTCAGAACCTATAACCAATGACCCCATCTCACCTTTCATGAACAAAGTGGTAATGAATAATAGTCTTATAGTCTTTTGGAGGTGACAGTGTAAAAAAGGGTTCTTTATTCCTTCATATGATGTCATAATCAACTATGTAGGGAGAAAACATTCTATTTCAAAGTGGGCTTGAATAATGGCAATAAGTTTTGAAAGGGAAAGGCCATCCCGAAAATGTAACTGTTGAAATATTTCAGGTGATATTATATAAGAAAGGACCCACATTATACCAAAAAAATGGATTTACATGTTCCACACAAATTGCAAAGGGGTTTGCAGTTTGGTAGTGTTGAAACATGTTTGATTAGTTATTTTATAGTATCAAGGGTAGACCAATATGTTATGAGAGATGATTTGATTGTGGTGGGGATCCAAAGTTGATGTCAAATCAAATTAGTTTAGTAATGGTTTTGATTTTTTATAAGACATTGACGTCACAAAATATATCTTTTAGCTTCTATTCATTCATGTTTCCAATACATTGACACCTAATGAAATTACATCAAGTTTAAGAACATACAAAAACACCATACTCAATCCCTTAGAAGAAAAGGAAACCACAATTAAATTTTTTCTTGTTAAGCATCCTATTTATTCCTATTTGTAAAAAATAAAGAATTAGAAAATCAAACAAAGTAGTGATAAAAAATATATGTTTTTGAAGGATTTTTAAAATGAATAAAATATTTTTGTTGTTTAACACTTCATGCACAAAAGGCAAGATGGGGTCAACAATCATGAGTTTGAATTGAGGTTTGACTATGAGTTTAAGCTCTTTCAATTTAAATAACCTCACTTTATTTGAATAAAACCTTAAAAAATCCACCAAAAAAATAAATGAGCTATTAACATTCATAAGAGAAGGCTATAAATGGTCCATAGTTACTTAAGTCTCTTCAAGTCCATCATCTTAACTACCTTACCATTACTTCTCATCATCATCACCCAAAACCCCTTGAAACGATTCCCCACATTCATGATTTGTAAGAATATATTTGGATGTAAAAATATGTTCAAACAAAGTTTTTTTTTAGGGAAAATTGATCATGATCTAAATTTACATGCAATGCTTTAGTCTATAATGAATTGCATTCTTCATGGAAAGAGACTACCACTTTATCCTATAACTATGTGATAGATTTCATTTTTATCTCTTAGGATTGTGCAAATTTAAGGCAACTATTGGATTTACATAACATGCATCCATAAAAAAAGGGTATAGATCCCCCAAGTTGGTAGGTTCCTTCATTAGATGTTTACTCTTATGAAGGGTCAATGAGGATAACATGATGTTAGTTTGATTGTGAAAAGGCTCTAGGTTTGTGTAAACTAATTGTGGGAGAAAATTGATCGGGATCTAAATTTACATACAATGCATTAGAATATGATGACTTTTATTCTTTGTGGAAACATACGACCCCTTCTCCTAATCACTATTTTATATATTTCAATTTTATCTATTAGGAATGTGCAAGTTTAAAGAAACTATTGGATTTACATAACATGCATCCATCATAAAGTGGTAAAGATCTTCCAAGGTGAGAGCTTATTTTATTAAATGTTTGCTCTTGTGAAGGGTTGATGTGGACAACATGACGTTTATTTAATTTTGATAAGGCTCCATGTTTGATGTGTGACTCAAGTTATTGCTACAATGTTTATGACATGGAGACAAAAAAGTCAGGTTCCAAAGTCTATGTTGTAATTGATAGTCATTTATGATGCCAATATATTGAAACCTAGAGAAATTATGGTGCCAATATATTGACACCTATATAAATTTCAAAGTGAGATGGGCAGTGATGATAAGGGGTAATGACATCAAATTTCATGTGATATCATAAATCAAAGGTAACATATCATACACATTATGCAATGACATTAATTCAAGGGTAATACATTGAGGTTATGGAGTTTATTTTATTCTTTTATTGTAGTGGAAGTGAGTACCAAATATTTTACAAAGTTCATGCCATATGGGTGAATCAGGGGGGAATTATAGGTGATACAATGTGAGTGCCACAATAGAGGAATCACCAGCTGAGAGAAAAGGTGGTTGATTAGAAATTGGTCTTAGCTCGTAGCAAGGGTTGGTAGGTTAAATTCTCAAGCATTATAGGATACTTGCATCATACATATTGTAATATATAGTAGGCACTGGGTGTCCAGGATGGCCTATCTTCCTAAAACACCCATACTGATTCTAATGGTTGATGTTTTTAAGATAGAGAAGACATATATGTGGTCCATGCCTTTCAATCAATGATAACTCAACCCCCCTGAGGGAGCAAGTAAATATTGCCAAAACCAATGAGACCTAAGGACCCAAGAAAACAACATGTGGTGACATCCCATGTATTTAGAAACCAAAGGATGTGGTAGATAATCCAATCAAACAAGAGGCCCATATTCAACACCATCATGCTAGATGGAAAAGCATAGACAAGGCTATAAGCAAGTCATAATGCTGACAAGTGGTAGAATCTCAGGGAATTATCAGGGATGCTACCAAGTCTCACTTATATAGATACCTCTAAGGACCCATAATGTTGCATCACCTTCTTTCCCATATAGTTATAGGTGCATTCAGGATTCATCATAGATGGAACTATACGGTGGAAAGCATGACTCTAGGAATTTTGTTGATGATGTGATCTATGTATGTCAATTAGGATTTCAATCTGTGTATTTATAAAATGATGGTGAAGCAGGAGGCCTAATTGCTTCATTGTAAAATTCCACCTCATCTCCTCCTAATAGATTAATCTCTTTCCCTTGTGGGGGCAACAAGTCATATTGAAATCATTTCCTTCTCTTTGAAAGAAAATGTCAGAGCATCCTCATTCTTTCCATTAAGTCCACATAGATATGACACCTTCCCAAATATTTCCTCCACCATGGGTGACAAGGGCATCAATTTAACGAATCTATATTAACCCCTAGGTGGAAAAGGTATACCTTTGATAAAACTTTCCTCTCTCATAGATGGTAAAGGGTAGGACTCAACAAATCTTTCCTCTGCCATAGGTGAAAAATGGAGCTACCCATCTATTTCAGTTGATCAAGCATCATGTGTATAAGTTCATTGTATGCTAAGCTCCTGGGGCATTAAATGTCTAAAACCTTTTCTTCCTTAGTTGTTATGATCACGGGGCATGAAATCTTAAAGAGAAACAAAAGAGACATATTGTTCATTCTCACATCTTATTCTTGGATAATAATTTTGAAACCTTGGTGATTTGAGATTTTACATTTGCTTGAATCATTTCGTTGGAAATCCTTAAAGCCTATCAAAGAAAAACATTTATTGGATACAATGAGACCATAACATTCCATTTATTTTCCTTCCCTTAGTCATGGAATTAATGAAACCTTTTTTTATTGGGTCACCTAAAATTTTGAGAGTGAAAGGTTATCCCAAACCAATAAGCACTAGTTACAATTATGGTCGTAGATTCATGATGGGATAGCTACAAAATTAAAAAAGGAAAAATACAGTCATGAACATCCTTGTTGTGTGGTTTTCTTGATTGTCTCATTTAATTTCCCATTGTAATGTTTAATACACTTGGCTTTCTCA
Organism: Torreya grandis; assembly: GCA_037957365.1. NCBI lineage: Eukaryota > Viridiplantae > Streptophyta > Pinopsida > Cupressales > Taxaceae > Torreya > Torreya grandis. The sequence goes on from JARHVA010005629.1 coordinate 937,277, forward strand.
TTGTAAAAATGAAACTAGCTGTGGAAAATGATGCATTGAGATCTTTCTTGCCACCCTTAGAGTGGCAACAATGAGGATTACATGACAACCAGGTCTTCAGCAGACTATTAAATGGATGGGGATGATGAAGGGAAGAATGATATTAAAACTTCTCCCGTGAGAAAAAGGGCCAAAAAAGATCCTAAAGAACCTTTAGAAATTGTTGCCTTTGTGGAGTGATTAAGTTCTATTGGTTTGATATGATTTGCATCATCAACCTTTAAATGTAATTCAACATTAGTCTTTCGCACTAAGCAATAAGATGTCTCACTAACCGATACCCTACTAAAAAAATCCTTTCAGCATTACATGGACCTTTACTCCAACTTCTATTTTAAATTATTTAAAAATAATATAATTAAATTATTATGAATTATATTATTATGTCAAGATATTTTACAATAACAACAAGGGAAAAGAAACATCTATTTTTTTAATTTTAATCGCTAAAAAAATACAATACCACCTATATATTAAGCTTTATAGGTTAACTTTATCAGAAACAACAAAAATCTTAAAAATACCATTTCTCCTTTGACATCCCTCTTTTCTCACCTCCTTTAGCAGGGAAACAAATTTTTCCTTCAAGAAAACTCTTCTGCCTTTCAGTCCCAAACATTTGTCCAAAGGCAACAAAAATAAAGTTATGCAGAACCTGTTGCACCATCACAAATATTAAGAGAAGCCTTAAACTGTCAATTACTAGTAGAATAAGAACAAGTTATAGAACATAAAATACTCTACATTTCAGTTGACGGAGATTCGATCGTGAGACCTTGAATACGAAATAAAAAATTGTTCTCGTTCAGTATTTTATTGAAGTACGGGCTCAATTTTATGCATGAAAACATTAAGGTGAAATTTTTTTATTTCCCTATTGTTGGGCATACGATCTTTCTTGTTCAATCACACTGATTCTCACATTAAAATATTACGTATTCTTAAATTCAGATTAGGATACATCACTTAACATTTTTAAATTGAATTTCGACAATCTCCCCTCCTGATGTGGCCCTCTTGTGTAGATGGCTTCCGAGGACTTCCCATTAGTCTAAAATGATAAATTTGTTTCGGTTGCAACCCCACACTCATTTTTCAAGCAATATGTTATACCTTTTAAAATTCTGTACAAGATTCATGAAATCGGATGGATATATATATATATATATATATATATATATATATATATATATATATATATATATATATATAATTTTTTTAAATATATATTTACCTAACATAAATTTTTCGATTTCATGAATTTCGTATATATATATATTTTAAAAAATTATAAATTTATACATATATATATAAAAGAATTATTTATATATATATATATATATATATATATAATTCTTTTAAATATAATTAGGTATGTTGTTATATGTTTAATTCTCATGTGAAAATAACAATAAATTACAATAAGAATCATGTAAAATGCAGGAAATCTTGAGTTTTGGAATTTAAAATTAGAAGATGAACAGGGAGAGATGGAACCATCCTTGTTTGGATGGGTCTATTATACAATTGTCAGTCGTAATAGCAGAAACGTTGCATGCGAAGATGGATTTGTTGCATTGGTTGACAAAACTACCCTTTTGATGATGGTTCCACCATGGTGATTTGAGAAACCGTTGTGACGGTTTTGTAATGGACTGCGATAGTTTTGTCATCAGGAAGGGCGGTTTTGTTTTCGATTGAAGGTTTTTATAAAAGGCTAAAATGTACCACCAAAGCCGAAAAATGCTGGTTGGAGGGATCTAAGAGAGAAATGTAAGGAAGAGGCTAGAGTGTCAGAGAAAACTTATTTTGAATGTAAATTAGGAGACCACTGCAATAATCTTTCGACATCGAACAAAAAATATGCACCATATAAATCTTGGGTGCATAAAGTGTTATATAAATAAAATATCTATTATCTTTTTTCTATCTTTAAACTCGGTGATATAATTTATATACAAATATTTTTCAATATTTATATGCTTCTTACTTTATATTTGTTGGAAAATATTAAAACATAAATTTGAAAAGGATAATGTGATAAGTGATAGAAATATTTTATATGTAAATACCATTATAATTTAATGGTAGTATTATTTTTTTCTTATAATGATTCGTATTTTGTGGTTCATTAGGTGATTGGTCCTTAAGAGGATCCTGATATGACGACTCCTAGGGTTATGGCATGTAAGATTTATATTTCTCATTTTTTATTTCGAAGGGAACATGAGAGTATAAGGATTATTATATCATTGATGAATTTAAAAACACCAAAGCAGAAATTTATAATACTGTATGATGCCGCAGATGATATTGCATACATGATGTATGGATGACACGATTGTTAAAACTTTGGAAAACTAATTAATTAAATAAAATAAAATAAAAACAAATTGTAAAACAAATGTGAATGGTGCATAAATCTATTATAAATGAAAATGTTGCATATTGAAGGGCTTACGATTTTGTACAATGTTTTACCATATATTTAAAAATTACACGAATATTATTTTTTTATTGCCTTAATATATATTTGAAAATTGTTGATATATATTATTCTTGTTCACAATTTCCATCGTTTACTCTAGTATATATGTGTTCATCATTTTTGATAAATTTTAAAGGATTCTTTTAAAAGAGAGTAATAGAGATAATTAAAAAAAAATTAAAAAAAATTAAAGCCTATTTTTAAATAAAACATTATCAAAATAATAAATAAGTATTGCATATTCAAAATAAAGATAAATTTTACAAGATGAGAAAATTTATATGCAAATTAAATGAATATCATAAATTATATTTTATTATTAAAAGAAAAAAATTATGTACTAATTGAAGTAATATATAAGAAAAATAATTCTTTAATAATAATTTAAAATAATAAATTTAAAAAAATAAAAATAAATGATGAAAATAAAATATTGGTTTTAAAATAATATTTTTATTTATATGATATTAATTAATCTTATAATAATTTATTTATGTTTAATAATATATTAAAAAAATAATATTTTTTTAATATTAAATTTCTTTTTTAAAATCCTATAATCATATACATTTTCTTTATTTTTCTTCTTAAACTCTTTTTTTTTTTTTTTTTTTTTTTTAAATTTTTTTTTTAATTTAATTATACTATTTTTTTTGTTAACATTTTACTTGATATTCAAATATCACTCATCGATATAAAATTGAAGAACTAGATTCCATTTAATTTATATAAAATATTATAAATTTTATATTATCTACTCCATTCTTAAGTATCATATATAAGAGGACTTCAACATTTTTACAAATTAAGATGATATATACAATCCAAATACCGGTTTCCATACCTTCATAAAAATTAACCACTATATTTTTAAAGATAAGATCTTCCCCATAAAAATTAAAGATATAAAAAATCATTATTAAGTGAAAGACTTATTATTAGGGGGAAAAGTCAAAACATTTGTCTCACAAATAGTATAAATGGTATATTTTATTGTTAAAAACTTAGTTTAGAATGGTGGAAGTTTAGAGGAAGTGGTAGTGCAGAGCCATTTGATAGCACATGTTGTTAAACACAAGAAATAGATTTGAAGTGGCTCACACTCCTAGAAAGAAACATGACCATAGTATGTATGTATGTCTATATATATATATATACACACACACACACACAAATATATATAATATACACACACACAAATATATATATATATATATATACACACACACACACATATACACACACACACACACACACACACACACATATACACACACACACACACACACACATATATACACACACACACACACACACACAAATATATATAATATACACACACACAAATATATATATATATACACACACACACACACATATATACACACACACACACACACACACACACAGGATGTCAAGGACTCAGGATGTCAAGGATTTGAAAGGACTCAGGATGTCTGTATGTGCTTTCATCAGACTAAAATGTAATGCAATTTTGCTTGAGTTGAAAAAACTAACATAAAAAGAATGGTGGTGGTGTTGCTCTTGGACTAAGTTAAAGAAAACAAAAGAAAAGAACGTTGATGTTGGATATCATCAAAGAATTTAGATCTTCTTTACCTCAGACAAAACTTATGCCTAGTTTAGACATGTAAATTAACATAACATTTTGATTATTTACAGTTCAAACCTTTGAAGTAATATTTTTTTATTTTTATGTAGTGATGTGTGTTGGTTATGTGGGGAGGGCAATTTATGGGCTAAATTATGGCCTTTGATAAGAGGAAAAGAGGATGAGGAACCAAACTTGAAGCACATGAAGGTATAAGAGGCCGAGGCAAACATAGAAACAAGGAATAGCGAATAAGACATCTTAATGGCCAAATCATTGACCTTGGAAGAGGGGAAGGCCAAGACAAAGTTAGAGACATTGGGTTTCAAAGTGCTAATTATATGGGTTGAATTTGTAAGGATAATAATAGAGACTCTTTATTCTTTTGGTTACTAGAAAGCTAGTTCCATTTTAAAAGATGGAGTCAGGAATACCTCTTAGGTTTGAGATTTTTAGCTTATTTAGAAAGAAAATACTCAATAGAAAGTGGGATGAAAGTGTCATTACTCTACACCAAATCGATCTACTAGAGAAAAGCACGCTCAAGGATTCATCTTTTCTCATTTTGTAGTACAAGTTTTTCAAATTGTTAGATCATTATGGCAAGGAGAATATTTGTAAAACTAAGAAACATAGGATCCAACACTCCCTAAAGGAGCCCACATGAAGGGTTAGATACAACTGGTATAAAATAGGTAACATCACCCAAAAGGTAGCATTGGTTAGAACATTCAAAGGGATCACAAAGAGTTGTGACTGTAGAGATACCAACAAGACGTGACAAGAATCTACAAAAGGTAGATTTTTTTAAAGATTTAATGATATGTATTTAATTAAAATTAGCATATTTTATTTTTTGTTTACTAAAAGTCCAATCGATTCATTTGTGAATAAATCCAAAGTAGAGATGAAATGAGTGATGGAAGATTATACATTATTTCTATAACATTTAACCAATATATAATACTAAATTTATAAATTGTATTTCTCTATTATTTCATATTATTACACTAATGACTATATTATTATTTCAATACATTTCAATCATCATTAGTTTCATGAGCATGTTCATTATGGCCGTTAACGCAAACATTTTTATATTGCCATGGTCTTCAACATAATGACCCTCTAATGTTTGGTGTGCCTAAAGAGTAATTATTCAAAGAGACTTGGTACTTGATAGCCGATGTTTATTTTCTACTTTCATGAAAATATTTTCTTTAGCCTTTTCTTGTAAGTCTAATTCTTCTAATTAATGTAATACTATAGTATTCATAATAAATGTAAGGTGTTATAGGTACAACTTTTTAGGTGTGGGATTTTCACATATTTAATCCATTAGGAATTCATTCACTTCTACTGTAAGGGTGGTAGACAAGGATTTTTAAACAAGCCAATATTGTCTTGCAGTATAATATTAGAATGGAAGTAGAAATCACTTCTATTTTTATATTTGCATGTTGCTTCTTATCAATGCATGCAAGGGACCTTCATACCTCTAAAAATATTGGAATGGAAGTAATATTTAATTCACTTCTATTGTTGTCTAAAAATATTGACTAAACCTAATGTAATGACTCCTTGAACACCGAATCTATGTTTAATAACACGTGTTATCCAACAAGCATTCAAGTGGTGAAAATCCATCCAACAGGCATAAAAGTGGCAAAAAAAACACAAACAATGATAGTAGGTGAGAAAACAAGTGGTGAAAATCCATCCACAAGTAATTTTATTAAGATTTACCTATGTTTAATAAAATAGAATCCCAAGACTTTTATGGTTTTTAATATTAGTGTAGAGCCCATTTTTAGTTACCACTTATAAAAGTAGAGGAGGTGAATGAGACGATTGAGATGGATATGAGAACATCTGATTTTACTTTCAAAAAGCAATTCATTCTATTTTCATTTAGAGGATATGAATGAATGAGGGAGTTATGATCAACTATACCTCAAAGGATCCCCAAATCTCTGTCTATGGAAGCATTTTGAAGCCTTTGACAGGGATACATGATTTTTAAAATATATATAATTAAATTCAAAGTGAATTTAATTAATTTCTTATACATAGATGTATGAAGATTTTTTGTAGATTAATTTTATGTCATTAAATTATATGGTCTTTAGTTATTGAAATAAAATAAAAAATTATATTACCGATATATACTATTCTTAATTGTTATAGGGTTTGGGTATGGCCAAAAAAGAGTTTATATCAATGATATATACTGTAACTATCATGTGTGAATGGATCACTGAATATCATTTATTTCTTCTTGTTCTTTACCATTTAATTAAAATATAATATGCAAATTATTTCTAGGTATGATATTTATTACTACAATAAACCACATAGTTATATGATTGCTTCTTTTATTTAATCATTTCATTTTAATTTTACATATAAAGATAGATAATATACTATATTTGAAACATATAATATATCATATTAATATTTATCATATATAATCAAAAATATATGTATATATAATTCTTCTTTCCTTGCACTTTCAAGGCAACTACTTGTTTTAAAAATCATTTGAAATACATTTTTGTTCAGTATAACCTATATAATAACATCGAATAATTAATTTAATTTTAAGGCTATCAATTGAATGATATTTAGTGTTAAATGCATTTTTTTAAAAATATTATTATTTTAGATCAGTACCAAGGTTCAATGGGTCCCATGCCCTATATTAAAAAATGTAATATTTTATAAAATAACTAGAATAAAGTTAAGAGGAAATGTCATGGCCATACAAGAACCAATTACACCAAACAACAAAAAATAATAGAAAAATTAGACAACAGTTATTTCTTAACACTCAAATCCTAACAACAACAACAACAACAACAACAACAACAACAACAACAACAACAACAACAACAACAAAATATCAGTTAATAAGAAAATAGTTTTATTATCTAACTAATTAATATTTAAAATATTTTATTTTTATTAAAATTAATTCAAATTAATATATCTAAAATATATAAAATATCTAAATATTTATTTAAAGAAGGAATGATTTGATACACCTTTTTATGACATTATTTAATTATATTCTAATTATATTTATTCTTATAAAATATCAAATTGTATGTCTCAATACCTTATATATATAAATATAAATGAATGTGTGTATGTCTCAAAACCTAATTAACTCTTGTGAATTATCTTCTTTCTCAAAAAAAAGATTTCTTAAATGATTATTTCACATCATTGAATATATTTTTAGAGTCTTTACTAATTAAAATCTCACAATTATTACTTATTTTATATTTAATTTTGTTTAATTATAATTTCAATAATAAAAAATATTGTAATTATAATCAGTAAATTATGTATAGAAAATATTAATTTCAAATTCTTAAATATTATTTTAAAAATAAAAAAAAGTTAATAATAAATAAAAAAATAATTTATTTTAAACAATTACAAAAAAGATATGTACTTTACAAATTGTAACTATAATTAATAAATTAAAATTTTTTTTTTACAAATTTATAAATCATTTTGATGGTCACTATTTTAAATAAAATTACATGATTTAAAAATCCCCACAAAATCATATAAAATTAGTTAAGAACATAATCTTTATCATTTCTATGAATAAAATTAGTTAATAATCTATAATGATATAAAAAATTTAAAAATAAAACATATAAAAATATAATATAATTAAAAGAATAGTCTTTTTTTTTATAAAATACATCTTTACAACTAAAATATAAATGATTACCAAAATTATTATATGAAATAACCATTTTATTATTTTAATTTTAATGATAGGCGAAGTGTGCATTGTGAAATTCATTAGAATATAGTGAAGATCAGAATTGGAGGACAATTGATGGAGGACGATAAAGATTGAAAAAATATAATATTTTATTTTGGGAAGGAATATTGACGTGGAATATAAAATAAAAGTGATGGGTTGTGAAATGGAGTAAATCCATACTGATACAACTTGAAATTCATTAGAATATAATGAAGATCAGAATTGGAGGACAATTGATGGAGGAAGATAAAAATGATTGAAAAAATATAATATTTTATTTTGGGAAGGAATATTGACGTGGAATATAAAATAAAGTGATGGGTTGTGAAATGGAGTAAATCCATACTGATACAACCTTAAAAGAGGTGGTAATCTATGTTGGACTCAAAGTGTGATAATAACTACAATGAGTATAACAATTAGACAATTTTTAATTAATATTTATTATTTCAATTTAATCTTTTAAAATTTCTATAACTTAAAATGTATTGATGTTCTTCTTTCCTAATAAAAGCGTAATTGATTTATTGTTTTTTTTCATTCTAAATTTTATTAATAATATAAAATATTTTTAAAAATGTTAAATAAATTAAATTATTTTTATTTCAGTATCAATTCATATGATAATATTTTCACTATTTATGGTTGATAAAATCGATCATTGTTTTTTTATAATTATCTTTTTTCGTGATGAAAATCAATTGTTTAAATTATTTTTGTGATATATGAAATAACCTAAGATATCATGTTGATTTAAATATAAAAACTAACTATAAAGTTAAGCATCAGTGCGTTAGGGTTTATTGAGCGTGGCAACGGCGGAAGCTATAGAAGCAGATGCTATTAAAAAATATGATGATTTCTGTAGGGCTGCAGATGATCAATGCAGTTATTTAGAGGAATTAATTGCATCCAAAATCAAACACAAATATGTACAGCAATCCATCAAGGAAACTAGCAGAGCAATTGTGGTTTTGTATGGCATAAGAGAAGATCAAAGCTTTTGGGTCTTGGAGTATGCTTGCAGAGAGGTATAAGATTGCTTAGTAGCAAAATCATGATTCAAAGTGGTAGGGGTCGTGGGAAGACACGGAATAAAGACATTGAAATAGAAATGCAACAAAAGGAAAACAATGAGCCAGTGAACGACAAAGATGGGTTCAGAAATTGAAGCACAAAGATGTTGTGCGCCATAGAAGACAAGATAAAATCCTCAAAATTCACAAAAAATAGTCACCAAAAAAAGTTTTGATTTCCTCCTATTTTGAATTCTACAAATCCTCAAAATTCTGCGCGTTCTCCACGGTTTTCTCACATTTGAAAACTCAATATTATTTATAATATTGTTCCTTAATGTTCTAAATTTTCATATAAAGAGATTGTCAAATATAATTTTTATAGTCACTTTCCTACGAAGAGGTCTAAGGTTCAAGGATATAAGGAAGCAATTTTTGGTTAAATTTTGTGACTTGATATTTTTTGGGTTATAATGGAGGTATAAGGATACAATCAGATTTTTCAATTAAAATGATTATATAAGGGTGTAATAGGAGTTATAAGGATATTTTTCAAATCAGAATCTATTTGGAGGTAAAGGCCAAACCCCAATAGTATTCTTTGATTTTTTTTATTTCATTATATTATAGCTAAAATTGTATGTTTAATCTCAGAAAGTGGAAGATTAACTCCTAAAAATTAAAAGAAGTGAAGTGTGAACATCAAAAATATGCTTGTTTTTAATGATTTGTGAGAAATAATAGAGAAAAAACCACACCACCCATTGAACCCAAAAAGCTAATTGAATACCAAAAACACGAAAAATGTGCACTTGCACTGTTAAAATCATCTAACACTACACATGGGATTATTCACATTAAAGATGTTAAATCTGGGGCATGAAAAGCATGGAAAAAATTAAAGGATTTATATAACAACTAGCCTACATAAAAAACTCTAAAATAATAGTATTGTACTACAGAGGGTAAAATTGATCATGACATGTTGATTTCTATCATATTAAATAGGTTTAATTCGACATACACCAATTTTTTTGAACTTTTATAGTTTAACAATAAGTTTAATGGTGTCATATTTGACTCCATCTATGCGTTGTTGACTTAGCATGAGAGACAATTTGCAAAGGTGAAACATACACCTATTTAATAGGCTCACTATGTTTACAATAGGTCCCAACACAAGGATCATCACTATGTACAATGACAATTTTAGAAGAATTCTATGAAACACTCTCAACACTATCTTCCACATCATTCTAGGTGATCTCCATAGCATTCACATCAACACTCTCTAGGGTCTTCCAAATACAGACATCAACATCAACATTCTTCTTACACTTGAAGTTATTCAAATGAATTAACTTCTTCTGGATCTCATTTGAACCAAAAAAAACACAATGTTTAAAATGTGGTGGTATTAGACATATTGTAGATGTTTATCCTTCTTGACGACCCCACTCTCTACATAAAAACAAAGTTGAGGCCAATTATGTCGATTGTTGTAGTAGTCAATATTCAAATTACTCTAGTTATTATGAATTATGACACATCTTCTTATGAGGAGGCATCTTATATGACTGAGGTCTATACTCCTAATGGACTGAACACCATCTTTTGAGTGCTCAATGATATGCCTATCATGTGTGAGCTACTTGGCTCAAGACTGGGAATTGTTTTAGTAGTAAGTTTTTGGCTTATGTTCTTGCTTTTAGTTTCATTTTTTGATTTCCATTCCCTGATATTCATGTCATGGAGCAAACAATATTATTTTATTTTCTTTCTCTCGATGCACATCTTCTCACCTCCTTCCTTATAGGAGGTGAAGATAATGCATTTATTGGTCTTCAATCAATCATCAATGATAGTATGAATTGATAGGGGTTGCTAACACATTTAGTATTAAAAAAGGTGATCAACATTTTTTGGACATCAAAAGATGTGCCATAAATGGTATCAATTAATTACTTAGATGGGTGCCTATGTGGGACCCTACGTCGGTCAATGTAGTTGGACATGCTTGATTATGTTTTACTATAGTAAAATATGATGATCACCATAAATTTAAACATTTTGATGGAATTTATTAGTGAACTTTTTGTGAAAACTCACAATGATGATATTTTTTATGCAGTGGCATCAATTTTTGATTAGTGCCAGAGGTATAGTGCACTAGTTACAGTTACAATAGAGATCCTTTAATGACTTTAGAGTAATTGCTCTAGATCTTTCACACCCTTTTTGATCAAGGGGGAGTTTGTTGGGTTTATGATCTAATTAATTTTATTGTTTAGTTTTATGGGTTAGTATACCTATCTGTTGGTTTCCTTGAACCAACTCACTGTAATATTTTTTAAATAAGCTTACCTTGCAAAAAAATAAGATATGCACATTTACATTGAATATTTTTTGAAGTTGACCATTATTCCTCATAATCCTAGTTGTATCGCACATGCCATACAATCCATGAGTATTAAATACATCACACTGATTCTCAATAGATTTCCATCCTATTATCCACATCTTTGTTTCTTCATCCCAAGAATACATTCTAAAGTTTCCATCACCATCTAGTCTCAAATTCCTCAGGAGGATAAATTGGTTTGTGAAATATCAACTATATCTAGACCAGACTGTTCTTTTCTCTTCATTAAATAACTCCAAGACTGCATTCCTTGCAAAATTAATCTAGGGGGAACATAAGGTTTTGAAAGGGGAAAGCTTGTAGATGCTCCATTTTGAATTTCCCAATAAACCACATTATCACACCATCTAATCACCAAATTCCCAGACTCTTCCATTTCAAGAGCATTGTAACTTACCATGGAAGTTTTAGAAGGAACTTTGAGAGTATGAACCACCTCATGCCTCTGTCCTTGAAGCAAAGTATTAAAGGCTACTTGTAATCTTTCCCACACTATCCTATCTTCATTATCAGTGAGAATAAAATTTACATTGGTAGGGAAACATGCATCGATAACACCTATATTATTGGTATTTCTAGTCCAAGAAGGGGTTCCAACCAAGTGATGGAAAATAATAAAATTTACATCAACACAGAGCTCAAACATGGAATTGGGGCTCACTCTGACATTTTCTATTACTATCCACACCACTGCGTCTGCCTTATTGGGAATGGAATTGTACCATATTTCTACACTGTAAATCCCATTAAACTCTTTTGAGAAAAAACCATTGTAAAGTTGCCATTTTGGGACACCCAATAAGCCTCATATGAATTAGATAGCTTACAACCTAGTGTAATAGTGGCCCAGATGTGATTCTTCTCTATGCTGCATATAAACATTAGGATTATAAAAATGACTATAGATACTAAAATGGCACTCTAAAAACATGAAACATATAAAGGATTAGATGTCAAACTGACCATTTTTTATGTATAAAACTTTTCCAAAATTGGATTTTGTTTTCAAGACCGTAACTTTCACTTTGCTTGGTTTTTATTTTTTTAGAATTTCACTATATCAAGTTTATTTTACATATTTTAGGTTATGACTTGAATGACATTTTTTTGTTTGCTTTCGTGTATGGGTTTTATTTTTGCATGTTGATAAATTTAGACATAAACAAATCAAGAATTACTTAGACTAAGTTTTTTGAAAATAGATATGGACAATCTTAGAGTATCCAAACCATTGTCTTTATGCATGAAAAGGATGATAGAGAGTAGAGACAATATTAGGTTTGATCCTTATATTTACTCTATTTTTTGGAACCATTACTATATAGTGTAGCTATAATTCCATAGAAGTTTGTAGGTAATATGGACATGCTAACCAAATATTCCCTTCTCATGGTGTTAAATGGCTACCTATGGCCTATAAGACTATGTATTATCAATGGCCTTGTGAACTTAAAAAATGGGTGGAAATTTCTTGTTTCTGATCACTACTTGAATGTTGGAGATATTGTTGTTTTTAAACATATTAGTCATACTAATTTTCTTATACAAAATTTTGGACTAAATGGATATGAAAAATAATGTGTTAAAGAGGAAAGCCCTTTTAGGGTTTGCAATCACAGGGGGAAATCCTATGATTGCCTTAAAATTATTTTTGTTTTAAAGGAGAATAACGAGGACACTAGGATTATAGTTTTTAGAGAAGAAGACCTAAAGCTAGAGTTAACATACAATATTTCCACTATGGAGAAATTTAAAGAACCTGGTATACTTCATAACAATATTAACGTAAATTTCATGTATGGTTGAGTAGTTTTTATTTATTATACTAAAACATTTCCAAGAAACTAGTTCAAGACCTTGTACTAAAACATTTCCATGTTGGTTCAAGTCTCACAATTAAAAAGGGACACAAAGATTCTCAGTTATATTCTTCTTCACACTAAACAATAGGAAACCAAATAAAGTTTAGGAAACAAAATATGTTTTTGCCTTTACCGATAACAAAATGAGCTACAAAAATTGCACTGATGAAGTAACAAAGTTTGTTGTAATAGAGAATCCCATGCTTGAAAAGTGTATGGAAGAAATCTTAGTTACAATTCCATGTAGACTTTAATTTTTAATCTTTCCTTATCCTTATATATTTTATCCTAAAATATCATATAAAATATCTATACATGGAAGGGAAATAAGTGTTTTCAAAAAATTGGCACCTTATGTGCATTAACCCATTGAAATCATATAGCTAAAAAAATGGAAAACTTGGATTTATTTCAATCTAGTAATACATTCTAACATTCCCATCACCATTTAGTATCAAAATCCTTAGGACCACGGATTGGTCTATGAAATCTCCACTATAGCTAGACTAAATCACTCTTTTTTCTTCATTAAACATCTCCAAGCCTCCATTCCATGCAAAAATTGGTCCAATGGGAACATAAAATTTTGAAAGAGGAAAGTTTGAAGATGCCTCTATTCCATTTTCCGAATAAACCACATTATCACACAATATAAGCACTAGATTGCCACAATCTTCTATTTTAAGAGCATAGTAACTCGCAATGAAAGTTTTAGAGAGATTGAACCATCTCAAGCCTCTATCCTAGAAGCAAAGTATCTGTGGCTTCATGAAAGCTTCCCCACACTATGATGTCTTCATTATCAGTAAGAATAATATTTCCATTTTCAAGGAAACATGCACTGACAACACCTATTTTAATGGTATTTCTAGTCTAATTAGGGGTTCGAACCTAGTGTTAAAAAAGAATTAAATATAAATCAACACAGACCTTAAACGTGGAATTGGGGCCCACTCTGACATTTTACCCTAGTGTCCAAACCACTGCCTCTACCTTCTTGGCAATAGAATTGTACCGTATTCCTACACTATAAATCGCACTCAAATATTTTGAGAAAAAACCCATTGCGAAGGTGCCATTTTGGGACACCTAATAGACCTCATCTGAAGTAGAGAGCTTAGAACCCAGTGGAACAATGGCGTAAATGTGATTCTCCTCTGAGTTTCTTTTTGACATTAACATTATAAAAATAACTATAACTACTAAAATGGCACTCTGAAAACTTGAAATCCAAGTAGGATTAGACGCCAAACTAACCATTTTTTATATCTGAAAATTTTCCAAATGTGGAATTTTTTCAAGTTCATAAACAATTTGCTTGTTTTTTTATTTTTTCGAATTTCAATATATGAAATTTATTTTACATGTTTTAGGTTATGACATGAATACCATTTTTTATTTTGATTTATTATAGGGTGTTTGTTTCTAGGAGCAGATTAATTCAGACATAGAAAAATCATGAATGTATCAGACTGACTTTTTGGGACGTAGATCTGGACAATCTTATAGTATCTAAACCATTGTCTCTGTTTATGGTAAGGGTGACATAGAGCAAAGTCAATCTTAGGCTTGATCCTTCTATATATTTTCAAATATACTCAATTTTATGGAACCATTATTAGAGAGTATAGCTATAATTCCATGGACGTTACCAGGCATTACGGACGGTCTCATCAAAGATTCCCTTCTCATGGGGTTAATGGTCTCCTATGGCCTACAATATTATGTATTATCTATGGCCTTGAAAACTTCAGAAATGAGTGGAAACCTTTTATTTTTTATCACTGCTGGAATGCTAGAGATATTGTTGTTTTAAAACATACCAGTGATACTAATTTTCTTCTCCAAATTTATGGACATAATGGCTACGAAAAGCAATGTGTTAGAGAGGAAAGTCCTTCTAGGGTTTGCAATCATGATTGGAAATCCTATGCTTGGCTTGAAATTATTATTGCTGAGGAGAAGAAAAATGATGACACTACGATTATAGTTGTCAGAGAAAAAGAAGACCACAATCTAGAGTTGGCATATAATCCCACAACTGTGGAGAATTATATAGAACTTGCTATACTTTATAACAGTATTAATGTAAAGTTCATGTATGGTTGAACAACTTTTATTGATTTTACTAAAACAATTCCAAACAGCTGGTTCAAGACCTTGTACTAAAATGTTTCCATGTTGGTGAATGTCTTGCAATTGAAAAGGTACCCAGAGATTCTCAATTATATTCTTCTTACACAACGAAGAAAAGGAAGCCAAATAAAGTCTAAGAAATAGAAAAATTTCTTGCCTCTAAGAAAAAGAAAATGAGCTACAAAATTTTTGCTGCAGATGTTACAAAGTTTGGAAAGTGTATGGCAGAAAGCTCAGTTTTGGGTCCATGCAGAATTGTAAGCTTTTGTCTTCCCTTGTCCCTAAGTCTTTTATCCTAAAAAGATCATATAAAGGATGCACACTTGAGAGGTAAATAAGCATGTTAAAAAAACTTGCACCTTATGTGCATTAAGCCATTGAGATCATATAGCTAAAAAAGTGGAAAACATTTTGCCTTCTCCATATGCACGAAACATTTTGGCTGATCAATGTCAACTCACATCTACAAATTTTCATTGTTGTTCCTCTGCATGTATGTTGTACTGCACCTGCCCTGTCAGTGTCGTACCTTCATAGAACAAAGACCCACATTCCCGCTATTAGAGTATTTCATACGATCCCATCCGTCGTCAAAGAAAAAGCAAAGAAAAGCACTTGACAAACAAAAAGCATGAATTCTAGAAGAGAGGACATACCAAAGCCGTGATAGAAATGACAAAGGTAATATATGTACGATGAGCCAAAATATAATGCTGGCTCGTTCTCCTTTCAATTTCGAAATCTCGTTTAATTTAAAGTGCCTTTTTCCAAATTTTTTTAAACCACCTTCTATTTTCCAGAGTTACTGAATTAATAAAGTGCCTTAGTTCACGAGTACATTTTCTAAACTATTACAACAATTCACTATAAACATAAAAAACACAAATTTGCATTTAGAAGCATGTATGGGAGGTATCAAAAAAAATTTCAGATGGTGAATACTATGGCACTTTAAAAACGGTTACGAGAGGTATTGGAAAAATAAAAATACGGTGAATACGGAGGACACTGTGAGGAAGTCATCAATGAAGCCATTGTTGAATCTTTGGAATGATTCCTTATCATTTTCAACTATTTTATTGTAAATTTCTGTTCTAAACAACTATTTCCAATCACATGGTTTGGGTTTAAAATTTGAATTTAAGAATGAAGTTTGACAATAATTATTATTGTGATGTGTTAATAGAATATCTTTTTATCAATAAAATAGAAATATTGGTATGATTGATAGAATATATATTTTTAATATAAATTTTAAATTTTAAATTTATAATATTTATATTTTTTTATTACTTTTAATATTTATTTTATTTTATTATAAATATAATTTTTTATAAGTTATTGAAAAATGTTGTATTGTTGAAACATATAATGGTTTGGTTTGGTAAAATTTATAGAATAATTTAAACACAAAGCACCAAAAAAATATGTGATGTTATGAAAAAAATATATACATTTAATTATTTTTATTATTTAAACATTCAAACTTTCTTAACCAATTAAATTTTGTAAATTTTATTTTAGCAAATTTTTTATTTATTTAGAAAAAGTAAAAATTAATACTTGAATGTTTTATAAAATAATAAAAAATTTATTGATGTTTTTGAGATTTTATTTAAGTTTATTTAAATTGTTAAAAATTAATATAATTGAATTATCATAACATATATTTTTATGTGGGAAGACATTCTACAATAACAATAGGAAAAAAGAAAAATAAAATATATTTAAAGAAAAATAAAATATTTTTTAAGAAAAATATAAATTAAAACCAATTTTTTTTTTTTTTTTTTAATCCATACAAAAATTACAATTATTTTTTATAATTTTAATTTTTTTTATTCACACAAAAACTATAATTATTTTTTATAATAATATTTATATGTTATGGTTCACGCGATAAGTATACAATGATCAAGGGGTGGGTTATATAGATGGATGTTTTTAGTGTCTAGGTCGTACGAAACTATATTAATCATTTAAAAAAATAATTCTTGGAAAATGAACCAATTAAATGTATGAATTTTTTCTTTAACTAAAGATTTAATTTAATTTTTATTTTTCTTTTGGGTTTAAAAAAACTATTAAAATTATTTATTTTCTCTTTTATTTTTCTTTTGATGTTTTTACAATACATTTTTTTTTAACAATTTTTAAAACAAAAATTTGAAGAAAAACGTGTATATGCTTTTATGAAATATTATGATTTAAAAATATGTATACATATATTTCCCTTTAAAATTGACACTTTTCCAATAATAATTAATGAATACAATATTCCTCTTAATTTAATACAAAAATGACACCTAAAAATTTAAAATATCTTTTAAACAATAAACAATAAATAAAATAAAGACTCCTCTCTCAACTCATAAAAACCTGCATAAAACTTCACGTATTTCTACACAAACCGAAATCTTCGTCATTCCCTTTCAATTTTTAACTCTATATACAACTGCTCAACACAATAATAACTTCGATTTATTATCTGAAAGTCCCAAGTTGAGAGGAATTTGTGTGTTCAAAGAAATTCATCTTTCTGAAAAATACAACTGCAAGATTATCATTTAAAAAAGAAGAAGTTAAGGATGATGTGATCGCTTCATCGTCCTTGAAACAAATGCATTATGTACTGTGCTCACAAAGGAGTAAACATGGTCAACCAGAAACAGGAACTTGACGACACATTTGAAAAAATAAATGCGGTAAAATTCAGCTGAATATCGACAGAATTTGCTCACAATAATGCAGCTTATCAAATGTTTAACAAAATTAACAATTATTTTAAGTTTCAATTGAATCGCTACAAATTTGAAATTTCGTAGAGGACTGTAGCTTGGCAAAAGAGATCGTGATAATTATCGAATGTTTTTGATGGTTTGGCTTCCGGAACTTCCCTGTAATCAGTATTCTATGTTTTTTTGGAAACGTTGTTGGAAAATATTTACTAAAATTTACAATTGATTACTGTGTCGGAAGGTGGGTTCAACCTTCGAGACCCACTGGTCATATTCTTATATAAGTAGAAAACACTTTTTTCAATATTCTTAGCCGTCTAGGTTCAGGTATAAAGCGATTCCCCATTTTCATAAAATATAATTACAATTGAAAAGTTACAATGAAAATCCATTTAAACAATTTTTTTCATTTTTTTTTTCTATTTTTTTTAAATTTTTTTGTTTATTCTATATAAAATATATGAATTATCTTTATCTTTGAAGTAATTTATATCTACATTTTTATACAGCAAAAAATGGTACAATGTTAGTTTTTTTTTTATAAAATATAACAACAATTTATATTTAGAAGAGGTTAATAATAATGAATATTTTTATCATGTATAATTTTAAAAATGTTTTTTTTTAAATGGTAGACATATAGTACATCATTATTTTTATGATATAAATTGTAATAAATTTATATGCTTAAATTTTACAATTAATCATTATTAATATTTATTATTATTAGTTTTTTATACTATTTATTATCGTATTTTTTTGATAATGTAAATTCAAAATCAATTTTAAATAATTTAAAATATGAAAACAGGTCACTACATCACCTTTGTTTTATAAAACCATTTAATGTTATAGTTCATTGAATAACTATACAATGATAGGTGTATTATATAGTTGAATGTTATATGATTGCCACCGCAGTTGCACCAGCAGTTGTAAAGGATAGCCAGAGCAAACATGATATTATTTCGCATCATCACTCTGCCTCCATTATCAGAAACAACCGAAGCCTTAGCACAGTCACTATGCATCCATTATCAAAAGCAAGAGAAGCCTTAACAATACCATTTATCCTTTGACATCCGACTTTTCTCACGTCCTTTTGTTAGCAAAATAAAAATTTCCATCAAAAAAACCTTCTACCTTTCCGTACCAAACCTCTTTCTGAAGGCCACAAAAATAACGCTGCGCATCCCTGCTGCACCATTACAAATGTGGAGATAAGCCTTGAACTTTCAATTACCAGTAAAATAAGAAGAACAAGTTGTAGAATACGGAATTTGATGCATTTTCTTTGATGGGGAGTCATTTTCGAGACCGGTGAATACGAAAGGAAAAATTATTCTTATCAATATTTTGTTGAAGCGTAGAGTTTATTTTGATAAATGTAAAAAAAAAAGGTGAAGACGGTTTGATTTCCCCATAAGATTTTTTCTCGTGCAATCACACTGATTTTTCAAATAAGATATTATGCATTATTAAATTCCGACTATAATACATCTATTAAATTTTTTAAATCGAAATTCCAATAATCTCCCATTCTAATATGGTCCTCTTGTGTAGAGGGTTCCGAGGGCTTCTCAAAATCCTAAATTATTCTCTCCTACAATCACATTTATTTTTCCAAGCAATATATCATACCTTCTAAAATTCTGTATGAGATTTATGAAATATGAAATTCAATAATTTTTTATTTAATTTTTCATTATTTAAAATAAAAATCAGTATGTAATCATATGTTCAATTCTCATGCAATCGCATTTAAAAATATCATGCCAATTATGGAATGTGATATGCGTGAATTTTATGATTTATTTATTTCGGTGACAACAAGTATCGGTGTAGATTTTATGCAATTTCATCTATTTTTTAAGATTAATATTGTACGTTTTAAACGCTATGCATGAATTAGGCAATTTGGGGTTGCTTTTTTTCCTTGCTAGCGGTCACAGGTTCAACTCTTATGCAATCATGCTTATGAGATATACACGAATTCAAAATCTGAGGGTTTTTTCTTGGTATGAGGTAGGCATTCGTCAAATTTTAGGTTGTTTTCCAAAAGTATGATAGTTTTATGTGTTTGGATGAGACTATTAAATTTATTATCATTTTTTTATATTTATAAATTAAATTGATTATTATAATAAAATTAGATATCATTTCAGAAGTGTTTTATTAGATTTGTTAAATAAAATAAATATTTCAAAACTGATATGTATATGAGTAAATAATTATGAAATTAAAAAAATAAAAATAAAATAAATCACTACATTTTACAAAAAAAAATTAAAGTATATTAAAAATTAAAATCTTTCATAATAAATATATTAAAAATTAAAATCTTTCATAATAATAAATATTTATAATGTTTACATTATTACATATAAGTTATTTTTGACAAATATTATAATAATAATAATAATAATAATAATAATAATAATAATAATAATAATAATAATAATAATAATAATAATAATAAACCAATCAATAATAAGTTATTTTTAACATCGGGAAATGTAATATTAAAGACATTCGGTTGAACAATTTGTGAAAAAAAACTATAATAATTTTAATGTATATTAAAATATTGAATTATATTAATTAAGTATGTTTGCAGTTATGTTGTATGGCTATTAATTTATCTTTTATAAATTTTTGTTTCATTAAGCATCCTACATCAACATACTTCAAAAATTTAATTTTCATTTCCACACTATTCTATGCATTAGATTCGTGCATACATGTATTCTCTCTTCCTTTTGTTTTTCAGTTTTTATTATGTAAAAATAAGATTAGTTGCATATAATAATTCTTAAGAAATCATTTCTTTTATAATTATGTCAAAATAATAGAATATAATTATAGAGATACAAACAAATTATAAAAAATGTATGAGATAAAGTATAAAGTTTACGTGGTTAAATTTTAATAAGGTAAGGATATATTCACAATGTAAGATATCAAGCTTTATTAATTCCAAGACGAATATAATATATACAATTCTATAAAAATAAAATATCGTTAAGATTTCTTTGAAAAATAAAATGAAAAAATACCATTAAATTTTTCTTTCTAAAAATAAAATTTGTGAAAATTTTTCTTCCTAGAAATAAGGGTTTGACTCTTTGATTTTTTATCAGCTCTCTTCAACCCTTTTCGATAATAGAAGGGAGGAGTTATTCCCACATCCTTATGTGCAAGAGTAAACTGTAAAACACATAGCAAAAAGATTCAAAATTTTAATTTATTATCACATATTTAATAATGATTTATTTAATTGTTAATATATAATAGATTAAAACATGTATCAATACTCATTTAAGAAAAAAATTAAATTACATCTAAAATCTAATACTTAATTTTATAGTATATATAATAATACATGTTAAGAAATTTTCATTAATATAAAATTGCTCCTTGTATTTACAATATCTATCTTATCATCAAATAAGAGTCTCTCTGAACTATCTCACTGTTTACGGTCTTGGAAATTCTTATAAAGTAGGGCTTATAAAAGGGAAATGAAATTATAAACTTTATGCACATAAATATAACAATATAAGATGATTTTTTAATCCGTAAACATATAAAAGGTTAATAAAAAACATGAAGGGGATATAACACATAAATTTAATAAATGATAATTACAATAATTTCATATGGAACTTTACGAAATTGGGTGAGGTTTTGATGGTATTGAGTAGATATTAAAAAAAAATTAAATTATTTTGGAATTTTATATTTTTTCCCAATCATACTGTGGACAGAGAAAAACAATTGTTATAAATTATTAGTAAATTTTAAGAAACGGGAAGTGATTTTCTTATTTTCTGAGGGAATGAACTAAAACCTAAAATTATTTCAGAAAAATATCAATTTTTAGACATTTTCAATCTTCGACACTGCATATGTAGTTCAAAATTCAGCTATTAACTTTATGAATTTTATTGGTTTAGTTAAAAAAATATTAATATTTGTCATTGCATATGGAAAAATTATATTACTATTTTTAATGTAGTTGGGGCACATATATATATATATATATATATATATATATATATATATATATATTACGTACATGTTTATATTAGTTTAGTATACCTTTTTTATTATTATATGTGATTGCATGTTATCAATTAAAATATTTTTATGAACCTATATTGTAGTATATTACATAGGGTAATGTTGTTGACTAACATGAGGATTTTATGCCCAGATTGTTTACTGAAAGCTCACATGTGTCCCACTAACAAATTTTTCAGCCAACACATTAGATTTGACCTTGTAATTTTAATTGCTTTAAAATATGATATTAAAAGTAGATGGAAAATCTAGTGGATAATTGTTTTTCCAATGCTATGAGCTTATCTTGGTTTGACTGTGTGTCATAGCTCATCAAACTATCTAAGTTTATTGAGCATTATGATTTCATGGAGTGGATCTAGAAATATTTATGTACGAATATTTTGAAATTCATTTCTTCCATAGAATTTTTCATCTTCCATGTATAATATTGTAAGTAAGAACATATTATCTAACACGTTCATTTGAACTTTGATTGAGCATAGAAATTTTTGCATAGGATAGTTTTTCACCAATGTGTATTGAAAAATGTGGTAAGAATTGATCATCGAATTTGTTAATGTTCTAACAATTTGAAGGTAGAAATATTAAGAACCATCATAGTGATTAATATTAGACATTTTTTATAAATATATTCGTAACTGATTTATTATTATAATAATAGTCAATATGTCTTATGTGGAACGAGAAAAGGTATTCCTCGGGACCTCCTTTACCATAACATAGTGGTAGATAATTAGCTACAAAAACTACTTGTAATAGGTAAGATGTTAATTTTGGTTCCAATGTAGTACGAGGTAAATTGTATGAATTCATTGATTGATTAGCTTTAGAGATACTTTGTCTAATTCTAATAATTTATTATGAGAGTTTGGGAAAATTTGTGCAAGATATGATGCATTAGGCAAAGTTTGGATAACACCTTGTGTAATAATCAGAGGATGTATATGTGATGTCATTGTAGAGATAGACATACTAATCTACATGAAACAAATTAACTCTCCCAAAACATAGGTATGTTGGCACATATGTAATTTTAGGGGTTGATATAGGAATAGTATTAACAACAACAACAACAACAACAACAACAACAACAACAACAACAATTGAAGTGGGATTAATTTTTTTTAATGGTACCGCTTGTTTTATGTATTTTATATGGTGCAATCTTTCATTAAAATGTATTCTTAGATTTTAGAATAATTTGGAAAAATTTATCCACTTATTGGGGATACTATCAAAGCCCTTGTTTTAAATTAAACAATTCTTCAACTTGTTCAAGATCAAATCTATTAAGCTCATTTGGATCAATTGTATTGGATGTTTCACTAATAAATTGATATTTATGCATAATTTCACTATTTGGATTATCATTTTCATGAATAATATCATCTTCAATGTGCATATAATTTTAGAGAGTTGGATTATTATATAGATCATCAATATCATAAGGTGTGCAACAATGAAACCAAATATATTAGATGCTTAGTGACCCTAATTTATTATATTTACTAAAATAAAATTAAAGTAAATTTGTATAGTTACATTTAATTTATTATACTCAACATTTAGAGTCATAAATATAAGCCTATGGGCAAAGATGGACTCATGTGCAACTCCATAATGCTCATGGAGTTGGTTTTGAACTTATAAAAAAGCAATGTGTATGCATTATATAACATGTACACATTGTATAATACACTATATAACATGTACGTGTTATAGTGCAATAATTACCAAGCCATAATTTCAATAATGTGATTGTTTTGCCTAAAATGTCCATGAAATTATCCCTCAACTCCATGCACATACCCTACACATACTCCATAGAGATTGGTTAAGTAGAAATGAACAAACAAACTCTAAAGGAGATGGATAAATTCATGATGCATTCATGGGATTTACATCCTATTTTTTAAGCAAAGGTAATTAATGTGTGAACTACATTCAAAACTTCACACCATATCTATCACTTGAGCATATGACTCCAAAGGAGGTTTGGTCTATAAGCAAGCCTAATGTCTCATTTTTTTCAGTCTTTGGGAGCCTTGGTTAGGTATTTATACCAAATAAAAAAATGAAAACATCATATAAGAAGAAAAACCTTTATCTTTTTAGGGTATTGTGAGGACATGCTAAGTTATCATCTATTATATCCTCATACCTATGTTGTTGATTTTTTAACACAAGTACAGTTTGATGAACATTTTACATCTCATGACTCATCATATTATTTCATGCATTATTTTTATTTTTTAAATGATTCACCTCCTCTTGAGGATAAATTATTTGAGGAGATAATTTAGGAAATTCTTGAGGAGGGTATATAGAATGAGGATCATATTCACATTGATGTTGTCACTATTCCTAGGTGGGATCATACTATAGTTTTTGAGGTAGCACCTTTCATTCAAGATCTTCGACCTACTTGACATCATCATACAAATTCTATGGGTAATGTAGTTTTATGTCAGGTATTCATTAGGGATCCACAATCTTTTTCATGGGCTTATGGGATATAGGGTAAGATGATGCAATGGCAGTTGAGTATTATTCATTGCTGACAAATCACACTTGGGATTTGGTCATTGTTCCCAAGGGAATAAATTTGGTTAGGTATAAGTGGATTTATTAAAGCAAGTATTCAGTTGTTGGGTCTATTAATAAGTATAAGCCACATATTTTTGCAAATGGATTCTCACAGGTTGAAGGTATTGAGTATTTTGATATTTTTGTGACCATTATCAAGATGGATTTTATTTGTCTTTTATTTTAACTTGATGCATCATAGGGTTGGTCAGTACATTAGATGGATGTTAAGAGTGCTTACTTTCATGGATACTTACATAAGGAAATGTATAAGGAATAACCTCTTGGGTTTGTTCAAGATTCTTCACTTTTTTGTTGACTTAGTAGGTCTTTTTACTATCTCAAATAGACCCTTTAGGCTTGGTATGAGAAGATGGAATCATTTCTTCTCTCCAATGGCTTTGTTTGTTGCCACTCTAATTCCACAACACTAAATTCAACATAATAAGGAGGACATTGTTATACTAGTCTTGTATGTTATTAATCTACTTCTCATATTCAAATCCTCATCTCAAATTTAGATTATTTAGCAAACACTTTGTGAATAGTTTGGCATAACATATCTTAGTGTTTTTCATTTCTTCCTTGGTTTACGTATTTCATAGTTAGATACATGGATTTATTTGAGTCAGTAGAAGTCCACCCTTAATATTTTTTAGTATTTTGGCATCGTTGATTACAAGACAAATCCTTCTCCTTTTCATTCTAGAGTGACTCTCACTACCTCTTGTACTATTCCACTTTGTGATCTTACATTTTATTAACAGAGTGTTAGGAGTATTATATAATTGAACCATATTCACCCCAATATTTTTTTTGTAGTTGGGCTTGTATCTAGGTTTGAACATGACCCTCATGATAGTCATTGGCAAGATGCCAAGAGAATTTTATAATATATATGAGGCAATACTCATTTTGGATTACACTACACCAAGGGTTTTACTTAGTTGGTTACATACATTGATTTAAATTGGATATGTTTTCTTGATATTATGTATTCCAGTCTTGGTTACATATTTTGTCTTGGTTCTTCACCTATTGCTTCATTGTACAAAAATTTGTATGCTATTGTAATTTCATCTATAGAAGTTGATTACATAATAGTAGTTACATCAAGTTGATAGGGTTTAGTTTCATGTAAAATTCACCTAATATACTTTGGCATGACAATGAGAGTGAAATTCACACATATCATAACCTAGTTGAGCATTAGTAAACCAAACACATTGAGGTGCATATGCACTTCGTTCATCAATAAATTTTAGATGGTGTTCTTAGCTCAGGGTACATTCTGACTTAGCAACAAGTTACAGACTTCTTCAAGAATTTGTTTGTATCATCTTGTTTTCTTGAGTTGTGTGGCATGCTTGAGCTTTTAGAAATTATCCATGCGGGTGTTAATGATGACACATTCCTTATTCATTTCATGGATACATATTTTACATTATTACCTTGTCAGGACTAATTATTGAGACTCATACTCACTATTTATTTTTTTATCTTTTGTTAGCCCCTCACTTCACTTCAGGGGGGCTGTTACAGTATATATTTCACTCATTTCTCACATTTGTTAGTGTATTATCTAGTTATTTTTTTTTTAATTTAGTCCTAAGTGTACTGATCGATGATGATGAAGGGAAATACCAAGGTTTTTTGTGTGATATTATACACAAGATTAACCCATGCCATACACATGCCTCGACTCCAACATAATTATTGGATTTAGATATCCTAAAGTCACTATAAAAAAGTTAGTATCTTGTTTTGTGGTGGTATATTATACAGATTATCTTTTATTTTATTATAGGAAGCCCTGACATCCAATGTGTTGATAGAATCAACATATCAATGACATAGATGTGCTAAAAATAATTTAGGTTATGGAATTCATCTTATTTATTTCATTGTAGAATGGATATCTAAATCTTATGAAAAGTATAAGGTATTGTATATTTAGTAACATAATCAAAGTGATCTCTTGGGAAACATGGGTGAGGTTTTATCTTTGAATCATAATAAGACTTGGGTTTGCTGAAATAAACTGTAGACAAATAATTAAAATATTCATATTAGTCTTCGAGGGTTAATTACAGATGACTTTAAATTATTTTTTCACATTTGTATGAGACATATTAGTGTGTCTACTTAATAATGGTTTTAGATTATATGAATAGACATAATCAACTAAATAAAATATTTTGTTGCCATTGGTTTTGTTGTATAATGAGGCATCTAAAAATATGAAAGTATTATTAGAATTTTTTTAACAATGCTAAAAAATTATGTAAGTGAACACTTCCATGAAAAGGAATAGAAAGGATTGCATTCATCCTTTACATTCTTTTCTTATTAAATGTATACTAATATATTTATCTTATTAGTCTATAACAACTCTAATAATCAATTTATCATATTATTTTGAAAAAACTATAACATCTTTATCCATTATTTATATTTACAAAAGGAAATTGAAATTAAGTATTTAAATTATAAAAAACTGATGATATATAATAATAAAATATAATTACATTATATAAATACTCCAAACATTATGTATGAATAATACTATTAATTCAAAACATACAAAATGGATCTAAGTTATAATAATATCAATACACAAACAAATTAACAAAATAAAAGAACATACAACACCAATAATTTAGAAAATTCTCTAGGTTTGTTTTAAATATAAATTAAATCTTAGTTAATAGCCAATTACAATTTCAATAAAATAAATCAAGATATGCAAAAATGCACATTAAAATTTGGATATAATGGACTGATCTAATGGTGTGTACAAAAATATTGATAATGGAGTTAAAATTAGTTATTCAAATATGGTTTCACATCATTCAATATTGGTTGTACTATATTTTCCTATTTTCAACATCCCTTCATACCTTTTATTCCATATCGATGATGTTGTTATGTGGAGAGATCTTTAAGACCAATAGTGCCAATATTAGTCATTTTATGCATAGGATGAGATAGATTAACTACCAATTATTGCCTTAAAATTGCTCCTCTTATCTCTCAGAGATGCCTTGGGTCTCAAACATATTTGATATATAAATTTTTTAGATCTTTAATCCCACAAGTACCAGGATGGAGGTAGTTATGTGTTTATAAACAAAAGTGGAGTGGATAGGATGGGCGAATGGATGCGTACCATGTGGTGTTGTGAATAGAGTGATCTTAGGTTTGATGCATGTTAAATACATTAATAAGTTAGTAGAGCATGATCCTAAACCAATAAATGAGTGCAATGTTTACATGGTGATGACAACACAATGAAAGGTAAACTATAACTATTATTTACCCATAATCACAGTGTTAATAACATATGCCTATGCACAACATAGCGAATCAAAATAGGACATGTGGAATCACTTTTGCAGCTCATTAAGACACCAAAAGTTTCTCAAGTGGTGAATAGAACCCAAAATAAATACAAGTGATCTCATTGTAGTGTATCGAGTGAAGTTAGAGCATGATCTTAGGGCTCAAAGTATAGGTAGACATGAATTTAAATAAGCACCTTGAACTGAGTTGGTAAGCTCAATGTTAGGAAATAATGAAAGTGAATCCATCATATCTTGATTGATTAAAGAGATCAAGGTGCATAAATGTAATCAATGATAAGTAAGGGAGGATATGGAGGCAATTACAAGACAATCAAAATGAACTCAAAATAAAACATAGATAAAACTACTTAAAACTACGATGTTACTTTCTTGCATGATAAGTTAGAAACTATTTGCTTATTTTTTTTGTCATTTATCCTTTGTGTGAAATAATTTTGTTATCATATCCACAATTATTTTTCTTCCTTTATGAAAATTATGAACATGTTTGTTACTCCTGAGCCTTGGCCATATGTTTTCTTCTATGTGTGAAATTTGAACATTTACTATTATTATGGCCCTTGGCCATATATTTTCTTATCTATGTGACATTCTAACATGTCCCAAGTTTTAAAAATTCTTAGTGTCCTTTGCATGTGGCCACTAGCCTTGTTCTCACATGTATAATCACTATATTTATATATACATGTAACATACATGCATCACATAAAATATGATACATACATACCTCAAAGACAGTTACATTAAATTTATATGATTCCAGAATCTCCACACGATGACTTGATTATACATAATTATATTCTTATCACATGATGTAATTAACTCCTATTTTGATAGCTTCATTAATGTAATCAAGTTACATTTAAAAACCAGTGATATAATAGAGTCAGCTAAAAAACCATGTCTTTTTATTCAAATTGTATTCCGTAAAAAAAAAATTATTTAAATAATAGTTATTTACTTGTTAAATGTTTTATAAAATTATAATAAAAAAAATAATATGATGATAGATAATATAAATTACTTGATATTTTGTACTTATGTTACTTTACATTCTTCATTTTTATAAAAATATATTGAAAGATATTTGTCAAAGTTTATGATGGTATATTATATAGATTTTAAAAAGTTGAAATTATTCTTCATTTAATATTTAATAATAAAATATATAAGATAAAATTTACTTTTAATTATATAAATATGTAATATTTAAAAATATGTTAAGAGAAATTGTTAAAAATTTAAAGAAAATATTTTAAATAAAATATAATAAGATTTAAATTAAAAAGTGTATTTAAATAATAGAAATAAACAAAAACATACAAACCTTATTTAATAAAAAATGATTTAATAGAATTTGAGAGAAAAAAATATATATAATCAAATAATATAAGAATAATTTATTATAGAATTACTCAATATAATATTAATGAATATATTAATCTAAAAATTATATCTTATTTTATATTGGCTTTTTCTTTCTTTTTATTTATTGTTTTAAATATTTTAAAAAATATATATTTTTCTTGAATATTAATTTATCTAATTAATATATTATTATTTTCTTTATTTTCAATAGTTGAATATTGGATATTTTAAAATTTATTTTACTTCATTTGATTTTCATATGCATGCTTCAATCTTTCTCTAAACCATATAATTATTTTGAATATTTAACTTTTGTGTACTTATTTAATGTAAGAAGAATGTTTTATAAATAAAGATATGTTTTTTATTGTTGTTATATTGTAAAGAATGTTCACTTCTATGATGTTGATTTTCAAATTGTTTGCACATATGGATATGAAGGCATATGTAAGATCACCTTCATTGTGCTAGAAATGAGCACTATTAGTTTGCAAAGCATTGTTTTCATAGTTGTAGAGCTTATATTCCCATGGGTGGCTTCATATCAAATCTGATATGTTTTTTTCATTCTCTGAAATCATGGTGATTATTTTATCCTTTGAAGGTTTAGTCTTAGAGTAACATTGATGGAGTGAAAGGACTAAGACATCAACACTATCAAGTAACATCTGAAATCATCACCTAAAGGATTATGTAGGAGTGCTTAGATAGTAAGCTGATAAGGGATTTGGATTCCAAGAAAGAGCCTTTGATAAGTTTTCAAGATTGGCTTGAAGGTTTTGAAGCCTTAAAAATAGTAAAACACGTTCAAGACCATTTCAAGTAACAATATAGTCAATCAAGTTGAGAAGTTGAAATTGGGACTATTTATCTTGACCTCTCTAAAGAAGGTCTCTATTATATGCAATGTAACATCTATTGGTGAATAATTTGAGGTCTGTGTAGGTATTATTGTTTCATGATAATAGCCTAGGCCTATGGCTAATGTTTTGACAAAAGAAGGTGATAGCTAGGTCAAGGAAAATGGATGATAAGTGGACCTCCAACTCAGTCATGTTTCTATAGAAAATACATAGTGAAAAATAGTACTCTTGAAGCCAAAATGAACTTGGAATGTAACAGTCATAAAAATGGTTGACGATCTCAAGACAAAGTGACTCTATTTGATCATAAGATGACAGTTGTGACTTCATGATAGTCTAAAAGTAGAAACATAGTGTTAAAGTAATGTATCATCACCTAAAGGATTCCATTGACCTCCCTAATTGCCACCTATAGGTGACATAGTCAACACAGTCTGCAAACTAGTTCAAACTATGAGGTGGCCATTAGGGCAGAGAATTGTTTTATTCAAGTTCGGAGACTGCCCTAAGACCTCCCATGCCTCCATTCCCTGATTTGCAAACCCCTACACCTATTGTTGCTCCCATTCTTGCATCCAAATAATTAGAATATCCCCCTGTTAAGGAGGAATTAGTTCCTTATAAGTTTCTTTTCTATTCTGTTGTAGGTTTCAACTAATTTATTGTCTATGTGTAGTCCATTTTAATCACCGCTTGAAAAATTGTTTCTTTTAAACTCTAAATGCTTTATCTTTTCTAAGTTATAAAAGAATGGTTCCTTCCAAAACCCTCCTTTACTAATTAAAGAAAAATAATAAATATATACTATTAAATTATATAAAAATAATAATATTAAATTTTATGTAAACTCTGTAATTCCAAATATCTCATCTGAAATACTAACGCAATTTTTTGGTTCTAGAGTCTACCCAATGTACCCATTGCATTCACAAGAGCCACTTAAGTGCATCGCTAGATGTTACTTTCTAGCAACAAAAGGGACCTATAATTGTTTTTGTGGGCCCTCATCAATTTAATATCTATCACACAATCTGGCGCAGATGCGTCGAATTATCGCAAATCCCAGAGATTTCAATTGATTGTTAACTTAACGTATATCTTACTTGTCTAGGTTTTGTTTTTTGCACGTTGAAACTCAACTCACCATTGTTTAGGAACTTCATTTTCCATTCGCTGAGGCATTGGGCCTTCCCCTACGCTTTCTATTTTAGCTTACACTACATTGGACCTGTCTTCATCATCATCTTCCATTTGACGGTGTTGTGTCCCAGCTCAAAGATGAACAATTTCAAACCCTATGTGTTCTAATATGCTGATCGTACTATTCCTCCTCGAGTGGTGGCTATGAGTTGGGTTGGCACCTATGTGACAGCAGTAAGTATGGAGAAAAGGGTACGGTCTAAGCCCCTGATTTTCTAAACGTGTAACAGAAAATTGACTTTATTAATATTAAATTGTCTTGGAACATGGTCAGATTACTGGACATCTCAATGAATTAGAAAATATGTAAACCCAAAACCAATTGACAAAGATTGTAACTTTGAATCTTAATTAAAAAACATATATAATATTTTGATCATGAACCCATACACCATTCCCAGTTGAAAGCGCGTTGTTTTGCAAAGTACGGAACAACATTTGTACCATGTACGACAACTATGTTCATATGCAGCATATTTGAAGGACATTTTGAAGTGACTTTTTTGTTGAGCGATCTCTACTAAATTCACACAGCTTGTACACATAAGGAGAACAATAGAACAGTTGTAAAAATAACCATTCCTACATAATGAAGCACCAAGTTAATTTTGCTTTTACAGGAGAAAAGTTACATAGGATTTTTCGTCACTTTATTATTGAAGGTTGATCATGAATGAATTAATGATTTAACTGCTTTTTGTGGGTTGGATTTTGGGATGTATTCGATCATAATTATATCCTCTTGCGCTGTCCATGAACCGCGATTGAGGACATAATGTTAAGGGCAACAAGGAGATCTGCCCATTCCGTTCTGCTTTTTGGATCAGTTTAGAAAATTGCAGGATAAAAATTTCAGTAAATTTGAGACGGATGGAGCTATGTTCGTCGGTGTACGGTTCCGTGGAATTTCGGTTCCAGCAAGCCTTAAAAAGCGTGGGCTTTGTAGAATTGTTTTGGAAAGAGCATCCTGTGTGGCATCTCTTTGGAATCATGGTATTTCCGATAGACTTAGATTGCACATCAGTATGTATTTACGTTATAATGGCCTCTCGGTGAGAGTTTCCGACTTTCGTAAGTAGGTTTCAGTTTATCGACTGCTTGAAACGGCCGACGGAAAGTAACCGTAAAATTATAACATAATTTTTTTTTTAACAAACAAAAAATCACAATTTTTTATTTTATATTTTTTTTCTAGTTTTTAAAAATATAACATAATGGTAAAACCGAGAGACTAGTGTGTTTTTTTTTAATATTTATTATGCCGGAGGCTTATTAGGTGTTGTGCGAAAAGATCAACAGATGTTTACTCTGTGGCATGGTGGCTCCAGTCGGCATATATGAATCTCAAATACTTATTCTGCAAAGGGCTCTGCAAATATCACGCTATTAACATGGATAGCCAGCAGAAGCAGGATGTGATTTTGCAGTCTCTCAAGCTTTCGGTCACAGGCTTCTGCTTTATGCATTTTAGGCAACCCTTTCTGTAAGAATTCCGATTAGTTTAATTTCATTCATGAGTTAACAGAAATATGTATGTATATTATATGTATTATTACAATAACAGTATTAACCCTTGTCAATCTAAATCAGCATGGACACTATAATAAAACATGAATCCCGAATCAGGTATCGCATGAATAACAGGTAGTTGATCAAGTGCATCTCTAGTAGCAGAAAAGAGGGAGAAGAGATCTAGAAACCACATTTCTCCCAGAAAAGCATGGCATCCTTATTGGTTCCCTTTCAGGCTTGCTGCGTAAACATACAAGCAACACTGCTGGCACCTTTTGAAAACATCCTCCCAGGAGTTTTGCTAATCAGCTCATTTGTTTTTGTTTCAATTGGCACAGACGTCATCTTCCTCCTGTTCCTCTTCGTCCTCGTTCTTGCTTTGGATGAGGAGGTAGACCAAGGAAGAGTACTCAGATTCCTTCCAGCTGTTGATAAAAAGGACCCCATGAAATCGAATATGCACTCCAGCCCAACGAGACTTGAAAAACCTACTCAACTATAATTGGAAAAAAAAAATAGATCCCTAGTCCTGAAAGGCAACATCCCCTCCCAAGCGAGGTGTTAGAGTGCTTATATTGTAAAGTAAAATCACATGCTACACAGCACAAAAATTTACAGATATCTAATATTATAACATCTAATTAAATATATATATATAAAGACTGAGCTTTGAAGCATAAGAGCCATGGTTTGTGAAAAAAAATAAAAAACTAGGAGCTGATTGTCTGGACTCTCCGAATATCTCATACTCCTGTTCGATAGGAAATAGGGAATGGGAAACGTGAAAAGGGGTCTGATTGGGTTTCTTGTTGGCTTTTCTCCTCCCAGAGTTCAGACAAGATTTGGCACTGCTTATTAAAAGCAAATGCAGGCGAATAAAAAAAAATATTAGGTCACTGGCTCCGAGTTTGTTAGCTGTGCTGGCTTTCCCACTGTTGATGCAAATCATGCGGCCTTTAAAGTAATATAATGCATTTAGAACAAAAAATCGGTGTCTTTAAGTAACTTATAGTATTTTTTTAGAAAATGAATGATGGAAACACATCCCTGCGGATCTCCCAAACACGCAAATCTAAAAACTTATAATTAAAATTTAAGCAAATAAAACATCCATCATTCAAAGCATCCGCATCTTCAGCATCAACAACGAACTTGAGTGGTTTCACGAGACTACTTTTTCCATGGAGAATTTGAATAGTGAAGCAAAATAGTCAAGTTGCAGGTACTACATGGCTACCTGCTCCTTACTCAACATATTTTTTACACCATTTTCGGCCTCCAAAATAAGCGAGGGAGAAGAGAACGAACGGCTCTGACATTTAATCCGCCCTTGCCAAAAACTATCTAACAATCCTTCATCTTAGTCTCCCCATGTAACTTGTCATAGAATGTTATCAGGATATGCCTCAAGGACTCCATCATAATCCTCGTGAAGTATGTAATTTCCAAGACCAGTTTCTTCAAATCCACCTTGCTCAGCTCCCCATTCATAAAAGAAATAAAATATTCCATCGAGGAGAGTTAAAGGTTCTTGATCACTAGGGTAATCATCTTATTCAATTACATTGCAATTCATGTTATAAGTGCAAGGAATATAGTGTTCAACATGAAAACTAGAAATAGGTTGTATCTTGATTGTCAATTTTACACCATATCTAATCCTAAAACCCATGTAGGACCAATCTAAATTCAAACAACCTCCAATTTAGCAATGAACTCTCTTGACAAAAAAAGTGCAAAATGACGAGGCACATCTACCACTATAACATCTTAAGAAATGGTGAAGGTATGATAAGCATGAAGAATCAATTGCAAAACTATGATTATGCCAATGGTTTTGGCAGCTAACCCATCTAATTATAGCACTCTTTTGGCATGGGTCTTATACTTAAAATTTAATTTGTCATCTACTTGCTTGGGCATGACACAAGTACTAGATCCATTATCAATGAGAGAATTATGTACCAATGAATATAGAATAATGATTGATACATAGAAAGGAGGAGGTTTGTCTACCTTTTTAACTTTGCTTGACTTTACTTAAATTGGCTTCTTGGTGTTTTTCATGGTTTCCTCTATTTTGTTGTCAAACTAAGCTTGGACATCTCCTTTTGAAGTATGTCTACTTGTCTAGGTATTAACAATTTATCCCACATTAACAAATTCACATGAGACCTCTTCATTTGCTCCAAAATGTTAGTGAATGGACCACTAACTCTTTCTTGTCCACTTGGAAGAATGTTGATGCCTACACCTTGAGAATTTTGAGGTATGAAACCACTTCTACGATTGAGATCTGCTTGACTTGTGTATTTTGAATGACATTAGACATACCATCCATTTTGCTTGTTTGAACATTCATTGAAGTACCATTATCAACCCCTTAAACTTCTTCAACTACCTTATTCTTACTCCTTATGTTTGCAGCTATAGAAATCACATCTATGCTTGACCAGCCTTGATGATTGACTGCACGTGAGTCATCTTGTTTCTAATATCACAATACATACCCCACTTGAACATCATTCCCATCAATCACTCATCTATTTGATATTTTTTCTTGAGTCATAGCTAGCATAGTTCCCAAATTTGCCATGAAGGCTTGATTGAAAGACTCGTTGACATAAGGATATGGATCACAAGGTTGATCCAATGAAGGTTGACTATTATACTCTTGAGAAAGGTTATTTTGAGTAGGCACTAGTGTCATTGATGTAGAAAGTGTATTAGGGTTATATCTAGCATATGGTTATAACTGAACCAACTATCCTTGACCTTTAGGATGTCCTTCAAAAAGAGGTTTATTGCCTTGATAGTTGGGGTACGACTGATTAGGTTGATAGTGACATTGGAAGGGCTCGATTTTATGTTTTATTAATAATCCTCTTTAGACTAGGATCTCTTACTTTAGAGATATTATCTCATTTGCCTCTTTGGATTTTATTGGTTGACTAGGGGTAGCATGCTTGGTTATAGGTGTAGGAATATTTTCAATAATAGGTGTAGGAGTTTGAAAATTAGGGAAAAGTGGCATCGGAGGTCTTGGGGAAATATTCTCATCCTGAAATAAACAATTCTTTGCACTAATGGCCACTTTAAAGGCATTATGTAGTGTGTTACCTCTCATAGATTGTATCATCATTGAAATATCACTTTAAAATGATTTAAGGTAGTAAAGGAAATCATGGTAAGCTTTTAGTCTTATAAAGATTGTAATTCTATCCCATGTCTTCTAAAATACTATGTTGAAGTTTTAATGACTTCTTGATCTACTCTCCTATTGATAGTCAACTGCTCTATTAGTGACTACTTATCATTCTTTTCCTCGACTATTTTTCTCAATGCATCTCCTAGCTTATCACATGTTATGATTGACTGATGTGCCAATTTTTCATAACATTCAATGTATTTTCCTTTGCATAAGACAATACACAACCTAATTCCAATTTTCTCCTCTATGATGTTGTGGATATTACAAAAGTTAACAATATTTCTTATATGCTCAATAAGTGCAATGGAATACTCACCAGTGTATGATGGAACTCTTTTCAGGGAAGTTATGGGGATATCATAATATTGATCAAGTCTTAGAGGTTTATATACATTGAAAGCAACAAAAGGATCCAATGACTACAGGTGCATATTAAAAAAAAAATCATATCCAAAAGATCCAAAAGAACCTTCCACATATTTCCATGATTTCATTAAGGATCTACTCTTCATCCATTCAACATTACTATGTTAGGTCTACAGATTATATTGCTCATGGAGTGTTCTCTATCTAAGATAAAACATAGGGCATCTCCCCGACTCATTAGACTCAAATGGTACTACGGGTATATTTATTAGGTCATAAAGACACCCATTGTCAAGTTTCAAATATTGACTCTATTCCTATATGTCTCAAACATCAAACTTCATAAGACTATCTTTTTAGGTCTTTATATTATAGGTAGGGTTTATTTGACTATTGGTTAGGGTTTAAAACCCAATACTTGTTATTTCCCTCTATATATGAATGTCACATGGAATATGATATATCCTTGTGAGGTTAATTTATAATTTTTATCTCCATCTGACCCCTCTAGTCACCTTCTCAACCCTGTATTCTCCATTAGTCAAGCCATATTGCAAACCGTGTCTCAACTATAGGGAGCCACTCAAAATTCACAAGGTTTTTATAGGTCTTGATTATTATTGGAGGATCCCATGGAAGGGTGAGGTCATCCATTTGAAATTGATAATTACATATTATAATTTTTTTCTAACAACTAATAACTCCCTTTCACAAACCTATCTAGTCTAATGACTATATCACCTATAAGTACTCATTTGGAGAATCAATAATTCTTGTATTTGAACATTTTGATTCAATCCTTTAGTTATATCTTGAGGTTATCATGGCCATTTCATCCTTTAATTTAAATTTTTCCTACCATGAGACCATATAACCATTCTCATCATCAACACACCTAGGTTTAGAAGTTATAGAATCATGTGGCCTTTTGACACTATGTCTCACTAAGTGTCTATGGTGAAAAATTACTTAAATTGAAAGCTCATTCAACTCTGATTATCTAACTTGGAAACTTCATTTCATGTTGAGGAGTAACATCTACATCTAAGGTAAAAGAGTGAACTCTACTTAGATCCCATCAACTCTTACCCACATGTGACCTCTTTTAAGAGAAAAAAATCATTTGGAGAAATTAAGGTATGTTTAGCTTATTTGAATCTCTCTAACTTTGGTTGAATACAAGGTCTAAGTTGAATAAAATATATTTAATATTAACCTTGAATATACTTGAAAAACTCCATTTAATTCTTGGGAATGTACAAAACCTATTCCTTGAGTTTTAAGTAGTCTTACAGTCCTTTGTACACAACTACAGGGAATTATAAGTGACCATGTACATCAAAGCTCTAATATATCTTCACTTAATTCATTATAACTCCATCTTAGTTAGATTTTAGGTCCTTCAATAGGATATACAGACCTTTCATTCTATACAATAAGTGGAAACAACATATTATCATTGACTTGAAATCATTCGTATGAGGACAACACCTCACAATTGACATAACACTATCCATTAGACTATGATGTGAACCTATATCTCAATGAGAGCAGTTCTACTAATCATTTCACATCCACACATGTAACTTAGTTTGAAAAACTTAAGATAAGGATGGTAATACTCTAAATTTACATATAAATCACCTAGTTTTCTTAGCTCAATGCAAATAGAGAAGAAAACTAGAGCCAATGGGATTGTGCAAGAAGATTAGAGTAAATAACATTTTGAAGGATGGTTTATGAAGCATAGACCACCATTGTTAGAACTATTACCACAAAAGGAAGATCATGAATAAATATTGGCATGCAAATAGTGGATCAGCCATGACAATATAAGTTACACAAGTATTATATTGACAACATAGATGCCACTTGCATTAAAGTCAATGATGTAAACTTCAGTCAAAACATTGAAGTGTTGGTGATTAACTATATGGTGAGATAACCATAATAGACCATTTCTTACTTGGTGATTAATCATATCTTTAATTCCATAATTTAAAAATTGATAAAATTTAATTTCATAATTATTTAGAATTTGGCAAATGTCTTATTCAAAAGTAAACTTCAAAACATATCTTTGGATACAATTTCCACATACTATGGTCTTGCAACAATTATTTAAACACTCTCTCACCAAAGAAGATCAAGTTGTTGGATCATGTCATTTCCATGGCAAGGCATAAGACGTCAAATAATATTAAGCTAGAGAAAATATATATTTACTTTTCATAGTTTCATTTAGTAATTTATTTTATTTTATTTATGGAGTATATTCTTCTTAAATGTTTGTACTTTTATTTCATTTCTTCAATGTGTGGATGGAATAACGACCGAGTAAAATAAATGAATAATAGACTATGGAACAAAGAGGAGAGAAAATAATGATTTCTAGAATAGACATGGATCTCATATTGGACTAAAAGCATGTGGAGATCATACTATTTGCTAGGTAACTTAATAGGTAATTGATGAGTAAGGCACATTGAAAGTAAACGTTATACTTAAATTGAGTGTTTTAAAATTTTATATATAATATAATATTAATATTTGCAAATTATTATTATTATCATGTTATAATAATATTTTTATATTAAATAATATAAAAATATATATAATTTTTAAATATATTTTTATTTATACATATATTTTAATATTATATATTAAAGATTAATATTATATATAATATAATGAAAAGGCATATATATATATATATATATATATGAGAAATTATATATTATAAATTATAAAATATCATATTAAAATATATTTTAAAAGATTAAAATGTTTATTATAATAAATATATATAACAAAAATATAATATAATATAAATAATTTATATAGGACAATGAAATATCTAATATAATAAAATATATATAATATATTATTAATATCAATTATAACATTATATTTAAAATTGAATGGACAGATGGGGAGGAGAGCGCATGGACGAGATCTGCAACTCATCGCCAAGCTAGGGCAGTCATGCCCTAGCTTGTTTCAATGATTCCTGGGGCTACAAAGGTGAG
This sequence comes from Torreya grandis, assembly GCA_037957365.1. NCBI lineage: Eukaryota > Viridiplantae > Streptophyta > Pinopsida > Cupressales > Taxaceae > Torreya > Torreya grandis. The sequence goes on from JARHVA010005629.1 coordinate 976,963, forward strand.
GGATGACTATCTAGTGAAGGAAGGTAGAGGGAGGTGGTCCCTTAAGCAGAGGTGGGGTTCAGGAGGGGCACAATTATGGTTTAGAATGAGTTAACTAAGGCTATGTTGGATAGGAGTTTTAGTGAAGTGGTAGGCAGGAATATGCAAGGGCAGGAAGCTAGGATGTTGGAAAAAGTAGTTTTAAGCCATAGTCCAGGGGCTGTTGACATAAGCTTGACAGGGGGATCAAGGATTACAAAGATTAATGGATGCCTGGAGCATTGCAAGGAGAGACCAAAGCTGGTAATCCATTTTGATATGATAGCTGAAGATGTGGAGTATTACTCCAAGCACTCACTATACTACAAGTATCCCTTCCTTTTTTAGAGAGCTGGGCTTGGAGGGTGTGGGAGCCAAAGGGTGAGATGGAGGTTACGCTACTGGCAAACAATTTCTTCATGGTTACATTCACATGCTTGGTTGATAGAAATAGGGTTTTTGAAGGTAGACCTTATTTTTATAATCAAGTTGGGCTCTTTGTGAAACCATGGCATGCTAGATTTAACCCTACTAAGGAATTTCCAAACAAGGTCCCAGTGTGGGTACATTTACCCAGATTGCCAATAGAATGTTGCCAGGAGGATGTCCTTCAGATGATAGCTTCAATGCTAGGAAATCCAGTGGGGTCTTCTACACAAACCTTAGGTAAGAAAGTCATGACCTTTGCTTGAATTTGCATGGAAATTGACTTAAGTAGACCTTTTCCAGACGCGGTGGAGATGTGTGTGGGTTCACACTCCTAGGTGCAACAATTGGACTATGAGACCCTCCCTTTCAGATGTTGCCTGTGTCATGAGTATGGACACCTGGTGATAAGGTGCTCGAAGGCTAAAATGGAAGAACAACAACCTTCACCCCCACCTCCTCTGAGTAGCACCAATGGTGCTGACAAAGGGAAGAAATTTGGAGCTAGTGTGGGCAAGGATCCTAAAGGGTTTGTGCAGGTCAAGACCCAAAGCCACAAAAGAGGCCATAAGAGGTCCCTAATAGAGCGACAGGATGAGGATTCATTTAATAGGTTTGAGGTATTAGATGAATTGGGCTAGTAAGAAGTTAACCCAAGATTAATTAGTGTGGAACAGTTGGCGGGGGGTCTGAAACGGCTAGAAATTCTTCCATTTCTCACTCAATGCTTCCAGAGGAAGCTGCCTTACCTATGATTATGGATGGGTAGGTGGGGGAATAGATTACCCTTAAACCAAATGTTGATTCAGTTTAGGAGTAGAGGTCAGGGATCTCCCAACACAAACAATAGCTATAGAGATGAATAAGTGAGGTAAGGCTCCTCCTCACCTAGGAATTCTTCAAAAGGATGGTAAGAAGGGGGCTTCAGAGAAAAGTGTTAAATTGGGGTGGAAGACAGAAATGGAGAGGATAAAGATGATTAGGAAAAATTTGGTTGAGTCAGGGTCAATCAAGACCTTAGATTCCCACTTCTTGTCACCCCCGAAATGATTATTGTATCTTGGAATGTTAGGGGTTTGAACAACAGTCCTAGACAAAAAGTTGATTGGGAATTAGTTAGGAATCACTATCCAAATATTCTCTTTCTTCAGTAAACTAAGGTTTCAGTGGAGTACATGATGGGTATTGCACCTAACCTATGGAAGCAAGGTTTATGTCAATGCATCAGTGCCCAGGGGTCTACGGGAGGTGTGGCTTGTCTCTAGAATCTGTGTAAGGTTCAACCAGTGTCTTGGATCACCTTCAAATCCTCATTAATTATGGTCTCCTTATGCATTGAGTGAGGGGAGTATTTTCTTCTTTCAAATGTCTATGCACCTAAAGGTTTTCAAGGTAAGCTTCTTGTTTAGAATAATATTCATTTGGTTCGTAGTGTTTTTCCTTACCTACCATGGATTATGGCTGGGGACTTTAATGCTATTATGGATTTAGCAGAAAAAAGGGAAGGTAATGCACGGTTGGAGCCGTCTTCCAATTTGCTTCAAGACAAGATTTTAGAACTCAACCTGGTGGATATTAAACCATGTAATGGTCAGTTCACTTGGAATAACATAAGGGTGGGTGACAGCTGCATTGCTGAGCACATTAACCGATTTATGACCTCCTATTTTTGGGTGGATAGCTTATGGTCTTTAAGCTTTGAGATTTTAGATTGAAGAGGCTTAGATCACTGGCCCATTAAGCTTACAATTTCTTCTGCTCGTTCGCATCAAAAGCCACCTTTCAAGTTTCAACTCATGTGGCTCAGGTACATGGACCTGTTTGGATGAGTGGCTGATGGTGGAGAGTAGGGAGGCCTATTGTGGGTATAACAATGTATATTTTCACTAAGCTCATCCATTTTTTGAAGTACCAACACAAACAATGGAATAATCTAAGCTTTGGGAACATTTTCCAAGAGAAAAAGGAGGCACAAATGGAGCTAAATGACATTACCAGATTGATCAGGGAGGAGGGGCTATCTGAGTTTTTTCTAGGATATTAAGAATTTGGAGGAATGGGAGCTAAGAGAGGAAATCTTTTGGAAGCAAAAAGCTAGGATTGAGTGGCTGCAAGAGGGGGACAAGAACACTGCCTTCTTCTTCAATTTAGTAAGAGCCAGACAACACAGTAATGTGATAACATCTTTGGTGATAGATAGGGGAGAGGTTATCTCTTCTACGAGGGATATCTATAATGAAGCTGTGTAGTATTTTGCTTCTTTATTCAAAGAATAATGGTAAGGGGAAGTGGTTGCAAAGGATCAGGTACTCTCCTGTATTCCCTCTCTAGTTTCCTAGGATATGAAGGAGCAACTGATGAGACCAATAGCCTTAGAGGAACTAAAGAAGATTGTTTTCATGATGAAAAAAGGAAAGGATCTAGGTCTAGATGGCTTCTCGATTGATTTTTTTCAAGAATTATGGGAAATTATCCAATTTGACTTATTGGCAGTGGTACAGCAATCCCAAAATAGCAAGCAAATGCTCTGGGCCTTGAACTCTACATTTTTTGCTCTTATTCCCAAGGGGGAAGGGGCTGATCACTTAAGTCAATTCCATCCCATTTCCCTTTGCAATGTAGTTTATAAAATTATATCTAAGCTGATTACAAAAAGATTAAAAAAGTGGCTAGTTGTGCTGATCTCGGAAGAGCAAAGTGGCTTTGTGGAGGGCTGTCAAATTTTAGATGGGATACCGGTGGATACTAAGGCTATCCATTCCATGACCAAATCTAGGGAGAAGGCTATATTTATTAAGCTAGACATGTTCAAGGCGTATGACAGGGTTCGTTGGTGCTTTCTCCAAAAGGTTTTGGGCACCTTTGGTTTTGAGGATGATTGGATCAGGTGGGTAATGAGCTGTGTGAATTTAACTTCATTCTCAATCCTAATTAATGGGGAGCATTCTAATCTCTTTGGGGCCTCACGTGGTTTGTGGCAAGGTGACCCTTTATCTCCCTATCTATTTCTCCTCTTCACAGAAGGTCTAGGATGGTTGATTAAAAGCAATACTGGTGATGGTAGTATTCAGGGCTAGAAATGGGGACATGGCTTTCCTGTTCTATCTCACCTATAGTTTGTGGAGGATGTGGCTCTGATGGGCATGGTTACTATAAGGGAGGAAGCTAATATTCATAGTGGCTTGTATTCTTACCTATCTACCTCAGGATAGGTAATTAATGAGGACAAGTCTTCCATTTTTTTCTTCAACACTCCACTGCCCATTCAACGAATAGTTGCCAATATTCTCTGATTCCAAATTGGAAGCCTCTCATTACTATATCTTGAGATCCCTATATCTGTAGGGAGATAGTCTAAGGAATCATGGTAGGGGATTCTAAATAATTTTTAAGCCAAGATAAATCATTGGACCCACCGGTGGCTGTCCTTTACTGGTTGGGTCCAACTGATTCAGTCTATGGTGCAAACTCTTCCTCTCTACAGGTTCATGTTATAGGTGGCACCGGTGAGTTTTGTGAAGGACCTTGATTCCATGGCAAGATAATTCTTATGGGCTAGTAACTTGTCTTTGTTGAAGTGTAGCTTTATTAGGTGGGAGGTTATTTGTAGTCTAAAAAGGTTTGGGGGTCTGGGATTATGACAGTCAGTACTAGCGGGTATGGCCCTAGTAGCCAAACTGTATTGGAGATGGTGTGAGGAACAAGACTATCTCTGGGGTAGGATCTTATCTCATAAGTATTTTTTTGGGATCCCACTGAAAGATATCATAAGGTACAACTTTTTAGGGAGTGGATCAGTGATTTGGGCTACTCTGAAGAAAGAAGCTGCACTGATCAAGAGAGGTCTATTTTGGATTTGCAAGGGGGGATAGAGGCACAATTCTAGCATGACTCTTGGGATGGCTATCCCCCTATAGTTACTCAATATCCTCATCTATATGCTCTATCATAGAGATTCAGTGAAGCTTAGTGGAATAGGGTGTGTGACTACAAATCCCTCTTTCTTCATGGCCAAATGATGGAAGAAAGATGGAAGACTCTAGAGGAGTGGCCAATTATTGGAATGGATGTAGAGTCCACAGAGCTGAACATCATCCTTGCTAGTCATAATTGTTGTGCACTTAGGGGGTGATGTGTTGGCTTGGTCCCCTAACCCCAAGGGGAAGTACATTGTTTTGTTTGCTTATCAAGAATTGATTATGCAGCAATTTGAAGATTTGGGGGAAGTTCCTTGGTGGAAAAGAGTTTGGAGTAGTTTCTCTTAGCTGAAATGCAATTGCTTTACCTCGACTTAACCTAGAACTGATGCCTCACTTGGGAGAATATTTGGAAGAGGGGCTTTATTGGTCCTTCACAATGTATTTTGTGTAGAGGTGAGGAGGAGGATTTGCCACATCTATTTTTTAGTTACCCCTTCACTCGCCAATTTTGGCATGCTTGGTGGGATGTGTCGAGGTGTCAGTGTGTGCACACTTCCTCCCTATCTGAGTTTTGGTCAAGATTGGGCAGACTGCCCTCTAGTGCTCACTTCTTGCAAGAAGCTTGGTACATTGCACCTATTTTTTTACTGTGGCAAGTCTGGCTGGAAAGGAACCATAGAATTTTTAGAGAGGAAAAATTGGGGATTCAACAAGTTTGGATTAGAATTATAGGAATGATCCAAGAGACTATAGAAGCTAAGAGTGAGGTCATTTTGCCTCTGGAGAAGGGGGATGCAGAGATGATTGATAGGTTTGACATACAGGGTATCTCTCTGGCCATAGCTTGCATTAGGAGAGGTCGATGTGGGAAGAAAAAAATTCAAAGGAGTGGGAAATGGATGCCCCCTCCTGAGTGTCTTTTGAAAATTAATACTGATGGTTCCTCTAGAGGTAATTTAAGCTCAGTTAGAATCAGTGGGATTGGTAGGGACTCCTCTAGATCATTAGTTTTTATTTTCTTGGCTCACATGGGAGAGCAGACTATTAACAAGATGGAAGGATTAGTTGTTCTATATGCCTTGAAGAGAGCATATGAGTTAGGATGGAGAAGGGTGATGTGTGAAGCTGACTCACAAATCCTTATCAATATGCTCCTTGAGAGGAAGATTATAGATGTGAGTTGGCAACTATTCTTGATAGTGCAGCAGATATTATAGATTAGTTTGCTCATGGATTTAGTTTCTTACACCTATGTTCCCAGGGAATGGAACAGGGTGGCTGATTGCCTAGCAATGTGGGCGTCAGAGGATATTGATGGTCAGAAGGTGGATGGATGGGTACAGTTGCCCAATGAGTTATGTTAGAACTTGGAGAGGATTCTAGGAGAAGACATAATTGATATTGGGATGTGACAGTTTTTGTTTGGTTTTTTCTATGGTTTTCTTTGGTTTGTGGGGCTTTGGTCCTTTATTGATTTGTAATCCATTTTTCTAAGTTATAATAAAGTTTTTACCCCTTTTTAAAAAAAAAACATTATGTTTAAAATTTATAATTATCATTCCATTTCAATCTAAGGAAATATTTATTTTATATATATATATATATATATATATATATATATATATATATATATATATATATATATATATATATAACAAATATTTTAATATTAATATAAAAATTGAGGAATAATTTAAAATATAGAAAATAATATAATATAATATAATAAAGATTAAGATATATAATCTAATATTAAAATATATAATATATTACAAGTAAAAAATTAATATTAAAATAAAATATTAGAATAAAATGTTTATTAAATATACTGCACCATCGCGAACACTTACTAGTTATTATTATTGTCTATATGACATTTCTTATTGTTATTATGCAAAATTTGATCTAATTTTTTATTATTAATAATAATTAAAAAAATATTAATTAAAATATAGATAAATAATAAAAAATGTTAAAAATATATAAATTAATTATTGAAAATATTTAAATGTTTTATATAAATATTAATGATCGAAAATTAATGTCTTAAATTTCATTGTCATCTTGGATTAATAACTCCTTTTAATTTTAAAATTATTATTAATATAAATCATAAGTATTCATTAACATTGTCTTTATTTTTAATTCATATATATATATATATATATATATATATATATATATATATATATATATACATATACATATACATATACATATACATATACACACATATATATATACATATATATACATACATACATATACATATATATATATATACATATATACATATATATATATACATACATACATATATATACATACATACATATATATACATATACATATATATATATATATATATATATATATATATACATATATACATATATATATACATATATACATATATATATACACATTTATATACATATATACATATATGTACACATATACATACATATATACATACATATGTATATACATATATGTATATATATACATATATGTATATATATACATATATGTATATATATACATATATATACATATACATATACATATACATATACATATACATATATATATTAAATAATTTTAATTATTTAAAAAACCAAAAACTATTAAACATAAATACTTCTTTCAATACAGGTTATATATGTTTTTATATTTTCTACCATACCAAATTATATGTTAGTCCAAACAAAAACCATTTCATGTCTCATTCCTAAAACATTCTTTTGTAACTTCTAAAAAACATTTATAAATTATTTATTAAAAAAAATCAATAAAATAAAAAAATAAAATTATTTTAAAATAAATAATAATAAAAATTAAAATAATATTAACATAAATTTAAAATATAGTTTATAATATATTTAATTTATAAACTATTTTACTCACGAAAATAAGTTTTTACATTTCTATTATTTAAAAAGAATCATATTTAAACATTTAAAAAAACATTTCTATTTTAAGAATTAAAAAATATGTTTTTACTTTTGTATTAACTAAAAGGAATCATATTTATATATTTAAAACACATTTCTATTTTACTCATAAAAATATGTGTTCATTCTTTTATTAACTAAAAGGTTCATAGTTAGACAACTAAAAACATTTCTATTTTACTCATTAAAATATGTTTTGATTTTTTTTATTAAATAAAAAAATCATATTTAAACATCTAAAATCCCGTTACAACTTTCAAAAAATCATTGAAGTATATATTACATTATAAAATTCAAATTTTAAAATTCGACCTAATACTACCTCTAAAACTCATAAGACTTTGTAAAGAAGTTGATGAAATTTAATACAATCAATTCATATTTAAAATCCTTTGACAACTTCTAAAAATTCATTTGGCATAATGCATTCCAAAATTCTTAAATTTCAAAAATTCATTTGAATGCACAATACATTTTAAAATCAATTTTTAAAATTCAACCACTGAAACCCCCAAAACAATAAATAAGTTTATTAAAATTAATGCAATCCGTTCACAAGTGTCTTCTCCATTTATTAAGGCTTTTACTCCATATCCCTCTTGTCTTCATTTTTAGAGTACTTGTTTGCTTCAACACTTCTTTTTCCAATAGATTCATGATATTCATCAGAATATCATTTTTCTACTACCTCCTATATCGTCTTTTAGAGTGCAGGAGGAACAGAAGCAAAAAATTGTAGTTGTGAGTTGAGATTTCGCAGTAAAAATGTTCTGTGCATACGTGAAGTGGCAAAACTGAGGTGGAGACGAATTGTAACGAAATCCAGTCAATAATTATGTGTATTATTTACGTTTCGTCTACAATTGTCACACAACTATCGGGCACTTTTCTTGACCCACGTTATATATATATATATATATATATATATATATATATATATAAAGAATGATTTTTAAAAAAATTAAATAATCAATAAATATTATTAAAACTATTACCTTTTTTTATCATATTTTCCAAAAAATTATTATAAAAATTATATTATAAATGACATGTTTTTAAAGTGTATTTTAATAACTTAAAATTATAGAATTTATTATTATATATTATTAATTTTTTTCTTCATAATATATTTTTACATTAATTATATATAAATTATTATTAGTAAATATGTTTTAAAGGTATTCTTATCTACAATTCCTTAATATTATAATATGTCATATTATTGATTCATTAATAACATTTCATTTCTTATTTTAAAATATGTATCTTTAGATTTCTACGTATTTTTTTTTGTATTCAAATAAATGTGTAATTATATATTGAACAATAATTTAAAAAATCAATTGTTATTAAATAATAGTACTATAATAGAACATAATTTGTTTAACAAATTTAGTATAATATTTTTTATGTTATATATTATGTAAAAAAAATTAATATGAAAAAAGAAAAAAATTAATTATAATTCTGTTAGTCAAACTCTAAAAGAGAAAAAAAAAATATATATTATAATTTAAATAAAATTTTAAAAAATAGATTTAAATATTAAATAGTACTAAAAATAATTGCTATGGTAATAAGAGTTAATAAATTAAAGACTTGCAATGGTATATCTATTCTATAAAATTGAACTTTAAAAGTATCTTTTAAAAAATATATTAATTTATAAATTTATTGAATGTATTAAAATAATATATATGTAAAACTAATTTTTAAAGATGATTTTGTTTTTAAATCATCTCAAATTCTTTTTATTTTGTGAAATTATATCACATCAATATATATATATATATATATATATATATATATATATATATATATATATATATATATATATATATATATATTCTAAACATCTCGTCAAAATCACAGGGTTGAGTCCTAACATAAATAACAAAAACCCATATTAATTTATTTCATTTCCGCACCCATCATTTCCATTATATATTCCACTTCAGTATTAATTTTCATAATTAAATGTTCCATTTTTTTGCTATCAAATGTATCTTCCTCGATCAATTCTCCTTTTAAATATTTTACAAAATATCCTAGATGCTAGACCCATCATTGATGCTTGTTACAGCAACACAAGCTATTCTTCAGGTAATTCTCCCTACAGCTCTCCAAGCTGGAATAATTGTAGATATCATGAGGTGCATAGATTCCACATAAAAGTATTTTTATTCAAAACTAACATGGTAACACTTGTATTGCAGCTTCCCAAGTCATTTTTTCCTAGAAGCATTGTTAACACCCCTCTCCAAACCCTTTTCTAAATTATATCCTCTCACAAATGGGCATTCATAGATGGGTCCTATGGAATTAAATCTACACATGCCATACAATCCATAACTAATAAATATATCACACTGATTCTCCTCAAGTTGCCATCCTATTATCCTCATATTTTTGCTTCAATCTAGGAATACATTCTAAGGTTCCCATAAACATCTAGTCTCAAATGCCTCAGGACCATGGATTGGTCTATGAAATATCCAATATATCTAGACTAAACCACTCTTCTCTTTTCATTAAATAGATCCAAGACTCCATTCCTTGCAAAAGTTTGTCCAGTGAGAACAAGATATTAGGAAAGAGGAAAGTTTGTAGATGCCCATGTTCCACTTTCCCAATAAACCACATTAGCACAACATTTAAGCACTAGATCTATACACTCTTCCATTTAAAGAGCATATTAACTTGCCATGGATTTTTTAGAAGAAGATCTAAGAGACTGACCTATCTCAAGCCTCTATTCTAGATACAAAGTATGTATGGCTGCGTAATGTAGAAAAAATATGGTCTAAAAACTTAGTTTAATAATTTTTTGAGATTTTTCTATTTTTAGAAATTGTATATTTCTAGGACTGGATGTGAACTTTAGTTGAAATTCGTTCAATAGGCTAATTTTAGTATTTAGGATATTTTGGAAATTTTCTACAATTCCATGCGCTTGAATGCATAACTTACTAAAAATAGCAATATCTAAAAATAAAAGTTTATTTTAGATGTTAGTTTCTTTAAAAAAATTTGCATGTCAACTCTAAATTCGAGTTGAGGCTAATTTAAGCATGGTTTGGGTTTGTAATTATTTAAAAATAAATCAATATGAACTAGTTTTTTAGTATTGTTTCAAGATGTTATCTTATTGGAATTTTTAGTCTTCTGCTTTTTGGGTTCATTATCTAGTATCAAAGCAATGTTTGAATCTTGGAGGAGTAAAGAATAGAGAGAGGATGAGGAGGTGTTATGCACATGAACTGGACTATACAAGAGCTATGGAGGCAAGTTCAAAAATGAATAGAGGTTATCACCAGTTAGTAAAGAAGAAAGGTGGTGATAAGGAAGACATAGATCATGATGATGAAATTTAGTAAGAAGAAGAACAACAAGAGTAGCAACCATTGATGAAATATAGGATGGTTTGGGATTTAAAATAAAAAAATGAAGGAATCAAGGTTGATGTTTCAGATTGTGGAGGTAGTTTAAAACTAGAGGAGTTGATAAATTGAATGAATAAAATGAAGAAGTTCTTTAAGTGGAAGACTATGAGAGAAGATAAGAAGGTAAAGTTTGAAATATCCCTTTCTAGATTTGGAGAAAAATAAAATTTATAGTCCAAGAACCTTTCAATAATAAATTGTAAGTATGCTTAGATTGGTAAAGTATATCAGGGTCTGATATGAAAATCACACTACTCTAAAATTTATATCAGGTTTATACATTATCGAAAAGACACCAACTTAGAGCAAGTTATTATTCCTATCATCTATTTGGTGCTACAGTGATACTTACTGAGCATCATTTGTAACAGAGATTGAATAAACAATGCCCAGATTTTCTTTAACAGTGAATAATTAGAAATTACAGTACTTAGAAATACTACAAAAAATATAATGAAACCCAAGAAACCAAGAACAATTAACACACTTTAACAATTTTGGACAGTCAAAAATTAAACTTTAAAGAGGAGTAATTTACCATATGCGAAAGACCTACCACTAGGATGACAACTACATTGTAACATGCATAAGATAGGCCATGATGAACCCCAATGTTGCACCGGCAGCTACCTGAGGAGGAGTATGCCCAAGAGGTTCATGGAGAGGCCTTGTATCAGCTAATGGATGCTCAGCAGGCAACTCAAAAACTACTTGATTCAGCACCTCTGCTTGGTGACCAATGTGTAATCAAACACCAAATGCATCATACATAACCACATAAGCCAAGACTAAAGCAATGTCAAAGGATGATGCTCCATGTCCATTGTGGAAGCCAAAAGCTACTGCTAAAGTAGAGACTACTACAGGGTGAGATGAGGACAATCCACTAGATCTAAGAAGTCATTTATCATCCCACCACTTTTTTTTATACCTACATATTTGGAAGTATGCGCAGGTCTAGATTGTCAACAACAGTTTGATGAGTGCTCAGAACTCTTAGGAATGGTGACAATCAAGTCATCTTCCACTTAGCGATACTTTTATCTTATTGATTTATCCACTGCCAAGATAATAATATTTGACTTGTAGATAGCAAAAAGTCTAAAATATGTACAACAACACAGGAAGCACCTTAAACCTCTAACAAGGCCATGTCCAGAAGAGATGAAGCTCCAACAGTGCCACAAAATACTTAGAAATGCATCACGTCTAGGTGTGGAATAAACTGCAAAAGTATGACACTCACGTCTCTCTCACAGTGCCCCTATTTTGTCTTTTATTAAACCTGGTGGCACTCAGACTTGTCCTTGCCTCTGTATTTTGTCCTTTCTAGCCCCCATCTTATTTGCAAGATCTCTACCATCTGAATGAAGTGTCCAGCCTACTCAATGACGTGTTTGATAGATCCCTTTAAATGAATGAAATCTTGTAGCATGCTTACCAATAATTATGTTGAATGACTACCGTACAAAACTCTCTCTTAACATGAGACAACCTAAAGTTCAAACTCACTAATTTATCAAATAAGCCCAATGTGAATTCCGTCACGAATCCACTCCTAAAAAGAGCTAGGTTTTTGTCCAACTCTTTTCCAATCTGCTGAAGGTTTTCATCCTTAGAGATTTAGCTGAATCCAAGTTCAAGCATTACAATAATGCATCAAAAATTTTACTCAACAATAATGCCCAAATGCTTTGCCGTCAACTTCTTTTAAAGGCTCCAAGGAATCTTCTAGAAGAAGCCAACTTGCAACTAACTCCAACTTCTAGAAGAAACTTATTTAATATTTTATTATTTCCATTTTAATTCAAATAATTAAATAAAGTCATCCTTTTGAAATAATATTAATTTTTGGACAACTAAAATTTAATTAAATTAATTAAACCACTTATCATAATTTTGGGGACATTACACTCCTCCCTTCCTGGAGATTGCTTGTCCTCAAGCAATTCACACCTGATACCCAACACCAACTTCCAAGATCCCATATCATTCTAAAAAATTTGCAAACTCTACTATTTGAAACACTATCCTGCAATATATTTGTGAATAAATTCTTCTTACTTCTCCTAGAGACTACTGCAATAATTCTCAATATGTAATTAACAAACTCACCATCACATACCTTAGAGAAGACTGTTGAGCTAATCTGATTATCATGCTCTCCAAATCCCCATAAGGATGATGACTCATAATTGGGATTGAAAATGTCATGCAACATATAGAATCATTTACCTCATCATTCATAAAATGAGCCTCCATCCTGTGATACGACACCTCCTTAGGTCCACCATCTAACATTGTCCTCAAGATAGTGTTCTTTCCCCCAGAAAGGAACTCTAACTGCATATGGTGGTGATCAATAATGTAATGCCCAATACCTTGTAACCACTACATACCCAAGACCACATCATAATCCTCTAAAAGAAGCACATAAAAATCATCGATCAGAGTATGATCCCCCATCTAAATATTAAGCTATGAAATCCATTTTCTACAACCCAAAATTGCACCATCTTCCACCTTTACTCTAAAACCACCAAACTCCTCATACTGTAAGCCATGCTTTTCCACTAACTTCTAGTCAATAAAGTTATGTGTAGCACCTGTGTCTACCAAGCTCATGACCCGCTTGCCCTTAAGTCTACCTTTCAACCAAAAGGCATGAAAGTTAGGATTAGTAGAGAGGGTAGCCATAGTTACTTTCCCTAACACCATGGGCTCAGGGGTATCTAACTCCAACTGTGTCTATACCTACTCAACATCCTCCATGCTTTCTTTAATATCAGTGTTAGGTACCTCCTCATCCCCTAACTCAGATGTCACCTCAATCAAATAAACCTTTCCTTTACCCATACAATGGTGTCCAGGTTCCCAAGGTTCTTTGCAGGAAAAGCATAACTTTTTCCTTCTCAATTCATTCCTCATCTCTTGATTCATCCAAGGGGTTATAGAAGATGAACCTTCTTTATTTTGTGGCATGTTGACCTTTTATGTAGGCTGAGAGTCCTTGAATAATTTCTTATCTACCTAATAATAAGTGGGAATAGAATCCAGTCTCAATGTCACATCAATGGCCTCCTTAAGAGTGGCTAGTTGGAAAGCATGTACCAGACCCTTAAGTCTATCCTATAATCCCTCAATGAATAACATCACACTCCACCACTGAGCCATATCATGTACCATAATTATAATATGCTAGAACTCATTAATATAAGCTTCTGCATGACCAATCTATCTAAGATGGGCCACCTCTCTATAGTAGAGCTTTGTGTCCTTACAATCAAACCATGTAATGAGCCACTTAGTGAACTCAGCATAGGAATGTACCAAGGCATGATCATGGGTGACCAATCCATGGTGCCACTAATCATATAAAATTCCCTTTAAATGCAACATAATAAACTGAATAGCCTCACACTTAGGCATGGGCCACAAGGATAGATATATGTCCAGGTTGTGTACCCAAGCTCATGCACTCGTATCACCCGAGCCATTATATGTAGCCAATGTGATCTTCCCAATAGCTCTATTAAGGTCAAAGTTCTACTACTGGGGTGGTCTATAATCATGATCTCCCCTGAGTCTAGCTATATCTCTATGCTATTCACAATAGTGGGGAAGAGGGGAAACATCTCTCACCTCTGGGGGTAGAGCTCTCCACTCAGCTGTGGTTGCCAAAATGGACTCCTAGAACCCAATCTCTAGTGGCTCCCCTGTACTTTTCATTCACATCATACAAATTGAGGAAGCATTGGTCTATTCGTAGTAGGTGTATGATGGTGATTCTGCCTAGAGGAATGAAGCGAGCTCCCAACTGAAGAATGAGACTGATGGCTATGTTGACTAGACTGATGGCTATGATGACTACCAACCACTGAAACTAATCTACTATGCCTGCCTCTATTTCTATCCACCTCTAAACATTCTAAGGTATCCTATAATCTATCTAAAGCCTGAGTGATCCTGGGTTGAGTAGTGATGAGAGTCCTCACCATCTCTCTCTCTCTTCCTCATCCTGATTTCTTTGAGCATCGCCCTGTTCTATTCTAAACTCATGCTCGTACTGAGCTCTTTTATGTGTATAACACCTATGGGTTATATCAATTCTTCCCAGATGCATAGAAATAAAATATATTCACCCCTACAGGATGGCAAGATGCATGGCTCTGATACCACTAAAATATCCCTTTGTAGATTTGGAGAAAAATAAAATTTATAGTTCAAGAACCTTTCAATAGTAAATTGTAAGTAAGCTCAAATTGGTAAATTATATCAGGGTCTGATATGAAAATCACACTACTCTGAATTTTATATCAAGTTTATACATTATCCAAAAGACACCAACTCAGAGCAGGTTATTATTCCTATCATCTATCGGGTGCTACAGTGATATTTACTGAGCTCATTTGTAACAGAGATTAAATAAACAATGCCTAGATTTGCTTCAATAGTGAATAATCAAAAATTATTTTATTAAGAAATACTATAGAAAATACAATGAAGCCCAAGAAACCAAGAATAATTAACATGCTTTAACAATTTTGGACAATCTAAAATTGAACTTTAAAGAAGAGTAATTTACTAGATACAAAAGAACTTCCACTTGGATGACAACTGTGTTGTAACATGCATAAGATAGGCCATGATGAACCCCAATGCTACACCGGTAGCTACCTGAGGAGGAGTACGCCCAAGAGGTTCATGGAGAGGCCTTGTATCAACTAATGGATGCTCAATAGGCAACTCAAAAACTATTTGATTCATCACGTCTGCTTTGTGACTATCGTGTAATCGAACACCAAATACATCATACATAACCACACAAGCCAAGACTAAAGCAATGTCAAAGGATGACGCTCCAAGTCCATTGTGGAAGCCAATAGCTATTGCTAAAGCAGAGACAACTATAGAGTGAGATGAGGGCATTCCACTAGATCCAAGAAGTCATTTAGCATCCCACAGCTTTTCTTTATACCTACATATTTGGAAGTATGCGCAGGTTTATGTTGTCAACAACAATTTTATGAGTTCTCAGAACTCTTAGGAATGGTCACGATCAAGTCTTCTTCCACTTAGTGATATTGTTATCTTATTGATTTATCTACTGCCAAGATAATAATATTTAACCTATTGATAGCAGAAAGTTTGAAATATGTACAGCAGCATAAGAAGCACCTAAAACCTCCAACAAGGTCACGTCCAACAAAGATGAAGCTCCAACAGTGCCACAAAATACTCAAAAATGCATCACGTCTAGGTGTGGAATAGATTGCACAAGTATGAGACTCATGTCTCTCTCACAGGGAACACGTTTTGTCTTTTATTAAACTTGGTAGCACTCAAACTTGTCCTTGCCTCTGTATTTTGTCCTTTCCAGCCACTGTCATATTTGAAATGTCTCTACCATCTGAATGACGTGTTTGGCCTACTCAATGACAGGTCTGATGGATCCCTTTAAAGGAATGAAATCTTGCAACATGCTTGCCCATAATTATGTTAAATGACTACCATACAAAACTCTCTCTTAACATGAGACAACTTGAAGTTCAAACTCACTAATTTATCGAATAAGCCCAATGTGAATTCCATCACGAATCCACTCCTAAAAAGAGCTAGGTTTTCGTTTAACTCTTTTCCAATTTGCTGAAGGTTTTCATCCTCAGAGATTTAGCTGAATCCAAGTTCAAGCTTTATAATAATGCATCAAAAATATTACTCAAAAATAATGCCCAAATGCTTTGCCCTAAACTTCTTTTAAAGGCTCCAAGGAATCTTCTAGAAGAAGCCAACTTGCAACAAACTCCAACTTCTAGAAGAAACTTATTTAATATTTTATTATTTCCATTTTAATTAAAATAATTAATTAAAGTCATCCTTTTGAAATAATATTAATTTTTGGACATCTAAAATTTAATTAAATCACTTATCATAATTTTGGGGACATTACAGTCCTCCCTTCTTGGAGATTGCTTGTCCTCAAGCAATTCACACCTGATACCCAACACCAACTTCCAAGATCCAATATTATTCTCAAAATTTTGCAAACTCTACTATCTGAAACACTATGCTACAATATATTTGTGAGCAAATTCTCCTTATTTCTCCTAGATATTAGTGCAATAATTCTCAATATGTAATTAACAAACTCACCACCACATACCTTAGTCTTCGTAGAAGACTGCCGCGCTATTCTGATTATCATGTTCTCCAAATCCCCATAAGGATGATGACTTATAATTGGGAGTGAAAATGTCATGCAACATATAGAATCATTTACCTCATCATTCATAAAATGAGCCTCCATCTTGCGATACGACACCACCTTAGGTCCACCATCTAACGTTGTCCTCAAGATAGTCTTCTTTCCCCTAGAAAGGAACTCTAACTGCATACAGTGGTGATCAATAATGTAACGCCCAATACCTTGTAACCACTGCATGCCCAAGACCACAACATAATCCTCTAAAAGAAGCACATAGAAATCATCGATTAGAGTATAATCCCTCATCTGAATACTAAGCTATGAAATCCATTTGCTACAACCCAAAATTGCACCATTCGCCACCTTTACTCTAAAACCACCAAACTCCTCATACTATAAGCCATGACTTTCCACTAACTTCTACTCAATAAAGTTATGCATAGCACCTATGTCTACCAAGCTCACGACCCGCTTGCCCTCAAGTGTACCTTTCAACTGAAAGGCATGAAAGTTAGAATTACTTGAGAGGGTAGCCATAGTTACTTTCACTGACACCATGGGCTCAGGGGATTCTAACTCCAATTATGTCTATACCTGCTCAACATCCTCCATGCTATCTTCAATATTAGTGTCAGGAACCTCCTCATCCCCTAACACAAATGTCAGCTCAATCAAACAAACCTTTCCTTTACCCATACAACGGTGTCCAGGTTCCCAAGGTTCTTTGCAGGAAAAGCATAACTTTTTCCTTCTCAATTTGTTCCTCATCTCTTGATTCATTCAAGGGGTTATAGAAGATGACCCTTATTTATTTTGTGGCGTGTTGGCCTTTTATGTAGGCCGAGAGTCCCTAAATGGTTTCTTATCTACATGATAAGAAGTGGGAATAGTATCCAGTCTCAATGTCACATCAATGGCCTCCTTAAGAGTGGTTGGTTGGAAAACACGTACCAGACCCTTAAGTCTTCCTGTAATCCCTAAATGAATAACATCGCACTCCACCTCTGAGGCATATCAAGTACCATAACTGTAATATGCTAGAACTCATTAATATAAGCTTTTGCATGACTAATCTATCTAAGATGGGCCAACTCTCTATAGTAGAGCTATGTGTCCTTAGGATTAAACTATGTAATGAGTCACTCAGTGAACTCAGCATAAGAACGTACCAAGCCATGATCATGGGTGACCAATCCATGGTGCCACTAATCATATGAAATTCCCTCTAAATGCAACACAACAAACCAAATAGCCTCATGCTCAGGCATGGGCTGCAAGGATAGATATATGTCCAGCTTGTGCACCCAAGCTCGTGCACTCATATCACTCGACCCATTATATGTAGCCAATGTGATCTTCCCAATAGCTCTATTGAGGTCAAAGTTCTACTATTTGGGTGGTCTATAATCATGATCTCCCCTGAGTCTAGCTGTATCTCTACACTATGCATAATACTGGGGAAGAGGGAAAACATCTCTAACCTCTGGGGGTAGAGCTCTCCACTCAGCTGTGGCTACCAAAATGGACTCCTCAAACCCAACCTCTGGTGGATCCCCATGTGCTTGTTGTTCACCTCATACAAATTGAGGAAGCATTGGTCTATTAATAATAGGTGTATGAAGGTGATTCCGCATAGAGGAATGAAGGGAGCTCCCAACTAAAGAATGGGACTGATGGCTATGTTGACTAGACTAATGTCTATGATGACTACCTGCCATTGAAACTGATCTACTCTGCCTACCTCTGTGTTTATCCACCTCTAAACATTCCAAGGTATCTTATAATATATCTAAAGCTTAAGCAATCCTGGGTTGAGTAGTGATGAGAGTCCTCACCATCTCTCTCTCTTCCTCATCCTAATTTCTTCGAGCATCCCCCTATTCTTCTGCCATAATAGGTTGCTATTCTATTCCAAACTCACGCTCGTATTGAGCTCTTTTGTGTGTATAATACCTATGGGTTATATCAATTCTTCTCGGACGCATAGAAATAAAATATATTCACCCCTACATGTTGCTAAGATGCATGGCTCTGATACCACTAAAATATCCCTTTCTAGATTTGGAGAAAAATAAAATTTATAGTTTAAGAACCTTCCAATAATAAATTGCAAGTATGATCAAATTGGTAAAGTATATTAGGGTATGATATGAAAATCACACTACTCTAAAATTTATATCAAGTTTATACATTATCGAAAAGACACCAACTCAGAGCAGGTTATTATTCCTATCATCTATCTGGTGCTACAATGATATTTATTGAGCATCATTTGTAACAGAGATTGAATAAACAATGCCTAGATTTACTTCAAGAGTGAATAATCAAAAATTATAGTACTCAAAAATACTATAGAAAATATAATAAAACCCAAGAAACCAAGAACAATTAACATGCTTTAACAATTCTCAAAAATCTAAAATTAAACTTTAAAGAAGAGTAATTTACCAGATACAAAAGACCTTCCACTAGGATGACAACTACGTTGTAACATGCATAAGATAGGCCATGATGAACCCTAACGCTACACCGGTAGCTACCTGAGGAGGAGTATGCCCAAGAGGTTCATGGAGAGGCCTTGTATCAGCTAATGGATGCTCAGAAAGCAACTCAAAAACTATTTGATTCAGCACCTCTGCTTAGTGACCAGCGTGTAATCAAACACCAAATGCATCATACATAACCACACAAGCCAAGACTAAAGTAATGTCAAAGGATGATGCTCCAGGTCCATTGTGGAAGCCAATAGCTACTGCCAAAGTAGAGACAACTGTAGAATGAGATGAGGGCATTCCACTAGATCCAAGAAGTCATTTAGCATCACACAGCGTTTCTTTATGCCTACATATTTGGAAGTATGTGCAGGTCTGGGTTGTCAACAACAATTTTATGAGTGCTCAAAATTCTTAGGAATGGTCACGATCAAGTCTTCTTCCACTCAGTGATACTGTTATCTTATTAATTTATCTACTGCCAAGATCATAATATTTCACCTGTAGATAGCAAAAAGTTTGAAATATGTATAGCAGCATAGGAAGCACCTGAAACATCCAACAACGCCACGTACAACAGAGATGAAGCTCTAACAGTGCCACAAAATACTCAAAAATGCATCTCGTCTATGTGTGGAATAGACTGCACAAGTATGAGACTCATGTCTCTCTCATAGGGCCCACATTTTGTCTTTTATTAAACTTGGTAGCACTCAGACTTGTCCCTACCTCTCTATTTTTTCCTTTCTATCCCCTATCTTATTTGCGAGATCTCTATCATCTGAATGACATGTCTGGCCTACTCAATGACGTTTTTGACGGATCCCTTTAAAGGAATGAAATCTTGCAGAATGCTTGCCCACAATTATGTTAAATGACTACTATACAAAACTCTCTCTTAACATGAGACAACTTGAAGTTCAAATACACTTATTTATCGAGTAAGCCCAATGTGAATTCCATCACGAATCCACTCCTGAAAAGATCTAGGTTTTCATCCAACTCTTTTCCAATCTGCTGAAGGTTTTCATCCTCATAGATTTAGTTGAATCCAAGTTCAAGCTTTACAAAAATGCATCAGAAATTTTACTCAACAATAATGCCCAAATGCTTTGCCCTAAACTTCTTTTAAAGGCTCCAAGGAATCTTCTAGAAGAACCGAACTTACAACTAACTCCAACTTCTATAATAAACTTATTTAATATTTTATTATTTCTATTTTAATTAAAATAACTAATTAAAGTCATCCTTTTGAAATAATATTAATTTTTAGACAAATAAAATTTAATTAAATCACTTATAATAATTTTGGGGACATTACAAAGTTTGCATCCATGAAATTGAAAGGTCATACAATGATTTGGTGGGATCACCTATAGAAAGAGAGAGAGAAAAGGTAAAGAGAAGATTAATCCATATAAAAATTTGGAGAAGAAGCTGAGGGAGAAATTTCTTCTTGTGGATTATACACAAAACCTATACAAAACATTCTAGAATTTAAGGCAAAAAGATCACAGTATATAAGTGTATATAGAAAAATTATGTAAAATTTCTATATGAACAAAGCATGATAAAATAGAAGAGCAGATGGCTGCAAGGTATGTAGATGGTTTGAAATTTTCTATTTAAGATGAATTAAGAATGCATAGAATGATTAACATGGAGGAGGCTTATCAATTAGCTTTGAAAACAAACAAAAATAGAGAGAATTTTAGAAAGACATCTACTAGTCCAAAAAGAGGAAAATCCCCTCCAATATGGGGATTAGGTGGGTTTAATATCACCAAAGGTAGATTTAAAGCCAATAAAGGTGAATCATCATGTGGTGCAGAAAGGCAAGATGATAATAAGCAAGGGTTCAATACCAACAAAGAGGAAGAGAATATCAGATAAGATGAGGTTATAGAGGTGTTAAATGATTGTTTCTGAATCAACATAGATCTTATCTGTTATAGATGTTGAAAATAAGGGCATAGAGCATCTGAGTTTTCATACTATCAAGATTAAAAAAGGAGGTAAGAAGATCATTCAAGAGTAAATCAAGTTGAGGCCCAAATAAAAGAGCAAAATACTAAGTTGCACCAGCTATTATTGGAGAGAATCTCATGATGATAAGAACCATGATCACTCCAAGGAAGGATCAAGTGGAGAATAAAGAAGGTGGTGATGCATGATTGCGATCTAATATTTTTCAAATAAGATGTACTTCAGGTGGAAAGTTATGCAAAGTAATTATAGATGGTTGTAGTTGTGAAAATATGATTTCTAAAATATGATTGAGAAACTAAATCTACAACATGAAAAGCATCCTAACCCTTATAGTATTTCATGGTTTAAGAAACGGAATGAGATTACAATAGATAAAAGGTGTCTAATCAAGATTTCTATAGGAAAAAATTATAATGATGAAATATGGTGTGTTGTTATTCTGATGGATGCATGTCATGTGTTATTAAGGAGACCATAAAAATTTGACAGTAAAGTAGTTCATGATGGAGCAAATAACACATACACTTTTTCAAAAAGTGGTATAAAGGTAGTTTTTTTACCTCTTCAAGAGAAAAATAAGACATAAAGCATGATCTCTACTAAATAATTTATTCAAGATATGAAGGTAGCAAGTTGATTTTATGCATTAGTAGTAGAGAATGAAGAAATAGAAATGGTGTCAATACCATATAAAATATAGAAGTGTTGAAAGGATATGCAAATGTTATGCCAGATGAGTTACCAGATGGATTATCACCAAAGAGAGATATTTATCATCACATTAATTTGATTTCAAGATCATCTCTACCTAATCAAGCAGCTTATAGGATGAGTCCAACATAACATGCAGAATTAAATAAATAGGTTAGTATATTACTAAGGAAGAAGGTGATAAGGGAGAGTATGTGTCCATGTGCAACACTAGGTTTACTAACTCCAAAGAAAGATGAAGGATGGAGAATGTGTGTGGATAGTAGAGTAATTAATAAAATTATAATCAAGTAGATGTTTCATAGAGCTCATTTAGATGATATGATGGACACACTTACAGTAGTAAAATATTTTAGCAAGATTGATATATAGAGTAGCTATTATAAAATTCAAATTCATGAAGGAGATGAGTGGAAAACTATATTCAAGACTAGGGATAGAGTATATGAGTGGATGGTGATGACATTCAGATTATCTAATACACCAAGCACATTTATGAGGATGATGAATATAGTGCTTTTAGAATATATGTATAAGTTTGTAGTTGTTTATTTTGATGATATTTTGATATTATGTAAGACTTAATGAGAACACATACAACATTTGAGAATGGTACTACATTTGTTAAGAAATGAGATGTATGCAAATTTGAAAAAGTGCAGGGTTATGTAGAATAGTTTAATATCTTTGGGATTTGTAGTTTCAATAGATGGTGTGAAAAAGAATGATGAAAATATAAAGACAATTGTTGAGTGGCCTATTTGAAAAAGCATTATAGAGGTAAGAATTTTCCATGGTTTAACATTTTTTATAAAAGAATTATTAAAAAATTTAATAGTATTGTGGCACCAATAACAAATTGCATGAGAGGGAAGGAATTTGCATGAACTAGAGCAGCCATAGAAAGTTTTAAAATTTTGAAGAAGATTACAAAAAGACTGATTTTAGAATTACAAAGTGTTTGAGGTTGATTGTGATGCTTCATTTGTGAGAATTGGTGTTATATTGAGTCAAGAAGGAAAGTCAATAGCATATTTTAGTGAGAAAATGAATGAGGTAAGGATAAAATATTCTACTTATGATGTTAAAATTTATACAATTGTACAAGCATTAAGACACTGGAGGCATTACCTAGTGCCTAAGGATTTTATCCTATTTATAGATCATGAGGCTTTGAAATATGTGAATACATAAAAAACGTTGAATAGTAGGTGTGTAAAGTGGGTATCCTTCTTAGAGGGATGTGATTTTGTGTTGAATAATAAATCAAGAAAATGAAATCAGGTCGCTGATGCATTGAGTAGGAGGGTAGCATTATTAACTACTATGGTGAGTGAAGTAGTTGGATTTGAAGCTATTAAATAATTATATGATACTGATCCATATTTTATCAAGGTAGTTAAGCAATGCAAGAATCCACTAATAGGTGGGACATACACTATTCATGATGAGTATCTTATACAATAATGTAATCTCTATAAAGGAAAATAATTATACATTTTAGTTGGGTCTCTTCGAGATAATATAATAAGAGAATTACATAGTGGTGGATTGGCAAGACATTTTCATAAAATGAAGACAATAGCTATGGTGGAGAAAAACTATTTTTTATTAAAGATGAAGAGAGATGTGACAAGGTATGTTTCTAAGTGCAAGATATGTTAGGCAGTTAATGAACATGCACAAAACATTAGACTATATATGCCATTACCAGTACCAAGAGGACCATGGACAGATTTGAGTATGGATTTTTTGTTGAGATTACCAAACACAAAAAAAAATAATGAATCAATTTTTGTTGCTGTAATCAAATTTTATTAAATGGTTCATTTCATTGCATGTATGAAAACCAATGATGCGACTAGAGTTGCAGAATTACTTTTTAAAGATATTATGAGATTCCATGGTGTTCTAAAAATTATTACTTTAGCTAGGGACACAAATATTTTAAGTCATTTTTGGATAACTTTGTGCAAGAAGATGGATACGAAGCTACAATTCTATAGTGCATATCAATCACAAACAGATGGATAAACATAAGTTGTGAATAAGAGATTGAGAAATTTGTTAAGATGTACAGTGGGAGATAATCCTAAAAAATGGGACTTGGATTTACCACAAGCCGAGTTTGCATATAACAGTTCAGTGAATGGATCAATAGCAAAATCATAATTTCAATTATTTATGGGAGAAATCTTATGGGTATTTTAGATTTTTCTATAATTACCAATTGTAGATTGAATTATTAAAGATGTAAAAGCATTTGTAGATCATATGCAATAGTTACAAGGAGTCAAAATAAAGTTACATGAAAGTAATAAGAAATATGAAGCAATAGTGGATGTTAGAAGAAGATCCAAGGTATTTGAATAAGGAGAGTTGGTAATGGTATACTTGAGAAAAAAAGATTTCCAAAAGGCACATACAATAAGTTAAAGTCCAAGAAGAATGGTCTATGTAGAATTGTGAAGAAAATCAACGACAATGCTTATGAGATGAGTTTACCATTGAATTTTGATATTTATCCAGTATATAATGTTTTGGATTTATATGAATTCCATGAAGAAGATGGTGAAGGTGACAAAGATGAAGAAGTAAATTGAGAGAAGAAAGTTTCAAAGAAAAAGGACAAGATAGTGCAAGTTTTGGATATGTAGACAGTGAGCACAATGTAAGGGAATTATAATAGATATTTAGTCTAGTCGGAACGATTGCAACAAGAAGACAACACTTGTATTATATTATGGGAGTTGAAGAAGATTGATAGAGGAAAATGAAATAAGTACAATCAAAACAACTCATGGGAGCTGAGTTATTTTCAACCAAAGGAAAATGATGTCAAAAAATAATGGTCCAAAACTTTCGTTTAAGAATTTTTTAATGTTTTTCTATTTTTAGAAATTATGTATTTTTAGGACCGAACGTGAACATCAGTTGAAATTCATATGATAGGCTAATTTTGGTATTTAATATATTTTCATAAATTTTTAGACTTGCATGTGACTGAATACGTAACATACTGAAAATAACCACTGTGAAAAATAGAAGTTTTATTTTAGATGTTAGTTTTTTTTAGAACTTTTGCATGTCAACTCTAATTATGAGTTGAGTTTTATTTAAGCAAGATTTGGGTTTGTAATTATTTAAAAAGCAATCAATAGGACTCAATTAATGAGTATTGTTTCAAGATCTTACCCTGTTAGTTTTTTTTGTCTTTTATTTTTTTGGGTTCATTACTGCCTAAAAGCTTTCCCACACTATCTTGTCTTCATTATCAGTAGGAACAAAATTTCCATTATTAACAAAACATGGCCCGACAAGACTTATATTACTATTACTGCTAGTCCAATTTGGGGTTCCAGCCAAGTGATAAAAAAGAATGAAATCTCCATCAACGTAGAGCTCAAAGTTAGAATTGGGGATCACTCTAATATTTTCCCCTACTGTCTAGACCATTGCCTCTGCCTTCTTGGGAACGGAATTATACCATATTCCTACACTATAAATCACATTCAACTCTTTTGAGAAAAAATCCATTGCAAAGGTGCCATTTTGGAACACCCAATAATCCTCATATGTAGCAGAGAGCTTATAACCTAGTGGAACAGTTGCGTAGATGTGATTCTCCTTTAAGCCGCTTGTCAACATTAGGATTATAAAAATGACCATAACTACTAAAATGGAACTCTAAAAACATGAAACCGAAGTAGGATTAGATACTGAACTGATCATTTTTCTATCTAAAAATTTTCCAATTGTGGACTTTTTTGAAGACCTTTAACACTTTGCTAGTTTTTTAATTTTTTGGAATTTCACCATATCAAGTTTATTTTACATTTTTTAGGTTATGATATGAATGACTTTTTTTTGTTTGCTCTAGTTTACGTGGATTGTTTATGCAAGTAGATTAATTTCGACATAGACAAATAAAAAATGACCCAGACTGAGTTTCTGGGAAACAGATCTATAAAATCTTATAGTATCCAAACCATTGTCTATGTGCATGGCAAAGGTGATAGAGAGCAGAGTCGATCTCAGGTTTGATCCTTCTACAGACTTTTCAAATCCACTCTATTTTGTGGAACCATTATCATATAGTAAGCTATAATTCCATGGACATTTGCAGATGGTATGGACAGGGTCAGCAAAGATGCCCTTCTCACGTGGTTAAATAGCCACCTATGGCCTCCAAGACTATGTACTAGCAGTGGCCTTGAAAACTTTAGAAATGGGCAAAAAAGTTTTGTTGTTGATCACTGCTTGAATGCTAGAGATATTGTTATTTTGGGTTGTTCATGTTAATAAGTTTTAAAAATAGAAATAGAAAATCCCATGGTAATTCAAGAGATCACTCTACCACCATTACTTATTATAATTCTTTTGTGCTGTTATACGTTGGTGTCTTGTTGAGCTGACTATGAGCACTATAAGACATTAAAAATGAGTGCAATCTTGGTCTAGGAACAGTTATGTATGATGAAGGCATCTAGAAATAAATTATTAAGTATTTAATGTACTTTTTTTAATAATATGATTCTGACATTCAATGTTGTTTTCGCAATCCTTTCTATTAGTTAATCCTTTTTAATTTTTTTATAGGGATGAACTGGACATACATGTAGAGTGTACTCTTTTTCCATGGGACTACTTTTTCAACAAACAAATGGTGAAACTTTGCTTCTACATTTATATTTGTCAAGTAAAAATTTTTATATTAGAAAATCTTTTTTTATATTCCCTGATTACTCAAGGTGCACATGGAAGTTTAAAATTAATGACTTAATTTTTTCCTCACACATCATTGAATCGAGGATTTAAATTGAGTTTTACAAGTTCTATTAAACAATTGATCTTTGTGAAGGATGTATTTCCATTAAAATGATTAATTTTTTTTTTTTTTTTGGTTGTTTTGGGGGTTTTGTTTTTGTGTGTGCGTTTTTTTTAAATTTATCATTGTAGGTTTTGCTATTTCCATTGATCATTAGTAGATTTAGTATATTACATTGATTGTAATTGGTTCATGCATAAATTCATATGATTTTTTTCAGTTTATGCATATTTCAGTTGAGATTATGAACACTTTCTCTCTTTATAAATTTTATGCTTAAAAGTGTGCACGTATCTTAACTAACTTCGAAGGTTAACAAAATACTGGATGGTCTAATTTATAGCCCTCTGTAATCATCTATGTTGTTAGACTTTACATCAAAGAAATAATTTTTGTATTTGGTATAATTATGAAAGAATCTTTTTGGTAAATTAGTTTAAATCATTAAATGACTACACAGAGTAGATCTTGAGTATTTATTACATTTTTTTTATTGAGTCACATATTTATGGATTCAAATCACTGATCATTTTTGAATTAGAGAGTGATTAAAAATATTAAGCATGGATTCAAACCATGAATCATCATTTAAGTAGTGAGTGAATATGAATATTAATCATTTTTCTCAATCTAAAAATATATCATTTTAACTAAAATGAGGCCACTAACTACCTTATACTTGCCATATTTATTATTTATTTATTTATTTATTTAT
Source organism: Torreya grandis (assembly GCA_037957365.1). NCBI lineage: Eukaryota > Viridiplantae > Streptophyta > Pinopsida > Cupressales > Taxaceae > Torreya > Torreya grandis. Next base: position 1,004,664 of record JARHVA010005629.1, read on the forward strand.
TTTGTTTTTGTTTCTAAAGACTACCACTAACAATCCTATACTTGGCCGTAGGCCTTTATTTTTTTTGTTTCTATAGTTTATTTATTTGTTTCTATTTTTTATTATTATTTACATAGGAGTCATAGTTTCAATAAACTTATATGACAAATTCACAATCAAAATGAACCATAAACAATTTCTACTATTAAACAATATTCATTATTGTAGTAGAGACTAACTGCTACACAGTCCTTATATTTTATTATAAAAACTTTTCATAACAAAATATAGTTAAATATTTAATAGTTTAAATCATATATAAAATTTTATGAGAGTATGTGTGTGTGTGTGTGTGTGTGTGTGTGTGTATATATATATATATATTAAATTGAATATAATAATTTATTTAAAAATATTTTATAATCTAATTTATTTTATCTATAAAAAACTATGAGTATGAGTAAATATAACATTAAAAAGTAAACCATTTTATAATTGTGACAATTGTATATATACTAGCAGTTGCCTCCAAGGTGCAAGAAAAACTAGAGGAATTGTATTTTAATGTATTATATTATGATAGACTACTTTTATCATTTTCCATGCCAAAAACACTTTATTATTATGTACAAGAAATCACCCATTATACAAAAATTCAAATAATATTAATAATTTTGAAACTCACATCAGAGAAATTCTCCCATCATATATTGTTTGCAAGTTTCTTATTTTCTTTTGTGAGGTATATTTCTCTTTTAACCTAAAGCCAACTAAACTCTCTCCTACCTAGACGGATAATCAAGCGAGGATCTTTTTTTTAAAATTGTAAGACAAATAAATAGAGGGATTCAATTTTTTGTATGCTCATTTGATATTGTCTACATCAAATGTAGAGTCTTTGTCAATAGAATATGACATCATCGTGCGAGTTATAAACTATTTTTAGTGTATAATTTCATATGAAACATCATGTCAATAAAAAAGATAATAAAAAAAATATTCTAAACTATCATGTTATACAAGAGTCCATTGTTGAATGTTAAACTATTTTTTATGTTTAAATTTCATTGTTAATTATTATTATAACATCACATTGACATAAGAAACTTGCTCAATTATTTTTTGAATAATTACACGCATAAAAAATCTATGTATGCATTCCATATGTTTTACGTCAATATAAATTGCCATCTAAACTAAGGCTATGGGTAGGTATCTCAATCACCTTGAGAAGTGGAAAATTACCTTACATTCTACTTCGTGGTTCTCCAGCTTTGAGTTCTCTAAAATCTAATAAATTATATATAATGTTTAATGTATTATAATATTAATATCATATTTAAAATCTTTATAATATTAAATTTATGGTAATATATAATATACATCTAATATAATATTATAATTTTTAATTATTATATTTTATAAACAATTAATTAATTCTATATTACAAATTTTTAATTATATAATATATAATATATATAGGGGGATTATATGGTTTTTATTATATTAAATATGTTAATATTTTAATATTAAATTTTAACTTATATTTTAATTTAATATATACTATATTAATATATTAACATATATAATTTTTTTATTATATTAAACATTTTATTATCTTAATATTGAAATTTAACCTATAATATAAGATTATATATTTTAATATTTTATTATATATTAAAATATATTATTTCACATATATAAATAATATATTTTTAATTATATTATATATAATACTAATCTATAATCTATATTATATGATTTTAGTCTCTAGTGATATTAAAAATAATATTATTAATTAATATTACATTATGTTATAATATTATATTATAATATATTTTTATAATACATTAATAATATTAATAAAAATATATATTATAATTTATTATATTAAATTTAAAACAATACTATATTAATAATATAATAATTAAAACGTGAAAATATAATGTAATATATTTGTATATTAATATTAATATATAAATATTATATATTTTATATAATATATATTAACAATATCTTATACAATATTTATTTTAATATTAAATTAAACTATATATAATAATATTTTTTTATAAAAAAAATATTATTATATTATATATTTTAATATATTATAAATTAAAAACATAAAAAGTCAACCATTAAAGGGGACAGTCCCTTTCCCTTTTGAAGTCCCTTTCCCTTTTGAAAATGGCTGTGTGATTGATCGGGTTAGTTAGAAAGCGAAAAGCGAATATAATTGCTAAGTTTGGAACAAGTCAACATGATGGAAAGATGAACCTCGTTTACATGCCGTTTGGTTCAGGGCAGCGACAGGTTTTCAAAGAGGTTTAGGCTGCTTAAAGAGATGAATTAACTAATAATAGACGTGCAATTAAATAAGAAGCTTTTATTTTGTTTTTTAATGAAAGTTTATTGGAATTTTAGACGTCGCTGTCAAGCACCCCGTGAAAAGCGTGGCATTTCTAGAATGTGTTTTATGCTTGCGGTCCACGTTTCCCATGCATAGACAACTTAGCGACCGTGAAAGTAGGAAACCAACGTGCCGAGCGCAGCGGGGCAGGACGGCAGGAAACAACTACCTGTAAGATTTAAAGCACGTTACTATGCCATTGCGTATTAATTTTTATTTTTATTTTTTCCCGAAGCGAATAAGTTTTATTGCCCTTAGAATGCAGTCCCTGGGGAGTTTGGCCGACCTAAAAGGATATTTCATTGCTGAAATTCTGCAAATGAAAGAGCCAAGCTTCCAGCAAAGTGCTGTGCCGCGAGCTTTTCAGATAATTAAATGACTGTATTATAGCAACCAAAGCGTTGTCTTTTCTTTATGGCAGTCAATGAAACACGCTGTAGGTATTAAATGACTGTCTCCAACAAATCACACGCTATGGTGTGGGACAAAAGAGGAGACAATTCCATAAAACGTGGCCGACTATACACTAGTTACTACTCTCTAACTACGAATATTGATGCCATTCTAACATTGTAACATTGTCTGTGAAGCAGAAAGAAAGTATGGAATCGTCGTCACATAACAGTCCCTTGATAGATAGCAGAGGAAAAGGGCTGATTATAAAGCCAAACCTGCCATCGAGGTTTTGGAATGGCAGGTTTTGGAAAGAGTCAAAAAGCTTATGGATTATCCGCTATTTTCATGCACCTTGCAACGTTTGGGCTAGAGATCATTACACAGGATTTATAGGCCACATTGGCGATTTGGAGCTAGCTGCTTTTTCCATTTCTCTGTGTATATTTATGTTATACGTTCTAGTGTTCTTCTATTTTAATATTTATTTCATCTGTGTTTTCACTTCAAACATGTAATCTCATTTGTTGTATCTATAGACAGTTCTTTACATATATTTTTCATTCTATGTTCAATTTATGTGTGTTGGATATACTTCAAAGTAATTTTCTGTGTGTGGCATATACTTCAAAGTCATTGTTTGCTGTAGCAAACTCGCAGAATTTTCATGCAAACTTTTTATGCGTAGTTTCAATTTTTAAAATCCTTCAATCTATAGCCATGAATATCCGGCCTGCGTTTGTTATTATTAGCCGTAAGAAAATCACAAATTGCACAGATTCATAGCAACAAGATGAAAATAAATATGATGACCATGCTAATGTTTTGAGTTATGCAGAAGTTGCATTGATGAAATTAGGAAAACAGAGAAAAAACTGAATACATCTATCTTTTAGAATGTCAAAGCAAGCTTACCAGGGGAGCTGGCATTGGATGTAAGAAATCTTATTTTCTTAATATTTCTTCAGTTTCATTCCACTCTATTGCAAAGCCCTATAGAACTGTCTTACATTGGGGACGGCCGAATATTGTTGTACAGGTGAACATGGAAATCCAAACACGTGCTCTCCCACTAATTATTGGGAGGATCTACAACTTACACCTACGCCTACGATGATCGTATCCCTATCCTAACACTTATTTCAACAGATGTCAGCGATTGAATGAATGTAATAGTATATTCAATTTTTTTCTCTCTCTTGTGAGACGAATCTTGGGGCTTCGCCCTTCCGTAATAAGCCTCCGGCTTAAAAATAAATAATCCACATCATTATTGACTGGATTTCTTTGCAACTGACTTTTGCCTTCCCCATATGCACGACACATTTTGGCTGATGAATCTCAACTCAAACCTACAAGTTTTCGTTGTTGTTCCTCTGCACCTTCTCTGTCAGTGACGTACCCTCCAAAATGGCAGACTTACGTCCAACAAAGTAGCACATTCCCGCTATTAGAATATCTCAAACGATCCCATCCGTCCTCTAAAACAAAAGCACTTGACATACAAAAGCATGAATTCTACAAGAGAGGACATACCAAACGCATGACAAAAATGACTAAGGGAATATCTGTGCGATGAGCAAAAATATAATGCTGCCTCGTTCTCCTTTCAATTTCGAAATCTCGTTTAATTTAAAGTGCCTCTTTTCAAAAAAATTAAATCCACCTTTTGTTTTCAACAGTGAATTAATATATATTTTATTTTAGATCGAAAAATAGATCAACAGTACATTTTTTAAAGTATTAAATAAATTCACTATAAACATAAAAAACTGAAAAATAATTAAATGGTAAATACCGTGGCACATTAAAAATGGGTATGAGAGGTATTGGAAAAATAATAGTATGGTGAATATAGAAGAGACCATAAAGAAGCCATTGGTGATGGTTCCAATCATTTTCATTTGATTTTAAGAGTGTAGTGTCATTAAAAGTGTAGTTTGACACTAATTATTATATGTGATGTTTGGATAGAATGATTTTTTATTAATTAAATAAAAATATTGTTATATATATATATGAAATACAAATTAATTTTTAAATGTATAATATTTACATTATTTTATATTTTTATTACATTTAATTAATTTTAATATCTATTTTATTTTAAATATAATTTTATAAAAATATTTTAATATTATTGAAAAATGTTGTATTATTGAAACATATAATAGTTTAGTTTGAAATTTTTCCAACAATAATTTAACACAAAGCATAAAATTATATTTGTTAAAATTATATTTGTGATGTTTTGAAAAAAATGTTTACATTTAATTATTTTTTATTTAAAAGATTTAAAATATTTTAACCAATTTAATTGTGTAATTATTTTTTATTAAATTTTTTATTTATTTTAAAAAATTAAACAATAAATATTTAAATATTTTATAAATTAGTAATAAAATTAATAAGATCTGTAAGATTTTATTTAAATTTATTGAATTTAATAAAAAATAATATTAATGAATTATCATTTTACAATAACATAAATTTATTGAAATTAATAAAAAATAATATTAATGAATTATCATTTTACAATAAGAATAGGAGAAAAGAAATGTATATAATATTTTTTTACATAAAACCAATCTTAATTTTTATTTTTATTCACACAAAAATTGTAATTATTTTTTATAATACCACTTATACGTTATGGTTCACAGGGTAATTATGCAATGTTCAATTTATTATATCGATGAATGTTATAAGATTGTTGTCACAGTTATGTTAGCAGTTGTAACGGATAACCAGTACAAACATGATATCATGGTCAGTGTGCTTCCATAAAACTAACAAAAGCCTTAACAATGCCATTTCTCCTTTGACATCCGACATTTCTCACCTTCTTTAGTAGCGAAATAATGTTTTCGTCAAAAAAATCCCTTCTACATTTCCATCCCAAACCTCTTTCCAAAGGCAACAAAAAAAAAGTTCTGCAGTCCTGCTGCACCATTACAAATGTTCAGAGAAGCATTGAACTTTGAATTACTAGGAAAATAAGAAGAACAAGTTATAGAATACAGAACTCGTTGCATTTTCATTGATGGGGAGTCAATTTCGAGACCTCTGAATGTGAAAGAAAAAAATATTCATGCTCAGGGTTTTGTTGAAGTATGGGGTTTATTATCATAACTGCAAAAAATAAGGTGAAGATGGTTTGATTTTTCTACGTAAGCTTTTCTCTTGTGCAATCACACTGATTCTTCAATTAAAATATTATGCATTCTTAAATTCTATTTAAGTTACATAAATTGAATTTTTAAAATCAAAGTTGCAATAATCTCTCCTCTTGGTATGGCCCTCTTGTGTAGAGGGGTTCCAAGGGCTTCCATTAGTTCAAAATCCTAAATTCACATCTTCTACAATCACACTTATTTTTCAAGCAATATATTATACCTTTTCATATTTTGTATGAGATTTATGAAATAAAAAATTCAATATTTTTTAAAAATAAAAGGCAGTATGTGGTCATATGTTCAATTCTTGTGCAATCACAGTGAAAAACTATCATGTCCATTACACAATGTGGTATGCATGAATTTTATTTTCTATTTTTTTGGCCACAACAAGCATCGGTGTAGATTTCGTGAAATTACATCTATTTTTGTTTAAGAAAAATATTGTACGGCTTAAACGCTTCATCGGATGCATGAATTAGGCAATTTGAGGTTGTCATGTTTCCTAGCTAGTGGCTACAGGTTCAATTCTTATGCATTCACACTCATGAGATGTAAACGCTTTCAAATATTGAAATTGTTTTCTCCATGTGAAATAGGCATTGGTCATGTTGTTTTTAAAATGTGTGATGGTGTTGAATGTTTGAATGTGAGGCCTTTGTGTCAAATCCTAGTCAATTATATATCATATATAAATGATTATTACCATTATCTATATTATCAATTTTATATATATTTATAAAATAAGTTTATTATAATAAAATTAATATAAAAATTGTTAAGAAATATTATTTTAAAGATATTTTATTAGATTTATAATATAAATAAAATGAAATATTAAAAATATTCTGTTGAACAATTTGTGTAGACAATTATAATAATTTTATTGCATTATTTATTATGAAAATATATTAATGTATATATTTGGTGTTATGTTGTATGGTATAAAATTAAACCTTGAGTATTTTTAAAAAATTTTGGGGTATAAATTTGTGTTTCATTAAGCTTCCTACATTACTATACTTTAAAATTTTATTTTCATCTTCACACTAATTTATACTTTACACTCCTTGTGCATATGGATTTCATCTTTTCATTGTTTTTAGGTTTTTATTGTGTAGAAGTAAGATTGGTTGTACATAGTGGCTTATTTAATTTATAATGTATTATAGATTAAACATGTATATATGTTCATTGGAAAAAAATAAAATAATGAAATAGAATATAAAATTTATTATTTTCTTCTAAAATATTATAGAGAAATAACTATTGGAATTTCATACATACAAAATTCTTTCCTAATTTATATTACATAAAATATAAAATTTATTATTTTCTTCTATAATATATATATAGAAATAAGTGTTGGGATTTCATACATATAAAATTGCTTCTTAATTTATATTAGTGATAATATGTATCTTATCATCAAATAAGAGTCTATCTTAAATGAATCATTCACAATTATTTCACTATTTCTTTAATCTGTAAACATATAAAAAGTTCATTGAGAATTTTAAGAGATATAACACAAGTTTAATAAATGACAATTAAAATTATGTCGTATTGAAATTTAGATAAGGCGGGGGGTGATTTTGATAATATTGATTAGGTAAAAAATCAGAAATTATTTTTACAATAAATGGGACTTATGCATTTTTTTCAATTATGTTATAGATAAGGGAGAAGAAATTATTTTAGATTACAAGTTTAAGAAATGGGGAGTGGTTTTATTGTTAACTTGATGTGATGAACTAAATTCTAAAATTGTTTTAAAAATATATTAATTTTTAGACATCTTCAATCTTCAATACTACATACACAATTCAAAATTAATCTACTCAACTCCAAAAAGCTTAATATTTATATTTACATATATAAAATTTATATTACTATTTTTAATGTAATTATGTAATGTTTATATTACATATAGGTTTACATTGGCTTCATATACCCTTTTTAGTTTTACACGTGGTTGTGCATTTTCGATTAAAATATTTCGATGAACCTATATCCTATTACAACAGTTAAAATTATATTGTTGCTCTTATTGCATATTTGATATTATTCTTCTCTTTTAATGTTAGTCATTACATTATTGTATCATCTTATCAAGGTTGCCCTTTTTATTCATTATGGTCTTTGCATTGCATTTCATGCTTGATTTTCCACCTTCGGTTCATTATTGCTACAATTTTCATAAAACTATTTATTTCAATAAATACATTTATTTATTCATCTCTAACCCTAGTTTCTTGTGCTTATATTAGAATATATTAATATGTTACCATTGTATTCTATACTCCAATTAGTGTTATATCTTATATATTAATAGATTTTTTTCCTATTATAATTTTACTATTAGATATAGTTATAGTTTTTATTGATTTATTTGAATTTTAGTATACTTGAGATGGATCTCCCTTTAAATAAAATTTCATAGAATAATACAAAATATTCTATAATTTTCATGTATTTGTAAAACGATGTAAAATATGGTAATTTATATTATTAAGATACTAGATTCATTGATTATCATTTTTAGAGTAGTTAAGATTATGAATTAATGAAAATAAATTTCTAACCTTATTAAATCAAATAAAAATCTATATGATATAAATGTCATAGGTGTTGGCTATATTTCTATCAACCATCATGACTATGAATATTAAATTAAAATATGAATATAATGATACATAATGCAATAAATATGTTTTTAAAATTAGATGACCAAAAAATGTTTATAATTGTATGAAAAATAATGTTATGAGAACAATTATATTATTAATCATTCATTGAATGGAAATGTGAATAATGATACAAATGTCATGATTTGGATGTTCTGATGCTCTGATCAGACAGAAGCTCTACCGGAAGGAAGGACAGATCGTCGAGGTAGACTCTCTAGAGTCCTATACTATAGTCTAATAGATCACTCACTTACCTGAGATAGGTTTCTCGCCACTCACGACAGCACTTGAACGGGTGGGGTATTTCTCTAATCCAATCTAAATAGGTGACCAACCCTTATATAGATATTATAATGGATGATAATGATGTAAATGCTTATGATGATGATTTTAAACAATATAAGGATGAAATTATTGAAAATATTTGAACACATGTTGTGTAAAATCCTTTTCATAATCATTTTCATATTATTGTGACAACAAATATGTTAAAATATAGATTAACATGAATGTTTTCTGTTGTTGTAAAAGATATATATCTGATACATACATATATTACGATATTTATATAATAATCTATTAAATATAATAAACAATTTATATAAGTTATAAATTTATAAAAATTAATTATATAAAAATTAAAATACTATTTACAATTAAAATATATAATATAATTATATATAAAATCATAATTAATTATATTTATACTTATTAAATATAATCAATCACATTGATGATTCGAGCCACATATTGGATGTGAAGCCTTGATACAATAGAATTAGTTATCATGACATACACATCATAGTCATCACAATAGAAAATAGCCAGTCAAAAATGCTACCACAATGCAAGTGGTAGACCCCTTTTCAATGGGTGCAAGTCCATGGTCAATTGATTCAGTACCTTGAATTCAAATTTGGTGTACAGTATGGGCCATCTAGGGTACAATATCATTTAAAATTTGTTATCTTTACCCCTCACAATCATCACTTAACTCTCTTAAAAACACTCCCTATTCACATATTTGTTCATCACCATCCCAATAGCCCAACATATAGCTCAACACTTGAAAGTTGTATAGTTTTGCGTCTTACAATAGTTTGTCAAAAACTCAGGGTATATCTATACATAGTGAGTATATGAGTATATATTTAATTGACCATGTATTAAAGGTTTGATAAGGACTTCCTTAGATCATGAAAAAAATGGAAAGTTGATAGAGAACATGCATATTTTGAATTGAATACATGAACATACACAATGTTGTATAATCAGATCAAATCATTGTCACATTAGTGACTTGGTTGTTCATTATGTTTTATATCTTGCAAATTTATTTTTTAGGATAGTTATATTAAACAATAATAAATACAATAATGTTATACTATACTAAATTATACATTTATACTATATTATACGACTAATGTAATATATAATGTTCTAGATGTAATAAATTATTTTAGTAAAGCATGGTTTTGTAAAGCATAAGAGTGAAAATTAGTAGGCATATGTCACACTAAACCCATGATTGCTAATCACATATCAAATTTGGTACACATAATGGTGAACAACAATTTTCATATATTTATTGTACAAGTGATAACATATAATGAGATTGTGTCCATCTTCATGCAATGTGGATATGTATTATGCAAAGAGGAGGCCTAGGAAATACGAAACATTCAAGAGATGAAAAATTTCAAGGGAAGATACATGGTGATGGTGAGGTACAATGACAAGGTATGTCATGTGATATCAAACACCATAGTGACCATATCATACACCACACCAAAATTCAGGAAAATTGTCATATTTACAGGACATACCCATATTGTAGAGAGGTACATAGTTTTTAAGGTTTTAGCATTTTCATTTTCCATTTTTTATTGTTAAGGGTGGACAAGGACATCATTAATGTTGATTTAATTGTGACAAAACCCCACATCTGGTGAGTGGATTGAATATGCATGAAAATATTATTTATGTGTGGATAAAACATTGGAACATAACACATCAATGTAACAACATTAGATAATGGTAGTTGTTAGTTATATCAAAATTAAGGTGGTCATATATTTTATTTATTGTTTTATATTTTCAAGGGTAGATGAAGGCATCACAAGGGATCATTTTATTGTGTTAGGGATACATGACTCTCTTTATCTTCATTTGGTGAAATGATGAAACATAATTTTTTTATAATGATCATAACCATAATAAATTTTGTATATTTTATTCGACGAGTGTGTGAATCTAAACCAATTTACACATGATCTCTCAAAGAACTATGGCAATCACATCCTCCTCTACCATATATTTGGAATGAGAAAAATAGATATTTATACACAAATATGATTTTAATTTTTTGGTTTAGAGATATTTTATGCCAAAACTATTATAGATAAGACAAATGTATCAATTATCTCATTGTAAAATAATAAAATGATATTTTAGCTAGAATTGTGCTAGTCCACATGCCTTCCTGTCATTGATCCTATGCCATTTGCACTCTAAAACCATGATAAAGTTTTGAAGAATCTAAGACTAGTAAAGACTTAGATGTTTTTTGTGTTTTACTTGGGGTTAGGTCTACTACTTTTTAGACAAGTGGAAATTTCCTATGAGCTCAAGTGCATATTGGGTTAAGCTTGGGTGAATAAATTATGAATGCTCAAGTGCATACATGTTGTGAAAAGGTATAATATGCATTAGGGGACCTTGGAAGTAAACCAAAACCTTTAAGAATCTAAAATGAGCCTAAGAATGAGATAAAAGGGTCTGAGAGAGTGAGAAGGGAATTTATGATATGGTGCTCATCACCTCTTCACTTCCTCTCAGACCCATTTTAGGTTTCCCATATCCTTACACTGCTCAATAGGTGTTGAGATCTTATATTCCATAGGATTTAACCAACCTACCAACATATATCCACTAGGTCAATTACTCAAAACTAAGGATGTCACTTAGGTAGTGTTCATTTCCATTGCTAAGGTCCACATGCTCATGTTTTATTAGTTCTAGGCATTCCCAAGCCTTAGTAAAAACAACAAGTTAGGAAAATGCTCCTCCATGTGCCTTCCTCTCATTGATCCCAATATATGTGTAATATACCACCTTGTGAAACCCTAGGACCAATGGGTGGTTGCCACACATCATGTTGTAGACTTAGTTTTTAGATCTCCCAACCTCACTCTGTATTCTCCACATGCAAAAATCTTACTATCTATAGGCTCCAAAACACCTTCCTTATTTCCTCTCCAACCTCTTTCACGATTCCCAAATCCTCACTCCACTTGACAAGTGTCAAAGCCTTATATACCAAGTGCTCTAACCAACCTATTATCATATATCAACTTGGTTCTAGGCCCAGTCAATCTCATTGGGGTTTAATTGTCCTTCCATCCCAAGATTTGTTGAGATTGGCAAGGGCCACATGGTCACGTTTCCTTGGTTCTAGGCATTCTTGAGCCTTGCCCAAAATGGAAAGATAAGACTACACTCCTCCATGTACCTTTTTATCATTAAGCTTAGAATCTACACACTTTACCACCATGAGAGAGGCTAAGAAAGTCTAATCTTGACAAAGACTTAGGTCTTTTTTATGTTTTACTTAAGGTTTTTTCAAGTTTTTATCATCCAAGTGTTAGTTACTTCTGATTTTAGTTGCATAATGAGATAAAGTTGGGTGAATAAATTATGAATGCTTGAGCCACATCAGACTTTACTTGATCTCGAGAAAGCCTTGAGGTCTTAAAAATATTTGAAAAACGCTGAATATGAATTAAAACTTTTGTTATGAGACATGTTTAAAATATACATAGGAATTCAATGATTTTAAATGGATGTGACACATTGATACCTAGGTTCCTTACACATATCAATCTTCTATTCCACAGGTCACAACTTTTCTTTTGTGTTTGACTTGATAAATCACATGAGAAAAACATGTTTTTAAATAAGAGATTTTTTATTTTTAGATTTACTATCTTCATAACCATCCTGTTTCTTCTTTTTTTAATGGCAACCACATCCATAAAGATGTCTCTTCTAAGTGTGTCCAACAGAAGTCTGTTTTGCATGTTTGGCATCGGAATGAAACCAAAAACTATCAAGGCAAATAAAATTACCAATATGCCAATATTCTAAATAATAACTTGTATTGATTCATATTGAATGAATTGACATAATTACAAACCTAAACCATACTTAAATAATCCTCAACTCTGAAATTAGAGCTTACATGAAAAATTCAAAAAAAAACTAAAATCTAAAATGAATGCCTACTTTTAAGATCTCTCAAAAATATCATAAAATATCATAAACACTATAATATTACTATGGGATGAAATTTAACTAAAGTTAAGATATAGTCCTAAAAATATATAATTTCTAAAAATAGAAAAAACCCAAAAAAATTATTGTATCACAATATTAGACCCTCGAATGATCACATATGAGCTCAAAAATATATTAAAAACATTGCTAGGTAGATAGAACTACCTAGGAAAATAACAAACTTTTTGATATAGTCCTTTTGGCATGTGGAAGAGCTCAAATAGAGCTATGGGTAAAAATTTATGGCCTTCAGAAGGTTGGCCTATTTTTTCTACATCACATCATTGTGGATGCAACATCTTCTACAACAATAATTATTTTTTGTTTTGATGTTTTATTTTTTTTGGAAATAATTATGTAAAATTATTGTTGTTTGTGAGTTCTAATGCATAATAAGTAGAATCCTAATGGATAATATTTCAACATTTTGTTAGATTGGATGGTTGAGAGCATGCTATATTTAAGGATAGGATGTCACAAAAATTTATTTGATTGTGATAAGCTTCCACATTTGATGAGTGGCTCAAATCTATATTACAAAGATGTTTATTTGTGTACACATCATTGGCATTCCAAAGTCTATCTGGTAGGTTATGTTTGTTCATGCTATAAATATATTAACATCTATAACAATTAATTCTAGCTTGAAAACATATGGAGACACCAAACTGAGGGCCCTAGAATAAAGGGTGATGTAATAAACAACATGCAAGTTGTGAAATATTTCAACATATATTGATCTTTGATGGTACTTGGGTATGACTACAAATCTTGTCTCACCTTTGTACACAAGACATTAAGAAACAATAATATGGCATCTATTATAGAAATTATTGTAATATATATACAATATAATATAATATTATACTTTTAATATATAATATTAGTAGAATAATAATAATATAATATAAATATTATTATATATAAGATTACAATAATATTATATCTATAACATTATAACGATATACTCGATTAATAAATTGTAATATATATTATTAGAATGTATTTTATTATCACAACATTATTTATCACTTTATATGTTATTATCATATGCCTTTATTTTATGTGTGTGTGTGTTTTGTGTGTGTGTGTGTGTGTGTGTGTGTGTGTGTGTGTGTGTGTGTGTGTGTGTGTGTGTGTGTGTGTGTGTGTGTGTGTGTGTGTGTGTGTGTGTGTGTGTGTGTGTGTGTGTGTGTGTGTGTGTGTGTGTGTGTGTGTGTTTCAATGCCCTGTGCCCACCTAGGCATAAACATGGGAAATGATGATTCCCATGCTCCTCTTTGTAGCTCCTTGGTGGTAACAACATTTTAGTTTTAACATTGGTTTATCTATAGAGTAGTGAAGAATAATAAAAAAGTTGTTTGCTTTGAGATTATAAATTATGCTTGAAATAGGATCTGTAGACGGATCAATAGTAGGAATTTAAGGAAGAATAATTGTCCAATGTTTACACATTTTCAAAATCTGAAATCCATGAGAATTAAATGAAGAGATGATTTAAAAGGAGATCATTTGTATTATGTAGTAAATTTTACTCTTGAAAGGCGATTTGTGTCAGATCTTATTCTATGATCTTTGCTTTCATTTAACAATGGGAAATAATTATTCTACATTTTGTTCCTTAGATAATGAGATAGTCATGGTTCTAACAACTCTTGAAAAAATGGTGTAAAATATTAACCATTTTGACTAGTTAATCTCCGTAATTGAGGAACATCTTAAATCCATCACCATTGAAAACTAGAAGGTAAGCATAACATGATTCCTTACATTCATATTATGACAAGATGGAATACAGAATATGAGAGGTCGTTATACTTACATGTTATTTCTCATTAGAATTTTGCTTTGATGTTCACTGCACCTTTCCATCTTCAATTTCAATCAAATTTCCCACACAGTCACATTACAATGAAGTAAAAATGTAACTTATGCCCACCCATATGTAACCACTCACTCGTGTAATGATGTAGATAATACCTTCTCTGCATAACAAACATGTGTACCTATGTGGAAAATAGGTGTCATCACATGAGCAATATTTGATATCTACCTTATGATAAAAAGAGGTGTGTGTGTGTGTGTGTGTGTGTGTGTGTGTGTGTGTGTGTGTGTGTGTGTGTGTGTGTGTGTGTGTGTGTGTGTGTGTGTGTGTGTGTCTATATATATATATATATATATATATATATATATATATATATATATATATATATATATATATATATATATATATATATATATATATATATATATATTGGTAAAGAGTTGTTTTATGTGTTAAATAGGTAAGTCAGAGTTATTGAAGATAATGAATGTGGAAAAAAAATCTACATCATTACATTTCATTTGGATTTTTTATGATAAATCTAGTTGGAGGATTAATTTACTTACTCTCTTAATGATGTTGGCATTAGTTAAAATTTAAGGCTCCTTTATGGTTATAATTATCTTGAAATCTTATGAAGTTGTTAAGGCTTATGTTAAGTGGCTTGGAAATAGACTTTTTAGTGATCTTTTCTTGAATGAACACAATCTTTGGTGGTCTCCCTTTATAACCAATATTAATTTTGGATTGGAAAAATTTGTAAGTATAAAATCCTTAAGGCTTGTTCAAGAAATGGAATTATTACAATAAAGAATCTGGTTTCCACCAACAATAGGGTTCTTTGGTCTATGCTTAAAGTGAAACTAAATCTTTGTAATGATAACTAGAAGTTAGTGTTTATATCCAACAAATAATTCTCGATGTCATGCTCTATAAGTTTCGTATTCAACCCCCATGCTCATGGTGGAAATATTAGATATGGAATTGTGAAACCCACTTCAAGAATTACTCTCTAGGAATCATATATCAGGTGATGAGTCACTTTTCATCAACACGTGTCAAACTCAATAGGGTCTAAAATATTAAATCCTCACCTAAACCATGGTTCACCTTTCTCAATAGGATTTGGAAAGTCGAGCTTGAATCTAAACTAACCTACTTCCTTCAATGTCAACTTTGTCAAGGACTTCTACTTGGTGAATTTTTTAGAACCTAAGAATAGTTTAGCCCAAGTGTCTAAACTATAGTAGACCATAGACTCTCTAACATACCTTTTAGACATTCCGAAATCTTAATCTTCTTGGTAGTGGATATAAGCTTGAGCCATCCTCATAAGAGTTTTTCACACTTGCGAAATCTACTAATTGGATGGTAAGAAACTTTTCCTTTAGAACTATCATTCTATTTTAATTATGGAATGATATAAACTCTACGTTATTTAATAATCTAAATGTTTTTATCATTTCTATATTAGCAATAAGGTTTACGATTTATATTTGGCCTTCATTAGATTCAATCCAAAGTTGAGATAATCACCATAGACTTACACATATTCAAAAGATGTTCAAACATTAGGGGAGTGCCCACTATACTTGGATCCATGTTCCATCGAATCATCCACCACAGGTTTGGCCAAGTTGCTAGCACAAAGGTGGCATTGAATCTGATACCATAGTCAAAATTGGTTCTCTACTTCCTCTTAGTGACAAGCATGGAGATCACCACCAACATGTGAAAAAGTTGATGCTAGTCCTTCTCACTAAGCGATACCAACTGGCTCTTTTTGGACTAGGATATAACTTCTTTATCAATGGGATAATTTCTTTGGCTCCTCCAAACCCCATGGATTGCTAGGTAGATTTGGATCCTCTCTCAACAAAACCTTCCACTTTCCCTACCACTCATAGATGATCCTACACCTCTTCATTTTGGTGCTATAGCCTATGCTTAATTTATTTTTATATCCGCTAGAGATATATGTAATATTTTTTTGGTGTTGTATTTTCTTTGATATTATTTTGTGATCTCTATTTTTTAGTGTTGTATTTTAAATTGGCTTTTTTTCTAATGCATAAACTTGAAAGTATACACAATATCCAACTTGTTTAATGTACAACCTTTGTATCTTATTATTTCAATAATATTAATTATAATGAAACATCCCAATATTAAAATATAAAAATATAATAAAATTGTAAATATAACATAATTATATCTTAAACAATAATATTTGTATTAAAATATTTCAATAATAAACTATTAAAGGAAAAGGAAATTGTAAATACAATATAAATGCATCATAACAAAAAGATTTATGAGTAATAGTTTGCACGTTAAATTATATTATGGAGAAAATTTGGTCGCACATAATATTTAGAAGGTCAACAATTTTGAGTTATTATATTTCACTCTCGAAAATATCAAGAATCCCACTTGTGAATTCATATAGTTTACCCACTAACCATCTCCATTTGAATAAATGGGCCATATAATTGCATCTATATGTATGTTTGTCTCTCACCTAACGAATTTCCATGCTAGTAACTATTGTTTTTTCTATTTTGATTATTATGTTCTTCCCTTGATATTCGCATGCAAAATCCAAAAAATCATGTCAAACATTCCCATTTCCATAAAAATAATTAAACCCTCTAACCAATATTTCATGTGTAATTGGAATGATCTGAAGCAATTTTCCACCAGCATTTTGAACAAAATTGCGGTAAAATTGAAACATTGGGTAAACATTATTTTGCATTCTATGGTCAAACGGCTAAGATGTTAGATTAATTATGCATTGATTGAATATATCTGTCACAAATCCTCGCTATTTATTTAAAAAAATGAAAAATAAAATAGTTTTGAGAGTTTTTGGCTTTCCTATAATTTTATTTTTGACGATTGTTCACCATTTGTATTCGACATCTGCAATGCCCATCTTCACACATTGTGCATTGAGCCATGCTTGAGAAGCTACGATTAGATGGCACAAAAAACATCTGATTACTTTTAGAGGAGTATGTGCTCAAAACATTCACCCCTTATTTTGGACACATCATTGAGTTTGTAGGGTTCTCAAGTTGGTCAAAGATGGAAATAACTAGTTCTACAAAGCTAAGATGATGCTGGGAAGAGGTAAATATGTCAAAGAAGAGAAGGGATACTATCACTTGGCATGGCATAGGATAGGTCTCATGCCATGTAGCTAATACGGAAGATCAATTTAAAATATTTATAAATAGATTTTTCATCTGTCGCTAGGAATAAGCTATTAAATCCACATATCCATACATAGGCCCCGTAAACTTTTTAAATATTTTAAATTAAATTGATATTATGAACTATTAATATACATTTTAGATAAATATATAGAGAGATATCTGTCTCCATGTACCTATATAGTATTGAATTATTTATGAATATATTTTAAATAAATATATTTAAGATATGTATGCTTTACTGCAACTTAAAATAAAGATAAAAATATTTATTATTCATAATAAAGATAAATATTTATTAATCATTAAAAAAGATAATATAAATATTTAATACAATTTTAAAATGGCAAATGGATAGAATTAGTTATATTATTTGTATATTATTTATTTATTTATCAAGATATGATAATATACTTTATGATAGTTTATTTCAACAAATTTATTGTTACAATTATTTATAAAAATAATGTGGTAAAATCTATATATTACCTATAAATTAATTATTATTATTATTATTATTATTATTATTATTATTATTATTATTATTATTATTATTATTATTATTATTATTATTAAAAAATATATTTCCATAAAATTTATATATCACCTATAATTTAATTATGATTATCTGTAAGTTATTTATTTATCATGACATGATAATATATTTTAATATAATTATTTCTACAATTTCATTGTTCTAATTATTTATAAATATAATGTATTAAAATCTATATATTATTTAGAAATAATTTATATATTACCTATAAATTAATGATGATATTTTTATAATAAATAAATAGATTATGATTATTTTTTACTATCTATTTTTTTTATCTATTATGATCTGGGAATATTTTTTATGATAATTTATTATTATAACTCATTGTTAAGATATGATTAGTTATAGATATGATGTGATAAAATCTATATATATTACCAATAAATTAATTACTTTTATAATTTCATTGTTATCATTTTTTTTTATGGATATGATGTGGTAAAATTTATATATTACCTATAAATTATATTAGATTATGTGTGGATTATCTACTTATTTATTCTTTATTATGGTGTATTAATATTTAATATTTTTTACTATAATTTATTTTAACAATATGATTATTTTGTTAGGATTTAATATTCATAACATTATTAATTTGGCATGTTGGTTTATAATTATCAAAAAATACATTCTCATGAGATTTAATGTTTTCCTTGTTATTTTAGGTCATTAGATCTCTATTTATTAGGAGGTATTTATGCTATATTGATGGCTTTATAATAGAAAATTTATATTGTATCGAATACATGAAAAACATAATAAAGTTTCTATGTTTTATTTATCTCTCTATATTCAAGTTTTTATGATTTAATCAGCTCTTAGATTTGTCAGTAATCTAGTATCAGAGTAGGATGGGTTTGCAAGGAATTCCAAGGGACAATGTTATGTTCTTTTACCCCAGTGAATGATATTTTTGATACTATAATTACCTATGAATAAGCCTTGGATCCTTATACTAGGTAGAATACTCTTTCTATTATATATCCATCTCTATTCTATCTCAAAGAAATCCATTTGCATATAGAATTCTTGTGCATATTAATTTTAACTTCCATATCACTCTTCGCTAGTCAATGGTTATCTTTGGTCAAAGCACCCCTAATTTATTCATGATTTATTATGCATATTGAAATCATCTATGGCTAATTTTCAGATCACATGTTTGCATCCACATTCAATTTGTATTGTTCTTATTCATTACATGTAGGTGGAATTCAGTTCAGTTTACTTGGATCTCAGTCTTAACATATGGTGCTCATCACCAATGTTAGAAGTGCAAGAGATGTCATGTCTATTTTGGTGAAGACAAGGAAATGAAAATCCCCTTATAAAATAGGGTGGAAATGCATGTCATGTAACTAGAGTCAAAACTAGCAGATTAGTTTCAACATAATTAGGTATTCATTATTTAGGTGTTTCTTTAGAATTTAAAATAGTCATATACTATAAGTCTTTTTTAGCATCATGTTATTTAGGTTTGAATAAGTCACGTCTAGCTTTATTTAGATTAACATTAAGTCTTTACAAGTCATTTTATAGTTATGAATATAATAAATTTTGTCAAAGTTGTATTCATTGAGTCATTATATTTAAAAAAATATATGAGTATGTTTTTATGTCCATAAAAGTCATTTAGACTAAAATTTTCTATTTCTTAGAATTATATTTATTGTTAAGTTTTAGGTTTAGTCAATTGCATTTATTATTAGGTTTATAAATTGTGTTTAGATTTACTATTTTATAAAAGAGTCAAAATTTAAAAAAGTTTCAATATTTTGTTTTCTTTTGGGTTCATTGTCGATGTTGTCAAAGTCAAAAATTTCTTGTACAGATGCATTATCAAGTGAATTCTATTTTCTGAGTCATATGTGTTAGTGGAAGAGTTTTGTTTTAAAACATGATATACAACTAGGCTTCATCAACAAATTCACTAACTATCTAAAACTAGAGTCTATAGGATATGTGAATGTTAGAGGGAAATTAACATCCTCTCATAAGTCACCTATGATGGGGTCACATCATTGCTATGGTAAAAATTTATATGGTGTGATGCATTTTATTTTTTAGTGTGTTGTGCTCTGTACCAAATTAACTATGCCAAGGATAATTGCCAAGGGCACTGGTGAATATCTACGCTATATGAGATTGAGTGGAAACTATCATGTATATAGGATACTAGATGTGATGAAAACATAGTCATCATTTTTTATTTCTCTATATTTTGTGGTTTTCAAAAAAATATTGATAATTATTTTCTAGTTTTCTACCTCATGATGAAGAACATTGTGAGGAAGAAAATAACTAAAGTAGTCTTTGGTTCTTGGAAAAGGGTTTGTCAAAATCTAATAAATCATCAAAGTGTATAAAATAGTTGAGACCTCCTATCACGTCTAGGTTCATGGTCAGCTTGTAGCAAAAAGTAATATGGATTTGTAGTAAACCAAGAAAGCACTCAATGTATTAAGTAGAGACATGTACTCATGTCACTTCTAGGTTTGTGTTAATCCTGTAAGGAAAAAGCAAGGTGCAACCAAGACCATGAAGCCATAAAGATGGCATACCACCTCAAAGGTAAGAAAGGTACATAAAGAGTGTGAAACATTTTTGTTGTGTTTGAATTAAGGGGGTGTTAGGAATTAATAATGTTAAGGGGGTGAATGTTAGGATTTAATGTCTTTAACACTATTAATTTATCATGCTAGTTGGTTTGTAATTATTAGAAAATATATTTCCATAAGATTGAATGTTATCCTTGTTATTCTCGGTCATTAGATCCCTATTTATTAGGAGGTAGTTATTCTATCTTGATGGCTATATAATAGCCAATTTATATTGTATTGAATACATGAAAAGCATAATAATGTTTATGTGTTTTTGTTTTTCTCTCTATGGTCAGGGTTTTATGATCTAATCAACTTTCAAATTTATCAATATATTTATAAATATGATGTGGTGAAATCTATATATTATTTATAAATTAATTATGATATGTGTATATTATTTATTTATTTATTATGATGTGGTAAAATTTGTTATTATAATTAATATTTACAATATAATTGTTATGATTATATATAAATATGATGCGGTAAAATTTACATTATATTTTTAAATTATTTATGATTATATATATTATCTATTTATTTATTATGATTTAGTAATATTTTTATGATAATTTAGTTTTAAAATTCTCATTATAATTATTCATAAGTAAAATAGTATAATATATATATATATATATATATATATATATATATATATATATATATATATATATATATATATATATATATATATATATAATTAATTTATAAATTACTTATGATTATCTAATTATTTATAAATATAATGTAGTAAAATTTATATAGTACTCACAAATTAATTATGTTTTTCTATAAATATGATGTGGTAATATATATATATATATATATATATATATATATATATATATATATATATATATATATATATATATATATATATATATATATATAAATAATATGTAGTAAAATTTATGTATTATATTATGGTTATCTATATCTTTTATTTATTTATTATGATGTTTTAATATTTTTTATGATAATTTATTTTCATAATTTTATGGTTACGATTATTAATAAATATGATGTGATAATAGACATGATGTGGTAATATAATTATTTATGTATTAATTATGATATTGTAATGTAATGTAATTGTGAAGTTGAAATAGATTTTATGCTAAAAGGACTGAGGGAAGTTGTATAGAAAAAACAATGTGAAAAGAAGTAATTTTTTAAATAATAAAGTTAAAAAGTTTGTATTTTATGTGCTCAATACGAAATGATTATTAAATTTGTGCATTTTTTAGTCTTCTTTCATTTTTATTTCTCTCACTTTACGTTTTATTTTAATTTTTTTTATTTAGGATTGAATTTAGTTGTATTAATATGTTTTTAAATTTTTTTAACTGTCTTGCTTGTTATTTTATTTTTTATTTAATCATGTTGGCTTTGATATAGTTAATTTGTTTTATTTTATATTTTATAATGTTCAAACAATTAAATACTAACATTCTCACATCATTATATCTCTCAAGCCACCTCCTTAGAATGCTATTATACAAACACCTATTGGTGTAATTATATATGTTATTATTAATATATATTAAATTATATAATTAAGTAATTAATTAATTATTATATAGTAATATTTTTAATATATTATAATAGTATTTGATAGTAAATTTTTAAAATCATATATAAAATATTTTATCTATATAATTTCCAAGGTAGAATAATTTTAATGGATAATTTTTTATTTACTAAGGGTGGATGAAGATGTCATCATGTTGATTTGATTAAAATAAGACTCCACATCTGATGATTGCTTCAAATCCATGATATGATGTTTTATGTTAATAATATGTTGAGGTATATGAAAAGTTGAAATAAATGTTGAAACTTGAGACACAGTTGGAGGGAACTTTAATTTTTTTAGAACAATAGAGAAGAACTTATGGGAGTTGGGGCCAACTTTGTGAAGCTCTTGGTTTCTTAGAATGAGATTGAATGACCATAGATAGGCCCGAAGAGACTCTACATTATCATAGGATAATTCAAGACATGAAAATCCTTCTCAAAAATAAAACTGATGCAAGTTGATAAACTATGGCTTACAGTGCAACCAACTATCTTGATGATGATGAATAGTGGGAAACCTTATTAGTGTTTGACAAAAACCTAGTAGCTTTGTGTGATGAAAAGATGATCCACATTCTTACTAGAGGGCATGGCACATTTTGTCACTCATAATGCCATAATATTATGATCACAAATATAAAATATTATATTTTCCTATAAAATATGATACTAAATAAAAAAATTCACTATATACAATATGGGATCCCCATGTCAAACTTCATAGTGGTCACACCTAGAAATAATCACTCCCATATAAAACCACTTTAAGAAATAGTACCAACTCTTTCCAGTATTATTCCAATCTACCTTAGATAAATAATAATAAAAAATAACTCATTTTTACCTACCTGGTACTGGCACATGTATGGAGGTCTTGCCTTACATAAACAGTTGATAAAATATGAGTGAATGTATAACAAATTTATAGGTATATATTGATTGAAAAGAGGATACTAGTTTAGCTACAATAGGCCTCATTCGTAGTATTAATATTATTCAATTGAATTTTAAAATTTCCGTGGAGGGACTATTGGATTTTTTGATTATGATAGATAGTCATGCTTGAAGTGTGTCAATGCTTCACCATGTCAATTCTCAAGTTACAGATGAAGAGGAAATTAATCCAAATACTTTGAGTAAGAATTCCCAAATTAGAATAATGCCTAGTCATTATAACATTCCACATAGATCCAATAAATTCTCAAAAAGTAGGAAGGACACTCTCTAAATACATGCTATACACACCTGCATATTAATTTTTTGTTATTCTACTCTTCTAATTGTTTTTTCAAATATTTTTTACACTAGTTTCATAGATTGTTAATGAAGCAATTAGGATTAGGTGATTTCAATAATTTTATTATCATTGATAGAATCTCAACTTGTGCATGGGCCTTGTCATGGATCTGATCTTTTGAAGGCCTCAAAAAAGTCTTCCCTATTTATATATAATTCCATTTCCCTTTAACACAACATACATTAAATTTAACAGTCTTCAAATGTAGGTTAAAATAATACACCATGGAAACATAAAATTTGAGTGCTGACATTAGTGTCTACAACAAAATTGATTTTTTTTTATAGATTAGTGAAAATGTGATGACATTTTTCCACATCCATATGTTTTATCAAACTCTTGCAACTTGTCCATACCAACCATCAACCTATTTCAAGTTGTCTATCTTTCTTCCAAGAGTGGATTGCTTCTCAAAGAATTTTCTTTGTTGTTATTACATGGTAATTGGGTTCAAAATTTATATATATGTATATGTATATGTATATGCATATGCATATGCATATGTATATGTATATGTATATGTATATGCCTAACACTGATGTTGACCTAGTGAGTTGGCACACATTTAGGTACACAACTACACAGTGAGTCTAATAGATTAATCCTAGGGAATCATGCCTACACTTAAGCCTCAATGCTAGAATTTACTTGGTCAAGATTCAAATAATGGTGTGGTTAATGGAAACCATCTAACCCACCCAGTCAGTCTAATCATGGGGCTCTATATAATATTGGATCTTAATATATATTACATATTATATATAATCCTAGTTTAGATTATAGTAATATACTTAAATATTATAATTATTGATAATATATTATATTATAATTAAGAATTTATGTTACACCAAAAGGGATGTAATTTTGTGTTTTGGTACTGTGTAATTTTATAAAATGAAAGAGTGTAAATTGACAATAATACCTTACTCAAAACCTATAACCAATGAACCCATCTCACCTTTCACGAAAAAAGTGGTAAAAAATAATAGTCTTATAGTTTTTTTGAGGTGACAGTGTAAAAAAAGGTTCTTTATTCCTACTTATGATGTCATAATCAACTATGCAGGGAGAAAACATTCTATTTCAAAGTGGGCTTGAATAATGGCAATAAGTTTTGAAAGGGAAAGGCCATCCCAAAAATGTAAGTGTTGAAATATTTTAAGTGATATTATATAATAAAGGGCCTACATTATACCAAAAAAATGGATTTACATGTTCTACACAAATTGCAAAGGGGTTTGTAGTTTAGTAGTGTGGAAACATGTTTGATTAGTTATTTTATAGTATCAAGGGTAGACAAGTATGTCATGAGAGATGATTTGATTATGGTGGGGGATCCATGTTCGATGTCAGATCAAATTAGTTTTGTAATGGTTTTGATTTTTTTTATAAGACATTGACGTCACAAAATATATCTTTTAGCTTCTATTGCTCCATGTTTCCAATACATTGACACCTAATGAAATTACATCAAGCTTAAGAACATACAAAAACACCATACTCAATCCCTTAGAAGAAAAGGAAACCACAATTAAATTTTTTCTTGTTAACCATCCTATTTATTACTATTGCTAAAAAATAAAGAATTAAAAAATCAAATGGAGTAGTCATAAAAAATATATGTTTTTGAAGGATTTTTAAAATGAATAAAATATTTTTGTTGTTTAACACTTTGTGCACAAAAGGCAAGATGGGGTCAACAATCATGAGTTTGAATTGAGGTTTGACTATGAATTTAAGCTCTTTCAATTTAAATAACCTCACTTTATTTGAGTAAATCCTTAAAAAATCCATGAAAAAAGTAAAGGAGCTATTAACTTTTGTAAGAGAAGGATATAAATGGTCCATAGTTACTTAAGTCTCTTCGAGTCCATCATCATCACCCAACACACCTTGAAATGATTCACCACATTCATGATTTGTAAGAATATATTTGGATGTAAAAATATGTTCAAATAAAGTTTTTTTAGGGAAAATTGATCACGATCTAAATTTACATGCAATGCTTTAGTCTATAATGAATTGCATTCTTCATGGAAAGAGACTACCACTTTGTCCAATATCTATGCGATAGATTTCATTTTTATCTCCTAGGATTGTGCAAATTTAAGGCAACTATTGGATTTACATAACATGCATCAATAAAAAAAGGGTATAGAGCCCCCAAGTTGGTAGGTTCCTTCACTATATGTTTACTCTTATGAAGGGTCAACGAGGATAACATGATGCTAGTTTGATTTTGAAATGGCTCTAGGTTTGTGTAAACTAATTATGGGAGTAAATTGGTTGGGATCTAGATTTACAAACAATGCATTAGTATATGATAACTTGTATTCTTTGTGGAAACATATGACCCCTTTTCCTAATCACTATTTTATATATTCAATTTTATCTATTAGTAATGTGCAAATTTAAAGAAACTATTGGATTTACGTAACATGCATCCATCAAAAAGTGGTAAAGAACTTCCAAGGTGACATCTTCTTTTATTAAATGTTTGTTCTTGTGAAGGGTCGATGAGGACAACATGGCGTTGATTTAATTTTGATAAGGCTCCATGTTTGATGTGTGACTCAAGTTATTGCTACAATGTTTATGACATGGAGACAATAAAATCAGGTTCCAAAGTCTATGTTGTAATTGACAGTCATCTATGGTGCCAATATATTGAAACGTAGAGAAATTATGGTGCCAATATATTGACACCTATATAAATTTCAAAGTGAGATGGGCAGTGGTGATAAGGGGTAATGACATCAAATTTCATGTGATATCATAAATCAGAGGTAACATATCATACACATTATGCAATGACATTAATGCAAGAGTAATACATTGAGGTTATGGAGTTTATTTTATTCTTTTGTTGTAGTAGAAGCGAGGACCAAATATTTTACAAAGTTCATGCCATATGGGTGAATAAGGGGAAATTATTGGTCATACAATGTGAGTGCCACGATAGAGGAATCACCAGCTGAGAGAAAAGGTGGTCGATTAGAAATTAGTCTTAGCTGGTAGGGAGGGTTGGTAGGTTAAATTCACAAGCATTATAGGATACCCACATCATACATATTGTAATATATACTAGGAACTAGGTGTCCAAGATGGCCTATTTTCTGAAAACACCCCTACTAATTCCAATGGTTGAAGTTTTGAAGATAGAATAGACATATATGTGGTCCATGCTTTTCAATCAATGATAACTCAACCCCCCCAAGGGAGCAAGTAAATATTGCCAAAACCAATGAGACCTAAAGATCCATGATGACAACATGTGGTGACATCCCATGTATTTAGAAACCAAAGAATGTGGTAGATAATCCAAGCAGTCAAGAGGCCCATATTCAACACCATCATGCTAGATGGAAAGCATAGACAAAGCTATAATCAAGTCATAATGTTGACAAGTGGAAAAATCTCAAGGAATTATCAGGGATGCTACTAGGTCTCACTTATATAGATACCTCTAAGGACCCATAATGTTGCATCACCTTCTTTCTCATATAGTTATAGGTGCCTTCAGGATTCATCATAGATGGAACTATATAGTGGAAAGCATGACTCTAGGAATTTTGTTGATGATGTGATCTATGTATGTCAATTAGGATTTCAATCTATGTATTTATAAAATGTTGGTGAAGCAGGAGGCCTAATTGCTTCATTGTAAAATTCCACCTCATTTCCTCCTAATAGATTAATCTCTTTCCCTTGCGGGGCGACAAGTCATAATGAAATCATTTTCTTCTCTTTGAAATAAAATGTCAGAGCATCCTCATTCTATCCATTAATTCCACATAGACACGACACCTTCCCAAATATTTCCTCCACCATGGGTGACAACGTCATCAATTTAACAAATCTATATTAACCCATAGGTGGAAAAGGTATGCCTTTGATAAAACTTTCCCCTCTCATAGATGGTAAAGGGTAGGACTCAACAAATCTTTCCTCTGCCATAGGTGAAAAATATAGCTACCCATCTATTTCAGTTGATCATGCATCATGTGTATAAGTTCATTGTATGCTAAGCTCCTGGGGCATTAAATGTCTAAAACCTTTTCTTCCTCATTTGTTATGATCACGGGTCTTGAAATCTAAAGAGAAACAAAAGAGACATATTTTTCATTCTCACATCTTATTCTTGGATAATAATTTTGAAACCTTGGTGATTTGAGATTTTACATTTGCTTGAATCATTTTGTTGGAAATCCGTAAAGCCTATTAAGGAAAATCGTTTATTGGATATAATGAGACCATAACATTCCATTTATTCTCCTTCCCTTAGTCATGGAATTAATTAAACCTTTTTTTATTGGGTCACCTAAAATTTTGAGAGTGAAAGGTTATCCCAAACCAATGAGCATTGGTTACAATTATGGTCCTAGATTCATGATGGGATAGCTACAAAATTAAAAAAGGAAAAATACAGTCATGAACGTCCTTGTTGTGTGGTTTTCTTGATTGTCTCATCTAATTTCCCATTGTAATGTTTAATACACTTGGCTATCTCAATGCAAAAATGAAACTAGCTGTGGAAAATGATGCATTGAGATCTGTCTTGTCACCCTTAGAGTGGCAACAATGAGGATTACATGACAACCAGGTCTTCAACAGACTATTAAATGGATGGGGATGAGAAAGGGAAAAATTATATTAAAATTTATCCCATGAGACAGAGGACCAAAAAAGATCCTAAAGAACCTTTAGAAATTGTTGCCTTTGTGGAGTGATTAAGGTCTATTTGTTTGATATGATTTGCATCATCAACCTTTAAATGTAATTCAACATTAGTCTTTTGCACTAGACACTAAGACACTACTAAAAAAATCCTTTCAGCATTACATGGACCTTTACTCCAACTTCTATTTTAAGTTATTTAAAAATAATATAAATAAATTATTATGAATTATATTATTATGTCAAGATATTTTACAATAACAAGAAGGGAAAAGAAACATCTATTTTTTAATTTTAATCGCTAAAAAAATACAATACCACCTATATATTAACCTTTATAGGTTAACTTTTCAATGATTGATGTATTATATAAGTGAATGTTACATGATTGTTGCCGCAGTTACGCCAATGGTTGTAACAGATGGCCAATACAAACATGATAACAAATGGCGCGGGCACTATGCCTCCATTATCAGAAACAACAAAAATCTTAAAAATACCATTTCTCCTTTGACATCCGTCTTTTCTCACCTCCTTTAGCAGGGAAACAAAGTTTTCCTTCAAGAAAACCCTTCTGCCTTTCAGTCCCAAACATTTGTCCAAAGGCAACAAAAATACAGTTATGCAGACCCTGTTGCACCATCGCAAATATTAAGAGAAGCCTTAAACTTTCAATTACTAGTAAAATAAGAACAAGTTATAGAACACAAAATACCCTACATTTTAGTTGACGGAGATTCGATCGTGAGACCTTGAATACGAAATAAAAAATTGTTCTCGTTCAGTATTTTATTGAAGTACGGGCTCAATTTTATGCATGAAAAAATTAAGGTGAAGATTTTTTATTTCCCTATTGTTGGGCATACGATCTTTCTTGTTCAATCACACTGATTCTCACATTAAAATATTATGTATTCTTAAATTCAGATTAGGATACATCAATTAACATTTTTAAATTGAATTTCGACAATCTCTCCTCCTGATGTGGCCCTCTTGTGTAGAGGAGTTCCGAGGACTTCCCATTAGTGTAAAATGATAAATTCGTTTCTGTTGCAACCCCACACTCATTTTTCAAGCAATATGTTATACCTTATAAAATTCTGTACGAGATTCATGAAATCGGAAAATTATATATATATAATTCTTTTAAATATATATATACAAGATTCATGAAATCGAAAAATTTATGGTAAGTATATATATATATATATATATATATATATATATATATAATTAGGTATGTTGTTATATGTTTAATTTTCATGTGAAAATAACACTAAATTACAATAAGAATCATGTGAAATGCAGGAAATCTTGAGTTTTGGAAGCTAAAATTAGAAGATGAACAGGAAGAGATGGGTCGATTATGCAATTGTCAGTCGTAATAGCAGAAACGTGCATGCGAAGATGGATTTGTTGCATGGGATGACAAAACTACCCTTTTGATGATGGTTCCACTATGGTGGTTTGAGAAACCGTTGTGACGGTTTTGTATTGGACTGTGATAGTTTTGTCATCAGGGAGGCGGTTTTGTTTTCCATTGAAGGTTTTTATAAAAGGCTAAAATATACCACCAAAGCCAAAAAAGGCTGGTTTGAGGGATCGAACAGAGAAATGGAGGGAAGAGGCGAGAGTGTCAGAGAAAACTTATTTTGAATGTAAATTAGGAGACCACTACATTAATCTTTCGACATCGAACCAAAAATATGCACCATATAAATCTTGGGTGCATAAAGTGTTATATAAATAAAATGTCTATATATTTTTTCTGTTTTGAAACTCGGTCATATGATTTATATACAAATATTTTTCAATATTTATATGATTCTTACTTTATATTTGTTGTAAAATATTAAAACATAAATTTAAAAAGGATAATGTGATAAGTGAGAGAAATAATTTATATGTAAATACCATTATAATTTACATATTAGTATTATTTTTTCCTTATAATGATTCGTATTTTGTGGTTCATTAGGTGATTGGTCCTTAAGAGGATCCTGATATGACGACTCCTAAGGTTATGGCATGTAAGATTTATATTACTCATTTTTTATTTCGAAGGGAACATGAGAGTGTAAGGATTATTATATCATTGATGAACTTAAAAACACCAAAGCAGAAATTTATAATACAGTATGATGCCGCAGATGATATTGCATACATGATGTATGGATGACACGATTGTTAAGACTTTGGAAAACTAATTAATTAAATAAAATAAAATAAAATAAAATAAACACAAATTGTAAAACAAATGTGAATGGTGCATAAATCTATTATAAATGAAAATGTTTCATAATGAAGTGCTTACCATTTTGTACAATGTTTTACCATATATTTAAAAATTAAACGAATATTATTTTTTTATTGTCTTAATATATATTTTAAAATGGTTGATGTATATTATTCTTGTTCACAATTTTCATCGCTTACTCTAGTATATATGTGTTCATCATTTTTGATAAATTTTAAAGGATTCTTTTAAAAGAGAGTATTAGAAATAATAATAAAAAATTAAAAAAAAATGAAAGCCTATTTTTAATGATTATTTTATCTATTGTGATGTGGTAATATTTTTTACGATAATTTATTTTTATAACTCATTATTAAGATATGATTTATTATAAATATAATGTGATTATATATATATATATATATATATATATATATATATATATATAACCAATAAATTAATTATTTTTATAATTTCATTCTTATCATTTTTTTATGGATATGATGTCGTAAAATTTATATATTACCTATAAATTATATTAGAATATGTGTAGATTATCTATTTATTTATTTGTTATTATGATGTATTAATATTTAATATTTTTTACGATAATTTATTCTAACAATATGATTATTTTGTTAGGATTTAATATTTGTAACATTATTAATTTAGCATGTTGGTTTATAATTATCAAAAAATATATTCTCATGAGATTTATTGTTATCCTTGTTATTGCATGTCATTAGATCTCTATTTATTAGGAGGCATTTGTGCTATATTGATGGTTATATAATAGCCAATTTATATTTTATCGAATACATGAAAAACATAATAAAGTTTCTATGTTTTATTTATCTCTTTATATTCAAGTTTTTATGATTTAATCAGCTCTTAGATTTGCCAATAATCTGGTATCAGAGTAGGATGGGTTTGCAAGGAATTCCAAGGGACAATGTTGTGTTCTTTTACGCTAGTGAATGATAGTTTTAATACTATAATTACCTATGAATAAGCTTTGGAACCTTAGACTTGTTAGAATACACTTTCTATTATATATCCATCTCTATTGTGTCTCAAAGAAAGCCATTTTCATATAGAATTCTTGTGCATATTTATTTTAACTTACACATCACTCTTCGCTAGTCAACGGTTATCTTTGGTCAAAGCACCCCTAATTTATTAATGATATTATTATGCATATTGACAACATCTATGGCTAATGTTTAGATAACATGTTTGCATCTACATTCAAGTTGTATTGTTCTTGTTCATTACATGTAGGTGGAATTTAGTTCAGCTCACTTAGATCTCAGTCTTAACATATGGTGCTCATCACCAATGTTAGAAGTGCCAGAGATGTCATGTCTATTTTGGTGAAGACAAGGAAATGAAAATCCCCTTCTGACGTAGGGTGGAAATGCATGTCATGTAACTATAGTCAAAACTAGCAGATTAGTTTCAACATAATTGGGTATTCATTATTTAGGTGTTTCTTTAGAATTTAAAATAGTCATATACTATAAGTCTTTTTTAGCATCATGTTATTTAGGTTTGAATAAGTCACTTCTATCTTTATTTAGATTGGCATTAAGTCTTTACAAGTAATTTTATAGTTATGAATGTAATAAGTTTAGTCAAAGTTGTATTCATTGAGTCATTAGATTTTTAAAAATATATGAGTATGTTTTAATGTCCAAAAAATTCATTTAGACTAAAATTTTCTATTTCTTAGAATTATATTTATTGTTAAGTTTTAAGTTTAGTCAATTACCTTTATTATTAGGTTTAGAAATTGTGCTTAGATTTACTATTTTATAAAAGAGTCAAAATTTAAAAAAGGTTCAATATTTTGTTTTGTTTTGGGTTCATTGTTGATTTGTCAAAGTCAAAAATCTCTTGTATGGATGCATTATCGAGTGAACCCTATTTTCTGAGTCATCTGTGTTAGTGGAAGAGTTTTGTCTTAAAACATGATATACAACTAGGCTTCATCAACAAATTCACTAAGTATCTAAAACTAGAGGCTATAGGATATGTGAACGTTAGAGGGCAATTAACATCCTCTCATAAGTCACCTATGATCGGGTCACATCATTGCTATGGTAAAAATTTATAGGGTGTGATGTGTTTTTTTTTCTTTTTTTAGTGTGGTGTGCTCTGTACCAAGTTAACTATGCCAAGGATAATAGCCAAGGGTAGTGGTGAATATCTACGCTATATGAGATTGAGTGGAAACTATCATGTATATAGGATACTAGATGTGATGAAAACATAGTCATCATTTTTTATTTTTCTATATTTTGTGGTTTTCAATAAAATATTGACTATTATTTTCTAGTTTGCTACCTCATGATGAGGAACATTGTGAGGAAGAAAAGCTCTAAAGTAGTCTTTGGTTCTTGGAAAAGGGTTTGTCAAAATTTAAGAAATCATCAAAGTGTATAAAATAGTTGAGACCTCCTATCACGTCTAGGTTCATGGTCAACTTGTAGCAAAAAGAAATATGGGTTTGTAGTAATCCAAGAAAGCACTCAATGTATTAAGTAAAGACATGTACTCATGTCACTTCTAGGTTTTTGTTAATCTTGTAAGGAAAAAGCAAGGTGCCACCAATACCATGAAGCCATAAAGATGGCATACCACCTCAAAGGTAAGCAAGGTACATAAAGAGTGTGAAACATTTTTGTCGTGTTTGAATTAAGGGGGTGAATGTTAGGATTTAATATCTATAACACTATTAATTTATCATGGTCGTTGGTTTGTAATTATTAGAAAATATATTTCCATAAGATTGAATGTTATCCCTGTTATTCTCAGTCATTAGGTCCCAATTTATTAGGAGGTAGTTATTCTATCTTGATGGTTTTATAATAGCTAATTTATATTGTATCGAATACATGAAAAACATAATAATGTTTATGTGTTTTTATTTTTCTCTCTATGTTCAAGTTTTTATGATCTAATAAGCTTTCAAATTTATCAATATATTTATAAATATGATGTGATGAAATCTATATATTATTAATAAATTAATTATGATATGTGTATATTATTTATTTATTATGATGTGGTAAAATTTGTTATTATAATTAATATTTACAATATAATTGTTATGATTATATACAAATATGATGTGGTAAAATTTACATTATATTTTTAAATTATTTATGATTATTTATATTAACTATTTATTTATTATGATTTAGTAATATTTTTATGATAATTTAGTTTTAAAATTTTTGTTATAATTATTTATGAGTAAAATAGTATAAAATGTATATATTATGTATAAATTACTTATGATTATCTAATTATTTATAAATATAATGTAGTAAAATTTATATAGTACTCACAAATTAATTATGTTTTTCTATATATATGATGTGGTAAAATCAATGTATTATCTATAAATTAATTATGATTATCTAATTATTTGTATATATAATGTAGTAAAAGTTATGTATTATATTATGGTTATCTATATATTTTATTTATTTATTTATTATGATGTTTTAATATTTTGTATGATAATTTATTTTCATAATTTTATGGTTACAATTATTAATAAATATGATGTGATAATAGACCTAATGTGGTAATATAATTATTTATGTATTAATTATGATATTTTAATGTAATGTAATTGTGAAGTTGAAATCGATTTCACACTAAAAGGACTGAGGGAAGTTGTATAGAAAAAAACAATGAGAAAAGAAGTAATTTTTTTAGCATTAAAGTTAAAAATTTTGTATTTTATGTGCTCAATATGAAATGATAATTAAATTTGTGCATTTTTTAGTCTTCTTTCATTTTTATTTCTCTCACTTTACTTTTTAGTTTTATTTTTTTAGTTAGGATTGAATTTAATTGTATTTATATGTTTTTGAATTTTTTTAACTGCTTTGCTTATTATTTTATTTTTTATTTAATCATGTTGGCTTTGATATAGTTAATTTGTTTTATTTTATATTTTATATTGTTCAAATAATTAAATACTAACATTCTCACATCATTATATCTCTCAAGCCACCCCCTAAGAATACTATTATTTAAACACCTATTGGTGTAATTATATATGTTATTATTAATATATATTAAATTATATAATTAATTAATTATTATATAGTAATATTTTTAATATATTATAATAGTATTTGATAGTAATTTTTTAAAAACATATATAAAATATTTTATCTATATAATTTCCAAGGTAGAAGCATTTTAATGGATAATTTTTTATTACTAAGGGTGGATGAAGATGTCATCATGTTGAATTGATTACAATAAGACACCACATCTGATAATTGCTTCAAATCCATGATATGATGTTTTATGTTAATAATATGTTGAGGTATCTG